>CM056207.1:9171023-9885190 GCA_029692085.1 Gymnothorax javanicus | reverse complement strand
CACAACACACACACATTGGGAGAAGGTTCATTGGTGTGACGCACACACACACACAATCCACAAACAGACACAACATCAAAAACAGGGAAAACAGTCAGAACAGAATCACTACACACACACACAGGCACACACAACACAAGCACAACAGAAACATTCTGACAAAACAGAAAAAGACTGCACACACACAACACAAAAAACACACACACACAGGTCCAGTCAGAGCAGACAATCACTAGAGAATACACACACAAAAACAAGCATAGCACACAAGAGAAACATTCTGACGGGAACTGCAGACACGCAAAAGACTGCACGCAATGGGACACACAACAAGTCACACACAATGACACAGGGACAGGTGAATGGGATCAGACTACACACACACAGCAAACACACTAGGGGAGAACACAAGCACACATGAAATTGACACACGCAGCCAAACGCAGCTGGACAGGATCACACAGACAGCCTATAGACAAAAAACATACAGCGCACACACAGGGAGTTCTAACACACACAGATGTTAGGCAGGACACACACACACAAAATACACAAAGGATCGCACACATGAATTGCAAAAAGACTAAGAGAAGGCAAGAGGCGCAGACACAGAACACACACACACACACACAAAGCAGGAGACACACACACACAAGTTAGCACACGCACACACAGGAAACACAGAAACACACACACACACGCAATCACCTAAACATTGACACACGCACACACACACACAGACAGTTAACAAAAGACCAGCACAGGGTTACAAACGCACACAATGAAGGGCACACACAAACAAACTGTTAGGAATCTAAAAGGGCAAAAACAAACACACACACATGGCAAAAAACAAAATTAGAATGAACACAAAACTAAACCCAGAAACATGGAAACACATAACAGACATAGCACACAAATGGGGACACACTGCACACACACACTTAACAAAACACACACACACAGGAATAAAAAACTAATTGAAACATGGGCAAAAGACATGGACAGAATCTAACAGGGCAAAAAGAAAACATGGCAAAACAGAAAAACATGGCAATGAAGTAAAACTAAACAGAAACATACAGGGAAAACAAAACAGAGAAATAAAAGAAACACGGTCCAGACAGAAGAAAATCAGAACAGGAATGGCAAAAACAAGCATAACAAAAGAAACATTTGACGACATGATTCATGAAACGTTTTGCTGAATTAAATCAAGGAAGTCCATGTTCTGTGAAATTTAGGCGCAAACTTTTATAGCCTATTTAACTGCTGAGTGGCAAAAGCCAAAAATGCGGACAGGGATCACGAGACAGCCGAGACAAAATTTGAATACATTATCCGTTAGGGAGTTCTAACATTACAGCAAATACACGCCCAGATGAATGATTGTCGCCTTACCTAATCGGGGAGAACAAGCGGAACACCTGTGAAGTGTGAGCTTGTTAATCAAGAAGGAAGTGAGTCAATCCCTTGTTAATCATGAAAATGACTGAGAACAGGTCAGACTAATAATTGTTTAAAACAAACTGGATGTTTTGTCAATTCAAAGGAATTCAGTTATACTGAATTTGAAACCCCAGGATTTCATCACCTAAACATGTGATCGCAGGACTGGGGATATGGAAAGAAACCATGTCTTCAGTTGCCAAGACACAATAATTGGAAAAAACACGTCAGTAAAGGAAAATGATTGAGAACTAGCCAGGACTATCCTAATTGTCATAAAGACAGACATGTCTGTGCCCCCCAATTCCCGGTTCTAGAACCGCCACTGCCAATAAAGACACTAAATGACATGAATATGCTCTACTGCAAGTCATAATCTGATTCCAGTGCTTCATGCGTTTTACCTCAGTTATACTGAATTTACCCCTGTGATTTCACGCTCCATCATCTTTTTTGCATTGCATTTATATATTATAGTAATTCAGGCATTATGCTTTTTATTAAGAAGTTTCTATGGAAACTCGATGATTTAAAGTGCTACTTTAGCGCTTTAGCCAAAGAATATCAAACTAAATGAAATGACAGGCAGTTTTGCAAGGGCATCTGGCTCGTTTTCTTTCAGGTTTTGTACTGGAATATTTATATTGCTACTACTCTGGTAAGAGTTTGGGGAATCATCCTTTGCAAACGGGAAGCAAATAATCTGGACTTCAGGAGCATGCGCAGTAATGGAGACAGAGCTCCTTTAAATACACAAACTAGGAGTTTGATCCTTCAAACAACAAGCCTTAAATGAACTATTTCCCGGCTCACAGGAGGTGGCTGTTGATTCAGGTGACGAGGCAGGTGGCTTCACAGGGGACAGTCCACAACGGTCCAGTTTTTTCCCAGGTTCTTCAATGTATATCAAGACCTAAGAAAACTGCTGTGCAAATTAGACTATTGCACTTGTTGCACTGAGACAATCAAGATGACACCAAACATAACTCTGCTTAGAATTTGAATTGTCATGAAACGTACCATGCCACATGCAGGAAGACAGTTATTGGGGAAACAGTAGGAGCTGTTGTTTCACACCTTCGCGCAACCTGAGGGCATCGAAAAGGAACGATGGGAGTTGAGAGGGAAGATGTGGGCCATTGTACTGAACTCAGTTTTATGACCACAGCATCAAAGAAAGAGTCCCAGGTTTCCCGATGCCTCCGCTGCTCACTGATGCTGTGTGTAAAGTTGGCAATACCGTCTATTGATAAATTCATAGTTTCTTTGATAAATTCATAAACCATAGTTTCATGCGACAGTTTTGTCTCCAACAATATGCTCACATTTGCTATAGATTGCACTGGAAGAGTGATCAGAGTTGAGCTTGCCCTGTGGCAGGTGAACTGGTGTGTTGGTGCAGTCAGTGAAGGTGGCGACGAATCAATAAATTTCAAACATTAGCAGGCATTAAAGTAATTGACAGCAATAACTAGTAGCTTTCATATGAAGTAATGTCAGTTAAAACTATCTAGCCAGCCAAGGTGACCTGTCACAAAATCTTGCTTCACTAGCTCACTGATATTACTGCCCAACATTATCTCTTCTGCTAAAATTATGAGTGCAATTTATTCCATGGCCACATTTTACGGGTCAGCTAGTCCGATTGAAAATTTACTATTGTCAGATATTCCTGTGGATTAAACCCACTTTTCACTGGGTTCTGACAATTAGTGCATGAGGTTGATTTGATTACTAAGTTTTTTTTTTTTTTTTTTTTTTAGAAATGCTCCAATTAGTAAACTCCATTGTGAAAAGACAATTTATTGTCAAGTCTCTTTGTGAGCGCATATAGTCTGTCCAGTAGGCACCACAGGCTAACATATGCAGACCTCTCAGCCCCTAATTCAGCCCCTTGAAAATTTTCTATCTGTCTCTGCTTGTAGCATGAGACAGAGTGCAATGTTCTCTTCTATGTGTTCTGTGTGTTACAGTGTACGTTTTATACTTGGGATGCTATTTATTTTGATGTTAAGATCAGGGCTCGACATTTTTGTCCGCTTGTCCGGGACAAGTAGATTGTATTGTCGGACAAGTGGAAGAGAAATTTGCTTGCCCCAACCGGATAAGTTAAAAGTCGCTGAAAAAAAAATACCGTGTCTTCACGTTATGTGCCCCTGAATTCAATTCACTGAATAATACATTTAGAATACCGATTTGAAACAAAAAGTTTTTTTCCCCATGACGCATCAAACCAGTGTCCAACTCGAATGCTCTGATTGACCGATCAGATACACAGACATGGATGAGAGACAACAGACGCACTCATATCCCACATGGAAAGAATCTATATGAACATATATGTTTTATATATGCAACCTATATGCCGCATAAATGCAGCACATATGCGCATATATGTATACATACAGGCCAAATTCAGGTACATACATGTGCTTATAGAGGGCATATAGGTGAAAAAAGTGTCCAACTCCTATATAGCTCATATACCCAGTGGCATGTTCTGTTTGTCATACCTATTGTATAGCTCATATCTCACTTTTGCAACTGTCATACATGATGCCTAGCTCATATTTTATTCTCAAGGTAATCATCTGCATATTAGTTCAAAGTTCCTCACAGAAATAACAAGAATTTCACGCTCACAGAAATAACTTATTAATTGCATGTGAACATGTGAAATTGGCATCACATTTGATCCTAAATACATGCTGACATGTGACAACGGCATGTTATGTGTAAACCAGTCTTTATTAACTATGGCAAGTGAGAGGAGACAAAAGCTATGATATCAACACAAATATCTAATACTATTTGTTACATTTTTTTCCTGAAACATTAACAATAACAAGGTCATCAATTCTTTCTTGACCATACTTATTTCCATTCTATGAAGATTGAGTTGTGTATTGTGGAAGAGAAGGAAATGTATAAAAACAAAATGGTTTGATTATGTTTATTTCATCAATTAAGCATTTTTTCAAGTTTAAGTCACTGCCAGATTCACCACATTAGATAAAATTGGATTCACATCATTACAGCTCATAGACATCCACTGAAAGGTTATACACTACACTCTTACATCCACCAAATGCAATGTTTTCTATCTTGTCTGTAATGCAGTTTCTAGATGAATATGACTCAGAGGTCCTTAGTCTATATGTAGCAAAATAAAACAAAATAACAAAATAAAATACACAGACGAACATACATTCAAGTAAACATGGCTTTCAAAAAAGTCATTTTCATCCCCACATCTATTTGAGCATTTCACTGTGGTTAATGAATTTGAGGACAAAGTCTACATTTCTGTTCACAGTTTTAATGAACAGACACTTGTCTTTTATTTGAGATGCTTGTATAGCAACTAAAGGTCCCAGACTTTTTCCTACAGGGATGAAATAACAAGGATTCTTAAATTCCGACACGGAAAGAACCTATATAAACATATAGGTTTTAATCTCCGCCTTGTATCAAGCAGCAGTGGTCGGCAGCTCTTTTCAGAAGTAGCGGCGCAATTGGCCAATGCACTACAGGGATGCAAATTGAAAAGGGCCTGCTGGGAAGGGTTATCTAGCTTAGAGTTCCCTGGGCGTCCTGTTGGCTAGACAGGTGCTCATATATGAGATTCTGACAAGACAAATCTTAGGTTGTCCTCTGCTGTTGAACTGAGCTTGCAAAGTTTTCACATAGCCACTACATAAGAAATAAGTACAGGCAGTGTACTTTCTTCTAAATTGTTAATAGGTAGCTGCATATGTGAAGAATTTGTACATAGCTCCCTGAGTGAATATCCCAGAGTTGGGTGGGATTGGAAATGCCAAAAAAAAAAAAAAAAAGTGGGACTTTTAATTGGCCGTTTTCATAGATTTTATGTACATATAGGTGAATATAGGTACATGTATATACCTATATGTACCTATTATATATGAATCGGCCACTTTTATGTATGTTGCATATATACACAACCTATATTTGGCCCTATATTAAAACCTATATGTTTATATAGGTTCTTTCCGTGTGGGATACAGTACGAACCACTTCCATCAGAGGAGCAGTGATGTTTCTCAAGGCTTCGCAGAACCCAGGCAAGCTCCAGCAAAAGCCCCGCCAAGAAAAAACAGCAACTGCACCTGAGCCGTATGAATCTAAAAAAAAGGGAGAGAAAATTTGAACAGAGCTGGAGGGAGGAATTGACCGGTGCAGTACGATCCCAACTTGGCTGACAAGTCAGTGATGCCAACTGCCAGCATTAGCGACACTGTATTTACGAATCACGGCACAGAGACTGCCCATTTAATTTCATCTGATATTTGACTTCAAAAAAAAAAAACTCGAACACACACACACACACAGCACGACATGAAACTTGGTCCATGCGATGAATGAAAAACCGTAATAGCACCGGTGCGATGAGAGACAGAGGGCTCTAATTTCTTGGCGCAGCGCAGGGTGGCGCAGCGTGGGTGGCGTGGCGCAGCCCACGCAGTGGTAATTTCGTCCGGTGCAGCCCGCGCAGTGGTAATTTCGTGCGGTGCAACACCGCGGCGCAGCCACTTTGGCAATTTGGCAGACGGACGTGCGCCGAGATGGGGTGTGGCGGCGAGTAGGGGAGGTGTCACATATTCATCAAGACGCAGTGACAATTTCAGAGAAAAAGTTCGCTGAAGTTGCGAGAAAGCTCGCCAGCTCCAACCTGGTTCACTTTCTGCGCAGTGGTAATTTGGCTGACCGGGCGCACAGTGCAAGACACGCCACCGAAACCTCACAGGCAGGTTTCCAGAATGTCAGGCACATTTCAATGCAATAAATAATTACAGCAACCACTATTTAATGTAACCATATAAATCAGGACATAAATTATAGTATCTATATCGATTGCCCTGATGTCAGATTAAAGGCGGTTGGCACACGTAATGGAAACTCCACCTGGCTTAATCAACGCAGCTGAATCTGTGGTGCAAAATAACGACTTCACATCTTTCTCAGCCAACCACAAACTGCATATATATATATATATATGCTTATGCGTTCTATGCTCAGTAAAGCCGCTTGCACACTGGACGCGAAACGAATTTTTCGCACGACTGATTACAGTCAAAGTCAGTGCAAAGACGGACAGGGTTTTAATATATCTCCGTGTCCGAAAAGTCATAAAAGTCCGAATTTTTCGAGTATTCCAGGAATTCATAGACGTGCAAACTTGGCCATGTTTGTGTTCGACCTTCACAAAATGCAAATTGATAGCTATCGACTTTTCTTGGTCTTTTTTTTTTATTCGTGTGTTTTCTTCCGTTGAAGAAAGACAACAGTCTTTATTCGGTCTCTCTTTGAAAATTAGTCAGATGGATCGAACAGATTCACGCTTTATTTCCACACCAGAGATAAAATAGTGCTTGTAGTCCGTGAGCAAATCAATTCCATGACCATTGACAGTGACAGAATAAATTATCGCATGCACGATCAAGACTGTCCGAGGCGAAATGCAAAATACTCCATGTCCTGCAACCAGCAAAAAGTAAAAGTATTGGTATGAGAACAGATTTATAACGAAATAAAGAATAAAAATATATCACCAACTAACAGAGCATCCAAAAAAGATGGCCCGCAAAAAAAATAAATCGCAGTGTTCATTGGATGTTCTGTTTGTTGTTAAAATGTTTCTTTTTATTCTTTATTTCGTTATCAATCTGTTCTAGTCGTCCTCTTTTTTTTTTTTTTTTTTTGGCTGTCAGACACGGAGTATTTTGCATTTAATGTCCGACAGGCATTGTACATTGTCCCGCGCCAATGTCAACTCACTTTATTGAGCAGTGCTTAAACAGAAACATTGATTGAAATTCTCGGTACTTATCTTGAAGAACTGAGCCCTCTTATCAAAACATTCACGTTTAATATCTAAAACATTCAATAGATTTGAAGAAATTAAAAACAATAATCGACTGTCGGACACGGAGTTATATTGAAACCATCCGATTGTCGGACACGGAGATATATGAAAACCCTGTCAGACTTTCAGACACGTAGACACCGCGCGTTCTACGAATCGTCGCGGAAAAAAAATTCGTTTCAAGGCCCAGTGTGCAAGCGGCTTAATAGTGGGGGAAAGGAATACAGCCTGATTGCTATGATCTCGTACTACGTTAGGATCACATATTGAAAATAAAATGTATAACGATCTTGCATTGTTGTCCATGCATGTTAATCCCAAAATTTTAAGCAGCAGCAGGTTGAAATAATAGGAACACGCTATCCATCGTTTCTCGTCCCAATGATGCTGGCAGAAGAAATAAATGAGCAACCGTCAGATTTCTTCCAACTTCATAAGTTTGAATGATCTGGACGAAGTTTCGCTTTTGAAATTCCATTCAAGTTCGCTAATGGTGATAATTCGCGAATGCCCTAGCTAGCCAGCTAACTCATATTCGTAATGCTTAATATAGACGTAAGCAGTGCAGAAAACATGCCTGAAGCAGCAAAGAAAAATGCAACATTAACGCATCATGCAGATATAGGACAGAGGCTTCTATATTCCAACACATTAAAGGTGAGGAGAGGAGCTCATTTGATTGGTGAAGATTTGACTCGGCAGTGTTAAACCCACTGAGGCCTTATCTCCTCCCTTTCCCACTTGCGCCGGCAGGAGGGACCGAGAAGGGGACAGAGGAGTATTTTGCGCCAGGCTACGCCGGGCACAAAATTGCAACATACGCCTGGACACACCCCGTTGGCGCGGGCGCACCCCCATTCGCCGCGCCTGCGCTTGGTCTACGAATTTAGAGCCCAGAGAGTGAGTGAGATGTGAATAAATGCCATCTTGCTGCAGCATCGATAGTTTAGTTGCTTGTTGTCCCTCGCCAACAAAGTAGTCGGAGGGGATATCGTAACGCCAAATCCGTCCGTCCGTCCGTAACAAATCTGGTTTCCGTTCAATAACTTTAGTAATGTTTGACAAATTTAATGAAATTTGATGTGAAGGTACATGGTATCAAAATACAGGCTAAGGTTGATTTTGGAGTATGAAGGTCAAAGGTCATGGCTCATGAAATATGGAAAAATGGTTTCGCTCGATAACTTGAGTAATGTTTGACAGATTTTAATGACATTTGATGTGTAGGTACTTTATATCAAAATACAAGGTAAGTTTGATTTTGGAGTATATAAGTCAAAGGTCAAAGGTCATAGCTCATTAAATAAGCAAAAATGGTTTCCATTCTATAACTTGAGTAATGTTTGACGGATTTTAATGAAATTTGATGTGAAGGTACTTTATTTCAAAATACAGGCTAAGTTCGATTTCGTAGTATGTAGGTCAAAGGTCATAACTCATTAAATATGCGAAAATGGTTTCTGTTCGATAACTTGAGCAATGTTCACCGGATTTTAATGAAATTTGATATGAAGGTACATGGTATGAAAATACAGCCTAAGTTAAATTTCAGAGTATGTTAAAGGTCAAAGGTCATAGCTCATGAAATATGCGAAAATGGTTTCCGTTCCATGACTTGAGTAATGTTTATCAGATTTTAATGAAATTTGATATGACTGTACATGGTATCAAAATACAGCCCAAATTCGATTTTGGAGTATGTAGATCAAAGGTCATAGCTCATTAAATATGCGAAAATGGTTTCCAGAAGATTTAACAGTATAACGTACTGACTGTCCCATTGGACCTTATCATTTTGTTGTATGGAATGCTGCTTCTTAATCACATCCACAATTTCTTTAATGCCAGTACACTGTTTCAAATATTATACAGTACTAACCTTTGAAAGTTCAAGGATACGTTGATATTATGTTCTCACTTTTCACTCTTCTTTCATTTTGTCACCTTCTCATATATGCTTTAATCTTCTTCTGTAAATCCCTGATTTTATTCACATTCTTTTATTAAATCTTCTTACCAATTAACATTAAGTTTATTTTCAGATCTTCTCATGAGCCATTCCATAAAGTAGTAAACTGTCTGTACATCGAATCCCCAGGTATTAATAACTTCCTTGCCTAGTAATATAATATAGTCAAATGAAAGTACCTTCTTCTAACGTATATACACATGTACATGTACAACATCTGTACCCGGTGAAGGGAGGCTACGCTTTGCGTTGTCCTTGTTTAATTTATTGTTGTAATATATTTTAGTTTGTGTCTTGAGTATATTTAGCGTTTCATATTGTTTGTATTTAGTGACATCACCAGTGCTTCCTTCATTACTGACCTAAGTAACTAGTTGATGGAGACATTTGCGGGCTTGTTAAACGTTTCCAAGGTAACAGCGTAGGATTGTGGGTAATGTAGTACTTCTCCGTGAAATATTTAAAAACTTTTTTTTCAAAACAAGGTTGATTTATCATTGCAGTCTACCAGATAGCCTGTGGTCAGTCTTAGCCCTGGATGTTTCGACGACATTATAGCTGATAATCGCAATCCTAGTTACTGAATATCATTGGGATTTCACCTCAGGAATCTCACTTCCCAGGTCTATCAGTCTACAAATTGGTAGTTGAATTGTTAGGTAAAGTAATTTAAATTTTAAATGACTAATGCAGAGGCAGCAACCAAAACATGCCAGTATTTATAATGTAGTTAGGCCAAGTCACCTGTGCACTAATGATTGGTTGGAAAAAAAAAAGTGTTTCATTAATTTTATGATGTTAATAGCATCATGTTGAGAAATAACTTTATTAAAGTAGAAGTCCTGAATTCAAAATGTAATTTAATAGTAAACAGCCAAACAAACAGACAGACAGGCCAAAAACAATATGCCCACAAATCTTTGATTCCAAGGGCATAAAAAGTCAATTTTTGTCAATTATACCCAGAGAAGTGACTTTTGAGCCAGGACAAGTGAAAGGAAAATTTACTTGTCCAAAGGACAAATGCCTCAAAACGTTAATGTCAAGCCCTTAAGATATTATTTTTCATAAAATATTCCATTTTAGCTGTCTTTTTTTAATCTGGAAATAATATTTTTGTATTGTTGAGGATATTGATGCTGGAATTGTAATTCCTTTATATTAAAATGCACAGGTTTAAAATTTTGCACAAATGGCAAGTTATTATATAAATATACATACATACACAACCCAAATTCTGAAAAGTTGCAGTGTAAATTGTGAATAAAATCAATTTAAATGACTTTCAGATTGAGCCAATATGTTAACAATAGAACATAACATTTTAAATGGTGAAACTGGGACATTTTACATTTTTATCCACAAAATTAGCTTATTTCACATTTTCTGGCTGCAACAGGTCTCAAAAAAAGTTGGGACACAGGCAAAAAAAAGGGCTGAAAAAAAGCAATTAATATATAAGAGAATCAGCTGAAAGAACATTTAGTAAGTAATTAAGTTAACTGGCATCAAGTGTGCAACATGATTGCTCTAAAAGGGATGTCTTAGAGAGGCTGAGTCTCTCAGAAGTAAAGATGGCCAGAGACTCTCCAACCTGTGAAGACTTACGAAAAAAAAATTGTGGAATACATTAAAAACAATGTCCCTCAACGTCAAACTGCAAAGGCTTTGAAGGTCTCATCATCGACAGTGCATACCATCATCCAAAGATTCAGAGAAACTGGAAAAATCTCTTTGCCTAAGGGACAAGGCTGAAGACCTTTACTGGTGCCCGTGATCTTCGGGCCCTCAGACGCCACTGCATCACTCACCAGCATGATTCTGTCATTGATATTACTAAATGGGCCCAAGAATACTTCAAGAAACCACTGTCTGTAAACACAGTCCGCCGTGCCATCCACAGATGCCACCTAAAACTTTATCATGCAAAAAGGAAGCCATTGTTGAGCATGATCGAGAAGCGCTGCCATGTTCTGTGGGCCAAGGCACATTTAAAATGGACTGTAGCAAAGTGGCAAAGTGTCCTGTGGTCAGATGAGTCCAAATTTGACATTCTTGTTGGAAATCATGGGCGTCGTGTCCTCCAGGCTAAAGAGGAGAAAGGCCACCCCTCCTGTTATCAGCGTTCAGTTCAAAAGCCAGCATCTCTGATGGTATGGGGATGCATTAGTGCATATGGTGTGGGACACTTGCATGTTTTAAAAAGCACCATGAATGCCAAAAGGTATATAAAGGTTTTAGAGCAACATATGCTCCCCTTCAGATGACATCTATTCCAGGGAAGGCCTTGTGTATTTCAGCAGGACAATACAAAACCACATACTGCAGCTATAACAACAGCATGGCTTCGTAGTATCAGAGTCCGTGTGCTGAACTGGCCTGCCTGCAGTCCCGGTCTTTCACTGATTGAGAACATTTGATGCATAATTAAACGAAAAGTCCATCAAAGGAGACCCAAAACTCTCCAGCAGCTGGAAGCCTGTATTGAACACGAGTGGGATCAAATTCCAATGGCTAAACTCAAGAAACTTGTCTCCTCAATGCCCAGACGTCTCCACTTTGTGTTAAAAATAAGAGGGAATGCTACACCATGGTAAACAGGCCCCTGTCCCAACTTTTTTGAGAGCTGTAGCAGGCATAAAATTTGACATGAGCACTTTTGGGAAAAAAATTGTAAAATTTCTAAGTTTCAACATTTGCTATGTTATCTCTGTTTTATTGTGAATAAAATACTGGCTCGTGTGATTTGGAAGTCATTGCGTTTTGATTTTATTCACAATTTACACTTTGTCCCAACTATTTCGGAATTGGGGTTGTATATATATTAAGTTATATTTCTGTAGCCTATTCAGTTTAATGTATGAATGATGCTGTTAGCCAGCGCATGAATCATACCATGGCCTAACGGCCCAGCGCTGTGGTTGCCCCCCCGTGTGGCTGTAATGCCCTACTTCTCAAACGGACAGTTTGGCTTGCCCTTTTTTCAAGTGGCAATGGTGCCCAAAATGATTTTTTAAATGATTTTCGACACGGTGACACAGCCACTGAGCTGAGCAGCTTCTGTCATCCCGCTGCACTGGACTTTTCTGCACTTTGAGCGACTAACGACACTCCCACTCACTTAAGAATATGACAACGTTGTGTGGGGTTGGTACCCTACAACCATAAATCCTTCTGGCTTGAGAAACATCAGCTCACATTATGTTTTACGCACAAGCAATTAAATACTGTAGGTGTAAGTATAGATGTGTTTTAGGGCTGGGTGCAAACGAAGGTCGTATTACTTTCCTCCATGGAAACTAAACTTTGAGAGCAAGCTGGCGAGAGCATTCGCTAATAACGTTAGCCGGTGCAGTGCGTCCCCATGCGGTGCCAGTGAATGCTCACTAGTAGCAGTCCATCGGAAGTAACAAAGGCCTTCGGAAACCTCACCTTTCAGTGCTTAATAACCTAAACCTCTCGCAGTTTACTTTTCCCGGTTAGCAACATTTACTCAGACTAGTTGGTAGTACCGATGAGAGTCTAACTTACTTTCGATAGCATTGTTATACATTGCACCACAAAATTGAGGCGTTTTCTTCCACACATAAATGACAACGTAAAATATCAAAACGTCTTGATAATTTCTGCTCTCATGTAGCCCGTGAAACAGCACAGATTTGGGAAAATTAGTTTGTGAGGCTCATACAGCAATTAGCCACAGGATTCCATTCTGTACTCTGAGTGTAGTCACGGCTGAAACGGCTAAAAGACGTTGTTCAGCACTATGCACAACTGAGTGACAATTGTGAGGATGGCGATAATAAATGTTGCGAAGTCAATGAAAGTTTTTGATTTTTGCATATATATTGCCATGCCATCCTTACAATGCCATATCAATTATATAAATGTAGGCATTCACTTTTTCCATTATCATGTTAGTCCTAGCTAGTTCTCAATCATTTTCCTGTATTGACACGTTTTCCAATTATTGTAATAATCAAATGGCAATTGAAGACACAGCTTCTCTACCCATGCAATCTAACAATCTACCAATTTCTAGCAATGAAATAATGGGCTAAATTCAGTGCAGAAAAAGTATTTTCTTATCAGAAGGCCTATCCTTTATGAAAGAAAAATTGCTCTGAAACTTCCGAGCGACCTTTTCCGCACATCAAGTGACTTGCCCTTCATGATTTTTTTTTTTTTTTGTGAAGAATTTTTTATTCTGTATCTCAGCGCATTCAGATTTCACATAGATATCATGCAGAAATATATCAGTATACAGCTGGATACACATTTTCCCCATCCACAAACACCCCCTCTCCTCCCCCACCCTCAAGTGATGCCCTCTTACAGGTCATTACCCACAATGCTTGTGTATCAGTTACATTGCTACCAGAGAACCCCCCTTGCAACAGAGCAGTGACTGAATTAACTGCCTCTGTTCCAGGCCTTCATAATTTTTCCTGGGCCCCATGGATCCTGGCCACTGGAAGCTCCATGTAAATAAATCAAGATAACTCAAGACCCAGTGATGCCATGATAAAGAGTGAGGAGGTTTCCCACCTCCAGAACCAGTAACTTTTTAGCTGCAGTGATACCAGCCAACCATATCCATCATCTGTTGCTGGGAGAGAACCAAATCAGAGCCATCATTCAATAATAATATCTTACACGAGAGAAGAATATTCATCTTTAACACAATAGATAAAGTTTGGGAAACCCATTTCCAAACATCAAACTCCAGGACATTCCCAGAACATATGTGAAAAGGTGCCCATATTATCCCCCTGGCAGAAAGTACGTAAAGGTCTAGAGGATTTCTTCATGCGGTAGCGCCTACGAGGAGTCAAGTATGCCCTGAGGAAAAAAAGGTATATGGATCATACTGTGATTAGGGTTTCTAGAAGCTGAATGAATATTATGCCAAATGCTCTTCCATGAAATGTCCTCATCTTTCATATTTAGGTCTCTACTCCAAATGGATGTCATTGCTAAAGCTTTATATGAGGCCTGTAAAATAAAAAGGGAAATTAACCAGGCCAATCCTTTTGATTTATGTTTAATAACAAACAAATTATGCATTGGATGGCAGGATAAACTCTCTCCCCAGGGGACACCATAGGCATGCATAGCAGAGCGAAGTCTCAGATACAGAAAAAAGGAAGAGCCTGGAAGATTATATTGTAATTGTAGCTCCTGGGATGATCGGAGGCCCTTTCCATTAAAAACATCAGATTAAGGAATTAATGCCCTTATTGCTCCATTGAGGAGACAAATGGTTTATTATCAGTCAGAAGCCTATGATTATTGAAAAATAGGTGGAGAGTATACCAGGTTTTTAGATTTTATTCACCTTTCTACGACTCGCCACACTTCAGTTAGTTGAGTTATTATTATGGGGCCAAATGCAGTTTGCGATATCAAAGAGGAGTACCTGCAGTTAAATACATGAGATAATAGAGTACCTGCATAAATGAGATGAAATTAAAACTATATTGCTTTCTAGTATCTGCCAAAATACAGGAGTATTAGGATTTAACCAAACATGCAAGGGGATGCACTTAAAACAAAGGCATAAAAATAAAATTGGAAGTTCGGTAAAGCTGCTCCTCCTGCGGACTTCTCTCATTGTAACGAGGATAATTTCATACGTGGCCGCTTACCTTGCCATAAATACTTAGACACCTTAGATTACAGTCTATCCCAATATTTCAGAACAAGTCAGGACTAATAATTGTTTTAGAGGGATGTTCTATAGCCCCCAAATTTCCAGTTCTGGCGCCGTCACTGGTCAATACTCCCAAACTTTAATTCAAAATACAAACAAAAATATAACCTTGAATTTAAAGAAAATCATTGAAGGAAAAAATCTTATCTTGTAAAAATGAATCATTTTTGCTTGTATTTTTCACCATCACTCATATATTTTATTTGGATTAAAAATGATTTACAAATTGTTTTGGAACAATATCATAGCTAATATTAAAATGGTTAAAATTGGTATAGGTGTTATTTTATGTCATTGTGAAATAAACTTGTTTTCTCTTTGTCTCACACCTGCAACAAATTGCTTGTGACAAGCACTTCACGGAAATGTTATTTAAATAAAATACTTACTGGCAGTCAAACACACCCACATAACTATCTGGAACTACTGCACTTGTTTCAGAGGTCGCGATAACCAAATATTTTCCATCATTGACGGATTTTTTTTAACAATGACGGAACATTTTGAAGGCTGTCCGTCATTTTGACAGAATGTAATTCACACCCCAGGGCAATCAGGTGACTTGCACTTCATGATTTTTTTTTTTTTGTGAACAATTTTTTTATTTTGTATCTCAGCACATTAAGATTTCACATAGATATCATACAGCAATATCAGTATACAGCTGGATACACATTTTCCCCCATCCACAACCACCCCCTCTCCCTCCCCCATCCTCAAGTGATGCCCTCTTACAGGTCGCTGCCCACAATGCTTGTGTATCAGTTACATTGCTATCAGAGAACCCCCTTGCAACAGAGCAGTGACTGAATTAACTGCCTCGTTCCAGGCCTTCATCATTTTTTCCTGGGCCCCATGGATCCTGGCCACTGAAAGCTCCATGTTAATAAATCAAGATAACTCAGGACCCAGTGATGCCATGATAAAGAGTGAGGAGGTTCCCACCTCCGAACCAGTAACTTTTTAGCTGCAGTTATACCAGCCAACCATATCCATCATCTGTTGCTGGGACAGAACCAAATCAGAGCCATCATTCGATAATAATATCTTACACGAGAGAAGAATATTCATCTTTAACACAATAGATAAAGTTTGGGAAACCCATTTCCAAACATCATAACTCCAGGACATTCCCAGAACATATGTGAAAAGGTGCCCATATTATCCCCCTGGCAGAAAGTACATAAAGGGCTAGAGGATTTCTTCATGCGGTAGCGCCTATGAGGAGTGAAGTATGCTCTGAGAAAAAAATTTTAATGGATCATCCTGTGATTAGGGTTTCTAGAAGCTGAATGAATATTATGCCAAATGCTCTTCCATGAAATGTCCTCATCTTTCATATTTAGGTCTCTACTCCAAATGGACGTCATTGCTAAAGCTTTATATGAGGCCTGTAAAATAAAAAGGGAAATTAACCAGGCCAATCCTTTTGATTTATGTTTAATAACAAACAAATTATGCATTGGATGGCAGGATAAACTCTCTCCTCAGGGCACACCATAGGCACGCATAGCAGAGCAAAGTCTCAGATACAGAAAAAAAGAAGAGCCTGGAAGATTATATTGTAATTGTAGCACCTGTAATGATCGGAGGCCGTTTTCATTAAAAATATCAGATTAGGAATTAATGCCCTTATTGCTCCATTGCGAGGAGACAAATGGTTTATTATCAGTCAGAAGCCAATGATTATGAAAAATAGGTGAGAGAGTATACCAGATTTTTTAGATTTTGTAAACCTTTCTACGACTCGCCATAATTCAATTAGTTGAGTTATTATTATGGAGCCAAAATGCAGTTTGCGATATCTAAGAGGAGTACCTGCATACATGAGATCACAGAGCTTATAAGGTGAAACTATATTGCTTTCTAGTATCTGCCAAAATACAGTAGTATTAGGATTTAACCAAACATGCAATGGACGCAAAACAAAGGCATAAAAATAAAATTGGAAGTTCGGTAAAGCCACTCCTCCTGCGGACTTCCCAAACTTTAATTCAAAATACAAACAAAAATATAACCTTGAATTTAAAGAAAATCATTGAAGGAAAAAATCTTATCTTAAAAATAAATAATTTTTACCTGTATTTTTCACAGTCACTCAAATATTTTATTTAAATTTAAATTGATTTACAAATTGTTTCAGAACAAATCATAGCTAATATTAAAATTGTTAAAATTGGTAAAGGTGTTATTTTATGTCATTGTGAAATAAACTTGTTTTCTCTTTGTCTTACACCTGCAACAAATTGCTTGTGACGAGCACTTCACGGAAATGTTATTTAAATAAAATACTTACTTGCAGTCAAACATACCCACATAACTATCTGGACCTACTGCACTTGTTTCAGAGTTCGCGTTAACCGAATATTTTCCGTCATTGACAGATTTTTTTTTTAACAATGACGGAACATTTTGAAGGCCGTCTGTCATTTTGACAGAATGTAATTCACATCCCCGTCCAATTGGTGGTGGGTGTCCTATTTTCTAGAGCATAGTCTTTGATCTGGATGATCCTGTATTCCTCATATTTTTGTTATATGATCATTTCCTCCTCATTTGTAAAATATGCTGCTCTGCTGCCGGTAGACGATTGGTCATATGCTACAAACGACGTCTCTGTTATGTGAACACACGGATATCTAGGTCAGGGGCTTTGAGCAGCGGGCACATGGGAAATCGAAGGGGAAGAGCGTTCTTGATAACCTGAAATGTTTTTATCTAAATGCAAGAAGCATTAAAAATAAATTTCGAGAACTTGAGGCCGTTATGATTAGTGAAGGCTATGACATAGTTGGGATTACAGAGACATGGCTTAGTGAAGAGGATGGAGATGAATATAATGTAGAAGGTTATAAGCTCTTTAGGAAGGATAGATGCAATAGGCGAGGAGGGGGTATAGCACTCTGTGTGAACGAAAACATAAATGTGCAGGAAATTCCTGAAATTGAACATTCCTTGCCCTGCGAAGATATCTGGGTCAGGCTCACTGGCAAACACGAGACTGGTTTAAACATAGGTGTATGCTATCGACCACCAACTTTGGACAGTACAGTCAATAAATGCTCTTTTAAGAGAATTATGCAAGCTTGTAGAGGAGGAGGGACTATTATTATGGGAGACTTAAATTATCCTGGTATTGATTGGGAAATGGTGAAAGGACAGGGTAGGGGAGGAAGAATTTCTAGATGTCATAAATGATAATTTTTTTGGTGCAGTATGTTAATAAACCTACAAGAGAGAAGGCAATTTTAGACTTAGTGCTCTGTAATGACCCAGATAGAATTAGCAATGTTGAGGTACGGGAGCCACTTGGGACACATGATCATTCTTCTGTTAATTTTGAGGTTTTATGGGAAGTTAAAAAGGTGTCTTCAAAAACAAAAATTTTCAATTTTAGGCGAGCAAATTTTGACAGGATGCGCTCATATCTAAGTGAAATAAAATAGGAGACACTCCTGGACTGTGAGTCTGTAAATGAGATGTGGGAAAGATTTAAGGGGGTTTTACTTGATTCACAATGTAAATTCATTACAAAGGTGTCCAAAAGTAAGCTGAAAAAGCAGAATCCCCATTGGATGACCGCAGCTATTCGTAGGAGTTTGAGGGAAAAGAGGAATCTTTATAAGATGTACATAGAGGATAACAATGAGATTACTAAGGCTGAATACTGTAAAATGCAGGCTGTGGTCAAAAAAGAGCTGAGGAATGCTAGAAGACTGTATGAAAGACAAATTGCAGAGGGGGCAAAAACTAACCCTAAGCGCTTCTTTTCAGTACTGTAGCAGAAAAAAGGAAAGTCAAAGAGCAGGTTAAGTGCATAAAGAATAAAAATGGATCGCTGCTATATGATAACAAGGATATTGCGGATACCTTGAATGGTTACTTTGTTGAGAATTTTACCTTAGAGCGGGTCTTTATTCGGCCAGAGGGCATGTCCAATGCTCAAGATTATTTAGCGGAAATTGAGGTTAGGGATAACAAAGTATTGGACAAGTTGCATAAACTAAAAGGCAGATAAGGCAGCGGGTCCTGATGACTTATATCCTAGAGTGCTCAGGGAAGTTAGTGAGATCATCTTTAAGCCGCTATCCGCCATCTTAAGAAGGTATTTTGAAAATGAAGAAATACCAAATGATTGGAAACAGGGCAATATAATACCAATATATAAGAAAGGGGACCGTACTGAGCCAGGTAATTACAGGCCAGTCAGTTTAACTTGCATTGCGTGCAAAATATTGGAATCTATCATAAAAGAGAAGCTGGACTTATTTCTTGAACGTAACAATATCTTGAGGGATAGCCAACATGGTTTCCATAAAGGAAGGTCATGCCTGACAAACCTGGAATTTTTTGAAGAGGCCACCAAGACTTATGACCAGAGCAGGGCTTATGACATCATATATTTGGATTTTTAGAAAGCATTTGACACAGTACCGCATAAGAGACTAATTTTTAAAATGAGCTCCATTGGAGTTACAGGAGGTATTCTGGAGTGGATTCAAAACTGGTTGCAGGACAGAACACAGAGTGGCGGTCAATGGTATCTCATCTGAGCTAGGTATGGTGGGGAGTGGCGTCCCCCAGGGATCGGTGTTGGGACCCCTGCTGTTCCTCATCTATATTAATGACCTTGATAGGAATATTGAGAGCAGATTAGTTAAATTTGCAGATGATACTAAATTGGGAGGTTTGGCAAATAGTTTAGAGTCCACTAAAGTGATTCAGGATGATTTGGATAGAATCCAGAATTGGGCAGAAATGTGGCAAATGAAATTTAATGTAGCGAAATGTAAAGTTGTACATTTAGGTAATAAAAACATTAGACGGGATTACTTCATGGGAGGTTTTAAACTGGAATGTGCTCCACACGAGAAAGATCTGGGAGCGATTGTTGACCAAACCCTCACAGGCTCTAGCCATTGTGCCGTAGCAGTTAAAAAAGCCATTCGGATGCTGGGATACATTGCCAAAAGTACTGAGTTCAAATCCAAGGAGGTGATGCTTCTTTTGCACAACACATTCATCAGACCACATCTAGAGTATTGTGTACAGTTCTGGGGACCATACTTTAAGAAAGACATAGAGGCTTTAGAGAAGGTTCAGAGAAGAACCACGAAGCTAATTCCAGGCATAAAAGATGAAAGCTATGAGAAAAGGCTGAAGGTCCTTAATCTCTTTAGTCTTAGGAAAAGGAGACTAAGGGGTGATCTGATTGAGGTCTTTAAATATGTTAAAGGGATTAACAAAGTGAATTATGTAGGATTCCTTCAACTAAGTGTTGTTAGCAGAACTCGGGGTCACAAATGGAAGCTGACCAAAGGTAAATTTAGCACTGATATTCGGAAATATTTCTTCACCCAAAGAGTAATTTCGGTGTGGAACAGCTTGCCTGACCATATTGTTGAGGCAGAGACCTTGGGAGTTTTCAAGAGCAGGCTTGACTTAAAGCTAGATACCATTGAGTCATTAAGTATCTGAAGTGATATATTCACGATAGTATAAAGAAACTGGCGAGCCTAGTTGGGCTGAACGGCCTGTTCTCGCCATTCATGTTATGTTATGTTATGTTATGTTAAAGCCCCGGTTGACATAACGAGTGGATAGGCAGCTTCGTAGGTCCGCTTAGCGAGACTGCGGTTGTTAGGCTTAGCGAAGCCCAGCAATAACTGAAAGCATTGTTCATTTGCACTCTGTTACTGTGTCGGGGGAGAAATCATTTATGATGTTTTATAAAGTTCATACAGCAGTAAGTTTGGAAATCCACGCAGTGCTGTATTTAACACAGTGCGCAATGTGTGTCTCCATGAATCACTGACGGCATCAGCCAGAGATGCCAAGTCTCACGCATTTGGCATGGGTCTCTCGCCTCTTAGTGGCATTCACGTTCCTGTGCCGTAGTCAGCAATTATTCAATCAACGCGCACTGAAGAAATTCATTCGTGGAATTCAAGTCATTGTGCATTAAGTTTATAAGTTTCACGTGCATTACGTTGGATTTCCCCACTAGTGACACGGAAAGCGATCATGACTCAGGAATTCTCATGCTTGTCTTTTCTGAGGGATTGAAAGCAATGGAATTGCATAAAGACGTTTCAAATGGTCTTTCATTTAAACAATTTAAACGATCATGAAAACGTGCATTGTTTCCAATCCCTGAGTAAAAGAGAAGCACGAGAAGTCCGGAGTCAATATCGCTTTCCAAATTACTTGTGGTGAGGTCCACCTTTACGCTAAGTGAAACTGAAACTTCAATGCACAAGGATTTTTATTCCACGTGAGAATCTCATTAATAAGCGTTCATTGAATAATTGCAGACTACGGTGAATACGCCTAAAAAATGCGTGAGACCTACGCTTTAATCGCGTGAGACTTTGCATCTCTGATCAGCTAATGCGTGATTTATAAATTATTCTGTTTGTTTTATTTAAAAATAAACGATTAACATTTTAAAAAATAAAATTACAATGACGGATAATAATTGATTATGACAGAATTTTTATGCCCCTGTCTGTCACAATGACGGACAATCAAAAAGTGTCACACGACCTCTCTGACTTGTTTTTTTGGTATTCTTTCATACTCCTCCAAAAATATTTTTGGCATAGATGCCTGTGAACGATGGGAGTTGAGAGAGGAAGATGTGGGCTATTGTACTCAACTCAAACAGTTTTATGACCACAGCATCAAAGAAAGAGTCCCAGGTTCCTCCAACTGATGCCGTGTGTAAAGTTGGCAATACCGATCTATTGATAAATTCAGTTCACCTTACTCCATTTAATTTAAGACCATAGTTTCATGAGACAGTTTTGTCTCCAACCATATGCTCACATTTGCTATAGATTGCACTGGAAGAGCAATCAGAGTGACAGTTTTGCAACCCTGTGGCATTTGCTATAGATTGAACTGGTGTGTTGGTGCAGTCAGTGAAGGTGTGCAGTCAGTGACAAATCAATACATTTCAAACATTAACTGGCGTAAAAGTAATTGTTCACAGCAATAACTAGTAGCTTTCATATGAAGTAATGTCAGTTAAAACTATCTAGCCAGCCAAGGTGACCTGTCACCAAATCTTGCTTCACTAGCTCACTGATATTAATGCCCAATATTATCTCTGCTGCTAAAATTACGAGTGAATTTATTCCATGGCCACATTTTACGGGTCAGCTAGTCTGATTGAAAATTTACTATTGACAGATATTCCTGTGGATTAAACCCACTTTCACTGGGTTCTGACAATTTGTGCATGTGAGATTTAAGATGTTGATTACTAAGTTTTTTTTTTTTTTTTCTATTATTTATTTTTTTTTTTTTGTAATGCTCCAATTAGTAAACTGCATTGTGAAAAGACGATTTATCGTCAGTTCTCTCTGTGAGCGCATATCGTCTGTCCAGTAGGCACCACAGGCTAACATATGCAGACCTCTCAGGCCCTAATTCAGCCCCTTGTCTTCTCTTCTCTGTCTGATTTTAGCATGCAGAGTGCAATGTTCTCTTCTATGTGTTGCGTCTTACAGTGTACGTTTTATATTTGGGATGCTATTTATTTTGATGTTAAGATATCATTATTCATAAAATATTCCACTTTAGTTGTCTTTTTCATCCGGAAATAATATTTTTGTGATTGTTGAGGTATATTGATGCTGGAATTGTAATTCCTTTATATTAAATGCACAGGTTTAAAATTTTGCACAAAATGGCAATTTAAGTTATATTTCTGTAGCCTATTCAGTTTCATGTATGAATGACGCTGTTAGCCAGCGCATGAATTATATCCACGGCCTAGCGGCAATTGCCGTGGTTGCCCCCCTGTGTGGCCGTAATGCCAAACTTCTCAAATGTCCAGTTTGGATTGCCCTTTTTTCAAGTGGCCATGGTGCCCAAAATTACCCAAAGTGGTGATTTTTGACACGGCGACACAGCCACTGAGCTGTGCAGCTTCCGTCATCCCGCTGCACTGGACTTTTCTACACTTTGTGCTACCAACGACACTCCCACTCACTGAAGAATACGACAGCATTGTGTGAGGTTGGTACCCTACAACCATACATCCTTCTGGCTTGAGAAACATCAGCTCACATTATGTTTTGCGCACAAGCAATTAAATACTGTAGGTGTAAGTATAGATGTGTTTTAGGGCTGGGTGCAAACGAAGGTCGTGTAACTTTCCTCAATGGAAACTAAACTTTGAGAGCGAGCTAAAGAGAGCATTCGCTAATAACATTAGCCAGTGCAGTGCGTCCCGTGCGGTGCCAGTGAATGCTCAGCAGTAGCAGTCCATCGGCAGTAACAAAGGCCTTAGGAAACCTCACCTTTCAGTGCTTAATAACCTAAACCTCTCGCAGTTGACTTTTCCCGGTTAGCAACATTTGCTCAGACTAATTGGTAGTACCGATGAGAGTCTAACTTACTTTCGATAGCATTGTTATACATTGCACCACAAAATTGAGGCGTTTTTTTCCACACATAAATGACAACGTAAAATATCAATATGTCTTGATCATTTCTGCTCTCGTGTAGCCCGTGAAACAGCACAGATTTGGGAAAATTAGTTTGTGAGGCTCATACAGCAATAAGCCACAGGATTCCATTCTGTACTCCAGTGGTGGGTGGTGGACGGAAAACCGAGGGGATGGAAACATCCCTTGAAACGGATGAGATTAGTGACCCAATTTCAATCATTGTTCTGGGTCAACATGTTAGTTTCCCTTATAATGAAATGTTTAGGCAAGTGAATAATAAATTCTATAAAATGTTTAATTCACATTCCTTAATAGGCAACTCTTCAGGAAAAAACCACTGTGGATTTTCCGCGTTAAATTTGGTCACATCCTAAGCAAGTCGTCAAACCTGTGCGTAGGGTTGAGCGGGGTAAGACGCCCCTGAGGGTAAGATGCCCTTTGCTTATAATTCAATTTAAGCTGTGCCCAGTATGCGGCTCTTGACTTATATTAATGCACTCCCACCTGGAGGGAAATCCTGAGCAACAGATGAGTGAACAGAGCAAGTGACGTGAGAACTCAAAGTGTGTTTTGACTGTCTTTCTTACAAAAAATGACAGAATGAATCATTTTGCCACAAGTATTTGAATGCTTCAGGAGTCCGCAGGACATGTCAGTGTAACTCTCTTATGCCTTCTCTATGTATGAAAGGGGGTCCTGTGTGGTGATAATGAGAGAAATTGGGGTTAATCAGCCAAAACCAAGATGATAGTGCTGGGGGTAAGATACCCTTTTTGGTTTGGGGGTAAGATGCCCCTTGGGAAGGAAGGCCTCTTACCCCATTTTGAGTCATATTCATTCTGTTTCATGAGTTTTTTCTAAAAAAAATATTTATATGTTCTATTTATAGGAAATATATATCAGACATGATTTTTATGAAGAACTTGGGAATGGAAAGTTAAGTGTATCCATACATGTTACAAGTAGGGCCATATGGAGTTCCACAATAATGAATCATGTATACATCAATACCCATAAATGCCTAAAAAGAAATATATTGAGTGAAATGCATTATGGTCACTCTTAGTTTTCATGACTTTTCATGGATACTCATATACATTCTATACCGCTGCATGTTTATCTAATGTGGTGCCTCATATTTTTTAGTATTCCACAAGCTATAACCATCTTTTCCTTAATGCATTTAATGCCAACAGTACCTTGCCATCACTTGTGCCTTAGTGTTCAGTCAGTTAATAAAAAGTTAAGTTTAGGAGAATGTACCGCTTTCTTTCTCCATTTCTTTAGCAAGAAAATTTCTACAAAGACGTTGACCTTTTGTTTGATGTGTACCTGCCAATTAAGACAGCTATAATATGATAATTACTCATGTGAAATGCAGTAAAATCAGTATGTATTAGGCTTTTCAAGTTATTCTAGATAAGGGGAATCTTACCCCATCCAGAAGGGCATCTTACCCCAGGGATGGGATAAGATGACCTTTTTTTTTTTTAAAAAGTAATTAAACATAAAAAAATATTTCTATAGTGACTATGTCTGATGCGAAATCAGGAAGGCACCAGACGCAAGATGCAGGGAACGGGGGTTTTATTTAAACACAAAGAAAACAGGCACGAGGGCCAACGAAAAACTTGGCCCAAAGGGTTGCAAAAAATCCAACTAAGAAAAAGCTGCACAGAGCTAAAAAACAAAGACCCAAACGACAAAACAAAAAACCACTGGAAACTCCAGGGAGAGAAATCACTAACAAAAGAATAATCAGGAATATATACAAACAAGAACTTGACTTAGCTATGAAAAACACGAAAATACTGCACTGAACACTAAACACAAGGGCGAGAAACTCGGCATGGAAACTTGACAATGAAAACTTGGTGATAAGCTTGGCTTGGAAACTCGAGACTCTGTCTGCCAGCCAACTTCCACCGCCTCCAGATAAAGGGCAGAAAATCAGAGCACATGAGGGGCAACACCTGGAGAAGAAACAAGAGGCAAGGCAAGATCAAGAGACAAAGACAATGATAGGTGGATATGACTTGCTCATTAAGAAAATGAGCGTGCTCAGCTTAAGTACCAATGAAGCATGCAGATTGGAAGGAAGCATAAATGTTAATAGAAAAGCACAGCAAGATCTTGAAATAGCAAAGCAGGAATCATGACAATAAACTCCCTACCTAAATTAGTAGTATTAGTAATGTGCCTGTCTAAGAATTACACCTTCCCGTGACTGTTAGTAAATGTTAGTACTAAAAACAGTTAATTGCCAATCAAGCTTAGACAGCCCTGAATCCAGCACAGCACAGAAGGAAGGGGGAAATACCAAAAGCCAACCAGAGCTCTGAAGTGTGCAAACACAAAGATACGGGCGGAACGCAGACAAGCGGTGGAGTGGCTGGGCAGACCTGGCAAAACAGAAAACCTGGAAAATAAAAACATGAATGAACATGAACTATGAAATGGGAAATCCTGAGACAAGAAACTGTTAAAACCATAAATATGTCCTGGCCAAAGGCCCAGGACCCTGGAACACAACAATGTCATAAATCTTTTGAGATGTGGTAGCCAACTTTACATACTATCCATTCAAGCAAAAAAATTATTAATTCAAGTTGTTTACCTTCAAATATGAACATTCCTGCTTAAGGGGGGGCGTCTTACCCCACTCTACCCTAATGATTGTTTTATTGAAAAAGATTGAAATGCGCTCTTTTTTTGCGTTTAACTGGTGCGTTTAATTTCTCGTCTTAACAAAGACAATAAGCTACACCTGAGAGGAGAGAGTTCAAGTGTCTTTTACCAGGGAGATTGACTGAAAACAGATTGAGACTAATAAGCAGTTTAAAGACATGTTTATCGCCCTCCTTGTTCTCTGTCCACCGCCCGCCACTGCTGTACTCTGAATGTAGTCACGGCTAAAAGACGTTGTTAGGCACTAAGCACAACTGAGTGACAATTGTAAGGATGACGACAATAAATGTTGAGAAGTCAGTGAAAGTTTTTGATTTTTGCAAATATATTTCCATGCCTTCCTTACAATACCATATCAATTATATAAATGTAGGCAGTAGGAATTCACTTTTACCATCATCATGTTAGTCCTAGCTAGTTCTCAATCATTTTCCTGTATTGACACGTTTTCAAATTATTGTTATAATCAATTGGCAGTTGAAGACACAGATTCTCTACCCATGCGATCTAACAATCTAACAATTTCTGGCAATGAAACAATGGGCTAAATTCAGTGCAGAAAAAGTATTTTCTTTTAAGTAGGCCTATGCTTTATGAAAGACAAACTACTCTGAAACTTCCGCATGACCTTTTCCGCACATCAAGCGACTTGCGCTTCATGATTTTTTTTTGTGAACAATTTCTTATTTTGTATCTCAGCGCATTCAGATTTCACATAGATATCATACAGCAATTTCAGTATACATCTGGATACACATTTTCCCCCATCCACAGACACCCCTTCTCCCTCGCCCCACCCTCAAGTGATGCCCTCTTACAGGTCGTTACCCACAATGCTTGTGTATCAGTTACATTGCTACCAGAGAACCCCCTTGCAACAGAGCAGTGACTGAATTAACTGCCTCGTTCCAGGCCTTCATCATTTTTTCCTGGGCCCCATTCATCCTGGCCACTGGAAGCTCCATGTAAATAAATCCAGATAACTCAGGACCCAGTGATGCCATGATAAAGAGTAAGGAGGTTCCCACCTCCGAACCAGTAACTTTTTAGCTGCAGTTATACCAGCCAACCATATCCATCTCTGTTGCTGGGAGAGAACCAAATCAGAGCCATCATTCAATAACATATGTGAAAAGGTGCCCATATTATCCCCCTGGCAGAAAGTACATAAAGGGCCAGAGGATTTCTTCATGCGGTAGCGCCTATGAGGAGTCAAGTATGCCCTGAGGAAAAAAAAAAAAAAAAAAAAAAAAAAAAAATGGATCATCCTGTGATTTGGGTTTCTAGAAGCCAAATTAATATTATGCCAAATGCTCTTCCATGAAATGTCTTCATCTTTCCTATTTAGGTCTCTACTCCAAATGGGTGTCATTGCCAAAGCTTTATATGAGGCCTGTAAAATAAAAAGGTAAATTAACCAGGCCAATCCTTTTATGTTTAATAACACAAATTATGCATTGGATGGCAGGATAAACTTTCTCCCCAGGGGACACCATCGGCATGCATAGCAGATCGAAGTCTCAGATATAGAAAAAACGAAGAGCCTGGAAGATTATATTGTAATTGTAGGTTCTGGAATGATCGGAGGCTGTTTTGGTTAAAAATCAGATTAGGAATGAATGCCCTTATTGCTCCATTGCAAGGAGACAAACGGTCAATTATCAGTCAGAAGCCAATGATTATGAACAATAGGTGAGTGAGTATGCCAGGTTTTTTTTGATTTTGTATAGGCCTACCTTTCTACGACTCGCCACACTTCAATTAATTGAGTTATTATGGGGCCAAAATGCAGTTTGCAATATCTAAGAGGAGTATCTGCATAAATGAAATCACAGAGCTTAGAAGGTGAAACTATATTGCTTTCTAGTATCAGCCAAAATACAGGAGTATTAGGATTTAACCAAACATGCAATGGACGCAAAACAAAGGCATAAAAATAAAATTGGAAGTTCGGTAAAGCTGCTCCTCCTGCGGACTTCTCTCATTGTAACGAGGATAATTTCATACGTGGCCGCTTACCTTGCCATAAATACTTAGACACCATAGATTACAGTCTATCCCAATATTTCAGAACAAGTCAGGACTAATAATTGTTTTAGAGGGATGTTCTATAGCCCCCAAATTTCCAGTTCTGGCGCCGTCACTGGTCAATACTCCCAAACTTTAATTCAAAATACAAACACAAATATAACCTTGAATTTAAAGAAAATCATTGAAGGAAAAAATCTTATCTTGTAAAAATAAATCATTTTTGCTTGTATTTTTCACCGTCACTCATATATTTTATTTGGATTAAAAATGATTTACAAATTGTTTTGGAACAATATCATAGCTAATATTAAAATGGTTAAAATTGGTGTAGTTGTTATTTTATGTCATTGTGAAATAAACTTGTTTTCTCTTTGTCTCACACCTGCAACAAATTGCTTGTGACGAGCACTTCATGGAAATGTTATTTAAATAAAATACTTACTGGCAGTCAAACACACCCACATAACTATCAGGAACTACTGCACTTGTTTCAGAGGTCGCGATAACCAAATATTTTCCGTCATTGACGGATTTTTTTTTAACAATGACGGAACATTTTGAAGGCCGTCCGTCATTTTGACAGAATGTAATTCACACTCCAGGGCAATCAGGTGACTCGCACTTCATGATTTTTTTTTTTTTTTGTGAACAATTTTTTATTTTATATCTCAGCACATTCAGATTTCACATAGATATCATACAGCAATATCAGTATACAGCTGGATACACATTTTCCCCCATCCACAAACACCCCCTCTCCCTCCCCCCACCTTCAAGTGATGCCCTCTTACAGGTCGCTGCCCACAATGCTTGTGTATCAGTTACATTGCTATCAGAGAACCCCCTTGCAACAGAGCAGTGACTGAATTAACTGCCTCGTTCCAGGCCTTCATCATTTTTTCCTGGGCCCCATGGATCCTGGCCACTGAAAGCTCCATGTTAATAAATCAAGATAACTCAGGACCCAGTGATGCCATGATAAAGAGTGAGGAGGTTCCCACCTCCGAACCAGTAACTTTTTAGCTGCAGTTATACCAGCCAACCATATCCATCATCTGTTGCTGGGACAGAACCAAATCAGAGCCATCATTCGATAATAATATCTTACACGAGAGAAGAATATTCATCTTTAACACAATAGATAAAGTTTGGGAAACCCATTTCCAAACATCATAACTCCAGGACATTCCCAGAACATATGAAAAAGGTGCCCATATTATCCCCCTGGCAGAAAGTACATAAAGGGCTAGAGGATTTCTTCATGCGGTAGCGCCTATGAGGAGTGAAGTATGCTCTGAGAAAAAAATTTAAATGGATCATCCTGTGATTAGGGTTTCTAGAAGCTGAATTAATATTATGCCAAATGCTCTTCCATGAAATGTCCTCATCTTTCATATTTAGGTCTCTACTCCAAATGGACGTCATTGCTAAAGCTTTATATGAGGCCTGTAAAATAAAAAGGGAAATTAACCAGGCCAATCCTTTTGATTTATGTTTAATAACAAACAAATTATGCATTGGATGGCAGGATAAACTCTCTCCTCAGGGCACACCATAGGCATGCATAGCAGAGCAAAGTCTCAGATACAGAAAAAAAGAAGAGCCTGGAAGATTATATTGTAATTGTAGCACCTGTAATGATCGGAGGCCGTTTTCATTAAAAATATCAGATTAGGAATTAATGCCCTTATTGCTCCATTGCGAGGAGACAAATGGTTTATTATCAGTCAGAAGCCTATGATTATGAAAAATAGGTGAGAGAGTATACCAGATTTTTTTAGATTTTTGTACACCTTTCTACGACTCACCATAATTCAATTAGTTGAGTTATTATTATGGAGCCAAAATGCAGTTTGCGATATCTAAGAGGAGTATCTGCATACATGAGATCACAGAGCTTATAAGGTGAAACTATATTGCTTTCTAGTATCTGCCAAAATACAGTAGTATTAGGATTTAACCAAACATGCAATGGACATAAAAACAAAGGCATAAAAATAAAATTGGAAGTTCGGTAAAGCCACTCCTCCTGCGGACTTCCCAAACTTTAATTCAAAAATACAAACAAAATTATAACCTTGAATTTAAAGAAAATCATTGAAGGAAAAAATCTTATCTTGTAAAAATAAATAATTTTTGCCTGTATTTTTCACAGTCACTCAAATATTTTATTTAAATTAAAAATGATTTACAAATTGTTTCAGAACAAATCATAGCTAATATTAAAATTGTTAAAATTGGTAAAGGTGTTATTTTATGTCATTGTGAAATAAACTTGTTTTTCTCTTTGTCTTACACCTGCAACAAATTGCTTGTGACGAGCACTTCACGGAAATGTTATTTAAATAAAATACTTACTTGCAGTCAAACATACCCACATAACTATCTGGACCTACTGCACTTGTTTCAGAGTTCGCGTTAACCGAATATTTTCCGTCATTGACAGATTTTTTTTAACAATGACGGAACATTTTGAGGGCCGTCTGTCATTTTGACAGAATGTAATTCACATCCCCGTCCAATTGGTGGTGGGTGTCCTATTTTCTAGAGCATAGTCTTTGATCTGGATGATCCTGTATTCCTCATATTTTTGTTATATGATCATTTGCTCCTCATTTGTAAAATATGCTGCTCTGCTGCCGGTAGACGATTGGTCATATGCTACAAACGACGTCTCTGTTATGTGAACACACGGATATCTAGGGTCAGGGCTTTGAGCAGCGGGCACATGGGAAATCGAAGGGAAGAGCGTTCATGATAACCTGAAATGTTTTTATCTAAATGCAAGAAGCATTAAAAATAAATTTCGAGAACTTGAGGCCGTTATGATTAGTGAAGGCTATGACATAGTTGGGATTACAGAGACATGGCTTAGTGAAGAGGATGGAGATGAATATAATGTAGAAGGTTATAAGCTCTTTAGGAAGGATAGATGCAATAGGCGAGGAGGGGGTATAGCACTCTGTGTGAACGAAAACATAAATGTGCAGGAAATTCCTGAAATTGAACATTCCTTGCCCTGCGAAGATATCTGGGTCAGGCTCACTGGCAAACACGAGACTGGTTTAAACATAGGTGTATGCTATCGACCACCAACTTTGGACAGTACAGTCAATAAATGCTCTTTAAGAGAATTATGCAAGCTTGTAGAGGAGGAGGGACTATTATTATGGGAGACTTAAATTATCCTGGTATTGATTGGGAAATGGTGAAAGGACAGGGTAGGGGGGAGGAAGAATTTCTAGATGTCATAAATGATAATTTTTTGGTGCAGCATGTTAATAAACCTACAAGAGAGAAGGCAATTTTAGACTTAGTGCTCTGTAATGACCCAGATAGAATTAGCAATGTTGAGGTACGGGAGCCACTTGGGACACATGATCATTCTTCTGTTAATTTTGAGGTTTTATGGGAAGTTAAAAAGGTGTCTTCAAAAACAAAAATTTTCAATTTTAGGCGAGCAAATTTTGACAGGATGCGCTCATATCTAAGTGAAATAAAATAGGAGACACTCCTGGACTGTGAGTCTGTAAATGAGATGTGGGAAAGATTTAAGGGGGTTTTACTTGATTCACAATGTAAATTCATTACAAAGGTGTCCAAAAGTAAGCTGAAAAAGCAGAATCCACATTGGATGACCGCAGCTATTCGTAGGAGTTTGAGGAAAAGAGGAATCTTTATAAGATGTACATAGAGGATAACAATGAGATTACTAAGGCTGAATACTGTAAAATGCAGGCTGTGGTCAAAAAAGAGCTGAGGAATGCTAGAAGACTGTATGAAAGACAAATTGCAGAGGGGGCAAAAACTAACCCTAAGCGCTTCTTTCAGTACTGTAGCAGAAAAAGGAAAGTCAAAGAGCAGGTTAAGTGCATAAAGAATAAAAATGGATCGCTGCTATATGATAACTAGGATATTGCGGATACCTTGAATGGTTACTTTGTTGAGAATTTTACCTTAGAGCGGGTCTTTATTCGGCCAGAGGGCATGTCCAATGCTCAAGATTATTTAGCGGAAATTGAGGTTAGGGATAACAAAGTATTGGACAAGTTGCATAAACTAAAGGCAGATAAGGCAGCGGGTCCTGATGGCTTATATCCTAGAGTGCTCAGGGAAGTTAGTGAGATCATCTTTAAGCCGCATTCCGCCATCTTAAGAAGGTATTTTGAAAATGAAGAAATACCAAATGATTGGAAATAATACCAATATAATAATAATATATATATATAATACCAATATATAAGAAAGGGGACCGTACTGAGCCAGGTAATTACAGGCCAGTCAGTTTAACTTGCATTGCGTGCAAGATATTGGAATCTATCATAAAAGAGAAGCTGGACTTATTTCTTGAACGTAACAATATCTTGAGGGATAGCCAACATGGTTTCCATAAAGGAAGGTCATGCCTGACAAACCTGGAATTTTTTGAAGAGGCCACCAAGACTTATGACCAGAGCAGGGCTTATGACATCATATATTTGGATTTTTAGAAAGCATTTGACACAGTACCGCATAAGAGACTAATTTTTAAAATGAGCTCCATTGGAGTTACAGGAGGTATTCTGGAGTGGATTCAAAACTGGTTGCAGGACAGAACACAAAGAGTGGCGGTCAGTGGTATCTCATCTGAGCTAGGTATGGTGGGGAGTGGCGTCCCCCAGGGATCGGTGTTGGGACCCCTGCTGTTCCTCATCTATATTAATGACCTTGATAGGAATATTGAGAGCAGATTAGTTAAATTTGCAGATGATACTAAATTGGGAGGTTTGGCAAATAGTTTAGAGTCCACTAAAGTGATTCAGGATGATTTGGATAGAATCCAGAATTGGGCAGAAATGTGGCAAATGAAATTTAATGTAGCGAAATGTAAAGTTGTACATTTAGGTAATAAAAACATTAGACGGGATTACTTCATGGGAGGTTTTAAACTGGAATGTGCTCCACACGAGAAAGATCTGGGAGCGATTGTTGACCAAACCCTCACAGGCTCTAGCCATTGTGCCGTAGCAGTTAAAAAAGCCATTCGGATGCTGGGATACATTGCCAAAAGTATTGAGTTCAAATCCAAGGAGGTGATGCTTCTTTTGCACAACACATTCGTCAGACCACATCTAGAGTATTGGGTACAGTTCTGGGGACCATACTTTAAGAAAGACATAGAGGCTTTAGAGAAAGTTCAGAGAAGAACCACGAAGCTAATTCCAGGCATAAAAGATGAAAGCTATGAGAAAAGGCTGAAGATCCTTAATCTCTTTAGTTTTAGGAAAAGGAGACTAAGGGGTGATCTGATTGAGGTCTTTAAATATGTTAAAGGGATTAACAAAGTGAATTATGTAGGATTCCTTCAACTAAGTGTTGTTAGCAGAACTCGGGGTCACAAATGGAAGCTGACCAAAGGTAAATTTAGCACTGATATTCGGAAATATTTCTTCACCCAAAGAGTAATTTCGGTGTGGAACAGCTTGCCTGACCATATTGTTGAGGCAGAGACCTTGGAAGTTTTCAAGAGCAGGCTTGACTTAAAGCTAGATACCATTGAGTCATTAAGTATCTGAAGTGATATATTCACGATAGTATAAAGAAACTGGCGAGCCTAGTTGGGCTGAACGGCCTGTTCTTGCCATTCATGTTATGTTATGTTATGTTATGTTAAAGCCCCGGTTGACATAACGAGTGGATAGGCAGCTTCGTAGGACCGCTTAGCGAGACTGCCGTTGTTAGGCTTAGCGAAGCCCAGCAATAACTGAAAGCATTGTTCATTTGCACTCTGTTACTGTGTCGGGGGAGAAATCATTTATGATGTTTTATAAAGTTCATACAGCAGTAAGTTTGGAAATCCACGCAATGCTGTATTTAACACAGTGCGCAATGTGTGTCTCCATGAATCACTGACGGCATCAGCCAGAGATGCCAAGTCTCACGCATTTGGCTTGAGTCTCTCGCCTCTTAGTGGCATTCACGTTCCTGTGCCGTAGTCAGCAATTATTCAATCAACGCGCACTGAAGAAATTCACTCGTGGAATTCAAGTCATTGTGCATTAAGTTTATAAGTTTCATGTGCATTACGTTGGATTTCCCCACTAGTGACACGGAAAGCGATCATGACTCAGGAATTCTCATGCTTGTCTTTTCTGAGGGATTGAAAGCAATGGAATTGCATAAAGACGTTTCAAATGGTCTTTCATTTAAACAATTTAAACGATCATGAAACACGTGCATTGTTTCCAATCCCTGAGTAAAGAGAAGCACGAGAAGTCCGGAGTCAATATCGCTTTCCAAATTACTTGTGGTGAGGTCCACCTTTACGCAAGTGAAACTGAAACTTCAATGCACAAGGATTTTTATTCCACGTGAGAATCTCATTAATAAGCGTTCATTGAATAATTGCAGACTACGGTGAATACGCCTAAAAAATGCGTGAGACCTACGCCGAATGCGTGAGACTTTGCATCTCTGATCAGCTAATGCGTGATTTATAAATTATTCTGTTTGTTTTATTTAAAAAATAAACGATTAACATTTTAAAAAATAAAATTACAATGACGGATAATAATTGATTATGATGGAATTTTTATGCCCCTGTCTGTCACAATGACGGACAATCAAAAAGTGTCACACGACCTCTGACTTGTTTTGGTATTCTTTCATACTCCTCCAAAAATATTTTTGGCATAGATGCCTGTGAACGATGGGAGTTGAGAGAGGAAGATGTGGGCTATTGTACTCAACTCAAACAGTTTTATGACCACAGCATCAAAGAAAGAGTCCCAGGTTCCTCCATGCCTCCGCTGCTCACTGATGCCGTGTGTAAAGTTGGCAATACCGTCTATTGATAAATTCAGTTCACCTTACTCCATTTAATTTAAGACCATAGTTTCATGAGACAGTTTTGTCTCCAACCATATGCTCACATTTGCTATAGATTGCACTGGAAGAGCAATCAGAGTGAGCTTGCCCTGTGGCAGCTGAACTGGTGTGTTGGTGCAGTCAGTGAAGGTGGCGACAAATCAATACATTTCAAACATTAATTGGCATAAAAGTAATTGTTCACAGCAATAACTAGTAGCTTTCATATGAAGTAATGTCAGTTAAAACTATCTAGCCAGCCAAGGTGACCTGTCACCAAATCTTGCTTCACTAGCTCAATGATATTAATGCCCAATATTATCTCTGCTGCTAAAATTACGAGTGCATTTATTCCATGGCCACATTTTACGGGTCAGCTAGTCTGATTGAAAATTTACTATTGACAGATATTCCCTGTGGATTAAACCCACTTTCACTGGGTTCTGACAATTTGTGCATGTGAGATTTAAGATGTTGATTACTAAGTTTCTTTTTTTTTCTATTATTTATTTATTTTTTTTGTAATGCTCCAATTAGTAAACTGCATTGTGAAAAGACGATTTATCGTCAGTTCTCTCTGTGAGCGCATATCGTCTGTCCAGTAGGCACCACAGGCTAACATATGCAGACCTCTCAGGCCCTAATTCAGCCACTTGTCTTCTCTTCTCTGTCTGATTTTAGCATGCAGAGTGCAATGTTCTCTTCTATGTGTTGCGTCTTACAGTGTACGTTTTATATTTGGTATGCTATTTATTTTGATGTTAAGATATCATTATTCATAAAATATTCCACTTTAGTTGTCTTTTTCATCCGGAAATAATATTTTTGTGATTGTTGAGGTATATTGATGCTGGAATTGTAATTCCTTTATATTAAATGCACAGGTTTAAAATTTTGCACAAAATGGCAATTTAAGTTATATTTCTGTAGCCTATTCAGTTTCATGTATGAATGACGCTGTTAGCCAGCGCATGAATATATCCACGGCCTAGCAGCAATTGCCGTGGTTGCCCCCCTGTGTGGCCGTAATGCCAAACTTCTCAAATGTCCAGTTTGGATTGCCCTTTTTTCAAGTGGCCATGGTGCCCAAAATTACCCAAAGTGGTGATTTTTGACACGGCGACACAGCCACTGAGCTGTGCAGCTTCCGTCATCCCGCTGCACTGGACTTTTCTACGCCGTGCTACCAACGACCTCCCACTCACTGAAGAATACGACAGCATTGTGTGAGGTTGGTACCCTACAACCATACATCCTTCTGGCTTGAGAAACATCAGCTCACATTATGTTTTGCGCACAAGCAATTAAATACTGTAGGTGTAAGTATAGATGTGTTTTAGGGCTAGGTGCAAACGAAGGTCGTGTAACTTTCCTCAATGGAAACTAAACTTTGAGAGCGAGCTAAAGAGAGCATTCGCTAATAACATTAGCCAGTGCAGTGCGTCCCGTGCGGTGCCAGTGAATGCTCAGCAGTAGCAGTCCATCGGCAGTAACAAAGGCCTTAGGAAACCTCACCTTTCAGTGCTTAATAACCTAAACCTCTCTTGAGTTGACTTTTCCCGGTTAGCAACATTTGCTCAGACTAATTGGTAGTACCGATGAGAGTCTAACTTACTTTCGATAGCATTGTTATACATTGCACCACAAAATTGAGGCGTTTTTTTCCACACATAAATGACAACGTAAAATATCAATATGTCTTGATCATTTCTGCTCTCATGTAGCCTGTGAAACAGCACAGATTTGGGAAAATTAGTTTGTGAGGCTCACACAGCAATAAGCCACAGGATTCCATTCTGTACTCCAGTGGTGGGTGGTGGACGGAAAACCGAGGGGATGGAAACATCCCTTGAAACGGATGAGATTAGTGACCCGATTTCAATCATTGTTCTGGGTCAACATGTTAGTTTCCCTTATAATGAAATGTTTAGGCGAGTGAATAATAAATTCTATAAAATGTTTAATTCACATTCCTTAATAGGCAACTCTTCAGGAAAAAACCACTGTGGATTATCTGCGTTAAATTTGGTCACATCCTAAGCAAGTCGTCAAACCTGTGCGTAGGGTTGAGCGGGGTAAGACGCCCCTGAGGGTAAGATGCCCTTTGCTTATAATTCAATTTAAGCTGTGCCCAGTATGTGGCTCTTGACTTATATAAATGCACTCCCACCTGGAGGGAAATCCTGAGCAACAGATGAGTGAACAGAGCAAGTGACGTGAGAACTCAAAGTGTGTTTTGACTGTCTTTCTTACAAAAAATGACAGAATGAATCATTTTGCCACAAGTATTTGAATGCTTCAGGAGTCTGCAGGACATGTCAGTGTAACTCTCTTATGCCTTCTCTATGTATGAAAGGGGGTCCTATGTGGTGATAATGAGAGAAATTGGGGTTAATCAGCCAAAACCAAGATGATAGTGCTGGGGGTAAGATACCCTTTTTGGTTTGGGGTAAGATGCCCCTTGGGAAGGAAGGCCTCTTACCCCATTTTAGTCATATTCATTCTGTTTTATGAGTTTTTTCCAAAAAAAAAAAAATATGTATGTTCTATTTATAGGAAATATATATCAGACATGATGATTTTTATGAAGAACTTGGGAATGGAAAGTTAAGTGTATCCATACATGTTACAAGTAGGGCCATATGGAGTTCCACAGTAATGAATCATGGATACATCAATACCCATAAATGCCTAAAAAGAAATATATTGGGTGAAATGCATTATGGTCACTCTTAGTTTTCTTGACTTTTCATGGATACTCATATACATTCTATACCGCTGCATGTTTATCTAATGTGGTGCCCCATATTTTTTAGTATTCCACAAGCTATAACCATCTTTTCCTTAATGCATTTAATGCCAACAGTACCTTGCCATCACTTGTGCCTTAATGTTCAGTCAGTTAATAAAAAGTTAAGTTTAGGAGAATGTACCGCTTTCTTTCCCCATTTCTTAAGCAAGAAAATTTCTAAAAAGACGTTGACCTTTTGTTTGATGTGTACCTGCCAATTAAGACAGCTATAATATGATAATTACTCATGTGTAATGCAGTAAAATCAGTATGTATTAGGCTTTTCAAGTTATTCTAGATAAGGGGAATCTTACCCCATCCAGAAGGGCATCTTACCCCAGGGATGGGGTAAGATGACCTTTTTTTTAAAAAAAAGTAATTAAACATAAAAAAATATTTCTATCGTGACTATGTCATAAATCTTTTGAGATGTGGTAGCCAACTTTACATACTATCCATTCAAGCAAAAAAATTATTTATTCATGTTGTTTACCTTCAAATATGAACATTCCAGCTTAAGGGGGGGCGTCTTACCCCACTCTACCCTAATGATTGTTTTATTGAAAAAGATTGAAATGCGCTCTTTTTTTGCGTTTAACTGGTGCGTTTAATTTCTCGTCTTAACAAAGACAATAAGCTACACCTGAGAGGGGAGAGTTCAAGTGTCTTTTACAAGGGAGATTGACTGAAAACAGATCGAGACTAATAAGCAGTTTAAAGACATGTTTATCGCCCTCCTTGTTCTCTGTCCACCGCCTGCCACTGCTGTACTCTGAATGTAGTCACGGCTAAAAAGAAACGTTGTTAGGCACTAAGCACAACTGAGTGACAATTGTAAGGATGACGACAATGAATGTTGAGAAGTCAGTGAAAGTTTTTGATTTTTGCAAATATATTGCCATGTCTTCCTTACAATGCCATATCAATTATATAAATGTAGGCAGTAGGAATTCAATTTTACCATCATCATGTTAGTCCTAGCTAGTTCTCAATCATTTTCCTGTATTGACACGTTTTCAAATTATTGTAATAATCAATTGGCAGTTGAAGACACAGATTCTCTACCCATGCAATCTAACAATCTAACAATTTCTGGCAATGAAACAATGGGCTAAATTCAGTGCAGAAAAAGTATTTTCTTTTAAGTAGGCCTATGCTTTATGAAAGACAAACTACTCTGAAACTTCCGCGCGACCTTTTCCGCACATCAAGCGACTTGCGCTTCATGATTTTTTTTGGTGAACAATTTTTTATTTTGTATCTCAGCGCATTCAGATTTCACATAGATATCATACAGCAATTTCAGTATACATCTGGATACACAGTTTCCCCCATCCACAACCACCCCCTCTCCCTCGCCCCACCCTCAAGTGATGCCCTCTTACAGGTCGTTACCCACAATGCTTGTGTATCAGTTACATTGCTACCAGCGAATCCCCTTGCAACAGAGCAGTGACTGAATTAACTGCCTCGTTCCAGGCCTTCATCATTTTTTCCTGGGCCCCATGGATCCTGGCCACTGGAAGCTCCATGTAAATAAATCAAGATAACTCAGGACCCAGTGATGCCATGATAAAGAGTGAGGAGGTTTCCAGCTCCAAACCAGTAACTTTTTAGCTGCAGTTATACCAGCCAACCATATCCGTCTCTGTTGCTGGGAGAGAACCAAATCAGAGCCATCATTCAATAACATATGTGAAAAGGTGCCCATATTATCCCCCTGGAAGAAAGTAGATAAAGGGCCAGAGGATTTCTTCATGCGATAGCGCCTATAAGGAGTCAAGTTTGCCCTGAGGAAAAAAAAAAAAAAAAAAAATGGATCATCCTGTGATTTGGGTTTCTAGAAGCCAAATTAATATTATGCCAAATGCTCTTCCATGAAATGTCTTCATCTTTCCTATTTAGGTCTCTACTCCAAATGGGTGCCATTGCCAAAGCTTTATATGAGGCCTGAAAAATAAAAAGGTAAATTAACCAGGCCAATTATTTTATGTTTAATAACACAAATTATGCATTGGATGGCAGGATAAACTTTCTCCCCAGGGGATACCATCGGCATGCATAGCAGATCGAAGTCTCAGATATAGAAAAAACGAACAGCCTGGAAGATCATATTGTAATTGTAGGTTCTGGAATGATCGGAGGCTAAAAATCTTAGCTTTTTGGTTAAAAATTAGATTAGGAATGAATGCCCTTATTGCTCCATTGCGAGGAGACAAACGGTCAATTATCAGTCAGAAGCCAATGATTATGAACAATAGGTGAGTGAGTTGCCAGGTTTTTTTGATTTTGTATAGGCCTACCTTTCCACGACTCACCACACTTCAATTAGTTGAGTTATTATGGGGCCAAAATGCAGTTTGCAATATCTAAGAGGAGTATCTGCATAAATGAAATCACAGAGCTTAGAAGGTGAAACTATATTGCTTTCTAGTATCAGCCAAAATACAGGAGTATTAGGATTTAACCAAACATGCAAGGGACACAAAACAAAGGCATAAAAATAAAATTGGAAGTTAGGTAAAGCCGCTCCTCCTGCTTACTTCTCTCGTTGTAACGTGGATAATTTCACACGTGGCCGCTTACCTTGCCATAAATACTTAGACACCATAGATTGCAGTCTATCCCAATATTTCAGAACTAGTCAGGACTAATAATTATTTTAGAGGGATGTTCTATAGGCCCCAAATTTCCAGTTCTGGCGCCGTCACTGGTCAATACTCCCAAACTTTAATTCAAAATACAAACAAAAATATAACCTTGAATTTAAAGAAAATCATTGAAGGAAAAAATCGTATCTTGTAAAAATGAATAATTTTTGCTTGCATTTTTCACCGTCACTCATATATTTTATTTGGATTAAAAATGATTTACAAATTGTTTCAGAATAATGTCATAGCTAATATTAAAATGGTTAAAATTGGTATAGGTGTTATTTTATGTCATTGTGAAATAAACGTTTTCTCTTTGTCTTACACCTGCAACAAATTGCTTGTTACGAGTACTTCACGGAAATGTTATTTAAATAAAATACTTACTGGCAGTCAAACACTACCACATAACTATCTGGAACAGCTGCACTTGTTTCAGAGGTCGCGTTTCGAATATTTTCCGTCATTGACGGGTTTTTGTTTTTTTTTAACAATGACGGAACATTTTGAAGGCTGTCCGTCATTTTGACAGAATGTAATTCACACCCCCGTCCAATTGTTGGTGGGTGTCCTATTTTCTAGAGCATAGTCTTTGATCTGGATGATCCTGTATTCCTCATATTTTTGGAATATGATTATTTGCTCTTCATTTGTAAAATCGTTTTCATTAAAAACATCAGATAAAGAATGAATGCCCTTATTGCTCCATTGCGAGGAGACAAACGGTTGATTATCAGCCAGAAGCCTATGATTATTAAAAATAGGTGAGAGTATACCAGGTTTTTTAGATTTTGTACACCTTTCTACGACTCGCCACACTTCAGTTAGTTGAGTTATTATTATGGGGCCAAAATGCAGTTTGCGATATCTAAGAGGAGCGCCTGCATACATGAGATCATAGAGCTTATAAGGTGAAATTATATTGCTTTCTAGTATCTGCCAGAATACAGGAGTATTAGGATTTAACCAAACATGCAAGGGACGCAAAACAAATGCATAAAAATAAAATTGGAAGTTCGGTAAAGCTGCTCCTCCTGCAGACTTCTCTCGTTGTAACGTGCATAATTTCATATGTGGCTGCTTACATTGCCATAAATACTTAGACACCATAGATTACAGTCTATCCCAATATTTCAGAAAAAGTCAGGACTAATAATTGTTTTACAGGGATGCTCTATAGCCCCCAAATTTCCAGTTCTGGCGCCGTCACTGGTCAATACTCCCAAACTTTAATTCAAAATACAAACAAAAATATAACCTTGAATTTAAAGAAAATCATTGAAGGAAAAAATCTTATCTTGTAAAATTAATAATTTTTGCTTGTATTTTTCACCGTCACTCATTTATTTTATTTAAATTAAAAATGATTCACAAATTGTTTCAGAACAAATCATAGCTAATATTAAAATGGTTAAAATTGGTGTAGGTGTTATTTTATGTCATTGTGAAATAAACTTGTTTTCTCACATCTGCAACAAATTGCTTTGTCTCACACCTGCAACATAAATTGCTTGTTTGATGAGCATTGACAGATTTTTTTTTAACAATGACGGAAATTTTGATTTTGACAGAATGTAATTCCCCGTCGTCCAATTGGTGGTGGGTGACCTATTTTCTCGAGCATAGTTTTTGATCTGGATGATCCTGTATTCCTCATATATTTGTAATATGATCATTTGCTCCTCATTTGTAAAATATGCTGCTCTGCTGCCGGTAGACGATTGGTCATATGCTACAAACGCCGTCTCTGTTATGTGAACACGCAGATATCTAGGTCGGGAAAGCCTCGGTTGACATAACGAGTGGATAGGCAGCTTCGTAGGACCGCTTAGCGAGACTGCGGTTGTTAGGCTTAGTGAAGCCCAGCAATGACTGAAAGCATTGTTCATTTGCACACTGTTACTGTGAGAGGGGAGAAATCATTTGTGATGTTTTATAAAGTTCATACAACAGTAAGTTTGGAAATCCACGCAGTGCTGTGTTTAACACAGTGCGCAATCTGTGTCTCCATGAATCACTGACGGCATCAGCCAGAGATGCCAAGTCTCACGCATTTGGCGTGAGTCTCTCACCTCTTAGTGGCATTCACGTTCCTGTGCCGTTGTCAGCAATTATTCAATCAAAGCACACTGAAGAAATTCACTCGTGGAATTCAAGTCATTGTGCATTAAGTTAATCAGTTTCCCATGCATTACGGTGGATTTCCCCGCTAGTGACACGGAAATCGATTATGACTCGGGAATTCTCATGCTTGTCTTTTCTGAGGGATTGAAAGCAATGGAATTGCATAAAGACATTTCAAATGGTCTTTCACTTAAACAATTTAAACAATCATGAAACACGTGCATTGTTTCCAATCCCTGAGGAAAGAGAAGCACGAGAAGTCCGGAGTCATAATCACTTTCCATCTTACTTGTGGTGAGGTCCACCTTTACGTAAGTGAAACTGAAATTTAAATGCACAAGGATTTTAATTCCATCTGAGAATCTCATTAACAAGCTTTCATTGAATAATTGCAGACTACGGTGAATACGCCTACAAATTGCGTGAGACCTACACAGAATGCGTGAGATTTGGCTTCTCTGATCAGCTAATGCGTAATCTATTAGTTATTCTGTTCATTATTTTTTTTTAAAATAACGATTAACATTTTAAAAAATAAAATTACAGTAACTGACACACGCCCACAATCCAAGATGGCAGCATGTATGGTGTCTCTGCTCAGTGTTTGTCTGTCTTAATAGTTTTTTTTTTTTACTGGTTTTTAGTATCTTTTGACAGTTTCACTTATGCTTTTAAGCATTACATTTTCTATTGCTTTTATTGTTGAGCTACAATCGCTTGATTTCCAACAAGCTCTGTGGAATTGGACAATTTTATGTCTGTCTTGGGAAGCTATCCCTCTCTGCATGTCTGACTACTCCATAGGGCTGGAGCTAGTTAGCACCCAGGATTAGCCTCTACTCTGGGCTACTATAGATAGCCTAATCTGCCTGTTCAAAGACTTTGGGAGCTGCTGCAGTGTGGCTAGTTTTAAGCCTAGAACTGCAGCAGTACAGCAGCCCTGAAGCCTACCTTCATCCACCCAGCTCTGCAGCCCGAGGCCTACCTCCACTCACTCAGCTCTGCAGCCTGAGGCTTACTTCCATCCACCCAGCCCTGCAGCCTGAGGCCTACTTCCATCTATCCAGCTCTGCAGCCTGAAGCCTACCTCCATCCACCCAGCTCTGCAGCCCGAGGCCTACCTCCATCCACCCAGCTCTGCAGCCTGAGGCCTACTTCCATCCATCCAGCTCTGCAGCCTGAGGCCTACCTCCATCCACCTAGCTCTGCAGCCTGAGGCCTACTTCCATCCACCCAGCTCTGCAGCCCGAGGCCTACCTCCATCCATCCAGCCCTGCAGCCTGAGGCCTACTTCTATCCATCCAGCTCTGCGGCCTGAGGCCTACTTCCATCCATTCAGCTCTGCGGCCTGAGGCTTACCTCTGTCCGGCCATCCATCCATCCATCCAGCTCTGCACCTGTGCCTACTCCATCATGGCAAGTGTTATTCATGCCCTCCTGGCTTTGCTCTGTTTGTCTGTATTCTCAGAGTATGAAGTTAACCAGGAGACCCCTTTGAGTGACTGTAACAGCTTGTTTTATACACCTTACATGTCATCACTATCAAAGGTTACTGACTGTGCACAGAACTTTGTCAGCTATCAGGGGTGCTGGATGTTTGGCATGAGCCTGGTTTCAGAACATAAAAACTTTAAACATCTTTTAAGTCTTCTTCTCCTAAGTAACTATTTTATTTCATCAAACAGCTCTTGGTCAATCACTATGAGTGGTGACCCTAAGAAAATCAAGAAGCATTTTTATTATACACACATGTTGAAATGTATTATTATGCTGATGTTGTTGATGTCAGGAAATGTGCAGCCTAACCCAGGTCCTGTGCCCGATGTGATATCACTACAAACCCCTGTTGATTTTTTAAATAGGTCCGGTATTGGTTTTGTACACATGAATGTGAGAAGTCTCTTGCCCAAAATTGATATGGTTAGAATTTGGGCCAAATCAACCAATGCTGATATTATGGTTTTATCTGAGACATGGCTGAGTAGTTCCACTCCTGATAGTTTTATATATATGGATGGGTATAATATTTTTTCGTACTGATCGCTGTGCTAAAGGTGGAGGGGTGGCTATCTATGTCAAAAATAGCTTTCAGGCAACAGTACAACTATCTAAGTCTGTACCTAAACAATTTGAGCTGCTTATTTTGAAAATTGAATTCACGAAGAGCTGTGTTATATCTGTTGCGGGATGTTACAGACCTCCTTCTGCATCAAAGGATACTTTATCCTCATTGTCTGACTGCTTATCATCTATAAACTATAATGAATTGGTTTTATTGGGGGATTTAAATTGGGACTGGTTAACTTCTGCTTCTGATTCTTTTAAATACTTCTGTGATTCAGCACATTTGGCCCAAATCATAGACTCACCAACTAGGCCAAATAATAAACATCCTGAGAAGTCAACGCTGCTTGATTTGATTTTAACCAATGTTCCGCAGAAATATAAAGCTACTGCTGTTTTTGCAAATGATGTTAGCGATCACTGCATAACTGCTTGTGTGAGAGACACAAAGCTACCAAAGTGTAATCCACGTATTATACTAAAGAGAAAATTTAAATTGTTCTGTGAACAAGCTTTTTTAAATGACCTTTATCTCTGTGATTGGACCAGAGTAAATTTGATCCCAGAGCCCGAGATAGCATTGCAATATTTTAAATCATTATTCTTGGACATTATAAATAAACATGCTCCTCTTAGAAAATACAAGATTAAAGGACGTGATAACCCGTGGTTTTCAGAGCAACTGTCCGATCTAATTCATGAACGAGACCTTGCCTGGGCAACTGCAAGAAAATACAAAAATAAGTCAGACTGGCAACATTTTAGGCATCTGAGAAACAAGTGTGTCTCTCAAATACGTAAAGCTAAAGCAGATTTTTATGTTAATGAAATATGTGATAGCACAAACAACCCTTCTAAATTTTGGAAGATGATTAAATCATTGTCTTCAGGCACAAGGGACACTGTACTTCCGAATACTTTAAAGCTGAATGATGAGATCATTACAGACAAGAAAAGTATGTTAGATTCCTTAAACCAGCACTTTATATCTTCTGGTTTGTTGTTTGAGCAGGAAATGAAACAAGAGATGAGTCAAGTGGATTACTCTCTATCTGGTGAAAATGTACCTTGTGATTTTGATCTTGCTCTCTTTACTAGAGAGGAGGTATACAATGCTCTCATTAAGTTAAATACCAAGAAATCCTCTGGTCCTGATGAGTTAGACCCATATTTTTTGAAAATTGCTGCTGAACATATTGCAGAACCTTTGACATACATTTTCAACCTGACTATAGAAACTGGAATAATTCCTAGTGTATGGAAGTCAGCATATGTCACTCCTTTATTGAAGGGTGGTGACCGATCAAATCCTAATAATTATAGGCCGATATCTAAACTGTCTGCATTAGCCAAAGTTTTAGAAGAGCTTATAAGTGACCAGTTGAAAGATTTTCTCACAAGAAATAGCATTTTAAATGAATTGCAGTCTGGTTTCAGAAAAAAACACAGTACTGTCACTGCCACCATGAAAGTCTTAAATGATCTCATAAGTGCTATTGATTCTAAAGAATACTGTGCTGCATTGTTTTTAGATCTGTCAAAGGCTTTTGACACGGTTGACCACTTGGTATTGTGCCAGAGACTGCGTGATATTGGAATGTCGTCAAAAGCTGTCATGTGGTTTGACAACTACTTGAGCAGCAGAACACAAAGTGTTCAGGTTGATGGTGTGTCTTCCAAACTTTTGTTGACTCAAAATGGTGTCTCCCAGGGGTCCATATTGGGTCCAATTTTATTTACTATTTATATAAATGTCCTATGTCAAAATGTAACTGACGCCAAATTTCACTTTTATGCAGATGACACTGTTTTGTATTGTTCTGCTTTATCATTAGCAAGTATCACAGAAAAGCTACAATCTTCTTTTAATGTTATTCAGAGTAATCTTAATCAATTAAGACTTGTGCTCAATTCTGACAAAACTAAAATGATGTGCTTTTCAAAATCAGGGAAGACAGATGATTTTTGTCAGATTGTTACACAAAAGGAGAAAGTGATTGAACGAGTTTCAGTCTATAAATACTTGGGATTTTACTTGGATGAAAATCTGTCTTTTAAATACCATATTGAGTGTCTTACAAAGAAACTCAGGGTTAAACTGGGATTCTACTATAGAAATAAAAGTTGTTTCTCCTTTAAGGTGAGAAAAAGACTGATTCAGGCAACTTTCGTATCAATACTTGACTACGGTGACATCTTATACATGCATGCAAATCTCTCCTCTCTGAAAATGCTGGATTCAGTGTATCATGCAGCATTAAGATTTGTAACAGATTTAGGTTTTCGTACTCATCACTGTAGTCTTTATGAGAGTGTTGGCTGGCCTTCTCTGCACAATCGCAGATGGGAACATTGGTATTGGTTTCTTTATAAGGCCATCCTGTGTGACTTGCCTCCTTATTTATGTTCTCTCTTGGCTCCTAAAGTCAACACTAAAAGCTGTAGTCTCAGGCTCGATAGATTGATAATGTACGCTATTCCCCGTATGCGGACTGTCTTTGGGGAAAGTGCCTTCAAAGCATTCGCACCCTCGTCCTGGTATAAATTACAGAATCATCTTAAATTGGACTACCTTCCAAGTATGGCAGATTTTAAAGCTAGGATCAAGGACTATTTGACTACTGCATGCTCATGTCCTCTTACCGAACGCAGTTGGTGATTATAATCAAATGATGTGATTTGCCAAACTGTTTTAACTGTTTTTATGTTTGTTTTGTTGTTGTTATTTCAAGTGTGTACTTTATGTGGAACTAGTGTGCTGCTCTCTTGGCCAGGATCCCCTTGCAAAAGAGATTCTGAATCTCAATGGGATTATTCCTGGTTAAATAAAGGTTAATAAAATAAAATAAAATAACTTTTGAGCTGCAGTTATACCAGCCAACCATATCCATCTCTGTTGCTGGGAGAGAACCAAATCAGAGCCATCATTCAATAATAATATCTTACATGAGAGAAGAATATTCATCTTTAACACAATAGATAAAGTTTGGGAAACCAATTTTCAAACATCAAAACTCCAGGACATTCCTAGAACATATGTGAAAAGGTGCCCATATTATCCCCCTGGCAGAAAGTACATAAAGGGCTAGAGGATTTCTTCATGCGGTAGCGCCTATGAGGAGTCAAGTATGCCCTGAGAAAAAAATGTATATGGATCATACTGTGATTAGGGTTTCTAGAAGCTGAATGAATATTATGTCAAATGCTCTTCCATGAAATGTCCTCATCTTTCATATTTAGGTCTCTACTCCAAATGGGTGTCATTGTCAAAGCTTCATATGAGGCCTGTAAAATAAAAAGGTAAATTAACCAGGCCAATCCTTTTAATTTATGTTTAATAACAAACAAATTATGCATTGGATGGCAGGATAAACTCTCTCCCCAGGGGACACCATAGGCATGCATAGCAGAGCGAAGTCTCAGATATAGAAAAAACGAAGAGCCTGGAAGATTATATTGTAATTGTAGCTCCTGGGATGATTGGAGGCCGTTTTCATTCAAAAAAATCGGATAAGGAATGAATGCCCTTATTGCTCCATTGCGAGGAGACAAACGGTCGATTATCAGTCAGAAGCCTATGATTATTAAAAATAGGTGAGTGAGTATGCCAGGTTTTTTAGATTTTGTACACCTTTCTACGACTCGCCACTCTTCAATTAGTTGAGTTATTATTATGGGGCCAAAATGCAGTTTGCGATATCTAAGAGGAGTACCTGCATAAATGAGATAACAGAGCTTATAAGGTGAAATTATATTGCTTTCTAGTATCTGCCAAAATACAGGAGTATTAGGATTTAACCAAACATGCAATGGACGCAAAACAAAGGCATAAAAATAAAATAAGAAGTTCGGTAAAGCCGCTCCTCCTGCGGACTTCTCTCATTGTAACGAGGATAATTTCATACGTGGCCGCTTACCTTGCCATAAATACTTACACACTATAGATTACAGTCTATCCCAATAATTCAGAACAAGTCAGGACTAATAATTTTTTTAGAGGGATGTTCTATAGCCCCCAAATTTTCAGTCTTGGCGCCGTCACTGGTCAATACTCCCAAACTTTAATTCAAAATACAAACAAAAATATAACCTTGCATTTAAAGAAAATCATTGGAGGAAAAAATCTTATCTTGTAAAAATGAATAATTTTTGCTTGTATTTTTCACCATCACTCATATATTTTATTTGGATTAAAAATGATTTACAAATTGTTTTGGAACAATGTCATAGCTAATATTAAAATGGTTAAAATTGGTGTAGGTGTTATTTTATGTCATTGTGAAATAAACTTGTTTTCTCTTTGTCTTACACCAGCAACAAATTGCTTGTTACGAGTACTTCACGGAAATGTTATTTAAATAAAATACTGGCAGTCAAACACACCCACATAACTATCTGGAACTACTGCACTTGTTTCAGAGGTCGCGTTAACCGAATATTTACCATCATTGACGGATTTTTTTTAACAATGACGGAACATTTTGAAGGCTGTCCGTCATTTTGACAGAATGTAATTCACACCCCAGGGCAATCGAGTGACTTGCACTTCATGATTTTTTTTTTTTTTTTGTGAAAAATTTTTTATTTTGTATCTCAGCGCATTCAGATTTCACATAGATATCATACAGCAATATCAGTATACAGCTGGATACACATTTTCCCTCATCCACAAACACCCCCTCTCCCTCCCCCCACCCTCAAGTGATGCCCTCTTACAGGTCGTTACCCACAATGCTTGTGTATCATTTACATTGCTACCAGAGAACCCCTTTGCAACAGAGCAGTGACTGAATTAACTGCCTCGTTCCAGGCCTTCATCATTTGTTCCTGGGCCCCATGGATCCTGGCCACTGGAAGCTCCATGTAAATAAATCAAGATAACTCAAGACCCAGTGATGCCATGATAAAGAGTGAGGAGGTTCCCACCTCCGAACCAGTAACTTTTTAGCTGCAGTTATACCAGCCAACCATATCTGTCTCTGTTGCTGGGAGAGAACCAAATCAGAGCCATCATTCAATAATAATGTCTTACATGAGAGAAGAATATGCATCTTTAACACAGTAGATAAAGTTTGGGAAACCCATTTCCAAACATCAAAACTCCAGGACACTCCCAGAACATATGTAAAAAGGTGCCCATATTATCCCCCTGGCAGAAAGTACATAAAGGGCTAGAGGATTTCTTCATGCGGTAGCACCTATGAGGAGTCAAGTATGCCCTGAGAAAAAAATTTAAATGGATCATCCTGTGATTAGGGTTTCTAGAAGCTGAATTAATATTATGCCAAATGCTCGTCCATGAAATGTCCTCATCTTTCATATTTAGGTCTCTACTCCAAATGGGTGTCATTGCCAAAGCTTTATATGAGGCCTGTAAAATAAAAAGGTAAATTAACCAGGCCAATCCTTTTAATTTATGTTTAATAACGAACAAATTATGCATTGGATGGCAGGATAAACTCTCTCCCCTGGGGACACCATAGGCATGCATAGCAGAGCAAAGTCTCAGATATAGAAAGAACGAAGAGCCTGGAAGATTATATTGTAATTGTAGCTCCTGGAATGATCGGAGGCCGTTTTCATTAAAAACATCAGATAAGGAATGAATGCCCTTATTGCTCCATTGCGAGGAGACAAACGGTCGATTATCAGTCAGAAGCCTATGATTATTAAAAATAGGTGAGAGAGTATAACAGGTTTTTTAGATGTTGTACACCTTTCTACTACTCGCCACAATTCAATTAGTTGAGTTATTATTATGGAGCCAAAATGCAGTTTGCAATATCTAAGAGGAGTACCTGCATAAATGAGATCACAGAGCTTATAAGGTGAAACTATATTGCTTTCTAGTATCTGCCAAAATACAGGCATATTAGGATTTAACCAAACATGCAATGGACGCATAACAAAAGCATAAAAATAAAATAGGAAGTTCGGTAAAGCCGCTCCTCCTGCGGACTTCTCTCGTTGTAACGAGGATAATTTCATATGTGGCCGCTTACCTTTCCATAAATACTTAGACACCATAGATTGCAGTCTATCCCAATATTTCAGAACAGGTCAGGACTAATAATTGTTTTAGAGGGATTTTTCAGAGCCCCCAAATTTCCAGTTCTGGCGCCACTGGTCAATACTCCCAAACTTTCACTCAAAATACAAACAAAAATATAACCTTGAATTTAAAAAAAAATTATTGAAGGAAAAAATCTCATCTTGTAAAAATAAATAACTTTTGCCTGTATTTTTCGCAGTCACTCATATATTTTATTTAAATTAAAAATGATTTACAAATTGTTTCAGAACAAATCATACCTAACATTAAAATGGTTAAAATTGGTGTAGGTGTTATTTTATGTCATTGTGAAATAAAATTGTTTTCTCTTTGTCTCACACCTGCAACAAATTGCTTGTGACGAGCACTTCATGGAAATGTTATTTAAATAAAATGCTTACTGGCAGTCAAACACACCCACATAACTATCTGGAAGTACTGCACTTGTTTCAGAGGTCGTGTTAACCGAATATTTACCGTCATTGACAGATTTTTTTTAACAATGAAGGAACATTTTGAAGGCCGTCCGTCATTTTGACAGAATGTAATTCACACCCCCGTCCAATTGGTGGTGGGTGACCTATTTTCTCGAGCATAGTTTTTGATCTGGATGATCCTGTATTCCTCATATATTTGTAATATGATCATTTGCTCCTCATTTGTAAAATATGCTGCTCTGCTGCCGGTAGATGATTGGTCATATGCTACAAACGCCGTCTCTGTTATGTGAACACGCAGATATCTAGGTCGGGAAAGCCTCGGTTGACATAACGAGTGGATAGGCAGCTTCAAAGGACCGCTTAGCGAGACTGCGGTTGTTAGGCTTAGTGAAGCCCAGCAATAACTGAAAGCATTGTTCATTTGCACACTGTTACTGTGAGGGGGAGAAATCATTTGTGGTGTTTTATAAAGTTCATACAACAGTAAGTTTGGAAATCCACGCAGTGCTGTATTTAACACAGTGCGCAATGTGTGTCTCCATGAATCACTGACGGCATCAGCCAGAGATGCCAAGTCTCACGCATTTGGCGTGAGTCTCTCGCCTCTTAGTGGCATTCACGTTCCTGTGCCGTAGTCAGCAATTATTCAATCAAAGCCCACTGAAGAAATTCACTTGCAGAATTCAAGTCATTGTGCATTAAGTTAATCAGTTCGGGAATTCTCATGCTTGTCTTTTCTGAGGGATTGAAAGCAATGGAATTGCATAAAGACATTTCAAATGGTCTTTCACTTAAACAATTTAAACGATCATGAAACACATGCACTGTTTCCGATCCCTGAGTAAAGAGAAGCACGAGAAGTCCGGAGTCATAATCGCTTTCCATCTTACTTGTGGGGAGGTCCACCTTTACGCATGTGAATCTGAAATTTAAATGCACAAGGATTTTAATTCCATCTGAGAATCTCATTAACAAGCGTTCATTGAATAATTGCAGACTACGGTGAATACGCCTACAAATTGCGTGAGACCTACACAGAATGCGTGAGATTTGGCATCTCTGATCAGCTAATGCGTAATCTATTAGTTATTCTGTTTATTTTTTTTTTTTTAAATAACGATTAACATTTTAAAAAATAAAATGACAATGATGGATAATAATTGATTATGACGGAATTTTTATGCCCCTGTCCGTCACGATGACGGACAATAAGAAAGTGTAACGCGACCTCTGACTTGTTTTGGTATCCTTTCATACACCTCCAAAAATATTTTTGGCATAGATGCCTGTGAACGATGGGAGTTGAGAGAGGAAGATGTGGGCCATTGTACTGAACTCAAACAGTTTTATGACCACAGCATCAAAGAAAGAGTCCCAGGTTCCTCCATGCCTCCGCTGCTCACTGACGCTGTGTGTAAAGTTGGCAATACCGTCTATTGATAAATTCAGTTCGCCTTACTCCATTTAATTTAAAACCGTAGTTTCATGAGACAGTTTTGTCTCCAACAATATGCTCACATTTGCTTTAGATTGCACTGGAAGAGCGATCAGAGTTGTGCTTGCCCTGTGGCAGGTGAACTGGTGTGTTGGTGCAGTCAGTGAAGGTGGCGACGAATCAATAAATTTCAAACATTGGCAGGCATTAAAATAATTGTTGACAGCAATAACTAGTAGCTTTCATATGAAGTAATGTCAGTTAAAACTATCTAGCCAGCCAAGGTGACCTATCACCAAATCTTGCTTCACTCGCTCACTGATATTAATGCCCAACATTATCTCTGCTGCTAAAATTATGAGTGCAATTTATTCCATGGCCACATTTTACGGGTCAGCTAGTCTGATTGAAAATTTACTATTGTCAGATATTCCCTGTGGATTAAACCCACTTTCACTGGGTTCTGACAATTAGTGCATGTGAGATTTAAGATGTTGATTACTAAGTTTCTTTTTCTTAATTTTTTTTTTTTTTTTTTAGAAATGCTCCAATTAGTAAACTGCATTGTGAAAAGACGATTTATCGTCAATTCTCTCTGTGAGCACATATCGTCTGTCCAGTAGGCACCACAGGCTAACATATGCAGACCTCTCAGCCCCTAATTCAGCCCCTTTTCTTCTCTTCTCTGTGTCTGCTTGTAGCATGCAGAGTGCAATGTTCTGTTCTATGTGTTCTGTGTGTTACAGTGTATGTTTTATACTGGGGATGCTATTTATTTTGATGTTAAGATATCATTATTCATAAAATGTTCCATTTTAGCTGTCTTTTTTTTTTTATCTGGAAATAATATTTTTGTGATTGTTGAGGTATATTGATGCTAGAATTGTTATTCCTTTATATTAAATGCACAGGTTTAAAATATTGCACAAAATGGCAATTTAAGTTATATTTCTATAGCCTATTCAGTTTCATGTATGAATGACGCTGTTAGCCAGCGCATGAATTATATCCACGGCCTAGCGGTAATTGCCGTGGTTGCCCCCCTGTGTGGCCGTAATGCCAAACTTCTCAAATGGCCAGTTTGGCTTGCCCTTTTTTCAAGTGGCCATGGTGCCCAAAATTACCCTTAGTGGTGATTTTTGACACGGCGACACAGCCACTGAGCTGTGCAGCTTCCGTCATCCTGCTGCACTGGACTTTTTTTTTTTCATGAGCACATTTTGTGGAAAAAATTGTAAAATTTCTAAGTTTCAACATTTGCTATGTTATATCTGTTTTATTGTGAATAAAATATTGGCTGGTGTGATTTGGAAGTCATTGCGTTTTGATTTTATTCACAATTTACACTTTGTCCCAACTATTTCGGAATTGGGGTTGTATATATATTAAGTTATATTTCTGTAGCCTATTCAGTTTAATGTATGAATGATGCTGTTAGCCAGCACATGAATTATACCACGGCCTAGCGGCCTAGCGCTGTGGTTGCCCCCCTGTGTGGCTGTAATGCCCTACTTCTCAAACGGCCAGTTTGGCTTGCCCTTTTTTCAAACGGCAATGGTGCCCAAAATGATTTTTTAAATGATTTTTTAGAACGGCGAAAGCCACTGAGCTGAGCAGCTTTGTCATCCCATTGCACTAGACTCTTCTGCACTTTGAGCGACCAACGACACTCCCACTCACTTAAGAATACGACAACGTTGTGTGAGGTTGGTACCCTACAACCATAAATCCTTCTGGCTTGAGAAACATTAGCTCACATTATGTTTTGTGCACAAGCAATTAAATACTGTAGGTGTAAGCATACATAGATGTGTTTTAGGGCTGGGTGAAAACGAAGGTCGTATAACTTTCCTCGATGGAAACTAAACTTTGAGAGCGAGCTGGAGAGAGCATTCGCTAACAACGTTAGCGGTGCAGTGAAATGTTAGTGCGGTGCCAGGGAATGCTCAGCAGTTGCAGTCCATCGGCAGTAACAAAGGCCTTAGGAAACCTCACCTTTCAGTGCTTAATAACCTAAACCTCTTGCAGTTTACTTTTCCCGCTTAGCAACATTTGCTCAGACCAATTGGTAGTACCGATGAGAGTCTAACTTACTTTCGATAGCATTAATATACATTGCATCACAAAATTGAGGCATTTTCTTCCACACATAAATGACAAAGTAAAATATCAATATGTCTTGATAATTTCTGCTCTCATGTAGCCCCTGAAACAGCACAGATTTGGGAAAATTAGTTTGTGAGGCTCATACAGAAATAAGCTGATTCCGTTCTGTACTCTGTATGTAGTCACGACTAAAACGGCGAAAAGACATTGTTTGGCACTATGCACAACTGAGTGACAATTGTAAGGATGGCGATAATAAATTTTGCGAAGTCAATGAAAGGTTTTGATTTTTGCACATATATTGCCATGCCATCCTTACGCCATATCAATTATATAAATGTAGCCAGTAGGCATTCACTTTTTACATCATCATGTTCGTCCTAGCTAGTTCTCAATCATTTTCCTGTATTGACACGTTTTCCAATTATTGTAATTATCCATTGGCAATTGAAGACACAGCTTCCCTACCCATGCGATCTAACAATCTAACAATTTCTAGCAATGAGATAATGGGCTAAATTCAGTGCAGAAAAAGTATTTTCTTATCAGAAGGCATATGCTTTATGAAAGACAAACTGCTCTGAAACTTCCGCGCGACCTTTTCCGCACATCAAGTAATTGGCCCTTCATGATAATAACAAACAAATTATGCACTGGATGGCAGGATAAACTCTCTCCCCAGGGGACACCATAGGCATGCATAGCAGAGCGAAGTCTCAGATATAGAAAAAACGAAGAGCCTGGCAGATTATATTGTAATTGTAGCTCCTGGAATGATTGGAGGCCGTTTTCATTCAAAAAAAAATCGGATAAGGAATGAATGCCCTTATTGCTCCATTGCGAGGAGACAAACGGTCGATTATCAGTCAGAAGCCTATGATTATTAAAAATAGGTGAGTGAGTATGCCAGGTTTTTTAGATTTTGTACACCTTTCTAGATACTCGCCACTCTTCAATTAGTTGAGTTATTATTATGGGGCCAAAATGCAGTTTAATGATATCTAAGAGGAGTACCTGCATAAATGAGATAACAGAGCTTATAAGGTGAAATTATATTGCTTTCTAGTATCTGCCAAAATACAGGAGTATTAGGATTTAACCAAACATGCAATGGACGCAAAACAAAGGCATAAAAATAAAATAAGAAGTTCGGTAAAGCCGCTCCTCCTGCGGACTTCTCTCGTTGTAACGTGGATAATTTCATATGTGGCCGCTTACCTTGCCATAAATACTTACACACCATAGATTACAGTCTATCCCAATAATTCAGAACAAGTCAGGACTAATAATTTTTTTAGAGGGATGTTCTATAGCCCCCAAATTTTCAGTCTTGGCACCGTCACTGGTCAATACTCCCAAACTTTAATTCAAAATACAAACAAAAATATAACCTTGCATTTAAAGAAAATCATTGGAGGAAAAAATCTTATCTTGTAAAAATGAATAATTTTTGCTTGTATTTTTCACCATCACTCATATATTTTATTTGGATTAAAAATGATATACAAATTGTTTTGGAACAATGTCATAGCTAATATTAAAATGGTTAAAATTGGTGTAGGTGTTATTTTATGTCATTGTGAAATAAACTTGTTTTTCTTTGTCTTACACCTGCAACAAATTGCTTGTTGTAGTACTTCACGGAAATGTTATTTAAATAAAATACTGGCAGTCAAACACACCCACATAACTATCTGGAACTACTGCACTTGTTTCAGAGGTCGCGTTAACCGAATATTTACCATCATTGACGGATTTTTTTTTAACAATGACGGAACATTTTGAAGGCTGTCCGTCATTTTGACAGAATGTAATTCACACCCCAGGGCAATCGAGTGGACTTGACTTGCACTTCATTTTTTTTTTTTTTTTTCTGTTTTTTATTTTGTATCTCAGCGCATTCAGATTTCACATAGATATCATACAGCAATATCAGTATACAGCTGGATACACATTTTCCTCATCCACAAACACCCCCTCCCCCCCCACCCTCAAGTGATGCCCTCTTACAGGTCGTTACCCACAATGCTTGTGTATCATTTACATTGCTACCAGAGAACCCCTTTGCAACAGAGCAGTGACTGAATTAACTGCCTCGTTCCAGGCCTTCATCATTTGTTCCTGGGCCCCATGGATCCTGGCCACTGGAAGCTCCATGTAAATAAATCAAGATAACTCAAGACCCAGTGATGCCATGATAAAGAGTGAGGAGGTTCCCACCTCCGAACCAGTAACTTTTTAGCTGCAGTTATACCAGCCAACCATATCTGTCTCTGTTGCTGGGAGAGAACCAAATCAGAGCCATCATTCAATAATAATATCTTACATGAGAGAAGAATATGCATCTTTAACACAGTAGATAAAGTTTGGGAAACCCATTTCCAAACATCAAAACTCCAGGACATTAAAGAACATATGTAAAAAGGTGCCCATATTATCCCCCTGGCAGAAAGTACATAAAGGGCTAGAGGATTTCTTCATAGGTAGCACCTATGAGGACCAAGTATGCCCTGAGAAAAAATTTAAATGGATCATCCTGTGATTAGGGTTTCTAGAAGCTGAATTAATATTATGCCAAATGCTCGTCCATGAAATGTCCTCATCTTTCATATTTAGGTCTCTACTCCAAATGGGTGTCATTGCCAAAGCTTTATATGAGGCCTGTAAAAATAAAAAGGTAAATTAACCAGGCCAATCCTTTTTAATTTATGTTTAATAACGAACAAATTATGCATTGGATGGCAGGATAAACAGGCTAAATTCCCTGGGGACACCCATAGGCATGCATAGCAGAGCAAAGTCTCAGATATAGAAAAGAACGAAGAGCCTGGAAGATTATATTGTAATTGTAGGCTCCTGAATGATCGGAGGCCATTTTCATTAAAAAACATCAGATAAGGAATGAATGCCCTTATTGCTCCATTAATAGGAGACAAACGGTCGATTATCAGTCAGAAGCCTATGATTATTAAAAATAGGTGAGAGAGTATAACAGGTTTTTAGATGTTGTACACCTTTCTACTACTCGCCACAATTCAATTAGTTGAGTTATTATTATGGAGCCAAAATGCAGTTTGCAATATCTAAGAGGAGTACCTGCATAAATGAGATCACAGAGCTTATAAGGTGAAACTATATTGCTTTCTAGTATCTGCCAAAATACAGGCATATTAGGATTTAACCAAACATGCAATGGACGATAACAAAACCATAAAAATAAAATACTTTTTTAACATTTGCTATGTTATATCTGTTTTATTGAATTGAATAAAATATTGGCTGGTGTGATTTGGAAGTTATATGCGTTTTGATTTTATTCACAATTTACATGCTTTTTGATTTTGTCCCAACTATTTCGGAATTGGGGTTGTATATATATTAAGTTATATTTCTGTAGCCTATTCAGTTTAATGTATGAATGATGCTGTTAGCCAGCACATGAATTATACCACGGCCTAGCGGCCTAGCGCTGTGGTTGCCCCCCTGTGTGGCTGGAATGCCCTACTTCTCAAACGGCCAGTTTGGCTTGCCCTTTTTCCAAGTGGCAATGGTGCCCAAAATGATTTTTTAAATGATTTTCGACACGGCGACACAGCCACTGAGCTGAGCAGCTTCTGTCATCCCGCTGCACTAGACTCTTCTGCACTTTGAGCGACCAACGACACTCCCACTCACTTAAGAATACGACAACGTTGTGTGAGGTTGGTACCCTGCAACCATAAATCCTTCTGGCTTGAGAAACATCAGCTCACATTATGTTTTACGCACAAGCAAGTAAATACTGTAGGTGTAAGCATACATAGATGTGTTTTAGGGCTGGGTGAAAACGAAGGTCGTATAACTTTCCTCGATGGAAACTAAACTTTGAGAGCGAGCTGGAGAGAGCATTCGCTAACAACGTTAGCTGGTGCAGTGTGTCCCGTGCGGTGCCAGTGAATGCTCAGCAGTTGCAGTCCATCGGCAGTAACAAAGGCCTTAGGAAACCTCACCTTTCAGTGCTTAATAACCTAAACCTCTTGCAGTTTACTTTTCCCGCTTAGCAACATTTGCTCAGACCAATTGGTAGTACCGATGAGAGTCTAACTTACTTTCGATAGCATTAATATACATTGCATCACAAAATTGAGGCATTTTCTTCCACACATAAATGACAAAGTAAAATATCAATATGTCTTTATAATTTCTGCTCTCGTGTAGCCCCTGAAACAGCATAGATTTGGGAAAATCAGTTTGTGAGGCTCATACAGCAATAAGCCACGAGATTCTGCTCAGTACTCTGAATGTAGTCACGGCTAAAACGGCTAAAAGACGTTGTTCAGCACTACGCACAACTGAGTGACAATTGTAAGGATGGCGACAATAAATGTTGCAAAGTCAATGAAAGTTTTTGATTTTTGAATATATATTGCCATGCCATCCTTACAATTCCATATCAATTATATAAATGTAGGCAGTAGGCATTCACTTTTTCCATTATCATGTTAGTCCTAGCTAGTTCTCAATCATTTTCCTGTATTAACACGTTTTCCAATAATTGTAATAATCAATTGGCAATTGATGACACAGCTTCTCTACCCATGCAATCTACCAATCTAACAATTTCTAGCAATTAAATAATGGGCTAAATTCAGTGCAGAAAAAGTATTTTCTTTTCAGAAGGCCTATGCTTTATGAAAGAAAATTGCTCTGAAACTTCCGTGCGACCTTTTCCACACATCAAGTAACTTGCCCTTCATGATTTTTTTTTTGTGAACAATTTTTTATTTTGTATCTCAGCGCATTCAGATTTCACACAGATATCATGCAGAAATATGTCAGTATACAGCTGGATACACATTTTCCCTCATCCACAACCACCCCCTCTCCCTCCCCCCACCCTCAAGTGATGCCCTCTTACAGGTCGCTGCCCACAATGCTTGTGTATCATTTACATTGCTGTCAGAGAACCCCTTTGCAACAGAGCAGTGACTGAATTAACTGCCTCATTCCAGGCCTTCATCATTTGTTCCTGGGCCCCATGGATCCTGGCCACTGGAAGCTCCATGTAAATAAATCAAGATAACTCAAGACCCAGTGATGCCATGATAAAGAGTGAGGAGGTTTCCAGCTCCAAACCAGTAACTTTTGAGCTGCAGTTATACCAGCCAACCATATCCATCTCTGTTGCTGGGAGAGAACCAAATTAGAGCCATCATTCAATAATAATATCTTACATGAGAGAAGAATATGCATCTTTAACACAATAGATAAAGTTTGGGAAACCAATTTTCAAACATCAAAACTCCAGGACATTCCTAGAACATATTTAAAAAGGTGCCCATATTATCCCCCTGGCAGAAAGTACATAAAGGGCTAGAGGATTTCTTCATGCGGTAGCGCCTATGAGGAGTCAAGTATGCCCTGAGAAAAAAATGTATATGGATCATACTGTGATTAGAGTTTCTAGAAGCTGAATGAATATTATGTCAAATGCTCTTCCATGAAATGTCCTCATCTTTCATATTTAGGTCTCTACTCCAAATGGGTGTCATTGCCAAAGCTTTATATGAGGCCTGTAAAATAAAAAGGTAAATTAACCAGGCCAATCCTTTTAATTTATGTTTAATAACAAACAAATTATGCATTGGATGGCAGGATAAACTCTCTCCCCTGGGGACACCATAGGCATGCATAGCAGAGCGAAGTCTTAGATATAGAAAAAACGAAGAGCCTGGAAGATTATATTGTAATTGTAGCTCCTGGGATGATCGGAGGCCGTTTTCATTAAAAACATCAGATAAAGAAGGAATGCCCTTATTGCTCCATTGCGAGGAGACAAACGGTTGATTATCAGCCAGAAGCCTATGATTATTAAAAATAGGTGAGAGAGTATACCAGGTTTTTTAGATTTTGTACACCTTTCTACGACTCGCCACACTTCAATTAGTTGAGTTATTATTATGGAGCCAAAATGCAGTTTGCGATATCTAAGAGGAGCGCCTGCATACATGAGATCACAGAGCTTATAAGGTGAAACTATATTTCTTTCTAGTATCTGCCAGAATACAGGAGTATTAGGATTTAACCAAACATGCAAGGGACGCAAAACAAAGGCATAAAAATAAAAATGGAAGTTCGGTTAAGCCGCTCCTCCTGCAGACTTCTCTCGTTGTAACGTGCATAATTTCATATGTGGCCACTTACATTGCCATAAATACTTAGACACCATAGATTACAGTCTATCCCAATATTTCAGAAAAAGGCAGGACTAATAATTGTTTTACAGGGATGCTCTATAGCCCCCAAATTTCCAGTTCTGGCGCCGTCACTGGTCAATACTCCCAAACTCTCACTCAAAATACAAACAAAAATATAACCTTGAATTTAAAGAAAATCATTGAAGGAAAAAATCTTATCTTGTAAAATTAATAATTTTTGCTTGTATTTTTCACCGTCACTCATTTATTTTATTTAAATTAAAAATGATTCACAAATTGTTTCAGAACAAATCATAGCTAATATTAAAATGGTTAAAATTGGTGTAGGTGTTATTTTATGTCATTGTGAAATAAAATTGTTTTCTCCTTGTCTCACACCTGCAACAAATTGCTTGTGATGAGCACTTCACGGAAATGTTATTTAAATAAAATGCTTACAGGCTGTCAAACACACCCACATAACTATCTGGAACTACTGCACTCGTTTCAGAGGTCGCGTTCACCGAATATTTACCATCATTGACAGATTTTTTTTAACAATGACGGAACATTTTGAAGGCCGTCCGTCATTTTGACAGAATGTAATTCACACCCCCGTCCAATTGGTGGTGGGTGACCTATTTTCTCGAGCATAGTTTTTGATCTGGATGATCCTGTATTCCTCATATATTTGTAATATGATTATTTGTTCCTCATTTGTAAAATATGCTGCTCTGCTGCCGGTAGACGATTGGTCATATGTTACAAATGCCGTCTCTGTTATGTTAACACGCAGATATCTAGGTCAGGAAAGCTTCGGTTGACATAACGAGTTGATAGGCAGCTTCATAGGACCACTTAGCGAGACTGCGGTTGTTAGGCTTAGTGAAGCCCAGCAATAACTGAAAGCATTGTTCATTTGCACTCTGTTACTGTGAGGGGGGAGAAATCATTTGTGGTGTTTTATAAAGTTCATACAACAGTAAGTTTGGAAATCCACGCAGTGCTGTATTAAACACAGTGCGCAATGTGTGTCTCCATGAATCACTGACGGCATCAGCCAGAGATGCCAAGTCTCACGCATTTGGTGTGAGTCTCTCGCCTCTTAGTGGCATTCACGTTCCTGTGCCGTAGTCAGCAATTATTCAATCAAAGCCCACTGAAGAAATTCACTCGTGGAATTCAAGTCATTGTCCATTAAGTTAATCAGTTTCCCATGCATTACGGTGGATTTCCCCGCTAGTGACACGGAAATCGATTATGACTCGGGAATTCTCATGCTTGTCTTTTCTGAGGGATTGAAAGAAATGGAATTGCATAAAGACATTTCAAATGGTCTTTCACTTACACAATTTAAACGATCATGAAACACGTGCATTGTTTCCAATCCCTGAGGAAAGAGAAGCACGAGAAGTCCGGAGTCATAATCACTTTCAAAATTACTTGTGGTGAGGTCCACCTTTACGTAAGTGAAACTGAAATTTAAATGCACAAGGATTTTAATTCCATCTGAGAATCTCATTAACAAGCGTTCATTGAATAATTGCAGACTACGGTGAATACGCCTACAAATTGCCTGAGACCTACACAGAATGCGTGAGATTTGGCTTCTCTGATCAGCTAATGCGTAATCTATTAGTTATTCTGTTTATTTTTTTTTTTAAATAACGATTAACATTTTAAAAAATAAAATTACAATGATGGATAATAATTGATTATGACGGAATTTTTAAGCCCCTGTCCGTCACGATGACGGACAATAAGAAAGTGTAACGCGACCTCTGACTTGTTTTGGTATCCTTTCATACACCTCCAAAAATATTTTTGGCATAGATGCCTGTGAACGATGGGAGTTGAGAGAGGAAGATGTGGGCGATTGTACTGAACTCAAACAGTTTTATGACCACAGCATCAAAGAAAGAGTCCCAGGTTCCTCCATGCCTCCGCTGCTCACTGACGCTGTGTGTAAAGTTGGCAATACCGTCTATTGATAAATTGAGTTTGCCTTACTCCATTTAATTTAAAACCGTAGTTTCATGAGACAGTTTTGTCTCCAACAATATGCTCACATTTGCTATAGATTGCACTGGAAGAGTGATCAGTGTTGTGCTTCCCCTGTGGCAGGTGAACTGGTGTGTTGGTGCAGTCAGTGAGGGTGGCGACGAGTCAATAAATTTCAAACATTGGCAGGCATTAAAGTAATTGTTGACAGCAATAACTAGTAGCTTTCATATGAAGTAATGTCAGTTAAAACTATCTAGCCAGCCAAGGTGACCTTTCACCAAATCTTGCTTCACTAGCTCACTGATATTAATGCCCAACATTATCTCTGCTGCTAAAATTATGAGTGCAATTTATTCCATGGCCACATTTTACGGGTCAGCTAGTCTGATTGAAAATTTACTATTGTCAGATATTCCCTGTGGATTAAACCCACTTTCACTGGGTTCTGACAATTAGTGCATGTGAGATTTAAGATGTTGATTACTAAGTTTCTTTTTCTTCAATTTTTTTTTTTTTTTAGAAATGCTCCAATTAGTAAACTGCATTGTGAAAAAGACGATTTATCGTCAATTCTCTCTGTGAGCACATATCGTCTGTCCAGTAGGCACCACAGGCTAACATATGCAGACCTCTCAGCCCCTAATTCAGCCCTTTTCTTCTCTTCTCTGTGTCTGCTTGTAGCATGCAGAGTGTAATGTTCTGTTCTATGTGTTCTGTGTGTTACAGTGTACGTTTTATACTGGGGATGCTATTTTTTTTGATGTTAAGATATCATTATTCATAAAATGTTCCATTTTAACTGTCTTTTTTTATCTGGAAATAATATTTTTGTGATTGTTGAGGTATATTGATGCTAGAATTGTAATTCCTTTAAATTAAATGCACAGGTTTAAAATATTGCACAAAATGGCAATTTAAGTTATATTTCTGTAGCCTATTCAGTTTCATGTATGAATGACGCTGTTAGCCAGCGCATGAATTATATCCACGGCCTAGCGGTAATTGCCGTGGTTGCCCCCCTGTGTGGCCGTAATGCCAAACTTCTCAAATGGCCAGTTTGGCTTGCCCTTTTTTCAAGTGGCCATGGTGCCCAAAATTACCCTTAGTGGTGATTTTTGACACGGCGACACAGCCACTGAGCTGTGCAGCTTCCGTCATCCCACTGCACTGGACTCTTCTGCACTTCGTGCGACCAACGACACTCCCACTCACTGAAGAATACAACAACGTTATGTGAGGTTGGTACCCTACAACCGTACATCCTTCTTGCTTGAGAAACATCAGCTCACATTATGTTTTGTGCACAAGCAATTAAATACTGTAGGTGTAAGTATAGATGTGTTTTAGGGCTGGGTGAAAACGAAGGTCGTATAACTTTCCTCAATGGAAACTAAACTTTGAGAGCGACCTGGAGAGAGCATTCGCTAACAACGTTAGCCGGTGCAGTGCTTCCCATGCGGTGCCAGTGAATGCTCAGCAGTAGCAGTCCATCGGCAGTAACAAAGGCCTTAGGAAAGCTCACCTTTCAGTGCTTAATAACCTAAACCTCTCGTAGTTTACTTTTCCCAGTTAGCAATATTTGCTCAGACTAATTGGTAGTACCGATGAGAGTCTAACTTACTTTCGATAGCATTGTTATACATCGCACCACAAAATTGAGGCGTTTTCTTCCACACATAAATGACAACGTAAAATATCAATATGTCTTGATAATTTCTGCTCTCGTGTAGCCCGTGAAACAGCACAGATTTGGGAAAATTAGTTTGTGAGGCTCATACAGAAATAAGCTGATTCCGTTCTGTACTCTGTATGTAGTCACGACTAAAACGGCGAAAAGACATTGTTTGGCACTATGCACAACTGAGTGACAATTGTACGGATGGCGATAATAAATGTTGCGAAGTCAATGAAAGGTTTTGATTTTTGCATATATATTGCCATGCCATCCTTACGCCATATCAATTATATAAATGTAGCCAGTAGGCATTCACTTTTTCCATCATCATGTTCGTCCTAGCTAGTTCTCAATCATTTTCCTGTATTGACACGTTTTCCAATTATTGTAATAATCCACTGGCAATTGAAGACACAGCTTCCCTACCCATGCAATCTGACAATCTAACAATTTCTAGCAATGAGATAATGGGCTAAATTCAGTGCAGAAAAAGTATTTTCTTATCAGAAGGCCTATGCTTTATGAAAGACAAACTGCTCTGAAACTTCCGCACGACCTTTTCCGCAGATCAAGTAATTGGCCCTTCATGATAATAACAAACAAATTATGCACTGGATGGCAGGATAAACTCTCTCCCCAGGGGACACCATAGGCATGCATAGCAGAGCGAAGTCTCAGATATAGAAAAAACGAAGAGCCTGGCAGATTATATTGTAATTGTAGCTCCTGGAATGATTGGAGGCCGTTTTCATTTAAAAAAATCAGATAAGGAATGAATGCCCTTATTGCTCCATTGCGAGGAGACAAACGGTCGATTATCAGTCAGAAGCCTATGATAATAAAAAATAGGTGAGTGAGTATGCCAGGTTTTTTAGATTTTGTACACCTTTCTACGACTCGCCACTCTTCAATTAGTTGAGTTATTATTATGGGGCCAAAATGCAGTTTGCGATATCTAAGAGGAGTACCTGCATAAATGAGATAACAGAGCTTATAAGGTGAAATTATATTGCTTTCTAGTATCTGCCAAAATACAGGAGTATTAGGATTTAACCAAACATGCAATGGACGCAAAACAAAGGCATAAAAATAAAATAGGAAGTTCGGTAAAGCTGCTCCTCCTGCGGACTTCTCTCGTTGTAACGTGGATAATTTCATATGTGGCCGCTTACCTTGCCATAAATACTTAGACACCATAGATTACAGTCTATCCCAATAATTCAGAACAAGTCAGGACTAATAACTTTTTTAGAGGGATGTTCTATAGCCCCCAAATTTCCAGTCTTGGCGCCGTCACTGGTCAATACTCCCAAACTTTAATTCAAAATACAAACAAAAATATAACCTTGCATTTAAAGAAAATCATTGGAGGAAAAAAATCTTATCTTGTAAAAATGATCCCTGCAGTTTTAGGCCTCAAGGTCCAAGACGCATTCCAGTTGCTATTTTTCTCTTCTTTTCTTTCCTTCCTTGCATCTAGCATGAAAAATTGATACAAGGTCCTCCATCATTAGGAGATTCAATCTGTTATTTGAGTAAGGAAAATGGATTAGAAGTTTCCTCAGGGATCCAGTTAAGGAACTTTGGTTAAGGATTGAGACCACCCTTTGAATCAGTATTTAATTTTCCCCTCCGCAGAATCTGTGCTGTTATGATTGGCCAGTGAATTCAGTTCTATTTATCTGGCGCACATTGTCCATGTTTGTTACTGAGAACTGAGGTTTGAGGGAGCAAGGATGCTCCAATTGACCAATTCTTGTTTTTTTTTTTTTAAGGGAATTTTCTTCCTTCATTTCCTTCTCTCTCTATTCTTCCTACGAGCAGGAAAAGGTAGAAAGAGAAGATGAGAAGAAAAGGGGGGGATGGTTGTGTTAACGAAGCAGTTGGAATGATCCCCAAGATTTGAGGAGCAGGGAGTTTGGACTCTGTTTGAGCTGCTAATTAGTTGAATCAGATGTGCCAAATTAGGGCTGAAATGGAGCCCCGCAGGGCGGTTGATCTCCAGGAGCTGGGCTGGGTGTCCCAGCACTGCAGCAGAGTGAATGCAGCGCTGCAATCGAGGAGACAAAACACTGTCAGGAGAGGCGTGAGTCCGGTGAAACACCATCAGGAGTTCTGAGGACCATGACACAGTTTGCTGCGCAATGCTACAAATAAGTTTTACACACAAGACTGCATTGCAAGTTTACACTTTCCTGTATGATTATTATTTTTTTTAACTCTTATTCTGTCAGAAAATGGACATGGCGTTACTTGCGGTACGCTTCTGGGGACAGGAAAATTACATTGCTGTCTCTCCCAACCTAGGAGAAATAATTGTGACATAAGTCATGCCCTAGACTGAGAGGGGCAGACGTTTAAAAATGTCCACAGAATTTGAGATAGCATTCAACATTATATTATGCTTGCTTAGGAGGGTCATCCAGTTCAGCTTGCGCTGATTTACCTATTGTCGATTTCTATGGGTTGACACTGGCGGCATTTTACCCAGGCAAATTAGATGAGGCACTTCGCTGAGGTGCGGGAGCAGTAATAACCTCGCACTCGTAAGGCCAAATTGCCTTATAGCTGCGGCACAGATTATGTAGCACTCTTACCCAGCTGCACTGCCGGCCCAAACATAAGTACTTAAAACCACAGTCTGCTATCAACACAGAGGCATGTTTGCTGTATGGCTTTGTGCAGTAAAAGCTGTTGCTTACTGATTTAGATGTGTGTGTGTGTTGTCAATGCGCCAAGGTCTACTGGAGGAGTTGTATCTATGGAGGGTTGGAGGGAGGTGGGTCGTACACTGACTTGGCAGTATGGGGAGGGAATTGGAGGTGGAGGGGGGTGGATTTTGAAGTGGTTGGGTAAGGGTGCGTTCTCCGAAAGGACTGCGCAGGGAGGAGAGTGGCGGCGCTCGATACGGCAGGTCAGATCGTGCCTGCGACGTGCGGAGAGAGGTGTCGATGTAACACGTCGCAGGCGGCGGCTGTGATTTTCAATTACGCCGCCACCTCTGCAGGGACTGTAGCGCTGCCGTGCTGAGCATCGTTTAGCGCCGGGAGAAACGCCATCAAACCCCGCAGCCAACAGAGGATTGAAGAAATAATAATAAATGGAATAATGATGGTGACAATAAAGAGTGATGAATTACTGGTTGGTCAAGAATTTGCTGTAAATGCAAGTTGATGCAAAAATGTTTCAGTACTCAAATATTTTAAACCTTATTTACACAGGGCAGATTGATTGGGCACGGTTGTTCATTTACTTGCATAATTCCCCTCCCCTAAACTAAGGAGGCTGTCCTGCTTGTTTTTGGATCAGGGCAGGAAACTCAGTCAGGCAGGGGGGAACCTGAAAACTAAAGGCCCCAGCGAGCGTTTGAACCTGGGGCCTAATTGGTATGAGTTGAAAATCCACGGCACTAGTCTGCTAACCATAGAGAAAGCCACAGCCATGATAGAAAACTCTTAATGTCAACAGCAGGGACAGGGGTAACTATTTGTGTAATCAGGGTGCATGACCCTTACTCCCAGTGGTCATAATTTTGGCAATGGACCAACAATGACCCTTGGGGTACACCCTGAGTAGAACTTAAAAAAAAAAAAAAACTGTTCTCCTTAAACAGAATTAAAAAAAGACGTGTATGCCTAGTCCTAGGGTGAGTGATTTGTACAAGAGTAAGCAGCTGCTGGCTCTCTGGAAGAGAAAGCTTTGAGTTAAATTGACAGAAAGAGTGCTAGAATTAATTAGAATGGGTTTTTTTCTGTCACTGTTCTGGGGTACAGTAGGGGGCCAGATCTTGCACATTCCTCAAGTTTTCTTTAAAGCATTTGTCAGGCTGGATGCATAATTGATTGCGTGCAAGTGTGGATCTGGCAGGTAATTGGGCAGGTGGCGGACCTGTTCCGGGCAAGAAAACAGCTCAAATTTTGGAGCTTGCCCCTGTCAAAATATTTTCGGGTAACTGCGTGATGCAGATGCAAAGAGGCAGAAAGGAATGGAGGGCAAGGCTTTTATCTTTGATTGACAGGCACCAAAAGGATTTCCTTCTCCCTTCCAATTCTATCTCATTACTGAGCCAGCTGGATTCAAACAGTATCATGGAGAAAGTTGTTTTTACTCTGGATTTAAGCTAGTTTTGGCAGTTCACAACGACACACAGCCGCGAGTGAAGCCCTCGCCTGATTTGCCAGACTGACGGAAATATGTTTAACGTGCGGGAAACATGTACGAACGCTGTTACCTGCCTACAGCAGTGAGATGAGCACAGAACACTGAGACTCCTGATTGAGGAGCTTTGAAGTAAATTGCTTTTCTCTCCCTCAAACTGTCTCTGTGACTGCGTTCATTTTTTAATCATATACATAAAGCTTATTTTAAACAGAAGGAGGTCTGCAAGGCCTTAGGCCCTATCACTGCCTCGGGAAGGCCAAGAAGGAATATTCAGCCTGGAACTGTAAGATAATTTAAATCAGCCGACAAATAAGTAAACAAACAAACAAACAAACAAAATGGAGCCTCCAGAGCAACAATAGAGTAAACATCAAATCTAGCTTCATATTTGCAGAAAGGAGCCAAAATGGCAGCTCTTGCGCTCTGCCGTGTGTTCACCTCCCTGTCCTGAATCTATCGCAGGAAGACTGCTCAACACTTTGAAAATCTTTGGTGAATGTTAACTTTCCCTGGTTTCTTTTGTTCGTGGTCCCAAAGACAGCCAGACATGAGCCTTCGTCTGCAGTCAGCGTGCTGCCATCGTGTAGCTACACTGAAATAAATTGGCAGCTGCACCGCAATGGGGCAGCCAGCAGCAATGGCCCTCTGGCTCAGGAACAGACAAGTAACTGGGAGGCTCACTTCCTAAGGCTCCCATAAAAAAAAAAAAAACACTAAATGAATGAAAACAAAGTTAACGCAAATTCTACCTGTTAGTGGAAGCAGGTTCTTGAGTACTATCATCGATGTAAAATTATGCTCAGAGTGCAATAAAGTAGGCAGGTTTATTTAACAAGATGTAATCACGCCATGCAAATTGCTGCCATTATCATCAAGCACTATAGACAAAACTGCTATAAAATAAGTGCTCGCTTAAAATCTCTTCACATAATTCTACAAATCAAGAGAAAGTGCAGTGGAAATTTATTGATTTGCATCATAAGCTCCTCAAAAAAAAAAAAAAAAACCTCATTTTATTTGAATTTTATAAACATTTTGTGCATTTTGTGTCCAAGTGTGCTGCTTATTTTTGCATAACATTATTTGCGAATGTGTACTTTATGGGTGAGCAATGGGAAATTGCCCAGAGAATCTGAAATCAATTAGATCCTGCACACTTTTTTTTAAAATACTGAAATCTATGTTTAATCTAATATGCCCCTTTACTGCTGAGATGGCAATTCTGACCACCCACCATGAAACAAAAAAACAATATACTGTATATTGAGCCAATATGTTGGCCTGATAAAATCTTTTGTAACAATGGAGGGCTGTCTGAAAGCATATTCAGCATTTAATTGCACATATCAATGATATTAACGATACAACAAACCAATAGCTTATTTGCAAACCAACTTGGAAGGAAAATATACTGTCTGTGTTGATTAATTATTGATTTATAAATACAAATATACGACAATATGTATTCATTATTTCTACTAGAGGAATTAACTTGAATTTACACTACTGCATTTTGGCCCATGAACAACACAAGGTCACAAGTGACATAGGGCTCTAATTTCAGGCATGGCGCAAGGTGGTATGGCGTGGCGTGGCGATAAGCGCCAGCCGCAGTGGTAATTTCGTCGGTGCAACCGGCGCGCGAGTGTGTAATTTAAATGCGATTGCAACACCGTGCGCTGCCAGTTGTGGGCTGGTGAGCGGACGTGCGCGAGAGATGGGTATTGGCGGCGTAGTAGGGAGGTGTCATATTCATCAAAGGCGCTTGATGACAATTCGTGAAAAAAGTCTTCGCTGAAGTTCTTGAAAAGCTACGCCTGCTTAACTTGTTTTCTGTGCAGTGGTAATTTGGCTGACGGCGCACAGTGCGCTGCGATCACCCAAAACCTCACAGGCAGGTTTCAGAATGTCGAGCACATTTCAATGCAATACGCAATTACAACAACCACTATTTAATGTAACTATCTGAATCAGGACATAAATTATAGTATCTATATCGATTGTCTGATGTCAGATTAAAATGGGGTGTAGCAGCGTAATGGGAAACTCCACCTGGCTTAATCAATGCAGCTGAATCTGCTTGATGCAAACTAGCGACTTCACATCTTTCTCAGCCAACCACAAACTCCTATATATAATGCTTGTGTTCTATGCTCCAGTAAACCGCTTTTTTACTGGACGCGAAGCGAATTTTCCCGACTGATTACAGTCAAAATCCAATGCAAAGCCTTGAAAAGTCGGACAGGGGTTTTAATATATCTCCGTGTCGAAAGTCATAAAAGTTCCCTAATTTTTAGTATTCCAGGGTATTAGGCGTGCACAAGCTTAGCCATGTTTGTGTTCGGCCTTCACAAATGCAAATTATTAGCTTCTCGACTTTTTCTTGGTCTTTTTTTTATTTGTGTGTTTCTTCGTTGAAGATATACAACAGTCTTTATTCGGTCTCTCTTTTGAAAATTAGTCAGATGGATCCGAACAGATTCACAGCTTTATTTCCACACAGAGATAAAATAGTTGCTTGTAGTCAGTGAGCAAATCAAATTCCGGCCATTGACAGTGTGAATAGAATTATAAGCATGCATGATCCAAGACATCGGTAGAAATGCAAATACTCCATATGCGACGTAATAAAAAGTAAAAAGTATTAGTATGAGAACAGATTTATACTTGAAATAAAGAATAAAATATATCACCAACAAACAGAGCATCCAAAAAAGATGGCCCATAAATAAATAAATACGCTTCTGCGCGTTCTGGATGTTCATTTTACATTTGTTAAATGTTCTTTATTCTTTATTTGGTTTTGTTCTAATAAATCCTCTTTTTGGCTGTCAGACCTGAGTATTTTGCATTATCCGACTGAGCATTGTACATTAATCCCCAGCGCCAATGTCGACTCACTTCATTGAGCGAGCTTAAACAGAAACATTGCCTGAAATTCGATGCTCATCTTGAAGAGAACTGAGCCCTCTTATCAAAACATTCACCTTTAATATCCTAAAACATTCAGTAGATTTGAAGAAATTAAAAACAATAATCGACTATGGGACAGGAGATATATTAAAACCCTGTCCAGACTCGGACACGTAGACACTGCGTTCACATGGCAATCTGTCGTGCGAAAAATTCGTTTCACGTCCAGTGTGCAAGCGGCTTAATACTAGGCTACTATTTATTGTCACTTAGGTTTTATCGTTTTTAGTGGGGGAAAGGAATACAGCCTGATTGCTATGATATCGTACTGAGTTAAGATCACATAGTGAAAATAAATGTGTAACGTATCTTGCATTGTTGTCCATGCATGTTAATCCCAAAATTTTAAGCAGCAACAGGGTGTAATAATAGGAACACGCTATCCATCGTTTCTCTTCCCAGTGATGCAGGCAGAAGAAATAAATGAGCAACCGTGTTATTTCATTCCTTCATAAGTTTAGAGCGATCTGGCCCGTGGTTCGTTTTGAAATTCCATTCAGGATTAAGCTAATAGGTAATAATTAAGGGAATGCCCTATAGCTAGCCAGTTAACTCATATTACGTATTGCTTAATATAGGCGTGGCGGTGCGAAAACAGCATGCCTGGAAGCAGCCCAGTAAAATGCAACGATAACGCATCATGCAGACATAGGACAGAGGCTTCTATATTTTACATATTAAAAGGTGAGGAGAGGGCTCATTTGATTAGTGAAAGATTTGTTCGGCTGTTATACCCAAACACGCCTTCTTTGCCACTTGCGCGGCAGGAGGGACCGAGGCGGGACAGAGGAGTACTTGCGCCAGGCTACGCCGGGCACGAAATTGCAACATACGCCTGGACACACCCCGTTGGCGCAGCGCACCCCCCATTCTCCGCGCCTGCGCCGCGCCTGCGCCTGGTCTACGAATTTAGAGCCCATAGTGTTACTTTTGTGTACTAACTAAGGGGGGCACCACTGTCGTAATTCATAGTGGGAAAAACCGGTTTCATCTGGAATGTCACATGCGACCTTGTGTTATTCATGGGACGATTTCCTTTTAACTCTTAGAGCACTGAAATACATTTTAAAAAGCTTATAAATTAAACTAGGAGACCGCACCTCGGCAAAGTATATTACAGTGGAAAGTAGAATTCTTGAAGTGTCTAAAATGCAAAGTTTTATAAATTATAATTCGGTAGTGATCCAGTGCAATGCATTTTTAAACCGGCAAGTCTTCAAATCGGTGTCAATATCAGGGGGCAGACATTTTTTCTTGGGGAATCTAAGGCTGCGTTCGGAATGCACACTTGTCCACTCGCTCACTCACTCTCTGTATTGTTTTCAATGTTGAACATTCACTACATAGTGCCCTATATAGCGGGTGAGTGTGCATTTCGAATGCATTATCCAATCAAATGGCAGTGCCGCGGTGCTTGTGCATCAGTTATTCTCTTTCGTGACGTCAGTTGTTCTATTTCCTTTCATCCAGGCCATGGAGTAGTTCAAAGGGCCTTCAGTAAGCTTACCCTTTACGGTTTGGCTGCCCGCAAGGCTGTTTTATTTAAGCTGTCCTGATTAACAATCAATTTATCGACTGAGCGAACAAGACCAATACATGACCTTTAATTAGAAATGATAATGAAAAGGTTAATTCCCATTGCCCACATTTATATAATTGATATGGCATTGTAAATCCAAAACTTTTGCTGACTTTGCAGCATTTATTTTCGCCGTCCTACGGATTGTCACACAGCCTTATAGCGCCCTTTAGCCGTAACAACATTCAGAATATAGAACGGATTCTCGCAGCCTCGCAAACTAATTTACACAAATCTGTGCTGCTTCATGAGCTACAAAAGCGCTGAAATTATAACAACATATTGGTATTTTACGTTGTCATTTATGTGCAGAAGACGCCTCATAATTTTGTGGTGCAACGCATAACAATGCTATCAAAGTAAATTAGACTGTCGTCGGTTTTTACCAATTAGTCTGAACAGCTGTGGCTGTCGGAGATATAAACTACTGCGAAGGTTTAGGTTGATAAGCATTTTTTTAAAGGTGAGGTTTCCGAAGATCCAAATTCAAAATCAGAAAGATTCCCCCAAGTAAAAATCTGCCCACTGATATTGACGCCAATTTGAAGACTCGCTGGTTTAAAAATGCGTTAATTATTATCAAATTAAAATATGCATTTTAGACGCTTCAAGAATTCTACTTCCCGCTGAAATATACTTTGCAGAAGTGCAGTCTCCTCCTTTAACTTATCTCCCTGCGGGAGCTCTTTTAAACAAGTCGCCACATGATAGGTTTTCAAAAACTTTGAATTTGATATCTTACATCATTGAGCAAAGCAATTTGTATTTTGCGCTTTGCGTGCTAAAAAGTCCATTACAATATGAAATTTTCATCTCTTTAACAGTATTCTTTACTTTTGTTCAACATTTGTTCAACACGGCACATACTGTCTACTGTGCGTCCTTTACGGAAGGGACTGCTACAGCACTGCACTTTCTCTCTATGTAATAATTGGATGTACATGACTGATTTAAAGAAATGCATCAATATGGTGTCAGTCCAGTCATCTGCACAACAGAATCTGGACTCCTGCCTGCCGTGCTAGGTTTCCTAACGCAGTGTTTTTTTTGGCTTGAGGGGTATGTCCCCCCCATCCCCACATGCCCATCGAGTCCCCACTGCAGTGGCTCGTATTTGTGCCGCCTGTCTGGTTCATCATAGTTAAAACGGGATTTCAAGCAAAAACAAGCACCTGAATTGCACTGTTTACCTGAAGCTCTACAAAGAAGTGGATGAATGGCTTTGTAGTCTGGGTGTTTATTACTGAGAACAGGTCCGCAATAATCCAAGGACACTGTTAGTGAGGTAAAGGCTGCAAATGAACAGGGAGGAACTGGAGACAATGAATCCCCCCCCCTCTCTACTGCGTTACGAGGTAAATTTCAGGGCCAGTAGATCAATAAGTGTAGGGAATAGAAGATGGGGAGTATAAGGGGAGAGGAGTCACCCCCTGTAATATTGATGATCCTATTTCTACACTGATCATAACTGTGGTGAGAGAGGGGTAAGGACAGAACCGCACTGCAGTGGATTCAAACTTTAGCTTTAGCAAATGTGCTCCTGGAAGGACACGCCCTGCCCTCTACTGATTGGCTGAGCCAGGCAGGCTATAGCTCTGCAGGCTATATGCTATGAGCAGGGCTTGAGTTTTTTTCCCCCCAATACAGAAGAGCATTGCTGCGCTTTACAGTGCACACACTTGCGCACATGGATACACACACGCACACACACACACACACGCACGCGCGTGCGCACGTGCGCACACTGACACACATGCACCCACAGTCAAACACGCTCGCTTCCCACATTCTATGTAGGGAGAGTGTGATATAATGGAGGGTGCGTGATATAATGGTGCGAAAAGACAACGCTTACAGTTATCTATTGTACATGTTCAGTACATATCTGCATAAATAATACAAGAGGATCCATGATACTGAGAACAAATAGCTTGATTAATCCTGAGGTAAATCAAAGGATGTCAAAGCTGGCAAAAAGCTGTTTACAGTTGACACTGCACTTTCATTAAGTCATTAATCCCACAGAGCTTTCAAAACAAATGCTTCATTTTCTAGTGAATATATTAATTAACCCTTAGAGCATTAAATGCAGCTATTGTTGCTCAATAATGTAAGATATCAAAATCAAAGCTGTTGAAAACCTATTAAGTGGCAACTTGTTTAAAAGAACTCCCGAACGGCAGTTTTTTCAAAGAAGTTGCCAAATGATAGATTTTTAGCATCACAAGATCATGTATTTATAATTTTTTTTTAAATTTATTTCAGCACTCCAAGGGTTAACATTGTTTTAATGTATTCTGAATAACTGGGCATATCGACTGCAAGACATATCAACATAACTTTAGTAAGGAATTTCCGCATACAAAATCTGAATTTCTCTTTGATTAAATTGTCAAAGCACTGGCTCTACACACACACACACACACACACACACACACACACACAAATACATTAAAAATTTCTAGTCTATTACAAATTAAAACCTTGAGTGCTGTAAATAAAAATAGACAAGTTTAGATTCAAGAGTGCTTTTATTTTTAATTTCATTGCAATATACCCCCCATAAATTTCACTTGGACAGTAAAAGCTCTGGACTGATTGCTCTGGCCAAATACAAAAGCATATTTTAAGCATTTAATCCCGTCTTGTATTAATGATTAGTTGATGTATAATTAAAATGTGGTGTGTGCACTTAAGATGGTGTCTTGAGAAACATATTCAGTCGAACCCTCTTGCAGCCAAACTGGACTGATAGAGATGAACGTTGCCACGGGGACTTGGGCGATGTGAGTGTGTTCTTTTATTAAAGGAGACTTTGTGTCATAGTATTTGACCCTGATTCATCGTAAAGGTGCTGGAAACCATATGGGATCACACTGGCTGTAATCGCAATGCTGGCATTGTTTTCAGTATAGCAATGCTCCATGTAACATGCTCAGTGAGTGTGAACTCGGACCACACCTATGGAAAAACTCAGCATTCCATTTTATCCTAACAGCTCACCTGAAATGTTCTTGAGTGTGTCTAACAAGGTTGCAATGCCATCATGTTCACAAGAGTTGTCTGCAAACACCCCACATACATATGATTACAGCTCAACTGAAAACAATTCTAGCATTGCTACTGCAGCTGGTAAAAAGTGCAGTTCACAGCCTATTCATCCATTTTTACCCCACCCCCCTGGGGAGAGCGAGGGTATTGTTTTTGGTTCAGTTTGTTTGTTTGTTAACACTTTAGCAGCAAAACTAATGGCCAGATTCACCCCAAATTGGGTTTAGGGATTGCCTTTGACCCAGAATAGATGCCTATTGAATTTAGGAAAAGTAGGTCAAAGTTCAACATGTGCGAGGGGCGGGGTTTGTTGTGCCTGGCACCACTTGTTGTTAATAAATGTTTTGCTTTTTCTTTTTGACAAAGGGCCGTCAGAACTTATAAGTAATGTCATTGCACATAATGATAGCAAATGCAGGGCTGCCGCAGTACAGGGGTGGGTTGGAACCACTCCAAGGGCCCCATACTGACAGAGGCCCTCAAATTACTACGGCATTGGATCGAATACTACAACATAGCATTTCTGGTGCGCTGGGGCCCAACGTCCACGTCTTCCACAGGGCCAAAAATCTAAGTTGTGCCTCCAAGTTTATATTACATCTCACTGCTTTTGTTTCTCACATTAGGAATATTCTCCATAAAATACCTTGTTTCCGCACTGTGGCCTTATTTGACTCCACAAATAGATGCATTGAGAATGGGCCGAAGAAGCAGCCAGAACAAGGACACGGCCACCTGTCGTGCGCATCCTACAATGTATTTTGGAAGAAAAACAAGCACATAATTCAGTGCTGTGTTCTGTTTTGACGGGGCATGCCCATTGCTTATAATCGTTTTCATAACTCTGCTTTATGAGCTCCTCATAGCTGTGAGTTTAATTTAGAGGAATGGCTTTTAAAATCATTGACAGCTCTCCGGAAAAAGTGAAGGGGAAAGGGATATTAAATATTGCGCATTGAGGTGGCAATATTTCTGTTCAGTTATGGTAAGGGTCATTTGTTGGATGACAAGCACTGCTCGCTCATTCACGACTTGCTTGACGGCCACTATAGTCGACAGGACACACATTTGTCAGGTTAATAGCGTCATCAATCATAAGCAGTAAAAATCCAACCTGGCTTTGGCTGCAGAGGAGCCAAGTCCAGAGCAAAACATGGAGAGGTGTGGAGAGTGCACAAGTTACTGCTGATACCACGGGGCATTAACTGTGTCTGAATTATCGCGTCTGCAGAAGTTCATCGAGAAGTTTTTGGCGGGAGTTATACTGAATTGATCTCTCCCTCGGTCATGTCATCTTGGAGAGCAGAGATGGAGGATGAGACTAGCTAGTGTGTGTGTTTATCTACTGCATTTTAATAACAGAATATTTCATCTCACTACGAGACATTGACTTTAGTGGTTCAATAACTATTTAACTTCTCTCTTACAAGATACATTTTGTGTGTGAGATGGAATGTGGTTTAAAAATGTTTAGTTCAGTTAAACCAAATATTTCCTGAGCTTGTCTAATGAATTCGCCTCAGAAGCACAGTAATTACATTAAAATAATGATTCTTACTGGTAAATTAGGGCTTTAGGTGGTTGCTGTACCGTCTTTAATGTACAGACACAAGTCAAGATTTAATTTAACTTTAACTTATATTTAATGATCACAAAGAATTGCATATTTAGGCTCTACAGTAATTTGGTTTGAACAATATTTGCCAATTAACTTCAGAAATGATTTGAAAATCACTGGTACTGATTCAGATAACATCAGCGTTTTTGAAAGTTAAAACATTTCTGACTTTTTACTCCGGCATGTAAGAAAATCAGAAAGTCTATTATGAATTAAAGCCAGTGAACATGAATGGCAAATTGTACAGTTAAAGTTGAAAGTTTGTATACACCACAGCCAAGCACAGTTTTTACCTATCAGCCCCAACTTAAGGGGCAGAGGGGTATTGTCATCCCCTTCGCAGACGAGCAGCAGGCGGGAAAATTTTGTCCAGTCAGTTTCTCTGTAAAACCCCCTTTCACACAAAGGTAGTTCTCAGTACGTTCCCAAAATTTGACAGAACGTGCTAAAACTGAGTGGGAACTGAATGGACAATGTAGACACTTATTACGATCTGAGTAAGAACTTCGTGGACAGGCGTGGACAGGAAGGGTGCTCCAGAACGTCGAGCATGTTCAAAAAATTTCTCCCGGCTATCCCGTAAATTAAGACTGAGTGAGGTCTTGCTGCAAACGAGATTGCAGTTCTGCGAACGGAGTTTTCATACTTCGATTGTAGCAGAAATGTATCGAGAACGAACAAAAGCGAGGTCGGGGAAAAATTTGAAGTACGTTTGAACACTGACTTCATACGGTTCTACCTCGTCTTTCCCGTTCCTAGGCAGACTTAACTACGTGATAGGTCCTTACTACGTCCTTATTCCGCCCAAATAGCCTTGTATGAACATTAAAAGTTTTCAATGGGTTTGAAATACGTTTCTGTGTATCAGTCAGTTGGCCTCTGAGCTTGCACATGCTTTTACAGTTCTGCCCAAAAATGGTATATTCGATTTAGGTTAGGGCTTTGTGATGGCCACTCTAATAACTTGACTTTGTTGTCCTTAAAACATCCTGCCACAAAATTAGAAGTTTTCTTGGCGTCATTGTGCATCCAGGAGACCCATTTGTGATGAAGCATTAATTCCTGGCTGATGCTGTGAGATGTAACTTTTCTTCCTCGCAATCCCATCCATTTTGTGAGGTGCACCAGTCCTTCCCACACAAAAGCACTCCAACAACATGATGCTGCCACCCGCGTGCTTCACAGTTAGGATGGTGTTTTTTTTGGCTTGCAAGTCTTCCCTTTTCCCTCCAAACACAACAATGGTCACTACAGCCAAACAGTTCAATTTTTGAGGATATTTCTTCAAAAAGTAAAATCTGTGTCCACATATACATTTGCAAACTGTATTCCAGCTTTTGATAGAGCAGGGGCTTCTTCCTTGCTGAACAGCCTTTCAGGTTTTGTCAATATCACACTAGTTTTACCATGTATATACAACCCCAATTCCGAAATAGTTGGGACAAAGTGTAAATTGTGAATAAAATCTAAACGCAATGACTTTCAAATCACACCAGCCAGTATTTTATTCACAGTAGAACAGAGATAACATAGCAAATGTTGAAACTGAAAAATTTTACAATGTTTTCTGCAAAATGAGCTCGTTTCAAATTTGATGGCTATTACAGGTCTCAAAAAAGTTGGGACAGGGGCCTGTTTACCATGGTGTAGGCATCCCCTCTTCTTTTTAACACAGAGTGGAGGCGTCTGGGCATTGAGGAGACAAGTTTCTTGAGTTTAGCCATTGGAAATTTGATCCCTCTTGACATTTTAGCCTGAGCTTCCAGCTGCTGGAGGATTTTGGGTCTCCTTTGACAGACATTTTCCTTTAATTATCGCCAAATGTTCGTCGGTGAATCCAAGACTGCAGGCAGGCCAGTTCCATAGGACTCTTCTACTCTTGAACCATGCTGTTGCAATAGCTGCAGTATGTGGTTTTACATTGTCCTGCTGAAATACACAAGGCCTTCCCTGGAATAGATGTCATCTGGAGGGGAGCATATGTTGCTCTAAAACCTTTATATACCTTTCAGCATTCATGGTGCTTTTTAAAACATGCAAGTGTCCCACACCATATGCACTAATGCATCCCCATACCATCAGAGATGCTGGCTTTTGAACTGAACACTGATAACAGGAGGGGTGGTCTTTCTCCTCTTTAGCCCGGAGGACACGACACCCATGATTTCCAACAAGAATGTCAAATTTGGACTTGTCTGACCACAGGACACTTTGCCACTTTGCTACAGTCCGTTTTAAATGAGCCTTGATCCACAGAACACGGCGGCGCTTCTGGATCATGCTGAACAGTGGCTTCCTTTCTGCATGATAGAGTTTTAGGTGGCATCTGTGGATGGCACGGCAGACTGTGTTTACAGACGGTGCTTTCTTGAAATATTCCTGGGCCGTAAGTAATGTGGCTGACAGAATTATGCGGGTGGAGTCATGCGAGGCTGGGCGTCTGAAAGTAGCGAAGATCACGGGCATCAGTAAAAGATCTTTGACCTTGTCCCTTACATAAAAGAGATTTTTGTTTCTCTAAGATCTTTTAATGATTTATGCACTGATGATGAGACCTTCAGCCTTGCAATTTGATGCTGAGAACATTGTTTTTTAAAGTATTCCACAATTTTTCCTTCACAGGTTGGAGCCTCGGCCATCTTTACTTCTGAGAGACCAGCCTCTCAGGAACATCCTTTTAGCCAATCATATTTACACACCTGATGCCAGTTAACTTAATTACTTGCTAAATGTTCTTTCAGCTGATTCTCTTATATATTAATTGCTTTTTCAGCCCTTTTTCGCCTGTGTCCCTACTTTTTTGAGACTTGCTGCAGCCATAAAATTTGAAATAAGCTCATTTTGTGGACAAAAATGTAAAATGTCTCAGTTTCAACATTGTTCTATTGTAAATAACATATTGGCTCATGTGATCTGAAAGTCATTGCATATTGATTTTATTCACAATTTACACTTCATCCCAACTATTTCAGAATTGGGGTTGTAGATACTTATGAACCTGTTACCACCAGAATCTTCAGAGGGTTCTTTTCTGTCATTCTGGGATTGATTTGAACTTTTTTTTTCACCAAAAGTCTTTACTCTAGGACAGAGAAAACGCATCTCCTTCCTGAGTGGTATGATGGCTCCATGGTTCCATGGTGTTTATACTAACTACTTACGTGCTGTTGTTTGTACAAATGAACAAGGTTCCTCCAAGCATGTACCAAACTAATAGAGGCTCTCATTTTTTTTCCTGTGGTCTTTGCTGATTTCTTTGGATTTTCCCACGATGTAAAGAAAAGAGGCAGTGTTTTTGACGGAAAGCCTTAAGGTACATCCACAGATACAGCTGCAATTGACTGCAATGATGTCACTGAATGTGCCAGAAGCGTTTAAAGGCATGACATAATTTTCTGGCATTTTCCAAGCTATTTGAAGGCTGATTCAATTTAGTGGACGTCAACATCTGACCCGCTGGAATTGTGACATAACCTGTCATCAAATGTTGGAAACCTTACTTGCGTCATGCACAAAGTAGATGTCCTTACCGACTTTCCAAAATTAGTTTGTTTACCTGGAAGTTTGTTTACATGAAATAAGTGGAGTGGTTAAAAATGAGTTTTAATGGCTTCAAACTATGTGTATGAAAATCTTTGACTTTAACTGAGCCTGTGTAATGCTTATTGCCTGCATTTAAATCCACCATACTGCTCTCAGTTTCTACTGTTGAACAGCGAAGCGACATCCATCTTATAAAAGTCTGATCAAATATTAGCAGGCGTTGTGTTTGAAGAGTGCTGCGGGAGAGTGAATGGCGAGGCCAGCTCGCTGGAGTGCTTTGTTTATCAGCCGAGAATCCCTTCGAGACGCACGTACTGATGAAAATGGAAAAACTCCAGCGGTGATTTAATAATGATCAGTCACCTTCCAAGTAGACAGTTTTGTAAGATGAAATGAACTGAATTTAAAATACGTCCTGTACCTGAAAGTCATACATTTGTTTTTGGCTTGACAATAACTTTGCTGAATTTAAATCCATATGGGATTCCAGCACGAGGGCATGAATACAATTCTTGATTTATTTTTTATTTTTTCATTCTTATTTTTTTTTCCACGGCCCTGCTTTTTGCAATCTCAAAATCAGTCCTGCAGCACGTGGCACACAGGTGCTTCATTAATGGTTGTCATTTTATTTTTGAACTAATGTCCTCTGAACAAGGGTGATGGTGGACAAAGTGTTGTCTTAGCTTCTTGCTTAGAAGACACATCTCTTGAAACATGGACTTCATTAGATAAGCGAACCACCACATTTTAAGAGAGGAGATTTTAACTGAGGTAGGCATGAAAGAAATTTTGGACTAAATTTATCTGACTGTTGCAGACAAACACATTTGCCTCATAACCGGCACAGTATCTAAGCTACAATTTCTGTCTGTGCTTCAGTCCCATTTGCTGCTTTTACTTTTTTAAATAACAACTCGTGAAATGTGAGGAGTTGGAAATGTGCATTTACAGCTATAGTTTAATTAGCTGTAATTTTCCTTACATTGTCAAAAGTCTTGCCTTGTCTAATTCAAGATGTTAATGGTACATAGCAATCCAGTCGGATGATTCTGTGTGTTTTGAAGGCTGCATAGGTATGAAAAGTGTATTCTCAATAAGTCTGTAAGGAAGTGAAAGAAATTATTGACATCACAGTCCATAGGAGAAAGGCGTACATTAACAGTAAGTCACACTGCAAACACGCCTGGCGGGGTCAGACATATTGATCGCAGGAACTCACTTAAAACCTCATGTAGTGTTGGAGCTTGTCTCTGTGGACAATCCACCGAATAATAGTAGCAATTTCCTCAAAACACAAGCTATTAGTTAATGCCCATTTGAATACTCCAGAGCCTTGTTAAAACTTGGTCACTATGATATTAAAATCTTCAGGGTGCCGGAAGAGGCTTGTTTGTGGTGGAAGATGGATTATGGCTGCCAGAGTGGTTTAAAAATAGTCGGCTGTGCTACACACAGAAGTGGAGTTTAAGAGGCACCGACGTGTGGGGCTACTACAAAAACCATCAGTCTGCTGTCATAAAAAAAACCCCTGCCAGATTTCATAACCTGGCACAGAGGATTATAATTCTGAGAGTCACGATCGTTCCTTGATCAAGACACTAAGCCATGATTCAGTGCTTGCTTCTCATTAGGTGGTCTTAATGTCATCCTTGACACAGTTTATTTGATTCCTTCAACTAACACCATCTCTTTTGGTGATTGAAATAAATCCTTGACCTCCATAGAAATTTTAGCGCTCAAAAAACAAACCTTCTTCTCGTTAGCAAATTCACATACAGTCTGAGTTGTCCCAGATTTCTTCAGAGCCTCTGAATTTCTGGCACCGGTATACTCTGGGGCAACTGCGCTGTCAAAATAACGCTTTTGTAACCTCATATCCAGAAAGGTCATCTGCAGACAAAAGCTGAATAAACATTGAGCTTACCATGAGAGACAGTTTGCAGCACGCCGGAGGCCAGTGTTCTTTGGCTACTGACAACTCTTAGCTACCTTCTCGAAGCACTGGAAATACTTATCAACACCTCCTTCTCTGAGAATGGGCTTTCCAGCTTTACCTCCTAGCTAGCCAGAAATTTGTTTCAGCTTACATTTTGATTTTAGTAGCTCCATTTGGGCATACCTTCTCTAATTTTCTAAATCTGAAATCTCTCTGTCTCTCTCTCTCTCTTTCTGCTCTTTCCTCTTTCTCTCTCTCAAATTCTCTTTGTTTTTCTTTTTCCTCAATTTCTTTTCTCTCTTTCTCTTTTTTCTCTTCTCTTGCTAATTTTTCTAACTCAAACTGCCTTTGTTTTTCTTTTTCTTCAATTTCTTTTCTCTCTTTCCTCTCTCTCAAACTCTCGTTGTTTCTTTTCCTCCTTTCTATCTCTCTAGCATTCTTAATTTAAGTTCCAATTCTACATTTGGATTTTCCACCAGAAACTTCATTTCCCAGTCCTCCTGAATTACCAAAACACATTTTCATCAGTAATATTCAACAATCTCTAGCCAGTCTTGCTTTTACATGGCTGGTTTTATCTGTCAGCTCTAACTGTCCATATTTCTAGCTGTTCTGTCTTTTAAAGACTTCCTAAAACCTCACGGTTGGTGATGCCAAAAGAAATCATCATTGCTGTTGATCTGTAATATATATATCTAGGAAAATTCAAACAATTTCACTATTTGAAATTTTAGATTTTCAATAATAAATATTTCGCACAATGGTCTACCCGGGACCCGAGAGCCCCCCAATTGTTATAGCCCCAATTTTGTTATGGGCGTACGGACAGCAAGGGATGACAGACAAATTAATAACTTCAGATTTAATTAAACAAACGCAGAACTAATTGACCTCTACCCTACTGACCAAGATTGAAATCAAATAAAAATAGAGATATTTACACTTCCTTTGTAATGGAGATGGACTGCTATGTTGCAATGTCTAGAATGAGAGAAAATCTCCAACACAGGCAAATCCTAAAAAGCTTCATAGGTCTTGAAAAAAGAGTAGTCTGGTCAAATGTATCCTTCCACTATTTCTCCTTGCAATGTCTCCCTACTCCTCCATTCTCTAGATTTTTCTCCTTATATACTCTTTCCAGCCCCCTCCTGAGGCATGCAGCAGACATGCTAACTAGCTCAGACTTGACTTAACAAAAAAGTCAGCTGCCATCTAGTGGGTTTTTTCCCCATTACACCTCCATTCCAAAGGGAAAAGAATTTTGACTCATAAAGGCAAAATTTTTTCAGCACCCTAACTCTAAAAATGGTTAAGTAGACACTGAGTATATATATACATATAATACAATATGCTAATAAACACGTATATACACATACTCAAAGCGGGATAAGCAATCATAATTACATTGTCATTTTCCCTTTACATGCTTAATTTCCAAGTCAAACTCTTGTAAAATCAAACTCCAATTCAACAATCTCCAATTCTTGTTTTTCATCTTACTCAAAAACATTACCGGATTGTGGTCAGTATATACAATTATTGGCTTTTTGCCTGTACAAACATAAACCTCAAAGTGTTGCGGGGATAGAACCCAGAGCCAACAGCTCCTTCTCCAATTGTGGAATAGTTCTTTTGGTAGCGAATTGTGAACTTCCTGGAAGTATGCCACAGGATGCTCAACATCATCAGAGTCCACTTCTCTGTAGGAGCACAGATCCTAGCTTGATGGCGCTATAGCATCGACCGCCATGGAGGAAACGGTTGTTGAAGTCAAAAAGATTTGCGCCCGCTTCCTTGGAATGACGGGTACTGCATAAGTTCTTAAGAACTTTGCTGGAGACACTCAGACTACCAACCAACTTAGAAGAAAGGCGTAAAGTTCGCGGGATGAAGCATGCCAAAAAGAGAGCCTTCCCGATCGCCTGAAGTCTCTGCTGTGTCACTTCCCGTGTAAATCTCTGACTTCAACAAACCGTTCTCCATGGCCCGGTTGATGCTAGCGACCAAGCTTGTGGATCTGTGCTCCTACAGAAGTGACTCTGATGACATCAAAGCATCCCGTGGCATACTTCTCCAGAGTTCAATTACTACCAAAGAACTATTCCTAATTGAGGAAGGGCTGGTGGCTCTGGTTCTATCCTTACAACACTTTGGGGTTTATGTTTGTGGGGCAAAGCCAATGATTGTATACTCTGACCACAATCCGTTAATGTTTTTGAGTAAGATGAAAAACAAGATGATTGTTGAATTGAGTTTTGATTTTACACAGGAGTTTGACTTGAAATTAAGCATATAAAAATTGCAACAATGTAATTGCTGATTGCTTATCCACGTTTGAGTATGTGTATATATATCCGTGTTTATTAGCATATTGTATTATAGCATATATATAGTGTCTACTTAACCATTTTGTATTGAAAAGAAAATTTTGCCTTTATAGTCAAAATTTTTCCTTTTGGAATAGGTGTAATGTGAAACTCACTAGATGACGGTGACTTTTTGTTAAGTCCAGTCCTGGAGCTTCGACTGGGCATGTCCGGGGCATGCCTCAGAGGGCTGGAAAAGTATATAAGGAAAAATCGAGAGAGTGGAGGGTAGGAGACATTACAAAAAAAAGGAGAAGTGAGTGAGAGAGATACATTGACCGAACCTGTCCTCTTTTCAAGACCTATGAAGCTTTGTGGATTTTGCCTGTGTTTGGAGCATTTTCTGTCCTAGGACATTGCAGCATAGCAGCCCATCTCCGTACAAAGGAAATGTAAATATCTCATTTTTTATTCGATTTCAATCTTAGTCAGTAAGGGTAAGTGTCAATTAGTTCTAAGTGTTTGTTTAATTAAATCTGTTGAAGTTTAAATTTGTCTGTCATCCTTGCTGTCCGTAGCGCCATAACAAATTGGGCCATAACAATAGATTAAGTTGTAAAAAAATATGAGCGTTTTTTTGTGCTCCGGGTCATTTCTGACCTGCGTTTTACTGATTAGGGTTAATCATACCGAGACATTAACAACATCCAAGACCATCTCCTCCACACACTTTTCTGTGACTGTAGTACGCCAAATGCTCATCTGTCCTCTTCGGTCTTAGATATTTTCATGGGTTTAGTCTTCAGGGTCAAGCCTGGGAGTTCCTCAATTTAGAAGTACTTCTAAACACTAAAAACACATAAAAATTGTGTCAACTGAAAAAAGCTCAGAATGGAATTTGATTTTAATCAAATTTAATAAGTTTGTTACCGTGAAAACCGTACATTATTGGCAAAAAATGTGAAATCTTGTGGCAACAATATCTCAGAAATTATAACATATTTTCCTGTAATTCTTTTTTTGTTTTGAAACTAATATCACCAGCTATACAACATACTCATTCACCAGGTATTTTCATGGGAAAATATTTGAAAATTATTTGGTCATAGAATGTTAGAAATGGGTGGCAGAACCTGCCTGGCAGATGGATCATAAATACACCATGTATCTACCTACCCAAATATGGCTATTGTATAGAACATAACAAACTGATGCTATGGTGAAAATTTCAGAGCAATACATTGAAAAATGTTGATTTTATGCTCGCCACAAGCCTGATAAACTATGAAATTTTGCGATGCAAGAAAATTGCGTTTTTGTCGCGAAACGAATGCACTGGAGGCGTTCACATGATAAAAATCACTTAAAAAGATAGTTTTGGTCTTAAAATCACCTTTTATGAATGTTTTTGAAAGATTTTAACAAAATGAAAAAAAAAAAAAAGAAATTTTTCCAGTCTCTGAACCTAGTCTTGGCCCGTAATGTTTTCCTACTGGCCAACAACTACGAGGATTGGACACTATATAATGTCTTAAGGCTATTAGTGTATTGGTGAGCATTGGCAAAGATCATTTATTTGTTTGTCTGTTGTCAGTATTTAATATAAATATCTCAAAGGGCCTATATTTCAATATGCAAGCATACATTGTCAACTGATATGTGATGTTTTAGTTTTGGCAAAAATAATTCCAAATTTCCTGTGCCCCAGATCTGTGGCCAGAATCATCTACTAATTTAATCTTATTTGCTTGATGTGCACTTCCTGACCCTTTCGGCGTGCAATCAATTTTCCAATTTCCTGTAGTGCTCCTTTTTGTTTGTTTATCTTTTCTTCTTCACCAGGAGTATTCAAACTCCTCATATAGCCATAAAAATGCAATAAAAAGATTCCAGAAGACAGCAATCTAATATCGCGCAAAAGATTATATTTCATTGAGCACAAGGCCATGATTTGAAGGACAATGTGAACATTGGCTCTTGACCAATAATTTCAAGGTTTGATGACTGCTGTAGTCCTGGTTTACAGCAGTGGGAGGAAAAAAAAAAATCAAAACCCAGTTTTCCGTGAAAATGCATAATGCAACAAATTAGACCCTTTTCTGTTTCAAAAGTAAGAAGAGAGGAACATCGCTGGTGATAAACTATGCTTCAAAGTAATGTTAGTACTCATGAATCATTACAATGCTCTTTCGAATGAACTTAAATAAGTATGACAAATAAGCTGCCTCCAAGTGGTTGTAAACACATGAAACAGAGATGGCCACGATCTCCAAGATAAATAATTTGTTTTGAATTGGTTTTCGATCAATAGGTGTCCTCACCAAATGATAAAAGATAAAGCAGTGGAAAAAATAAACTGGCAAAATAGTGGTAGTTAATGGTGATGATGAGAACTTCATAATTTGATCATCTTGGAACTGTAACCCCACCCCCACCTTGTAGTACACACACTGACTATCAGTCAGGCACTTAATTACCTGACTAATGGATGTGCTTTTCAATTAAATGTGCTTGATTCTCTTCTACCACTCACAGGAAAATAAAAGCACAAAATGAGCTTTTCTCCTCAGTGAGATATTGAAAACTTTTTTATTATTTATTTATTTATTTTTTACTGAATTTAGATCAGTACAATGCTATACATGATTACAAAATGTGAACAGTCTATAAAGGAGTATATAAAACAGCCACAGCATTGTAATAGCTTGTTCAAGGAATTTATTTTACTTTTCTGCCGGATAAGTATACAAGACCTGATGAAGTATACAAAATAACCACTGGGCACAATCAGAGAGAGGGTGTCCAATCCACAGCTCAGGTTGAATCAGAAGGAAAGAAGGATCCGGATGATTCACCTGTCCAATCAGTCAGGGGGCCAGTTTCCGCAACAAGATGCCACGGCCTGGAGACTGCCTTGCTTTCTCCACATGACAACAAACTTACTTCCATGGACAAATGATTTTTGGCACAATTACAACTTAAATAGGGATTGGTAAGTGTTATCATTTTTCATAATAATGTAGATGAATGGCCAATATAGGCTAAAAAGCTACTTAGGTCAAATATTAAAACAATATCAATCATTCCTCCGACAATTTATGTCTCCACCCTGAAAAGAGAGGGAAGTCATACTGTTTTAGGCTCGGTTCCCATTTGCGTCGGCGTTCCCACTTCGTTTCCAGAGCATAACTCCAAAATCATTTGCATGATCCTAACAAAACTTTGCATACTAACTGCTCAGGTCCTGAAGTGGTGCCTTTTGGTATGTGCCTGTCTGTCCGTCGTTTGTTCAGTCCGTCCGGATGTGATCAATTTTTGTCCGGAGCATAACTCCTAAACTATTTGCATGACCTGAACGAAACTTTGCATACTTTACATACTCAGGTCTTGCAGTGGTGCCTTTTTTTTTGCGCCTGTCTGTCTGTCCGTCCATCCGCTGGATTATGTAGGGAAGGGGGCCGGGGTGAGACGTACGTTTTTACAAGTAAAAACACATTCAAGTTGAATCTGTCTGCCCAGACAGCCTACCGCAGATACAGCACCTTGGCATCTTGTGTTGCCCTCATGCTGAAACAATAAGTGCCTATCACAGTCAGACACTCACACCCTCATTTTTACCCTGCACAAAAAGTTACCCACATGATCTGACCAGGAGCAGGACCTGTCCAGCCCCCAGAGCGAGTGGCACTATGTCAGGAAGCAGTTCTCCTGCAATTAGAAAAAAAAAAAAAAAAGACACCCGACCAGAATGTCCTATCTGTCTCGTTAGATAAATAAGACAACTGTGCGGCCAATGAGGTTGACTAATTTCATGATCTGACAATGGTGGCAGATAATTTCAAAATCGAGTTAACCAAGAGAGAAAGGAAACAGTTGTTTGAATCATTGCATGACAGTTTATTTATTTATTTGCAGTGTACCACTCTTTCCACAGTGGAGGTAGCATTCAATTTGGTAGCATAAAATGCTAAGGATGTTCTCTTAACGCTTCTCAGTTCATGTTTTATAAGTAATATTTCAACATATTCCACCCCCAAGCAGAACTAATTCAAAGGCACATGGCTGTTAATCATGTTAAGGTGTCTTATGCTCCTGTCTGTCACAATTAATTAATCAGGAAATCTTCTGGTTGATCATGTTAGGCAATGAAGTCAGCACAGCTTGGAATCAAATAAAAACACAGACAGTGCAAAGGTGATTAAAGAAATAGCTGCTGAGTTCTTAAGCTGAACTAAAAGCAATGTTCAATTTCACTCATGAAGTACACTTGCACAACTGTCTGTGGTCTCTGCTGAAACTGTAGTGTAGCAGCTAATGCACAATTGATTTCTATGTGCAGATTTTCTGAAATGCACAACAGTTTATTCTCTCCCAGGCCCTAATTTCCTAAAGCTAACCCAATGCCTGCAGTGCATTTCTCTAGTAAACAAGATCTCTGGTTTAAAAATCAGTCTTTGGTTTACGGTGGCTTCCCTATCTGGCCCTCTTCTAACATAACGCGCACTCAGTGGCCACTTTATTTGGCACGCATGTACACCTGCTTGATAATGCAAATATCTAATCAGCTAGTCTTGTGGTAACTCAACTCAAAGAAGCATGCGTGGAATGGTCAAGAGATTCAGTTGCTATTCAGACCAACATTAGAATGGGGGAATCTGTGTGATTTAAGAGAGAATGACCAAGGAATGATTGTTGCTTCCAGATGGGGTGGTGGAGAATCTTAGAAACTGCTGATCTCCTGGGATTTTTGTGCAGAGAAATCTCTACAATTAGTAGATTTAAAAAAAAAAAAAACAACATTTAGGGGGCTGTAGTTCTGTGGATGAATATGCCTTGTGAATGAAAGAGGTCAGAAGATGAAGTGGTCAGACTGGTTCAAGCCGGAATGACAGAAATTGGACTTTGCAGAAGATTGGAAAAAACACTGCCTAGTTGGTACAATGTGATATTGCTGTGTAAGTTTTGTTCCGGGATCAAAAAAATTGATGGTGGCCACGTTATGGTCCACCAATGAGTAGCTGCTATGCTCTGATGATGTCATGAAACCAGAAGCGCATCACATGCGGCAAGCAAGGACCTTCGTCAAGCAAAAACTGAAAAATTGCCGACGGTGAGCAATTTAAGAGTGAAAATGATGGGAAAATTAATCAAAATTTGCAGGGCGAAAACTATTATGGGTTCTCTTGATAGCATGCATCTCCGCAAGTCTCAGCTCATTTGAATGAAAAGCTTGCTAACATTAGCTAGCCAATTTTAGACAAGTAGAAGGCACAACATTTGTAGGCGTAGGATACAGGTTTCAGAGCTGCTATTCATTGGTGGACCATTATGTTACTCCTGGACAAGCATTATTTTGTCAATCTCCTGCGTTCAGCTGCCTCGTCCCGCCTAGATCCGCCCTCCACAGAGCTGGCCAGTCAGAGGAAAGTGGGCACACAGGGAGTGGGGGCCATAGCGGAAGAGCCACCCCAATGAGGCGTTTCAGGCAGAGACTACAATGGACTACAAATGGGGTTTTTTGAGGATGGCAGTATGAGCTAAATAAGGACCCTATTTGGGCTTTGAACGATCAGGAGTACTCTAGGGGAGTCCAAGATCAAAATATAGCGTTGGAAATATAGCATCCGAGGTCCCCTTTAAAGCACCAACCCTGTCAGTACATCCAAATGAACTGTGACTGACCTGCTGGTCATTCTGTGTGCTGTCATGCCATATGCTTCTATTTTATTTCTTTGTCCTATGTGCTCCTTTCCCCACCTCACTTGTTAGTCATTACGACCTGAATTGCTGCCTCTTGATCCTTGTAGTACTCTACCTTGCGTGTGCCTGGTGTGCTTATTGTTCTGCTTATTTCAGCTCTGTATTTTTTTCCTGCTCCTATTGTCATGAATCAGAACACAGGAGCCAAATGCAGATCTCAGACAAAACCCCGAAAGGCGACTTTTTTTTTTTTTTTTTTTTTTTTTTTTTTTTTAAATTTGGCATCTCCAATCCCACCCGAATCTGGAATACCCAATTGGTGAACTATGTACAAGGCTTGCTCGTATGCGACCCCTTGCTGCCATCTCAGGAGAGTGTAGATAGTTTGCAGCTCTCCTCCGAAGCACGCACCTGTCAACCACCGCTTCTTATACACTCATTGGTTGAATCTTCGCAAGTTCAGAACGAGGGCGGAGGATACCCGGACATGACCAGGCTTAGAATCTTCCTGACGAGCGCCCGTCTGGCCAACAGGAGGCGCTAGAGCAACGAACAAGGCAACTATTGTAATCCCTTCCGGCAGTCCCTTCCCAATTTGCAACCCTGTAGCGCAATAGCCAATTGCGCGCTACTCTGAAAAGGCTGCCGACCAAATGGCGGGGCTCGAACCCGCGACGTGATAATCGCTTCTGCTTCGCAGCGCGATGCTTTACCGAGTGCGCTATCCGGCAGCCCCGAAAGGCGACTTGAGTACAAGAATGCAAAGCTCGACGAGGGAACAGAAAAGGTGGACCAAAGAAAGACATAATAATTGAATAACAAGAAACAACTAACAAAGCAAAACCAAAACTGAAACCAGTGACTTCAGTGTGAGGAAAACCAATTTACAGAACATTCAGGACATGACAGACCCCCCCCCAGGACCCCACCTGGTGGCTGATCCTGGATCCCAGAGCAGGAACTCCTGGACCTGAGAGGGGCCTAAAATGAAGCGCTTCTTGGGGCCATACCCCTCCCAGTCTACAAGGACCTAGCAGCCATGCCCCCTGCACCAAACATCCAGGATGCAACACACTGTAACTGGAACCACCATCAATGAGCCGGGGGGAGACGAAGAGCAGGCAGGGGGGCTTTAAAGAGAAGGACAGACTTGTTGACCATGGAAGTGAAAAGTGAAAGACAGGATGGATTTGATGAGATGGAAGTGGGAAGATGAGTCTCACCACCATGGGCGATCTGGGAAATGGTGAAGAAGCTGATGAACAAGGGGCAAGCCTCTTAGATTGGTCTCTCAGAGGGTTGTCTCTGGTCACCAGCCAAAGCCTCTGCACTGCCCACTTGGGCATTGACGGTTACTTTGACTCTGGAAGGCGGTGTACGGTGGACCAGGACCCCTTTTCTTTGAGCAGGGGTGGTTGGCATCTCAGGCAGCGCTCAAAGGGGACATCCTAAGACACGCCACTGGAAGGGAGTTGTGGGGGAGTTCCACCCATGGAAGGAGACAGTGGAATTTCTCTCAGACATGCAGTGAAGAATCTTGCCCAGCTCCTGGTTCAGCCTCTCCATTTAGCTGTTACTTTCAGGAGGAAAGCCAGACGAGATGCATTGGGTGGCTCCCACCAGGGTGCAGAGGGCCTTACTGAACTGGTAGGAGAACTGTGGGCTGTGATCAAAGTAAATTTCACATGCTGGAGGAAAAGCCCTGGTAAGAACCTTAGCTCTTACCCATGCTGGGTGGATCAGCCAGTTTTCAGAGTACCTCAGTTTTCAGAGTGGAGCTGGACCAGAGGGCCTTTTCCACAGCGTGCTCAACCTCCAGTTTAGTGGCAGCTAGCAGGCATCTGTCAGGGACTATGGTTGCCTGTTTCTCTTCGGGGGTGAGGGAGAGCAGGCGGGATAGGGCATCGGGCATGAGATTTTTTTGTACCTGAAATGAAAACTGGTGAAGAGTGACCACTGGGCTTGCCTGGAAGTAACTCTGCTAAGAAGTTTAATATGTCCTGATGAGGAAGAGGATACTGGCCCCTTCAAGCTGTTACGTTCGCCGAAGGACACCAGCAGCGAGTCTTGAATCCATAGAATGAGATTTTATTAAACAGAAGGATAAACAAACAAGGTGCATGGGCCAACAAAAACTCCACAACTGAACAGAACAATGCTGGGGAAAAGGAGGGCACGAGGCCAACAACAACAACAACAAAAAAACTACACTTATAAAGCTGAAAATAACAACTGAAAAAACTGCAGGTTTAAAGGGGCACAAGGCCAACAAAAAACTACACTCAAAGAGCTGAATTAAAGGGTTGTATGGACACAATATGATGACAGCGCATGAAATACATGGCATGAGTACAGGCATGGACTCAACAATGGAACAACAGACCAACTACCAGCTCGAATGCCTCCACAGAAGATCAAGGAATAGGGCTGATCAGAGAATGAAGAACACCTGGGCAGAATAGGGAGGGAACAAAGCATGAACATAAGACATTGGACAAGGCTTAATGACATAACAAGCCCATTAGGAAAATGGGTGTGCTCAGCTAAGTACCAATGAAGTATTCAGATTGAAGGAAGCGTGAAAAAGTTACGCAGCAAAGTAAAGCAAGATCTGAAATAATATCGAAGCTGCAAATCATGGCAATTAACACCCTACCCAAATAAGTAATATTAGTAAAGTGCCTGTCTAAGGAAAACACCTCCCGTGAATGTTAGTAGATGTTAGTAACTAAAAACAGTTAATTGACATTAAGATTAGAAAGGCCCGAAACCAGAACAGTACTGAAAGAAAATGGAAATACCGCAGCCAGCCAATAGCAAAGAAACAGTGCATGCACTCGAGAAAACAAAACGTGGACTGGAACGCAGACATGAGGAGGATTATTTTTGGCAATGCGAGACAAGACCTGGAAACAGACACAAGGCGGACAGAACAAGAACATAACACAAGCCTGTGTCTGCGCTCTTTGAATGCCCTTGATGGCCAACAGCTCTTGTTTCCCACTTGAGTAGTTCTGCTCCGCTAGAGTCAGGTAGCGGGAGAAGAAGATGCAGGGATGGACCTTGTCATTAGCTACCTGCTGGGAGAGGATGGCTCTAGCGCCGATGTCTGAAACATCCACCTAAACAATGAGTGAACTGGTGCTGGGGGTCGAGGAGAGCTAAGGTAGGAGCGCTAGTAAATTTGTCCTTGAGCTGGCAGAAGGTGAAGGCAGCTTGAGGAGTCCAGCCATAAGGCACCTTGAAGGAGGTGAGGGTACTGAGTGGAGCGGGGACCGTGGAGTAGCCCCAGATTAATTGCCTGTAAAAATTAGTGAAACCAAGCAGTGCTGGAGCTGTCTGTAGTCCACAGATTCTAGCCAATCCAGGACAGCCTCAACCTTCGGCTGGTTCCTGCTGATCTCCCCCCAGGAGACTGTGAAGTCAAAGAACAGCACCAATATTTGATATAATGCACACTTCTCAGGTTTCAGAAAAAGATGGTTTCCCAGGAGTTGCTGTATCACACACCGGATGTTTCTTCAGGGTGTGGGAGAACATCAGGATGTTGTGCAGGTACACATATACAAACCAAAAGATCTTGTCACAGAGCATGCCATTGATCAAATTCTGGAAAACTGTGGGGTTAGTGAGCCCCGATAGTATCACTAAATTTTTATTGTAGTCAGAGGAGGTGTTGAACAGAGTCTTCTATGCATCACCCTCTCTGATATGAACCAGGTGGTAGGCATTGTGCAGATCCAATTTGGTGAAGTAATGGCACCCCTGGAGGTTTGAGAGAGTGGAATCCATTAGAAAAAGAGGAAAGAGATTCTTGATAGTGATGGCATTGAGACCCCTGTAGTTGAAACATGGATGAAGGGAATTGTCTGTCTTGGACAAAATGAAGTGGCTAGCTCCAGCGGGAAAAGAAGATGGATGGACGATCCTGAAAGCCTTGACTTCAGAGATGTATTCCTTTACGGCCCTGGATTTTGACACAGAGAGGGAGTACAGGCTATCTTAAGGAGATTAATAGCACAATTGTACAGGCAGTGCGGTGGAAGTGATTTGGCAGAAAACCTGGAAATTTGTCGTAGTATATAGGAGGGATCCCCTAGAGGTCAAGCACCTCCTTATAGCAGCGAGGAAAAGGTGCTACCGGGGATTGGGGCAGACTCAAGGTCTCGAGGCAGGAAGGATTCCACTCCATTATGGCGCCACCACTCTCGTTCACATCTGAGTTATACTTCTCTAGCTAGGGTCTTCCTAGCATGACAGGGGCATAGGGAGACTTTATAAGATAGAAGATGAGGGTATCAAGATGGTTGCTAAAGGCTTAAATTGGAACCAGGCTGGTGACCTCCTGGATGTCCATGTCCATGAGACCGTGGGACCAGATGGGCATGGGCAGGGGAGCAGATGGAACCCCTAATTGTTTGGCAAAGGTTGAGTGGAGGAAGTTTCCATCAGCTCTGCAGTCGATGAGTGCATTGGCTAGTAATTGACGATCTTGCCGGAAGAGTTGCTGTTGAATGAGCTTGCTGTCGAGAGTCCCCTTTCAACAAAATTCCAAACTACTTTTGAAGGGTACTGCCAGGTTCCACTAATCCTGCAATCAAAAAGCACAAGACACACAAAGAAAAGGAGCCCCCCTTTTACTAGAGGCAACAGAAATGTTCAGAGTCGTGATAGTGGAAAACTGGCTGATAGGAAGAGGAGACAGAACCACCGGTGAGCACCTGTTCCCTGGGGGCCAGCCAAGGTGGGCGCTCTGCACAGCCAGCAATAAGGTTAAACAGCCAGGCACCTGCATTGGCTCCGAGTGTGGAAGTAAAAGAAGCAGTCCTGGCCGGAGGACCAGCTGCCCCGAGTGGAAAGAAGGCCCACTGGCTCTCTTGATGGTGAGCATCTTCCCGTAGTGCCAGGTCCATCAGCCCATTGAGGTCAGGAAGGAGACACAAGTGGTCAGATCATCTTGGCTCCTGTCTGCGAGGCTGTAGGGGAGGGTGTTGTTTAGGGCCTGTTGATTCCAGTGGGTTGAGACCGCCAGTGCGTGAAACTCAGTGGAATGATATGAAACCAAAAGTTTGCCCAAGTGAAGCCGGAGAAGGTGCTTTCCAGCAGTGTGTCCAAAACGGGAACCGTCAAAGACCAACATCATTTTATAGGCAAAGGTGGGGAGGGTGTATGTCACAGAGTTTCCAGTCACCCACACTGGAAAAGCAGCACTCCTGCTGCGGGCTCTTCCGGTCACATAAGTCATGGCAAATGCAACCCTGGAATGCTGTGTGGGGAAGGAGGATAGCTGGAGGTCAAAGACCATAAAACACCACAGCAGCAAACTGCTGCAGGATAATGGATTGGCGTGGTTCTGCTCTGCCTAGATGAGACTGGGCCCCGGGTCTGGAAGGCCGGACTTGGGTTTAGAGAACGAGAGTACTGGCAGTCTGAGCAGCAGCTATGGAATCCTGGGCAATCTTGGCAATTGAAGGGAGCTGACTGTAGACTGCCCCGACAGACTGTTGCTGCTGGTGCAATTATGCAATTATCAATTTTAGCAGAATGAGGGACACCTCCAATAACACCCTTCTTAGTTGGCCGCTGATACAGTTTAACACATGTAACCGCAGAAAGATCAAATTCTTTTATTTTAAGTGCTGTCCCCTTGTTGCTTCATCCTACATTCAATTATCACAATTCCACGTCTGCATAGTTCTATCCTAACATCCTTTACGTCCCCAATTCCATTTTTAACAAACTTTAGGACAAATGATTATCACTGAATACAGGATTGTTTTCCCATCTATCTCCTTCCACCTTCATCTCTACAACAAACGGCCCATCATCAGTTTCATTTCCACTTCATTTTCTTCCTTTTTTTATCCCCTTCCTCCTCATCACTCTCCATTTGTTCGAAATTCAAAATTTCAAGCAAAAGACAACTATCTAATAATCAAACAAAACGCTAAACTTTCGAAATTGGCGCCTTCTACTCTACCTGCGCAGTCCGTCTCTGCGCTGTCCTCAGCGGAGCAAACCCTCCTTATGGGGGGTTTATGAGGATTATCGGAAAATTATCACAAGGAAATGAACACTGCTGCCATCAACAGGGTGAGGGAGGTGGCCTGGCAGAATATCGCCAACAGGCTAAATGCATAAGTGACACAAAGATCACTCAGCAGGCTGTATTATATTATTTTAAAAAATCCTGCATCAAAGGGACAAAATGAATGTAGATAGGCCTACTGAAATTCACCAAATGTATTAATTTATTTTAGAAAGTGATAACACATTTTTAACCAACTGCTGCTTAAATTTTAGATAATTTGCTAGCCAATTGGAAGCTGTCATGGTTTAGTCCCGCCGAATGCAACATGCAATCTGGCGGGCACTGGGACCATGCACCCAAAAGCTGATAAAGGGACCCACTCATACAGGCTGGTACAAAAAATAGAAAGATATTTAATAAATATACTTTAAAAAATGACAAAGAGACAGGGGAGCAGCAGCAACACACACAGAACTAAAATGCCAGAATGCAGCTGCACTGCCAATTGGCAGTGCAGCTCTTAAATACTCTAAACTTCACCTCCACTTCAACAAGCAACAGGTGTGGCTCGTTGAAGTGGAGGCGAAGACAGCAGGAGGGGGAGGGACTGCAGGGCAGTACCATCACAGAAGCAGAATGGGTGGGGATGGGAGAGCAATCACATTTTCATGTGATTTGGTGTACATATCCACATAATTTTTTGCCTTTAATGCCTCTGTTTCATTTCATTAATTTTGTTTTTATTGGTATGATCTTATTAATTTTGAATAGTTAATGTTTTTTAATTAATTATAATTATGTTTCATAAATTATTATCATTACATGACAGTTGTGAGTGTGTAAATGCACTGGCAGAACTGTATTTTGGGTGTCTGTTCCTTTCTATTGGACATTCTTTGAATATAGATGGAGCTAATCCTCACCTTAAACCTGCTACAGGGCAGGATTGCCCTGCAGCTCAAATCACCATGGTTACTGGGCTGGGATTCACATTAACCACCTTGATGGAATGGAGATGTGGCTCAGGTTGATGGAACAGAAATCTGAGTTTAGCTGGATGTATCAGGCTTAGCCAGAACCATGGTTTCATGGTTACCAATGTGGGGCTAATCTCAGCCACTTTGTTGGAACTGAACTCTCACTCACATTAGCCAGACTTTGCCATTTAGGCCTGGAATTTCCTTTAGCCTGCTTGATGGAATAACCCCAGGTTAAGTTCTAAATTCAGATCACAGCCATAGACTGTATAAAAGATGGACGCAGCGCCCGGGTCTGAAAACTGAGGCCAATGCGGAAATCTCCAAAATGTGCATTCTATTTAATGGCCAGAAGATGGCGACGTCAGTGGTTGCAGAAAGAAGTTCAATCCTATAGAAGTCTATGAGAAAATGACCCTACTTTCCCACCTGATTTATTCTTTGAATAATGATTTTCCACATTACTTTATTATTTCTATCGCAAGTTTCAAGTCTCCTTCGATATATCATGATGTTCATTTTTGTAAATTATGTCCCCAAATAGACTAGAATAAAGGATAAAGCCAGAATATGCTTTAGAGGCGTGGCTATCCTCTGGTCCTTGTCTGATACGGTCAGATCCAGAGCCATCGCTCCTCCCTGGATATTCAATTCACGCTCTCGTCCAATAGGAATCACATCTGGTTTCAAAATGACAAAATGGCATAATTCAAATTGCCAAAATCGAAGGCTTCTTAAATGGTATGCTGAAACCAATGGGTGACGTCACGGTTGCTTCGTCCATCTTTTTATACAGTCTATGGCCCCGCAGCGGGGTGATTTGGGGAAACAATCGGCTATCAGCCCTGCAGCGGGGCAGATAAGAGAATCATTTCTGCTACTTGCCCCACAGCTAGCCCAATAAGAGGTTTCATTTTATAATTCGCCTCTGTTATAGACTGATTGTAAAATTACACACGAAATAACTGGCAAAAAAGGTGCCAGTTTATAATTTTCGAGGCTGGTGTTTTCTTTGCTGTAATTTAAACCTTTTAATTTTAATTTTAAAACCTTGTAATTTTAATAAATCTGGAAGACCAAAAGCGAGAGAGTTGTCTATCTTTTTCAAATAGAATTTTTTTTTCCTGAATTGTACAATTTACTAGCTGCAGAAATGCATTAAAATCAAAGCTGTGAATTTAACTACCGATGGAATATTCATGTTATTGGAAAACTTGATCAAGGAGAATGACGGAAACAAGTCAAGATGAGTTACTTATTAGGATTTTTTCTTAAGCTCTTTAATTTCAGCCAAGCGGCAGTCACTGGCACATCACTTTTACTTTGTATAGGCTACTATGGTTCCACTGTGTAATATATTTTATTTATTCTTACTATTTGATGTGCATTTTACCGCTTATCAGGAGTGCAGAAGTCTGGTTAAGTGCAGCTAGATAATGAAAAGATACCCAGGACATGTTAATCCAGCTTTGTGGTACAGGCCCCAAGACAATAATTGAATGACAAAGAACCATTTCCAAAACAAAACCCAAACCGAATCAAATGCCTAGAATCAAAACATTCAGCATGTGACAACTAGCTAGATTGCGTCAGTATGTGTGTATGAGCTTTCCTCACAGCTACCTGTCTTTTGAAAACCTGCATTTTGACTTGCGTGCTTTTGTCCTTGATTCTGGCCTGATGCTTATGAATCTGCCTATGGATTCCTATCTTTTTACTCTGCATGTAATATGACATGAGACTGCCAGCTGATTTGGATTTTTACTTAATTTTTTTTTTTCTGCAGTGGGGTCGTCACCATTCAAGCATTGGCAAACCCGTTTTAACCACAGCCATAAAAATTCCTTGTTTTCTTACCCATTTCGTAGTATATCATAATAAATGTGGTAGTTAGGGTCATCAACAGGGGTTGCTCTATAGGACTCCACAAAGAGTTCAGTGTTGGTAACGGATGAAGTAGCTTTAATTTCCATGAAGAGCATCTCTCCCAGTGCTACTACTATTGGATACGACTTTGGATCCACCATGTTGTTGAAAAGGCTACTTTGGAAAAATTCAAACTGGTAGGTGAACTTTCCAAACCCCTTTTCAGTGAATACGAAAGGAGTCCTGTGTGCTCGGAATTCTAGAGACACATCGCCCTTCTTTGGGTATGTGCACGAGAACCCAATCTCCACCAGGCGTTTCCGAGTAATGACAGCATTGGGTTTGTCATATGATACAATTTCATTTTTGAAGATTAAGTTGTTGGCATCCTCCTGCAAAGGCAATAAGATACGTCAAAAGATATTTCTTTCGCAACATCACAGCATTTATATTGTGACATTTCAAAGGATGATAGGGTCTGACCTCCATTCGTGTTCCACAAGAATTGAGGGACACCGCAGCGATGACATGAGTGCTGTTTGACATGGGGGTGCAGGTTGGATCATTTAGATGTAGGTGATCTTCCTGAAGACTGATTATGGAGGACTTCTCAACTTCCACTGTCATTGTTGTCTCATTACAAACCACATTGGCCTTCCCTAATATAGAAAATGTTTTGATAATGACATTTGTTAGGCCAACTATAAAAGTTGCATGGGTGCTTTAAAAAATCATTTTTGATGGAGGGCTTGAGCTTTGTACACGTGGTGTAGGCTCACATGTGGAGCAGTTACAGAACGTACAGGAAATTAAGACCATTTGGGGGACTCTGACTCACAAGCCATATGGGTCTCTTCAGCCTACCTGAGGCTAATCTCCATCCAAAGTAAGCATAACAGTATAGTTATACTGTAGCCTCTTATTGGAAGTCTTACGCAATCCATAATTGCATTACTTTCAATCAAAAGTACAACCCTGTTTTTTGGAAAGTTGGCAAATAGAAAAATGCCAATGAAATCAAAACACACTGATATGACGAGTCCATTCACCCTCTAGTGTATTGTAGACAGTACAACAACACATTATTTGATGTTCTAACATAAATTTAATCACTTGTTGGAAATATATTAAGTAAGTGTAACAGATTGTGTAACAAAAAGTTGACACAGCTGACTGTTTACCTCTGTGTAACATCTCCAAGTCATTTAATCACACTCATGAAGACATGGGTTGGTCAAGTATATGAACCTAAATTTTTTTCCCTCCCTCAATTATTCAGGTCTTCAGCTATCCAACTGTACAAGGCCATCGTTGCAATATATTTTGATTCATAATGCACCATACATTCTCAATCAGAGACAGATTAGGACTGCAGGCAGGTCAATTTAGCACCTGCACTAGCTGCTTATGCAGCCATGTGCTTGTAATCTGTGCAGAATGTGGTTTGGCATTGTTTTGCTCGAAAATGCGGGACATCCGGAGAACAGACAACATCTAAATTGGAAAAAATATGGCCCGAAATGTTGCTCCAGAACTTGCACATCCTTCTGCAGTGCTGATGCTCTCGCAAATGTCCAAGTCACACATGTCATGTGCACTGACATATCCCAATACCATGACAAGCATTGGATTTTGGACCTGATGCTTTGACGTCCAATCTAATTTATAAGTTACCCCTGTCTTTTTTTCCACTTGCATTTTCCAAGTGGAAACTTGGAAAACCTTTTTTGGAAATATGGTTGAATGTAGGGCAAAGTCTTGTCACTGCAAAAAGTGTCTGTCTTAGCAAGTCATTTAGTCTTAGTATAAGTCTTAACTTCCTATTTTTTCTCACTGAAATAGAATATATGTGCTTGTTTTAAGTTGCCACATGCTTGACAAGTGAAATTTTCTTATCCCATTGGCAAATCTAGAAATAAGTAAAAATTGTCTCACCCCATTGGCAAATTTTTGTCTTCCTGAGAAAATGTTTTTTTTTTACAAAGAAGTGTTTTAAGTCTTAATACAAGATTAAAGTGCCTGGTTAGGTGGACTTATTTTTCAGTTTTTGCAGTAGTCATTACTTTTTAATCACAACCCCAATTCCAAAAAAGTTGGGGTGCTGTGTAAAATGTAAATAAAAACGGAATGCAATGATTTGCAAAACTCTTGAAATGACATTTTATTCACAATAGAAGATAGACAACATATCAAATCTTGAAAGTGAGACATTTTACCATTTCATGAAAAATATTAGCTGATTTTGAATTTAATGGCAGCAAGACATCTCTAAAAGTTTGGGATAGGGCCATGTTTTCCATTGTTTAGTATCCCCTCTTCTTTTAACATCAGTCTTTAAACGTCTGGGAGGTGAGGAGACCAAGTTTAGGAGGAGGAATGAATCTGAATCTTTTGATGATGTTATGTACTGTAGATTCAAAGTCTTTGCAATTTTACATTGAGGAACATTTTTCCGAAATTGTTCCACAATTTTTAGATGCAGTTTTTTGCAAATTGGTGAATCTCTGTCCATCTTCACTTCCGAGAGACTCTGCCTGCCTAAAATGCTCTTTTTATACCCAGTCATGTTACTCACCTTTTGCCAATTAACCTAATTAGTTGCAAAATGCTCCTCCAGCTGTTTTTCCATTTGTACCATTTACTTTTCCAACCTTTTGTTGCACCTCTCCCAACTTTTTAAAGACGAGTTGCTGCCATCAAATTCAAAATGAGCAAATATTTTTCATGAAATGATAAAATGTCAAACTTTCAACATCTGATATGTTGTCTATGTTCTATTGTGAATAAAATGTGGGGTTTATTTTTATTTACAATGTACACAGCATCCCAACTTTTTTGAGATTTGCAAATCATTGCATTCTCATTGACCATTTTTATTTAGTTAATTTTAGAACCCCACCCGTTTCCCCCTCATCCCTATCACTTTTTAGTTCCACCTCTCTCTACAGCTGTCCTGTGTTTAGCTGGGATTCCACTTAATTAGTTTGTGTTTAAAAGACCCACTTTCCCGTAGTTTCTTGTCACTCGTTTCTACCACAGTCAATGGATAAAAATAAGTCTTGAATTGATTGTTTGTAAGATTCGGTTTGTTTGATTGAGTTGAAGTGTTTGGGGTTTCAGCCCCTTTGTTACTGGTGCGGACTGATTCTCTGGTTTGGATTATTTTCTTATGAGAGTGCCTATTCTGCATTTCAATTGATCCATTTCTGTCTTGACCATGAGCTTTGTTAATCTAATAAACATGCTGAATGATTTAGTCATGCCCGTTCCTTTCACTTACAGAATGATTAGTCATCCTGGTTAATCAAACTGTTATCTAACTTGTTCCCTTGCTGGTAAGCAAGAATTAGAAATGTGATCAAATCTAAAAGGGTGAAGGCAAAAAGTGATCGATCTACTACAGAATGTCCTCAGTGCAAAAGTAAAGTGAACTCTTTAAATTAGTAACCCATATTGCAGCATTTCAAGTTAGGGGACAAGTGAAAAACTCCAGTATTTAGATACTTACCATACGTGTGTCCCACAATGACAATGATGCATCTCATTTGAGAATGAAATATTCTGGAACTGAAAGGTTATACATGATTAGTAAACATATACAGGAAAATGATGAAAGTAAAATATTTCATATAGCTTTGGAAATTGAAAATATAAAGGAAATAATGTAAATTTTTAGCTCAAAATCAGTAGTTAAATTGATTAAATTCACCTGGTATCTGTCAGAATATTGCCTGTACCGATTAAAATCCTATACTTAAAGAAGATGGCATTGGAGCAAAAATGTTTTTTATGTTTGAGTATAATGTTGACTCAGCATTCACATGTCAAAAATACTTGCACTGTTACAAACTTTTCAGAACAAGCTGTTCAACAGCTTTGTCAGTTTAAAACTCACCCAGAACTACTCTCAGCAATGAAGCAAATTGGAACATGATCACCAAAATCATTTTCATTTGGTGTCCACCTTATTACAGATTCGCCAACTGATCCATTGATAGTGATGAACTTTGTTCAGTGGTCCACTGATAAAATCATGTAACCTGTAAAATGACAGACACAATGAGATCAATCAGAAATCACTTAGAGAATTTTTAACCCTTTGTTGCATGTTGTCCAATAATTTGGACATAAGTGGGGTTTATTTTCTGTAGGCTCATCGATACCCTGAAAACACAAAATGTGCATTTTACAGGATATTTCCAGATAACAATATAGGTGCCTCTCTGATTAGTCACATGATTTACCACAAACAATCACAATGGCTGCATCCACAAATAAGAGGTAAGTTGACGAAAGTCAGAAATAGTCCTATATTGTTCAAGTTTTGATCAGACTTTTCTCTGTTGGGGGATGGAAATACATTATATAGCACAAACTGAAAACACATAACCTATGTGATGCATGTCTATTTGTTGGAATACATCTGAGTCTATGCTCTATCAAAAATATTGGACATTATGCATGCCGAGTAAATAGCTAAAATAAGCAATGTCCAGAATACAGATAGATCATCATGCATATCAATGACCAGGTTTCTTCAACTTCACATTATTTCTGTCACTCCGCATGCATAATGTCCAAAATACTGGATGGCAGTTGTACCCCACAAGGATAATGTCCAAAATAATGGACAGACAGACCACCCACTTGCAGCCCGCCACACACACAAAGTATTGCACCTAATCCCAACAAATGGTCCAAAGCATTTGTATGTACTCTATGCATCAAAGGGTTAATGATACTCTTTTTCAAAACCAATACCGAAGAAAATGCAGCGTGATTGCTGGAAGTTCTTGCAGCTCAGCTTGCTGCAGTTGAAGCCGGCAGCTGCTGGAGCTCTCTTGCAGCTCCTGCAACTTGCTCATAATTTTAATATGTGTTACTTGATTTAAACATTTTCAGGATAGCACCCTCCATTTGGGAAAAACTGAACAAAACTTGACTGTCTGAATTATGGTCTAAGCCTCAAGATTTGAGACAAATTTGGTTGCATTTGAACTAGGCATTTATGAGCATTTTGAAGCAATTTTACTTCACTGACAAAAGTTTATTGGCCAATTGTGGAAAAATGGCACATTAAATTTCAGATCAAGCAAATGGAAATTATTTGGGGTTGTACAAACATGGTATGTACCAAGTTTGATGACGACTGGATGATACATTAGAATAGGAAGTTTAAAAAATGGAAAAAAAAAATTCCAAATGGTGGAAAAAAAAATCATGATGCAAATGGGCAGGGTTTATATCACTCTCTTTTGCATCATCCACTAAATCCATTCATACCAGAATTTTTCTTCCACTCCTCAGATTTGCCGAGAGAATAACCAAAACGTTTAGTAAAATTTATTTGCTAATTTCTTTCCACATGGTGGTGCTATTGCTGCCATGTGAAGCGCTGAAGTATGCAGGATGGTATTCACCAAGTTTCAGTCTTGTAACGTTTATGGTTTTAGAGGTATTCATCATTTCTCATCATGTATCACTTATTCCCCCTAGAAACCCATTAAAAATTAATAAATCATATGCAATAGACCGTTATCAACACCTAAAGAACAGGCAGGCATCTCAATATCATGCTTAATATTCTGCCTTGGAACCATGTTTGTTGCTGAATGCCTGTAGGACTTGCTACCCTCCAAACACATATGGAAGAATAACAAATAATATAAAGCAAGGATCACAAATACGGTACGTGATTGCTCGCAGCAGTTAAACCAATCAAAAGTGAAGATAACAATAGTGTGATTGCAAACAATAGTATGATAAAAATCAGCTGTTTGCTTATTATATCTGTAGAGATTAAATGTTTGAGTAAAATAGCCTTCTAAGAAACAACGTATTTTTGCCCAATTGGCAAAAAAAAAAAAAAAACAGAACTGATCTATATACTGCTTTTTCATCCTTTTGTAATCTTCGACATGTTGACCACAATTGGGTGCTGAATTGCTTGGATATGGATAAATGAACTGCTGTGCTGTGGTCAACAAAATTAGCATGCCTGTTGATGGAGCTTGCTTAATTTCCTGTACCTGGTAGGCATAGGTGTAAAGCAGCAGTCATTGTTCCTTTGAAATAAAAGACCTGTTACCAGTATATTGCTTTTCACCAAATTGGTGATTGAATTGTACTGAAAAGAATACTACTTTTAATAAAACTGGCAGGAATTAACATATTTCTTTGTGCATCAAAACTGGTGTCTTACCATGACTGTGTTGCTGTAGCTTTGAGCCCAATTTCTAGTTCCTGATCAACAGAGGCATTGAGGATTTCTCCATTATTTGGAGTTGGGTACAGAAACTGGGGCAGAATTTCTCCATCAATACAGGAATGCACAGATGGGTCAACTGAAATTTGGTAGCAGAGAAACAGATAATGAGCAGAATATATCACCAAATTTCACGGGTTAGGGGTGGCCTACAGTAAATGTGTATCAGAGTTTCCTTGTTAGTAATTTGCAATTTTGAATGGCTATCAAAATTTAAATTTACCTTGGATTGAAAACTGTAGTGGGATTTTACTCAATGGACCAGTTGAGCGAGTATAGGTAGGTGTAGGAACATGGGTGGTAGTAGTGGGCATCTGCCAGTGCCAAGCTGTTAGCGGTTGGCTGGTTGTGGCTTTTGTCGTAGTCAGCCATGCCCACCAATGCTGGTTGTGTGGTCCAGATGCATATGTAGATGTACTCAGCAAAGGGGAATTTGGAGGTGGAGTGTACCACCAGGAGGAAGGAAGAGTACTGAACTGTTGCCCCCCTTGAGTGGGTGGTATTGAGCTGGGCTGGTTCCACGAGTACGGTACATGGGAAATGGGTTGGTTCCACCACCAGGGGGAAGGTGTGCTGTAGGGTTGGTTCCGCCATTGTGGTCCAGATGTAGTACTGGGCTGGTTCCACCACCACCACCACCATTGTGTCCAGATGTAGTACTGGGCTGGTTCCACCACCACCAGCAGCAGTTTGGGCAGCAGTTTGGGGGCGGGGTGTCTTGTAACTAGTGGTGATTTGATGGACAATGAGCCATCAGTATAAGACAAAGTGATCTGTTGTCTTGGGTAATCCTCCAAGACAATCTCAAAGATATAAACATTTTGGCTGGAGTTTTGCTTGTGACTCAAGGTGCAAGAATTCTGAAAATAAATAAAGTTAGTAAAAAATTTTTTCATGAAAGCATGGGTGCTGTTCACAGTTGTTTCCTCCTACTTTTCCCTTTTCATGACCATGCTTGGTTACCTTATCTTTTCTATTGATTCCAGGCGAGGAGTGAATATTTCTTTCTCCATTACATATTATGCATATTATGCATTTTATTTACGTAATCTCAAATTTCTTTTAGAAAGACCTGATGAATAGGTTTTGATGAAAGCCTTGAACTCTCCGATTAGAAAATTATTCTCAGTAATTTCCCATAAATTTTAAGCCTCTGTAATTGTTTATGTCTATTGCAATGGACTACGACAACTGTGATGGAAAATTACAAATGGAAAACAGATCTATAAAATCACAGAGTATGTTGGGAACAAGGCCAGCAGTGATTGGCAGTTACTTCTGCCCACTTAGAGAGCATTCCCACAGACATTGAAGAAAATATAGCCTCTCCATGAAATGTAAAGCTCTTGGTTTTTATTTTAGTAAGTCGACACCGGAGACATCCAATTGCACAACTGCATTTGTTTTGTTACACTTGTAGATACTCACTTGATCTAGGTAGAAACCTGGGTGTTGATAGCAGGAAAAGCACTCATTCTCAGAAGCATTTCCATATCTGCATCTGACTTGGTCCATATCTGGATCGTGCGCCAGCAGGCTCAGCATCCTATGACAATTCTGAGGTATCCTATGAAAAAGAAAATAACGTCGCTGCATATCCTCAAAACTAGTAAAGCTTAATTGCTGAAATCCTTACTACTGTAAATATTATGTCCTAAGCATATATTTATGAAATTAGCATTCATTTTTTCAGACATTAGGCTTGGAATGGGAATGCCATTGGATTCCAATGCAAAGAGTAATGCATTGTCTCTCATACTTACTTATTGATCACTGCAGGTCATTTAAAACAGCAGTTCACCCAAAAAAAGTTTTTTTTTTTTTACTTATCTGGGCCCGGTTGTTCAAAGCTTTGTTAACTTTACCCGGTGATTAAGTTTAAACCACAGTATATTATCTCTGAATGAAACCACAGATGTTTGTATGTTTTTGATGCATTTTGTAGGTTTCCCCTTGATTAGTTTAAGTAGTGAAGAACATTCGCAAGAATCTTATTTATAGAGTGCTCATAGTGTCAGGTGTTTAGCGCTAACCAGCCATTAAATTAACAGAGCTTTGGACAACCGGGCCCTGAGGAGTATTTGTCTGTTTATACTGAGCCAGTCTTGCCAAAATGTGATGGAGAGGGGGCTGTAACATTTTGTGTACTGTTCTGTCCTGTAGCAATAGCTACTGCAGTAACTGTCCTCCTCCACTAGGGGACTGGCTCAGGCCACTGTCCTGTGTACTGTCCTGTGGCTCAAGCCACTGCAGTAACTGTCCCGCTCCACTAGGGGGCTGGCCCGGGCCACTGAGCGAGTGTCTCGAGACAGTGACTGGCTTTGCACCGAGGTATGGTCTCAGAACCACTGACTGTACAGTCCGTGCTCGGAATACTGCAATTACATTGTAAATGCCTGCTTTACCCCCAGCATAACTGTTGGCCTAGTCATTTATCTAGCCTGTCATTTTGATAAATGAATTGTTATGAATGTAATTGTTCAAAACATTTGAAGCTATTAAAACGAGCGAGTTACAACCAATGTAGTCTAGCAATACGCATCTCGCCGCTTTTTCTTTACTGCACTAATCTGGTAACGTTAATGAATTCTAATCACACGTTTTTCATCTTTTTTGTACATCAGTAAGCTATAGGCGCTTCTTTTTGCAGCAAAGAAGCATGTTTTATGGCAGGAGTTGTTTTATTTGGAGTTGCAGCAAGCATGTGCTGTCAGGGCGGTGAATGGACCCACTTGCAGACTGTGGTAAACTTGTGCAAATGGTTTCTAAGCAAAAATTCAACGTGAAACGCTCCAAGTCCCAAACCAGAGATGGTGTTACAACCGATAATGTCAAAACAACGCATAACATCAAAATGACGCATAATGTCAAAATGTTTGACATTATGCATGTCCCAATGCAACTCATAATGTCAAACTCAACGCATAAAGTCAGACTTTTTCTAACCGATAACGTCAAAATTTGACGCATAATGTCACCACAAATTTCTCACTGATAATGTCAAAACACCCTCGACGCATAATGTCCAAACTTCAAAACGCTTGGCTCATCACCCACAACCTGTTGGGTGGAGTGTGTCGCGTAATGTCCATCTGAACATGTGTTTTGTACGTTTTGTGTGCTTGTTTCATTATCATTGGGCCTAGCCCTCTGATTTTTATGGTTCCCGATCCTCAAGATCGAGGACGATATTGTTTTTGTTGGTCATGGTGTCTGTCTTTCTGCCTGTGTGTGTCTGTCTGTGTGTAGACTCCATTTCTTTTCTACCCAGAGGTGGTTTTATGACCTCTTATAGCATCCGGGAAACATCTGAAAGTCATGCATTTTTGCACACTTTTGCAACCATTAAAAGGCATTTTCGATGAGATGGCTTGGGTAGCCAACTTGTGGCCAAGATACATGTCGAAAGAGAAGATGTGCAATGATATTCTGAACTATCCACAGTGCGAATGCTAAACACTTTGTGGCCTAAGGGCATTTAAATGAAATATTCGCCCAGTCTAACCATTGGAACCATAACCTATATCTTGCTGATAAGAATGCTGCGTGTGGACCGAATGCATGCACATTTTGATATTTTGATGTTTGAACTTTTGCTGTTTGACTTATCTTCTGGCCACTTAGGGGGCTCCATGTGGAACCTTAAAAATACATGTCCTTCATCCAATATCCAACACCCAGGTCAATAAGGTCCCTGCATCTTTTGTAAAGGAAAGGCCCGGGCTAGTCCTTTCCATCCAATCAGAACTATAAAAGTGATCTGCTGTAATAGCCACATGTGGTAGGTGTAACAATCTCCTCATCACAACCGGTGGTTTAGAAATGAAAAGGGAGTATCATAGTGTACCACGTCCATTTCAAGTTTTATTACCATTTTTTTAGATTCCAAGAAAATCAATAACTTCAAAGAGAACTATAACAAAAACAATTTCTGTGTAACACACAACAATTAGCTAACAATATTATAACAATATTTCAAATAATCACAGTTCAAGTAGGCAGCTGGCTGGAATGAATATTCATGAACACTTTTCCCGCTTCTAATTTGAATTGCGGATTGAGCTATATGTCAAATAAAATAACAAATAACTAATAAAGACCAGACAGTCCAGTCGCCCGCAACTGCATGGGTGTAGCCCCCGAAAGCCTGCTTCTCTAGCCTGCACTGCATCCACGAGGAAATGTTTATGTTTCAGCACAAATTTGCGCATTATTCGGTCAATACTATCGCCATGGCAACCAAAATCGATAGGTGTCATAAGTGAAGTATAACACATGTCCATACCAAATATGAAAGTAATCAGCCGAAAATTGCAGCCTGTACTGCGTCCACAAGGAAATCTCTACGTTTTAACACAAATTTGCGTATTATTCGGCCATTACGGTCACCATGGCAACCAAAATCGATAGGTGTCATAACTGAAGTATAACACTTGTCCAAACCAAATATGAAAGTAATCGGTAAAAAATTACAGCCTGTACAGCGTCCACAAGGAAGTGCCTATGTTTGAGCACAAATTTGCGCATTATTCGGCCAATACTGAACAACAAAACAAAGAAATCCTAACACATGCAAACCACATTTCGGCATAACTGAATTGGATGGAAAATACTTTTCCAGGTGGAAACATCAACATTTTATTTTTGGGTGAACTTTCCCTTTATGGCTTGCAGAAATGTGAATAATTTTTTCAACCAACTGCAGATTGACAAAATTTCCATAAATAGTCCAACATACACACAAAGAGCCACAAAGAGCAGTTGGTTCAGATAAATGAAGTCTGGAATATTTTAGTCCCAAAGATGAAGCAGACAACAGTTTATAAGAAGCTGTGGCTTTACCGGATGAAAGGTAGAATTGTTGTCTCTGGAGATCTGTTTGGCTCCCCAGTGTCTGACCTGATCCCTAAGTCCACATGTGTCATAAGCCTCCATGATGTATGGTTGCTCAGTGAATTGAAAATCCAACAACACCCTGTATTCCTAAAATGGGAACAAAATCAAATGTTTAAAACATTGCCATCAATTTAATTTGCCTTTGTTACTCCAGACCCTGGAAAACATACCACATTTCAAAAGGCAAGTTGCTTGGAATATTTCTTGTCATTAATGCTTCAGACTGACACCACTGGCCAATGCCATAATTGACTCCTCTGAGACTGCGATCGATTTCTCCGATCTCAAATCGATCTGCGTTCCCACAGTGCCCATTGAGACAATACCAGGAGTTCCAATGATAGCACTCATCTAAAGTCTGCTTGAAGCGGAAGTCCACCTGAAATTAAAATAAAATTGTGAGCACTCACAAATTTTGGATGTAGAAGTGTACAGTTCACTCAGATATCTCATTGAAGCAATAGCTTAATTTTGTTATTTTACAAACCCCAATTCCAAGTTGGGACATTGTGTAAAATGTGAATAAAAACAGAATACAATGATCTGCAAATCCTTTTCGACCTATATTCTACTGAGACTGAGTACACTACAAAGACAAGATATTTAATGTTCAAACTGATAAACGTTATTGTTTTTTTGGAAAAATTCACTCATTTTGAATTTGATACCTGCAACATGTTCCAAAAAAGCTGGGACAGGGACATTTACCACAGTGTTACATCACCTTTCCTTTTAACAACACTCAATAAGCATTTGGGAACACTAATTGTAGAAGCTTTGTAGGTGGAATTCTTTCCCATTCTTGCTTGATGTACGACTTCAGTTGCTCAACAGTCCGGGGTCTCCGTTGTCATATTTTACACTTCTATTACCCGTACTCTTTTACTACGAAGCCACGCTGTTGTAACACGTGCAAAATGTGGCTTGGCATTGTCTTGCTGAAATAAGCAGGGCCGTCCCTGAAAAAGACGTCGCTTGGATGGCAGCATATGTTGCTCCAAAACCTGTATGTACCTTTCAGCATTAATGGTGCCTTCACAGATGTGCAAGTTACCCATGTCATGGGCACTAACACATCCCCATACCATCACAGATGCTGGCTTTTGAACTTAGCGCTGATAACAATCTGGATGGTCCTTCTCCTGTTTAGCCCGGAGGACTAAAGGCATGGAAAAGACTCACTCCTCACAGAATCTCTTGATCCTTGAAATCCTAGGTCCAGGGTTATGGACTCGACTCTTTAGCTTGTCCCGCAGGTTTTCAATTGGGTTTAGGTCAAAGGACAAATATGGCCGTAGCAAAACCTGATACTGAGGTTGATTTACCATTTTAAGTTCATTTTGATGTACGCTATAAACTTTGTCCAGTTGGAAGACCCAAATACAACCCAGTTTAAGCTTTCTGTTAGAGGCAAGTATTGTTTTGATCACTGCTGGCACTAAACGGACTCCATAAAACCACAAATTCTAATAAGCTGTCCAGGGCCTTTAGGAAAAAAAATGCCACACAAAATTAAAGGTCCGTCACTTCACTTGACAGTGCGGATGACTTTAATTATGGAATAACTAGGTTTGTTTTCGTACAAAACCCATCTCTGGCGCTTTTGCGAAAGAACACTATTTGGGCCTAAACAATAACAACAAATGCTTTTTTCTGGCCATCTTTCCAAAGATCTTGCAGTTTAGTAGCTGGTTTTGATTGTAGTTTTGGAGACTTACTGGCCCCTAGTCATAATTAATATCTGCAATTCTCAAGCAGTGATCCTTGGAGTTTCCTTTACCACTGAAACTACTCTCCCGACATTGCATGCATTTATAACAAGCACACATTCTCTTACAGGCAGATTTTTAAAATTGCCATATGCCTTACACTTCATAACCATTAGGCAGATAGTCAAAATGGGTATTTTCAACATTTTAGGGATTTTCCTAGAGCCATTTCTACATTTGTGAGGCTCAACAACTTTCTATCGTACATCATTGCAGCATTCTTTTGTTTAAACCATAGTGAGAGATGAATAAGGGATATAAACCTGTGCATCACTTCATATTTGTACCCCAGGGAACTGGAATAACATAGTTGACCATCGAAGTTCTCCTGAAATTAACTATGAAAGGGAACATGCTTCAATTAGATTTTAAAGGTTTTCCGAGGGGTGCCAATACGCGTGTATTCGTGTCTTTGCATCGACTTTGAATGCAATCTGTCATGCGAAAAATTTGTTTCGCGTTCAGTGTGAAAGCAGCTTAACTCTTTGGTCCATAAGCCTAAAACCAGCTTGATTTTATTTCACTTGTTGCAAAATGGAAAGAATTTGGTAACCTGCTCGACATGGCTTTTTTTCAGAACTCCACAATTCCGGACACTATTAAATTAATTACTTCTGACTATTTTCTCCTTACATTGTGCCGTCCGAGATTATGTAATAATGCTCGACTACATTAATTTCAGCAGAAATTAAAATGAGAAAAGTGTGTCCAAACATTTGATTGGCATTGCATACACAGGTACATAAAGGACCACCGAAGTAATCACTCAGAACTTTATCATTTAATACTTAGATAATGGTAACAAGCAATTTACTTTATTTAATATGCAAATTGAGCATTATTTGGCACTTATTCGAAATGTCTGTTTCCTGCACTGTACTGTGATTCATGCTCAAAACTGGAAAAAAAACAGTGAAGTGCCTGCCTTACCCTGAATGATCCATCTTGGTTCCTTCCTTTTGGGGTGAAGGTCAGGGTCCCTGAATAGGAGTGGGAGGCCAGAGTCAGAGAACATGAAGCGAGGAGCAGCAGTGATGCGTAGGGAAGCATGATGCTCTCTCACCATGCACCACTCACTCATGGCACCCCTGGGCAACAACTTTTATATACTCTCAGATACATGAACCAGTTTGATCACTTGCGGTAAGTCCAACAATACATGAGACCACAAGAATGAGGAAACATTTGGAGGAAAAAAACAAATATAAAAAATTAGAGAAATTCAATTCGGGTGTAGTTTGCAGAGCATATCAGACACTGTTCTGCCCCCCCGCCCCCAGTACATGGGCTATTTAAGCTGCTTTCCTGCTTTGCTTCTGCAAGGCAAAAAGGCCTCTTTCAGCTGTGCTGCACCACTCTCTGCTGCTGCATCTCACTCGCTTGCAGCTAGTCAATAATACCTGTAGCTAGATCACAATACCCTGCTACCAGTTCGCATCCGCTATCTCCCGCGTGAAGCCGCTGCATGCAAAAACTTTAAACCAGTCACTGTCTTATGCATGTTTGTTGTGGCTCATCAAAAGTGAGTCATTCCATGTCCAATCAAAAAAAAATTCCCTTGACCTCGCAGATTTTTTGTTCTAAATTTGGGGAAATGATTGCGAGCCACGGGTAGCAGTTTGAACTGGAAAAAGTTTTGCTCTAAGCCTTATTATTACGGATATACGCGCTAATAAACTTTGAGCTAATTTGTGCTACCTCATGAATTAAAACAACCATATCCCAGGAAGTATAGCACCTAAAGAGCTAATTCTGGTGTCATTCTGAAGCTTTTTTCGAGCCCTATAAGCCCACTGTACAAAATGTCTCTTGGGGCCAACTAAAAAAAAAAGCCATCTGAAATTATAAAATTCAAAGATGCACCCCGGAAAATTTTTATCCTTCAATTTTCCTGTGATTCATGTCGGAGTCACCTTATTAAGTAAAGAAGCTTTCCTGTAAGTTTGTTGGTAGGCACTCTGACAGTTTCTGAGAAATGAGCAATTATATTGGCACTGTGTGAGATTCGTAAATGCGTCCAGCGACACTGCCTCTCTATATCATGCTCAGATGCATACAAATACCAAACTGCATGAGTCCATCTTGATGCCCTGTTTACTCAAGGCCACACAACAATTGAGCCCCTAAGAACCAGAGTGACCCATCCCACATTTCTGAAAAAAACTGGTTAGAGGTTCTATGAGGTTGGTACACTTGTAAAGTTTCTAGTGACACAATGGGCCAACCCTAATCTACTACATGCTGAAGATATGGAGAGGGTCCACCTCTGGCTTTAGGTAATAGTAAAATGACTTTGAGAGCCAGAATGGTCCATCCCCAATTACCCAGATATCTCAGTGAAACATGGCAGCCAAGTACTTGACAGATGAGCAGCTGCATGCTCTAATTGATGAAGATGGTGCAGCAGATGACAGTCAGGACAGTGATTACTGTCCAAACGAATCAGAGGAGAGCCTGGTATCCACAGATTCAGGTAATATGCATATTAGGGCATATTAGTGTAATTTATAAAAATGTTACCTTTGCTTGTGATGTGTCTCTGTTATAGTTTTTGTTAAATTCTGTTTTCCAGAGATGCAACAAAACTTAAACTTTAAACTTAAATTTCTCAGAATTAAAAAAATGTGGGATGGGCCATCCTGGTTCTTGGGGGCTCAGTTATCTTACTATCAGATATCAGTGTACCTGCCAGAGGAGAGCCTACTGATTTCTCAACAAAGAGGAATGAAAAGTAGGAGGAATTAATAATTTACCATTTAGTACAACTGAAGAAACATGATTGTTTAATGCTGTAAGTACGGACATATCTTGGAGAAGACTGTAAAACTACCTAATAATCTTGAAATGAGAATAGTTAAGCTATATTCCAACTATGTGATTGTTGCTTAAGCTCAAACCAAAGTGATTTCAACACAAGCTTTACAAATCAAATGCAGTGGTTATTATCCCCCGCCACAAGGGGGACTGGGGGTATTGGATTGGGGTCCGTCCGTCTGTCCGTCCGTGCAGGCCACAATCAGGACAAGATTTCTCTGAAATTATTATACCAGATGCGTGAAATTTTGTATGCTTAATAAGCTAGACATGATGTAAGCTGAGTTTGAAAATGGATATCGAAGCATATTTTTTTATGGAGTTATGGCCCTTGATCGTGGCGGGAGAAAGTGATGACTCTCTCATCTTGTTATAGCATAAAAAGGAATCAGTCTTAACTTACTCGGGAGAAAAATTGTGAGCCAGCCTCCAAAATATTCAAATGACTTATCCTAAAACTGTCATCCAACTGAGGTTAAATGAAATATGGCAACACTATTTTTTGAAGAATAAGTGAATTTCTTTGACAGCTTTTCTTTCTCCCAATACCATAACTACTATATCAAGCTGATTACTTATAAAACATTCTTAAAGTTCATTCTCTCTAAATGTAATGAGTCCTCAGCTTGGATTTTCTTTTTCAATTCAGAAAGAGCAACCATAGTTGTTTTCTTTGAGATGGTGTATGTTCTTCCTGATGCACTGGTCGGCTGTACAGTGTTTAGAACATCCTGGTAGTCAATGATGAGAGTCTGGTGGGTCTGGAAATATGTATCATGTGCTGGTCTATGTGGGTGAAGGAAGGTAACTTCCACTTCACGCCTCTCTGGATTGTATTGCTTGATGCAGGGTACCCACCACTGGCTATCATAACCACTGTCACCTAACCACTTTGGGCTGAACCGCTACAATCTTTCATCTCAACAAAAACATATAGGTGTTCCTCTCTTTTGTCAGGTGATCATGAAAAAGATTTGGACAGTAACCACTTCCTTAGAGACTGGAATGAAAGAGTGTAATTTTTTTGTACCTGGAAATGTTGATACCTTTTCAAATGTTTCTTTGAGTAGGAGTGGGGATCTGTTGATTATATGGGCACTGCAGATGCGCCCTGGCTGCTGAGCATTTTATTGTGCCCCTAATGCCATAAGATGGTCCTTTTCCATGTGATATGGAGAAAAAATGCCATTCGGCGGGGACTCTAAAGTCATCTTCATGGGGGCACAACTTCGCAAAGTTTTTCCTGTTCTTATACTGGGCAGCGCAACCATCAGAGAAATGGCAAATCCCATTAGGTTGTTGTGTCACTTTGTCCGTGAGGAACTCAATGAGCAGTTTTTAGAGGAGATGAACTGTCACAGTATTACATATTTACATTCTGATATGACAACAAAATGTGTTTTTTTCAGGGAATATTGACGGCAATTTCAAGACTCGCTGGTTTTAAAATGTGTTGCACTGGATTATGACCGATCAAAATTTGTAGAACTATGCGTTTTACGCGCTTCAAGAATTCTATTTTCCGCTGAAATATACTTTGCCGAGGTCAGGTCTCCTCGTTTAAAGTAATGAGGGTATGCAGAAGTGGAGTTGTGATAATTGAATGCACGACAAAGAAACAAAGAGAAAAGGCTCTTCAAATAAAAGAATTAGATTTTACACCTGTGATCTGTTTTAAAATGAACCACCGGACAACTGCGAAGGGTGTTATCAGAGGTGTCCCTAATTCTATAAAAGCTGACTCTTTTTTCGAGGTGGAGGGAGTCTGTGGAGCCTGGCGCCTGTAAAGTTACCGGGACAGGAAGGAACAAAACAGCATAGCGGTAATGCTTGAGTTTGAAAAGGAGTTACCAGACAGGGTGTTAATGGACTACATGAGCAATAGGGTGAGGACCTTTGAGGGGGTGCTACTTTGGTGCTTCTAGTGCCAAGAACATGGACATGTTGCCACAATGCGCAAAGTAAGGATGATTAGATGATAAAGGTGTGATATAGGGCCTATTCGTGACTAACAGCCAAGATGGTCATCTGCAAGCCCTGTGTTCAGGTGTTTGACATCCGGCCACGCCAGTACCAGCTATGGACATAGGTCAGCATGGGCGAGGCAACAATTGATGCAGCCTCAGCGAGGATTGTAGAGGCTAAGCCAGTAAAAATGTATTAGTTTATCGCTCTGTAGTGACCGCTTCTGGTCAGTCAGGCGCATGTAGACGTACAACATACAAGCTGAATTGTACGCTGACTATGAGCTATGTGATCCTCCAGTGGCATAGGGAGAGTGTAATAGGCAGTGTGACTGTATAGTCTAAAGAAGCAAAAATTAGTCGTCATATAAGTCAGAGGAATCACGTGCCTCAGCATCTTCCTCGATAGGAGTCGATGGGAGTAGGTTGCTTTGCGGTCGGCTAAACAGTTCGAGTGGGAAAAAGGGGTGGTGAGAAAGAAGAAGTTGTGGTAAATTTGGGTGCATGAGTGTGAGCTACTGAAAGCAGGCTGTCTGTTGTTATTGTGGGGGAAATCACAAAGCTGGTGGTTAGCAATGTGATAAAAGTAAATTGGAAAATGAGGTGGAATGGGCACGGACACAGAACAAGCTGTCCTATGCCGAGGCTACAAAGACAATGAAGGTAGAAAAGGGTCTTGTGAGCAAACAACAGCATACCACAGAGACATTCACAAAAGAATCAAGACCTGATAATGAATATATTGGTTTGGACAAAAGGAAATTATTGGCATTCATACCGGTGGTTATTAATTGTGCAAATGAAATTGAAACTAAGACAGGTTTATGAAGCTGGGAAGTTCCTCAGAATAACTGATAAAAAGGGAGAAGAAATTCATTAAATTTTGGAGGAAGGGTTTGGTGGGAGCCAAATGCTTAATAGCCAAAGGCAATTTTTTCCCCCAGTATATACAGGATTTATTGAAGATAAGTTTTGTAAAATTATAGATCCAGTAGCAGGTGGCAAATACACCATAGGTTTGTATCGCCCCATTTCCAGAGAAGTTGGGACGCTATGTGAAATGTAAATAAAAACAGAGTGCAATGATTTGCAGATGTCAGATTATCTTGGGAAATGATGTAACTTAAGTTTATGAGTAGGCACTGTCTATTTGAAACTTCTACTTGCAGTACAAAGGGGATGATAATGGACGTTTTTACCCCCAAAATGCCTATATTTGATAACATGATTAAATAGTGAAGGAGATGAGAAAACAAGTTGTAATTTTGGCCAAATAAAGCTACGATAAATAAATTTACTTAGAACAAGTTTCAGTACCATGGGTGACTGCCCACATGGTAAACTTGCCAATCCCATATTCCAAAAAAAAAAAAAACTTTTTTAAGACTTTTTGAAGAAGGGACCCATTTCAGGGTCTTCTAACTCCACTGTTATGGCTTGGGTGTGGTCAATCTTCCACATACAGACAGACCTGTCCCCACATAGAAGGAATCCAGCAAAATTTCGCCTCTGCAAGAGATCCTGGCCGCATAAGGGGCCCTTGAAAACTGAATTTTTGATTTCCACCCTTAAAAAGTTTCATATTTGAGAGGCCAATATCTTGAAAATGAAAAGGGATAGATAAACTTTGTCACGAAATTTTGAAGGTCTGGACCCAAATTACCCTGGATAGCAATTTTCAGCCCACAGCTATGATTTGTTCCAAAGATACTGGCCTCCAAATTCCCTATAAATTAATATTCGTGATTTGCAGGGGCAAAAAGGGGGCATGGCCCCTGATTTTTGGGGGGCCATATCTCAGAAACCCCTTGGAGTAAGACCGTAAAATTTTGCGTGTGTTCATTATGAATACAGAAGTACTGCTAAAATAAATTTGAGCCAAATCTGAGTCAGTGACCTGGGGACCTCTAGGGTGGATTTCCCGAAAGCACAGATGCTAACTTACATTGTTGAAACTATTGACTGTGAATGGACAAAATATGTAAGTTGCTGACTTAGTTAGCAACTATACATTTGGGAAACGCACCCCTGGTTGACTTCATATCTTGGAAATATTGGCAGTTGGGTGGCATAGTGGCACAATGGTTAGCATTGCTGCCTCACAGCAAGAAGGTCATACATTCAAATATGTCCTGGGGCCCTTCTGTGCGGAGTTTATATGTTTTCCTCGTGTTTGCATGGGTCTCCTCCGGGCACTCCTTTTTCCCCCCACAGTCCAAAGAATTGGAGTCACTAAGTTGCCCATTGGTATGAGTGTGAGAGTGAATGGTGTATTTATGGTGTGTGCACCCTGTGATGGATTGGCAAGCTGTCCAGGGTGGGTCCCTGCCTTTTGCCCTTAGTCCCTTGGGATAGGCTGCAGCTCCCCCCATGTCCCTAGTGAGAAAGAAATGGTATAGAGAATAGATGAATGGAATAGCGATATTGCTGGACGTCCAAAAGGGAGGTTTATACAATTTTTAGCAAGACAAAACATACAATCCATGATTTCTCAGCAATTTGATTCCTGTCATTGGCTTGATACACCTTAGAAAATGTTTTCAAAAATGTGGTTTTGCCAACTCAGGTCTGCATATTAAGTTTCCTTATGTAAAAATAAAACTGTTTCTATAACTAGTGACACTATCATAATTGAGGTGAACTCTAGACTAATTTCCGAAATTGAATCGGACAATTAACTTAGTTAATTTACTGAGCAAGTAGGCTACCAACAAGCTGCGCTGCCATTAATGATTAAGACATAGCTTTTCGTCAAAGAGGAGGGCTACAATGTGTGATTGTAAGGATGGTAATAAACTGAAATTTCTTAAAATTCCATCTTGAAGTAACATGTAATGTAGTAAATGCTGCTGAATATGGTATTAGATAAGGTTTAGATTTAGTTTTTAATTAATTAATTAGATCATTGGCGTTCATACAACCTCATATTGTATCCTTCATACAAATTTTCCAGAAGCTGGACCCTAGTGCTAAAAGTACTGAAGTCACAAAACTTCCATCTTGAGAAAATTGAAAAAAGTGACTTTGGTAACTATGAAAGACATTTTCTCATCCTCACCTCAAGGTGCGTGAAAATGTGACTGCAGTACTTTTAGCACAAGGCTCTTCAATTATTCAATTACCAGTGTTTCGACGTAAGAAATGTAAGGTTCTGGCCTTGCAGTCCCTCCCCCTGTTGCATTCTTTCACCTCCACCTTAACGGGCAACAGGTGCAGCCCGTTAAGGTGGAGGTGATTGCAGAGTATAAAGGGCTGGCTATTGCCAGTCCCCAGGGCCTCTGCATTCTTGTCCTTATCCTGGTGTAATGTTTGGTGCTGCGCTCTGCGGTTTAAGCTCTGTTCTGTTTCATTTTATTAATTAAACTCTTCAGTTCTTTTTACCAGCCTGAGCATTTGATTTTGATTTTCTCTAGGCTCATGGTCCTAGCTCCCGCCGGATTGCCGTTTGGCATCCGGCGGGTAGGTAAATCCATGACAAGAAATGTTGGTGATTTAATAAATTAATTATAATTGAATCACAACAGCCAGTGCGCAACTTTGCTTCCACACAAATGTGGACTATAGTTTTGAACGCTGAAAACATTTTGATTAAGTGCAACCTTAAAATAAATTAGGTTGCACTGATTTAAAAAATTTCTAAAACAAGAGAGAATTTGGAGGATTGGATTAATTCATTGTTTTTTCATTGCTGCAGTATCTCCATTAACTGCCTACATCGTCAATGCAGCCCATCAGTGATCTCTGTCATTACTTAATAAATTCTCAAATTACAGGACTTCTATTGATCCTGATTATTACTCGGGCTAGTAGGCTACGAGTCTAAGTTTCGGCTCCGTTCTTTTTCCAGGTCGCGATTGCCCTGCGCATGCACGGCCCGAGTACAGGCTCTGAGGAGCCTCTTGTTCAGTAAATATATTGTGTGATTATTATGCCTCGGTGCGCATGCGCAAGCGAGGTATACGGCAGTTCGTTTGTGATTCATTCAGTCATCAGTCATTCTGTCTGTTACCGGGATAGCTGCTACGCCGGTCAAAATCAAGTCATAGAATATGGCTCAATGGGTTAAATGCGATGATCTCTCAGATTTAAATTTGCCAGATTTTTGAGATAGAGCTTTGTTTTCGAGTTATAGCACTATTTGATTCCCACGATGGCTGCTGCGAGCGATCAAGACTTCAACGAAGAAAAAGCTCTTCACAGTGGATCGCTTTACAACTTGTGAGTTCGATTTATATCATAGCAATGGCTACTGCTGATGGCAAAACTTGACAAACAGAGCACAATGGCAACAGTGATTCATGTAGACACACATTGCGCACTGTGTTAAATACAGCACTGCGTGGATTTTTGAACTTACTGTTGTATGAACTTTAAAACACCACAAATGATTTCTCCCCCTCACAGTAACAGTGCGCTAATGAACAATGCTTTCAGTTATTGCTGGGCTTCACTAAGCCTAACAGCCGCAGTCTCACTAAGCGGTCCTACGAAGCTGCTTATCAACTCGTTATGTCAACCGAGGCTTTCCCGACCTAGATATCTGCGTGTTCACATAACAGAGACAGCGTTTGTAGCATATGACCAATCGTCTACTGGCAGCAGAGCAGCATATTTTACAAATGAAGAGCAAATTATCATATTACAAAAATATGAGGAATACAGGATCATACAGATCAAAGACAATGCTCGAGACAATAGGACACCCACCACCAATTGGACGGGGGTGTGAATTACATTCTGTCAAAATGACGGACAGCCTTCAAAATATTTTGTCATTGTTAAAAAAAAAAAAAAAGACAGTTGCTACGGGTACGGCAGTTTTCCAGTGCATTTCAATGTAGAGAGGTACGGCAGTCCCAATTTCAAACCCTGCGCTAACCTAACCCCGACCTTAACCCTGACCCCTAACCTAACCCTTCCCCAAACCATAATCCCTAATCCTTATCCTAATCCCTTCAAATCGACTGCGTACCAATAAAAACTGCTGTATCTGCAGACACTGCGTAAAAAAAAACCCGTCAATGACAGAAAATATTCAGTTAACGCGACCTCTGTCCTGCATAGTATGAAAGATGTTTCCCTCCAAAAACCTATTGCTGTTCCCACAGGGTCTGAATTGCACTAATTATTGGTCAGTGTTAAATAGACCCTGAATAGAGTGAAAGGTGTTTCCCTCCATAACTGTACATTGATGTTCATCAGACTGCCACTGGTGGGTAAATACTTGAGTATGTCAAGCATAGATGTACAGCTAGGGCACTCTGACATGTCCACACCCAATTTCATAGCTTCATTAAGGGACATACTTGTCACTGCTGTAAGCACCGAGGCATCAGCACCTTCAGTGCTTTCATTCATCAAGCAATCTTAAACAAGAACAGCTTGAAAGCAATTATGCGTTTAAGATTTAAAGGCTCGAGAAACGCCACAGAACATCCTGTAACGCCGGTGTTGCCACTAGGGGGACGCTGGGCTTTAGGGTGTTAATCCATTGTTCCAGAATGTGCCTTTGAGTTACTGTTGAGGGGTCCTGCTTTGGCGAGGGGGATTAACCACCTGGCTTTAGTCCCGGAACAGCCACTGTCCTGGGTGCAGACACACCCCTACCCTTTCCAGTCATTGCCCACTTAGCTGGACTGGCCCATCCTCTGTTCTGGGCCATTGACCACTCTTAAATGCTATGCATACCACGCATTGCAATGCCATAACGAGGCTTGACAAGCAAAACTAAGAATGGCCGCGTCCCAATCAGCGTTTCACTGTTGTGTCCCGCAGTGTATTGGAAACACTAGATTGCACACTGGTCTTATTTTTCATCGTTTTTCAAAAGATTAACTTCATAAGGAAAGATGAATGGTGGGAACTGCAGGGGTTTTATGATCGCGATACTCGTTTCCAGAGGTTCTATTTATCGTGGCATTAGCGGTGGCCTGATCAGGTCACGACTGGGAGTATCAGATGCTGTTTATCACATAACTGAATTGTGCAATTTAATAGAAAACCAATGTAATTTCTGTTCGCGCCAGAATAGTCATGTCATCATTCTGCTTACTTACACTGCGGTCAAGCTACTACTTTCGCGTTTGAATTGGCAACGGTTTTTACTGATCACCTTCATGTCATGAGTCGGGCAATGGGAAAAGAATTGCAGTTTAGTGACAAAGAACAATCTGGCACAAATGCCAAATCACGGTTTTCTTCCACTGTCAACTGAGTAGCTAGCTAACGTTAGCTCACAGGCTAACAAACTGATGTTACATTATTGTTATGGAAAGGTACTGCAAGCACACTAGCTAAGTAACTTTAACTTCGTTATGAGAGTGGCACTTAACTAGCCTGCTACAGTGCTAAACCATTCCGATGTAACCAACATTACACTTGGCATTCAGTTTGGCTAAATATTGACAGCACGACTTAACGGTAATGGAGCGATTTTTTTTTTTCTCACGCTCTCAGAGAATGATGTTTCCACAAAAGTGATATGTACCTGAGGTAATATCAAAAATATGTCATGAGAGGGGCTATGGGAAAAGTGCTATAGTTACATGATGAAGAAAAATATGGAACAAATGGCAAATCCCAGTTGTCTTCTACGGGCAAGCCATTGCATACACCATGTAAACAAAGCTGGCAATCCACTTGTGTGTCTCAAACCTCGCTTTTTTATTTATTCATTTATTATTTTTTTAAAATAAATTTGGCATCTCCAATCCCACCCGAATCTGGAAAGCCCAATTCAAGAACTTTGTATAAGGCTTGCTCGTATGCAACCCCTTGTTGCCAGCTCAGGAGAGAGAGGCAGTTTGCGGCTCCCCTCCGAAGCACGCACCTGTCAGCGCCTACATCTTTACAATCATTGGTCGAAACTATTGCAAGTTCAGAACGAGGGCGGAGGATACCCGAACATGAGCAAGCTTAGAATCTCATTGACGAGTGCCTGGCTGGCCAACAGGAGGCGCTTGACAAACGAACAAGGCAATCATTTTTAATTTCCCTTCCCAGCAGTCCCTTTCCAATTTGCATTGCCGCAGCGCTTGAGCCAATCGTGCGCTGTCCTGAAAAAGCTGCCGACCACTGCAGGTTGGTACGACCGGGGATCGAACCCGCGCCGTGATAGTCACTACTGCCCAGCTAATGCGTCGCCTTAAGCAAGTGAGCTAACCCGGCAGCCTCAAGCCTCGCTTTTGGACAAAAATGAATATTCATGACCTGAATATTAAGAGTAGTCAATGATTTATCCTTCAAATATTATCGTATTCCTATCAACAAATACTCTTTGAATTGTACCCTGAATCTGCATCTGGTTCATTGTCTGGATCATAACAAAAGCCATTCTTTAAATGAATAAACCAGCCCCAGTTTGATGAATGCTCCTTTGACTGCAAAGTAAAAAAAAAAAAAAAAAACAAGATTTAGGAAAAGTAAATCATCAAATAATGTGTTGCAGTGAATACATTTGAAACGGGAGTTTTTCCTAGTTCGAATTTTATCGCAGATATTCAGAATGCTGATTCTGGATATCAAAAATGTAAATGGGTATATCTGAAAATGAAAACCCAATAGAGTAGTGAAGTGATGACATCACGCTCGTGTCGGAAGTAAAAATTCCGATTCATTTTACCCGTAGACTTTTATAAAATATTCACTTTTGAAGCACTTCCCATTATTTTCAAGCCTCTATCGATTTTGAGATTTTGTGTTGTATCGCCGAGGAACAACAAACGTTGATTTTCTCGACCATTATCGACTATAATTTAAATTATTTAAATTTTTTGCCACAACGCTAATCCTGTCATGATTCTGGGTTTTGGCTATGTCTTTTATTTATTGATTTTGCTTATTGTACATCCTGGTTTTTCTGTTCATGCCATTTCTGTATTCATTGTACCATTGTCTCCCCTGTCTTTTCAGATCATTTTGTTTAGTCATGCCCCCCGTATTTTGTGCCAGCCTTGTTTTCGGGTGACGTCATGGTTTCTGGGATTTCATTCATTCGCTTCAGCTCTCGTTTAACTTCCTTTGTAACTGTCTAAGCTCGAGTTTACTAATAATACTAATGTGCATGTAATGTTGTTAGTTTACTAATTTTACTAACTTGTACATAGTACTAACTACTAACGTGTACCTCGGGAGTTTTCATGTGCACTGTTTACTAATGAACTAATGTTTACTTTGCAATTGCTCTGCCCTTCATCTTGATCTCGCTTTGCTGTCACTTTGTAACCATGCCATTATTCCGCGAAACCCTTTTGCAATTACCTTGTTAACATATCCTATTATCTTGTTAACTGTGCACTTAGAAACTCCGTAACTGGAGTGGTTTGGTTGTTGCAGTTGTCCACGTGAAATCCTGTCCATGTCTTGGCGTTTGCCTATTATTGTGTTAAGGACTTCCCCCATGTGTATTTCCCTTTGTAATTAGTTCTTATCCAATTCACCTGGCTCTGCATAGCATGTGACCTCCCTCTTGTGTATTTAAGGTCTTCACTGCAGCTTTAACCTTGTCAGAATACTGATCAATTTTTACCAGTGCAGAGAGCCTCGTATGCCTTTTGATTATTGCTTCTAACAACGACACTTTTTGGACGACCTTGAGATTGCCTTGGCCCTTCTTGTTCTTGTTCTTGTTCTTACTGGATTTTCACCCTTTTTCCTGTACGACCACGATTCTTGTTATTGACGCCCTGTGTATGACCTACCCTTCTGGATTTTTGACTATTTTTGGATTACTGTTTCATGTACCGTTACAAATCTGCTTCTCTGGTTTCAACCCCTGCCTGTTTATCGACTTCGTTTTTGGATTTTGACTTTGGCTTGACTATTCCTGTGTTTTCTGGTTTTGACCCTTTTATAATAAAAGCTTACATTTTTTGGAATTGTGGTACTCGCGTGTGATTCCGGAACACACCATAACAGATCCTCTTTGTTGTCAAAAAAGCGCATGCCCATTATCCTCATGATAACGAAGTTCAAAATGAGTTCAAAATGCATTAGAAATTTCCAGCACCTTGCCATAGTTGTTTGGTTGCTTAGCCTGGTGAGACTATGCTAATCAGTTAGCCACTCTTTGTTCTACTTAATTAGGCTTATCTTGCTATCGATCAAGGCAGACATCCGGGCCCTTTCACCATTTGGGTCTGGTGTATCCCAGCGACCAGATGGTGCCGGTGAAAACAAATAACAATAATAGTCACCTTATACATAGAAGACACCAGTTTTATTTTCGTGATTATTTCACGTGTTCATGTAAAATCATGCCAAAAAGTTGTTGGGGCGCCCCGGTGGCTCATCGGTCTGGGCGCGCGTGCCGTGGGGGCTGTGTCCTTCCCGCGGCGACCTGGGTTCGATTCCGGCTTGGTCGTTTGCTGCGTGTCTTCCCTCATTCTTCTCCCCAGCTTTCCTGTCTCTCTCTACACTGTGTGGCAGTCAAATAAAGGAGGGATTCCCAGGAAGGTGATCTTTAAAAAAAAAAAAAAAAAAGTTGTGTAGTCGTTCGACGTGCAGCACGTAACAATTGTGAAGACGGGAAAAGATTGTTCTATGAGCTACCCGAAAGACGTTTCAGTCCAGAACTTTGTGACTGATGGCTTCAAGCAGTTCGGGGAATTAATCCTCATGGGTCCCACTGGAGTCTGAAATTAGTAACCATTTGCTCAGATCACTTTATTACTGGCACGATATATTTACATAAATGATCCTATAATCATGTCCTTGTACCTTTTTGCTGCTATTGAAGTTAATGGGTGGTTTATGAAAGTCATAATCAGTCCTTATATGACAAAGATTCGACATATCGGCAAGTTAACGGAATGGTTTCCTGAGTGGGACACTTTTTAGCTCCCATTTTATAGAAATTTCCCTTAAACTAGAAATATAGATGATTGTGTAATATGACCCCAATTCCAAAACAGAATGCAATGATTTGCAAATCTCATGAACTGACATTTTATTCACAATAGAACATAGACAACTTATCAGGTGTTGAAAGTGAGACATTTTATTATTTCATGAAAAATATTAGGTCATTTTGAATTTGATGGCAGCAACACATCCCAAAAAAGTTGGGATAGGGCCATGTTTACCATTGTTTAGTATCCCCTCCTCTTTTAACTACAGCTTGTGAATGTCCGTGAAGTGAGGAGACCAATTGCTGAAGTTTTGGGAGAAGAACGTTGTCCCACCCTTGTCAGATGTAGGATTCTAGCTGCTCAACAGTCCTGGGTATTCTTTGCCGAATTTTTCATTTTATGATGCGTCAAAGGTTTTCCATTAGTGAATGGTCTGGACTGCAGGTAGGCCAGTTCAGCACTCAGACTCTTCTACTGCTACGCCATGCTGTTGTGATAGATGCAGTGTGTGGTTTGGCATTGTTTTGCTGAAATATGCAAGGCCTTCCCTAAAAGAGACATTGTCTGGATGGGAGCATATGTTGTTGTAAAACTTCTATGAACTTTTCAGCATTGATAATGCCTTTCCAGATGTGTAAGCTCCCCACGCCATAGGCCAGGGGTGTCAAACTGGTCCGTGAAAAGGCCAAGGAGTTGCAGGTTTTCATTCCAACCAAGCAGAAGCAGTCTTGATGCAACTAATTCAATCAACTGATCTCAGCCTGCACAGTTAATTAGTTGTATCAGGTGCGCTTCTGCTTGGTTGGAATGAAAACCCCTCAGCTCTTTTACGGACCAGTTTGACACCCCAGCCATAGGCGCTAATGTAACCTGATACCACCAGAGATGTAGGCTTTTGAACTGTGTGCTGATAACAAGCTCGATGGTCCCTCTCCTCTTTAGACTGCTCAACAAAGCGTCCATGGTTTCCAAAAAGAATTTCAAATTTTGATTCATCCAACCACAGAACAGTTTTCCATTGTTCCTCAGTCTATTTCAAATGAACTTTGGCCCGGAAAAGACAGTGACATTGCTGGATTGTGTTCCATATGGTTTCTTCTTTGCATGATACAGCTTTAACTTGCATTTGTGGATTGATTGCACGGCAAACTGTGTTCACAGACAATGATTTCTGGAGGTGTTCCTGAGCCCATTTAGTGTATTCCAGTGCAGAATCATGTCTGTTTTAATGCAGTGCCGCCTGAGGGCCCGAAGATCAACAGCATCCAATATTGACCTTTGAACTTGTCCCTTGCGCACAGAGATTTCTCCAGATTCTCTGAATCTTTTGATGATATTCTGTACTGTAGATTCTAAGTCTTTGCAATTGTACATTGAGGAACATCTTTCTGAAATTGTTCCACAATTTTCAGATGCAGATTTTTGCAGATTGGTGAATCTCTGTCCATCCTCACTTCTGAGAGACTCTGCCGACCTAAAATACCCTTTTTTTTTTTTTTTTTTAAAGCCAGTCATGTTACTGACCAGTCGTCAATAAACCTAATCAGTTGCAAAATGCTCCTCCAGCTATTTTTTATTAGTGCCACTTACTTTTCCAACCTTTTGTTGCCCCTCTTCCAACTTTTTGAGATGTGTTGCTGCCATCAAATTCAAAACGAGTTAATAGTTTGGATGAAATGGTAAAATAAATGGTAAAATGTGGGTTTATGAGATTTGCAAATCATTGCATTCTGTTTTTATTTACAATTTACACAGCATCCCATTTTTTTGGAATTGGAGTTGTATTTTCGCTCAATTTAATGGTTTGAACGTAAACCCTAATTTCTTGCCTGTCTAACCAGATATCGTTTTAATCATTTACTTTGTCTATACAAGACCTGACGAAAGGATGCAAACGTCCGCTGCAGTGGCAGGCGGTGGACAGAGAGCAAGGAGAGCGATAAACATGTCTTTAAACTGCTTATTAGTCTTGATTTGTTTTCAGTCAATTTCCCTGGTAAAAGAAACTTGAACTCTCCCCTCTCAGGTGTAGCTAATTGTCTTTGTTAAGACGAGAAATCAAACGCACCAGTTGAACGCAAAAAGAGCGCATTTCAGTCTTTTTCAATTAAACAATCATTACGCACAGGTTTGACGACTTGCTTAGGATGTGACAAAATTTAACACGGAAAATCCACAGTGGTTTTTCCTGAAGAGTTGCCTATTAAGGAATGTGAATTAAACATTTTATGGAATTTATTATTCACTCGCCTAAACATTTCATTATAAGGGAAACTAACATGTTGACCAAGAACAATGATTGAAATCAGGTCACTAATCTCATCTGTTTCAAGGGATGTTTTCCACCCCCCCAGTTTTCCGTCCACCGCCCGCCACTGGTCCGCTGTTTCCTGAGTGGGACACTCATAGCTCCTCGCTGTGAACTCTGAGCGCTGCAGGTTTTGCGGGGATATTGGCAAAGGTTGTGCCTAAATCGGCAAAATCAACATCATTATTGGGTTTAGCTTGGCTTATAAACTGAAATAAAAATGCATATTTGAAAATTGTCTTGCATTTAATCTTCATGTGTTCGATCATGTTTCAGAGGTGAGAAAAAACAGCATAATGAATATTAGGCCACAAAATTGGATCATCCACCCACAGATCTTAAGGGACACTGTTTCAAACCCAACACATCTAATTTCAGCAAATATCTGGACCTTGCCTCACTACAAAGACCATCTATGTGACAATAGCAACTAAAGCACACTTTTAAAGATCTGAGGCACAGAAAAACGGATGAAACCATGCAGGAGAATGAAATGCTGTTTCTTTATTTTCACCAGCTGCATAATGGCAGACGTGTCGTCAAGCTGAAGTGACGTTGTTCCGCCCTGATCTATATATCAAGTTTTGCAACTAGCTCCAATGTACTTTCATAACTAAGCATCTTTGGCCAACGTTAGTTTGCTTAGAAACTCAGTAGCTAGCGAACCAGCTAATCAGCCTTGTCAACGCATAACTGACCTATCTACGTAGCTGCTTCATGCCTACTTGCTCATCCAAAGCTAGCTATGTACCGAAATAATCGCTTTCCACTGTTTCTAGTGATTTGTATTCACCAAGTAGGCCTAAGGCTAGCTGAGGAAGCTAGCCAACTGTTAGTTGGCTAACTTAGCCAGCAAGCTAGTTTATCAACTTTGGTTGTTGGCTAATGTCATATTTGGTGCATGTAAATGCCAGCTAGTGAAATGCTCGCGGGTCGATGCTAGCTAAGTAGCCAAATAATGGTTATTCAGTTTTTATCAACTTAACTAGCTTGCTAGCTAGGCTTACAAACTAGCCAGCTAGCCATGTCGCTAGCTTAGCTAGTTATGTTTGGAATATTAATTCTAGTTCGCTCGTTAAATAACCGTAAATTAACCATTTAATGTTTTCTATCGATTTAGCTATGTGCACAAGATGTAATTAGCTAATTAGCTGGCTTGGTAATTCGCTAGTGTAGCCAGTCATATTTGTTGCATGTGAATGCTAGCTAGCAAGCTAAATGGTGAAATAATAGCTATTCACTTTCATCCATTCATTTCTAGGCATGTAGCTAATAGTGGCCCACTGTGTAGTAACGGTTGCACGGAGATAGCCAACGGCAATTTAGGTCACTGGTCGGCTTCTGTCCAGTTATGTTTTCGTTTGCTGAAACTGAGATACCCCATTGGCAGGAAACAAATCCCAGGGTACTCGCCGTTTGTGTAGTGGATATGTACTTCGCAGAAGTGGACTACAAACTGAACTACAAGAGCACAAGCATTTCATTTTTGGCAATGAGTGAGGAATTTGATCTGATCATTTGCATCCATATACCCTGTGGGCTAGTCTTGGAGCGAGTAGGCTTGTAAAATTAGTAAGATTTTGAGCAATGCCGGAAAGTGTCCAAACCCCATTAGAAATTTCCATAAGGGAATTTACTTCCGACACCAGAAGATTAGTAGTTGTGACGTCATCCCTTCACTACTCTATACACAAGAATGGAAAAAGTGCCGTCACTTGTACTACGAAGAATGACGTCGTGGATATCTGAAATGACAACTTTGGATAGGAAACTTGAAATATTCTTGTTGACTAGGAAGAATTGAATCACGGATATCTGCAATACATATTTAGTCTAGTGATTAAATGTTGAAAGGGCTTGCCATAATCGACAACCATCTTTCCTTTAGATATCCTGACGTCATTTTGGCTTTAAATCTGCGAATTCATCTGGCAACCCCACGGTCAACTGCGCTTCCTGCTTAGCCGAGTGCCTTACCCGACGTTGTTGGGTGGTGAGATTATAATCAGTGCAGACAGTGTGCATCTCTGGAAGGAAGGGACAAGTACCTACATTACCGATATTCAAGGTAACTATTTTATTATAGATAGATTCAGTGAATTCGCAAGGTGCACCGTGGTTGGCAGTTGGGCGGATACCTAAGCTGGCGTGACAGAACGTACTATTATGTTCAGGAAGCGGCAACGTTAGCTGGCTAGCGTCAACTGGTCCACGTACAAGTCGTGTGCTTCGTTATCTTCTGATATTAGGTAATTCGCTATGGCACATCCCTTGTTGTATCTCGTTTTTTTATTACTCGGGAGATCAGATTGCCGCACAGTAGTTTGATGTCTAGTGCTACTGCAGCAATCGATTTTCTCGAGCTCGCGAGCTATTGGCTAAATAAGATAACGTTTGTAACGCGCGACTCGTGTCCTGCTTCCTGCTGAAAAATATCACGAGCCAGATTAACGCTTTTCTGACCGCTAGTTTCCTCTTTCAAAAGCGCGTCAGACGAAATGTACCGTCACGCTTTTGCTCTCCGACAGACAGTGTTATCTTTTACGTTACCCTCGACAGCAGGCGGGCTGTGTTGCTGGCCCTGGGTGGCAAGCAGTATGTATGAATTTGTGCCAGGTTTCCAGAAGTTAACCTTGCTAGTTACATGCACCTCCGTTTGTGGTGTTTCCAAATGTGGCCCTTGGCTGATTTGGCCAAGAGTTCGAATCTGCCCACTTACAGTATCTGGCTGCTTCACTGACTTCTTAATTGGATCCATTTCAACTTCGGTAGTCATTAAGTGTGACGCCGGTGATTTCTCTGTGAGCAATTGCTCTTCAATGGGTATTTATGTATGAATATGGCCGCGATGTTCAGTTATCAGTCATTATTTGTTCGTCAGCTGAAAGCCGGCTTCCTGGTCATTGAAATTACCTGCGACGTTATTGTGTTATCTTAAACCGATTTAGGGAGATGCAGTAGCCTTACGTCGTCTAATTGATAATCTTAACATTTTCGGTGGTTGTTGCACAGAAGGACTATTTCTAAACTTGTGTTAACGGCCCATAGTTATGCATGCTTGAGTTTTAAAAACATAGTAGGACTTTTCTGTCACTTGCATTGTTAGGTTACAGCGTAGTCGCATTTGATTTCGCAGCTAGCGCTATCATATTTTGTTTGATAATGCAACAGTTGATGAGACCGATACTGCGCTTAGCTCGTCCGCTGTCGCATTTTCCCAGTGGAACAGTGGATCAAGGGATGAGAAATTACTTTTTATTAAACCCACTCTGATGTTTATTTCCCGATGTCCTGCTCATGAATTAACCTTCAGGATGACACTTGACCTACATTTCTTCAGCAAATTCTGGCTGTTGAAGTCAATATCATGTAAAAATCCGAGCATTGCTAGTCACTCAGGATAAGAGCGTCTGCCGAGAATGCCTGTTGTTGTATTGGAAATTTCTGTGTTTCATCTTTTTTGAGTCTATACGTGGAAAAACGAGAAAGCCTTTTGATGTTTGCTTAGAATGGGTAATTTAACAATAGTTGAGTTTGCTCATGCCCAAGATGAGTGTTATAATGGGGTTGAATTGTTAGCTGTTTATTGGCTCTCTAGTGTATTAAGGAAGATGGCTGACTTTTTGAATTTGGTCACATCAGCTTGGCTGTATTTGCATGCATTTGTGGTGACTCTGGTTTAAAATTTAACTGTTCTCTGGTTGGGCATGGAATGTTTTGATCCTTTTCAGAAAATCTGTTGTTGAACAGTGTTGGTTGCCAAACGTCTGGCATGTGGTTGTCTGGTAACCATGCATATTCTGTGTTACAATTTGAAAACATTCTGCTTAAATTTAAAGTTAAAACACAATTAGGTGTACAAATGATGTTGCACGAAAGCTGAAAATTCAAGTGCCAATTTTGATCAAAGTACTTTCGTATTGTACCTACACCTCTTGGGATTATTGTACCGACTACGATAGGTATGGCACATAAAAATTTAAAATTCACCCAACAGCATTGAAATTATGATAGCTGAATAGCTGGATGAACACAGAACTCAGAACAGTTTGAATTATCTCTATCTCATCTAGAACCAGAGTTATAGCAATTTTAAGATTCGTTTTCGGGGCTGTAAAATTAAAAGGAATAGTGGAGTATTAAGACACGCTTTACTCCTGGAATTTATGAAAAATCGCCATAACTTTTTTTATTCTTGGAGATATTAAGATGAAATTTGGAACCTAGGGGTATTTTTGGGTGCTCTTTAACATGCTACAATCAAAATCACTGCAAGACAAGTAGTTTTCAAGCTATCCTGACCATGTTGACTTCCTTAGTTGCCTGAAAAAAAAATATTCAAGGTGCCAGTGTCGCTGAAAGAAAAGGACGAAAAATATTTTCAAACTCAAAATGTGTTCTTTTTGCCATTTTTCAAAAAGGATTACAAATGATAAGTTGATAATAAAATGAAAAGGAATTCACAACAGCCCACTACTATTTTTGATATGATAACGATATAATAGCCTATAATAGACTCCTTGTTCTTTATTCCAAACTAAATTGTACCAAGCATCCAACAATAAATGAAAAAAGTGAAGGATGCCACCCCCGCCATTACCCACAAACCCTGCCCACCCCCGTCCACACATGTGTGGCCCAGCCTGGCTCGACTACCTTTTTTTGGAAGTCAATTCGAAATTCCCGCGAGGAGCCAGCTGAAGACGTCATCAATCTTGCATGAATAGAGGCCCAAAAAGTCGATTTATCGCATCAAAAAGTGAATTTAAGGACTCCTTACCTGCTTATCCCTCATTTGAAATGTTCATTTGGTGTGTCATGAGGGTTAAATCCGTGAAATTTTGGCAAAAATTGCATCAAAAGTTCGTCACATATATAAGTTTTCAAAACGGAAAATTCTACTATGCATGCGCAACGCGCAATCAGGTAAAACCCTGCCTGGGTTGAGTGTACTTCATAAACACGGTTGAAAACGCCAGTGGTGCGGTGGTGGCGCCCCTAGCGACAATTGCCGTACCTAACTACGACAGTCGGGAGATACTATGGTTTAGTTCCGGGGCCACCGCCTCCGCCGCAGAGATTTTATGTTCCGGGCTGTGGAAGCCACAATTATTACAGGAATGTTTTCAAATTTTACACAGGTGAAGATATATATATGACAATGCTCAAGACCGATTTTCGTCAATTTCGGACATCCAGTATGGCTGCCGGCGGCCATTTTGCCAAATTTTTTATGTTCCGGGCTCTGGAAGCCACAATTATTACTGGAATGTTTTAAAATTTTACACAGGCAAAAATATATATATATATATATATATATATATATATATATATATATATATAAAATATGACAGTGGCCAAGATCTACTTTCGTTCATTTCAGATGTCCAATATGACTGCCGGCGGCCATTTTGTTCAAAATTTTGGGATTGGGGTGATGCACGACTCAGTCCCTGTGGCGACCGAGTTATCTAGTTAGTCCATATTTTGTCTCCTTATTTGATCAGGTTTTTTTTTTTCTTTTTTTTTATTTTGATGATTGAATGAGGTGAGATATTGGGGGATCTACGGACACTACAGACAAGGGTCATTAATACCATAAACAGTAAAAAAAAAAAAAAACCCAATAATTTTTGACTAACCAACATCAAATTACTTTAATATGAAGTTATTGACAAACAACTGTCAAGAACTAGAAATTGTTAGATGGTACATGACACAAATGTGTTCGTTAGGTGTGTCAGATCTGCACAAGTCAGTGTTTTAACTGTAACATCAAACTTGACGATGTTTTTGTTGTCTAACTTGTCCTTTACTTATGAACTGTTATGCACGTGTAGGTATTTATGGCTTGTGTACATTTTGGTTTCATATCATGATGCATTAATGAAGGACATGGGCTATAATTATGCATGTATATCAGGATTAGGGAACCTACAGACACGACTGATGACCTCTTGCACAATCACCCAGAAAAAACAATCAAGTGATCTTATCAATTTGTCTAACACAGTTGTAACTACTATAACTATGCACACAATCACTTTATGCATGTAGAATCAAACCCACAGATTGAAATTGTGGTATTTTGGCACATTCAACAACTGATCAGTTTCAAAATCGCTTGTTTCTGAAGAGCAGTGTAATGTTAGATATTTCTTCAGTGGGCTTTTTAAGGGACGGAGGGAGTTCTCTGGGCAAAATGGCTTGATTTCAAGCGCCATTCAGTAATGCAGTGGAACAATGATCCAAAACACAGTCGCTAGTCCACCTCAGAATGGCTTAGGAATGGCAGGTTTTGGAGGGACCTAGTCAAAGTTCTGATCTTGATTGAGATGTAGTGGCCTCAAACAGCCAGTTTATGCTTGAAAACCATCCAGTGTGGCTGAATTAAAACAATTCTCCACAGTAAAGTGGGCTAAATTTCTTCCACAGCAATGTAAAGGACTCATTGCCAGCTATCCCAAATGTTTGATTGCAGTTGTTGCCACTAAGGGTGGCACAACCAGTTATTAAATTTAAGGGGCAATTATTTGTCACTTGGGTGATACAGGCTTTGAGTAGCTCTTCAATAAATGAAAATATCTGTTAAAAAAGCAGCATTTTGTGTTAAGTCACAATGTCTTTGTCTAATAATAAAATTAGTTGCATGATCTGAAACATAGATATTGTGCGTATGCAAATATAGAAGAAATCAGGAAGGAGCAAGTAATTTTTCCCAGCACTGTAGTGATGCAGTCGTTTGATGTGTAGTATGTTGCATTATATTTTATTGCACATGGGTTTAATGTTTTCGGTGCACATGCAGTACCAGTCAAAAGTATGGACACACTTTGGTGATGTCACAGCACTCAGTTTTTTGAGAAATTTAAACTGCTTAACTGCTCTAATCTCAAAGGGAGTCTTGTCAGAGTTAAACATTCAGAAGTTAAAAGGGAATAATTTTCTAGAAAAAATGGAAAAAAAGTTGCGCTGCAACAAGAGGAATTCCACAGGGAGTGCCGACCACAAAAAAGAACAAGTAGGCCCTAATGTGATACTCTCAACATAGAGAATGGTCGCACATCCAAATAAACGAATCAAGGCGGAATATAGATATACCTTTTATAGTAGGCAAACACTAAAAAAAGCGCTAACGCGTTTCGCTAAATCAAGCCTTCGTCAGAGCGTAACAATGAAAGAAACACGGCTACAATATATAATTTCCACAGTGCACAAATTGCAGTTGCAGGCAATTACACAAATCCAACTCGTTCAATCATTCCATTACTCAATCAGACCATATATAGCAAAGTCACACAGGTATTAGATACACATAAATGCACTCAGGAAAACATTATTATAATAACAACACAGAATGTAAAGAAATGCATAGAATTACAAAAAACATTTCAGACTAAAGTCTTCATTTAGACCACTAGGAGTCATAGATTTTAAAGTGTAAATCCAATACATTTCTCTTTGAGCTAACTTCCGCAGAATATCACCTCCTCTTGGACGTGGAATAATTCTCTCGATCCCAACGAATCTGAGAGATGAAGGGGAACCGTGATTAGCTTCAATGTAGTGTTTCGCCATTGCATAATCTAAATTGGCCGACCGAATCGCAGTTTTATGTTCAGCAACACGTAATTTTAAACATCTTTTTGTTTGACCAACATATATCTTACCACAAGGACATGTAAGCATATAGATAACATGAGTTGATTTGCAATTTATAAATTGACGAATAGGAATTTTGCGTCCAGTCAGTGAATGATTAAAAGATTTCGTATTGACGGTGTTATTGCATTGAGCACAATTGTTGCAACGATACATTCCAACAGGAGAGAGCCACGTAGATTTAACCGCAGTGGCTTGTGTCCTCATGACAACGTTTTTTATGGTTCGTGCTCTTCGGAAGGAGAATACTGGTGGAGGTACATCCATCAGAGATGGTTCTACCTTAAGAATTGGCCAGTATTGGCCGAATGATTTTCTTAATTTTGCTGGAACAATGATTAACCTCAGTTGCGAAACAAATCGTTTTGTGACCACTCGATTTATTCTTATCTGTTAACAGAACATCTCTAGGGGTGTTCCGTGCTCGGTGAAGAGCTTGCGTAACACATCGAGAGGTATAACCTCGTTCCATAAAGCGAGCCGCCATTTCTTGGCTTTTCTCCTCGAAGTCATTTAGAACAGAACAATTACGTCTTAATCTCAGGAATTGCGCAATAGGAATGTTATTCTTCAAATGCTGTGGATGATTGCTCGAAGCATATAAGAGAGAATTCCGTTCCATCTCTTTACGGTAAATAGTTGAATGTAGTTTACCAGTTGCATCCTTAGTAATTTTAAGGTCCAAAAACGCGATAGTGTTACAGCTAGACTCACATGTGAACTTCAAAAAAGACGAACTCTGATTAACATAAAAAACAAATTCCATCAGTTCCTCATGAGTCCCATCCCAAAACAACAGTATGTCATCTATATATCGTTTCCATAATTGTATTTTTGGATGGAAAGGGTTCACGTTTGGGTCTAAAATGAAACTTTCTTCCCACTGTCCCACTACCAATCCAGCAACGGAGGGCGCTACGGGAGTACCCATTGCCGTCCCGCTTTTCTGAATGTACCAATGCGAAGCATATTCCATATAATTTCGACTCAGTACAAGGTCCAACAACTTTCGCAATTGAGGTTAATCATTGTTCCAGCAAAATTAAGAAAATCATTCGTCAATACTGGCCAATTCTTAAGGTAGAACCATCTCTGATGGATGTACCTCCACCAGTATTCTCCTTCCGAAGAGCACGAACCATAAAAAACGTTGTCATGAGGACACAAGCCACTGCGGTTAAATCTACGTGGCTCTCTCCTGTTGGAATGTTTGTTGCAATAATTGTGCTCAATGCAATAACACCGTCAATACGAAATCTTTTAATCATCCACTGACTGGACGCAAAATTCCTATTCGTCAATTTATAAATTGCAAATCAACTCATGTTATCTATATGCTTACATGTCCTTGTGGTAAGATATATGTTGGTCAAACAAAAAGATGTTTAAAATTACGTGTTGCTGAACATAAAACTGCGATTCGGTCGGCCAATTTAGATTATGCAATGGCGAAACACTACATTGAAGCTAATCACGGTTCCCCTTCATCTCTCAGATTCGTTGGGATCGAGAGAATTATTCCACGTCCAAGAGGAGGTGATATTCTATGGAAGTTAGCTCAAAGAGAAATGTATTGGATTTACACTTTAAAATCTATGACTCCTAGTGGTCTAAATGAAGACTTTAGTCTGAAATGTTTTTTGTAATTCTATGCATTTCTTTACATTCTGTGTTGTTATTATAATAATGTTTTCCTGAGTGCATTTATGTGTATCTAATACCTGTGTGACTTTGCTATATATGGTCTGATTGAGTAATGGAATGATTGAACGAGTTGGATTTGTGTAATTGCCTGCAACTGCAATTTGTGCACTGTGGAAATTATATATTGTAGCCGTGTTTCTTTCATTGTTACGCTCTGATGAAGGCTTGATTTAGCCGAAACGCGTTAAGCGCTTTTTTAGTGTTTGCCTACAATAAAAGGTATATCTATATTCCGTCTTGATTCGTTTATTTGGATGTGCGACCATTCTCTATGTTGGGAATAATTTTCTAGTTTGAATAGTGCCCAAAAATTTGTTATTCTCAAAGAAGCCATATTTTTCGAAGTAAACAAATAACAAGTGCCTTTCATTTTCCAATGGCCAAATAAAAATCAAGCTGTTTCGGGACTTATTGGGCAAAAAGGTCAATGAAAAGCAGAGAACCACAAGTGTAGCACATCTTTGGGAACTTAGACGGCCGCTCAGCTGCAAACTCATTACAGCCGTTGAACTGCCCTAGTCAAAGAAAAACAAATTTGAATATGCACGGAAATTATGACAAAAAATTCTGGTTAGTTTGGTTTAAGAATTAGATCGTTCCCCGAGATGAAGGGTGCTTGTTTCTTTGAACATGTATTGTTAGAAAAATGTGGGTACGTCCAAACTTTTGACTGGTACTGTATTTCTTGGGAGTTATGCACATCGCTGCCATTTTTAAAAAATTTTTTGTGTGGATCTTGGCCTGTTCAATTTTGGTCCGTACTCTCACTGAAGGAATGAAAGCACCAGAGGTGCTGATGCCTCGGTGTGTATTGCTTAGCCACTACTGATGTACAATAGTTGTACAATAACATAAAAGCAAGCTTGAATACATAAACAGTCAATAGAGTGCGGTCCTTGTGCCAAAATCATGTGGGTGTGGCTTAACATTATGTACACAAAACGTGTATACTGAAACATGAAGTGCTACAAAAAATGAACTGAATCCTTTTTCAAAATTCTGGCACATTTAAAATCAAGAGAACAGTGTTTGTCACTTCGTTGGCATTGTTACTTTAGCTTGGATGCACTGCGCTGTCGCAGTTATGATGGTAACAGACAGACAAACAAACAAATACACAGACTGAGTACCGTATGCTCGCTGTGCGCATGCGCACACCGAGGCATAAATATTTTCATGATGCAGGCCGCTGGTCTGCACTGTGGTTACTTATTGTAGGAGACAGATGGCTATTGTTGGTTCCCCTCCCTCCATTTTACTTAAACCAGTGTTGCAATGTTGCCGCTGTGTCATCTCATGACAGCGGCCGGTGACGTTCTTTCACACCGGCTAAGGTTGCCTGATGGCACGTATTTGTCTCAAAACATTTCTCGTTTGGCTAAAACCCATTTTATATTAGAATATCAGTTTTGCATTGGGATCAAAAAGGATCTTGTTCCACCTAAAAATTGATCTTTGAATGTATGTCAGCATTTGTCGTCGACTAAATTCGTCCTCTAGAAAAGGAGGGAGATAAAGTGTCAGAAATTATTCACTTATTCTCATATTTCATTAATCATTCGGATAACAGGTGTTGTAATGTGGAACATGGTGACAAAACGTGGTATGTCCTTTATACTTGAACGCGGCTGCAGTAAGAAGTTGGAATGATTTAACTCAATACACTGGAAAACTGGAGCTAATTTAACTGTGTGCCCTGCCTTGGGACAAACCATGGTAAGGCTCAAATGTTCCCCTGGAAGTCCGAGCAGCGTTTCAGGTTGCCAGGGATTACATCTCTGAGACGCAGATGAGGCTAATGAGGAGGTCAGCCCTTTTTTTTTTTTTTTTTTTTTCCTTTTTTTTTTTTTTTACAGACACGTCTTGTTTGGGTCAGCTTATTTCTCCGAGGAGAATTCAGCCGCGTATTTCTTGGCTCGACTTCCATTTTCAACGGGGGACATGGGGTGAATGCAAAAAGTGCGTACCTATGTTTTCGAGCTCCTGAAAAAAAGATTGAAAGCCCATCTTCTGAGAAGCAGGATAAAAATGACACAGACCTGGCATCCGTTGTGAGTGAAGCACTGTGTTACGTTTACTGGCAGTTTACCTGACTGTCCACTCCTTGAGTGCTTCTCAGGTGTGAAAAGAGTGGAGGGTGGGAGAGGGAGAGCCTGTCTGTCCTCCTTCTCCAGCAGTGAAGGCTGCACTGCGCCCAGAGAGACTATAGCCATGTACAGAATGGCCCACTACTTACTATCTGATTACTGATTGTGGCTAAAAGTAGCAGTAGGAATACAGTATGTGACCAACATGACATGCTACTCCGGCCACACTTAAGTGCACTGTCCTCATGGTGCAGTGGTGCACTGTGTCCTACAATGTGACGCAGTCAGTAGCGACATCCCACTGAAATCCAGCTGACTTTTGGAGCCTTGTGGTCATATGACTGTTGGAATTGGGCTCTGAAAGTACAGGAAATCTGCGTTAAATTTGTATGTTAAATATGTCTGAGTACTTGACTGTAATTCCTATCATTTAATGATATAATTTGTAACAGGCTACGTAGTTAGCTATAATGTTATATACCTGTATGCAAATGAAAATGACAAACATGTCTTTGGTGGTAATTGGCTAAATGTTCCACTATGGAAAAATTGATGCATAAACAGTATTTCAATACTGCCAAGATTTTACCTGAAGCAACCAAACTATATTTTTGTACACCACTTTATCTTTCAGGCAATGACCGGGTAACCAAGTTTGCAATGTATTTTTTAAAACTTTTGGAGCACTAAAATATAACACTCTACAGTGTTTCATAGTGCATCAGATGGATCAGCTGTACGAATTGTGTGCTTATAGCTGGTGCTGCATAAAAATGGCCCTGCTTTCCCAGTTTTGGGACATTCCTTTGAGCTGCAGGGCCATTCTTAATCACGTGTGTAAGCAAAAATGTAACAAATAGTGGAAAAAATCTCCAATTACAAAAGCATTGGAGCTTCATGATTGTGGACTTTGTATAGGAGTACTACTTATCCAAGTCTATCTAGTAAAAATTTTATTTGTTACATTAACTACTGAAGGTCAGAGGTCAAATACGACTGGTCACTTGTGTGACTTCACGCAGAAACAGGTTTTTCATGACTGTATATTTGACTTCAAAAACTCAATAACTTCAAATCTAGAATGTTCATAGTTTTGGGGTATGGAAAATGGCAAGGAATAAATTTGATACCTTACATTAATTTTCAAAGTATTTATAAATTCGATGACATCTGGTCACGTGTGTGACATTTTGGTTCACTTCTCAAAGAATGGCCCTGCGGCAGATAGGTGCCACTTCAAGACGCTCACAAGGGTCCCAGGGAAGGTGAGGTGTTCAGGGCTCGGAGAGCACAAGCCTTGTCATGTTTCTTACTTCTTTGAAATCAGCCAGATTAGTCTTTGTTCAGGGCTGAAGAATTGTGCCAGTCGTTAAATTCGGCTGGATGTCCTTTCTGAACCTGGGCATTCTGCCGCGGGCGAGCAGCTTCATTGCTTGGCCAGCCCTCTCTGCTTCAGCAGCCCACTTTGCCTGAATCATCGGTGCTTCCATGAACCGAATCTCGGGTCGCATCTTGTGATGGCAGGAGAAGCGCGCTGACTCCTGGGCGCGCAGCTCTGCAATGCATTTGCTGCAGATTGACAGCCCCTGAGCTGCGACTCTCGTGCACGTTTTATGCAGTAAACTGTTGAATTTTTGGTATGTATGGGGGAGATGATGGCTGTTCAGTTTGGCAATTCTTTGAGGCCGCTTGAAAATTGCTCGCAATAAAATTTTGCACTCCGTATCCTTTATTTTTTGTGACTTATTTTTTTAGTTTAAACCACTGAAGTGAAAGTAGTTTTTGCCGCAACCTGTGAAGTTTTAGTGTTTAAGGACTTTGCTGCGATGTAATGTATTGCAGTTTGTCAACATGATCTAAGGCAAGGTTATCTGTAAAGGCCAGAGATGAGTTTGACTTCTCATTACTGATTAACCAGCTTGGTTCACTTTATTTATTTATTTATTTATTTATTTATTTATCCTTTCGTTCTTTCATTTATACTTTATTTGATTGGGACAGTGCATATTAATTTCATGAGTAAACTCATATATGCCAGATGTTGCCTAAGAGGCTAATTTTCATCTGCAGTTTCAAAAATTCTTAAAGATAATCAAAATACATGCATACATACATAAGATATACAGTGCTCAACAAATTTATTAGACCAGCTGTCATAAGAAACGAGAAAACACGAATATTTAAGAAATTTGTCAAAAACTTGTTTAACCCTTTATTGGGCGAGGAACCATATTTGGTAACTTTAATAGCATCCAAAGTGGCGACCCCATGCCCCTCTGTGAGGCAGTAGGCCCGTGGCGATTTCTCCCAGCCAATGAGAAAAAATTAGGCAATGTCACAGGCAGTGACATTAGGGTGTTCGACCAATCAGCAGTGGCTTAGAGCGTCTCAAACTTCTTTTCTTCTCCAGACCTCTCACAGTGCGTTGTGTGCCTTTATCCAGTCCCACTCACAAGGACCTAACATCAGAACTCACGAAAGAAAGTTGATGAAAACTCACACATTATCAAGTTGAAGAGGTGTGCTAAAAAGTTGAGATTGGTGTTGTTTGCTTAGGATTTCTAGAAATTTGTGAAATTTTTGCATGAAAAATAAAAATTTGGTCGTGAGGCCATATTTGATCATACGCGCTGTTCACCTAAGTCTTACCATCACTTGCTCTAGACTATTTATGGACATACGCCCAACACACGGTACTTTTTTACACTACGCTTCTTAAGGTATTTTTGACTGCCCTATAAAGGGTTAAAACTAAGAATTATTTTGCTACTTCTTTGGCAAATAATGAACTGAAACCATTAAATAGTCCTTATTCACACATAAAAACCAAAAAAGAATTTATTTTGTATGGCCTCCTTTGGCCTGGATAACAGCTTGCATTCTTGCATTCAGCCACTGAAACTAATTTTTATGTTCAGGAATGCGAGAGTATTACTGTTACTTGGCATCGTAATCAAAAAATAATGATGTGCTTCACTATTTTTTTCTGCTTTTTTATAAAATGATAAATTTGAAAATTGATGGATAACAACAATAATTATATTTTAGCATTAAAAATATCATTTCGGTTAAAGAGCTTGCACATACTGGTGGATTAACCATTACAGAAACAAAAATTATTTTGGTAATGACCAACACTGTTAATTTAGGGCAGCTATGGCATAAACCTTACACTGGGTGGTGGTCTAAAATTTAAGCTCTGTAAATTAAATTGTTAGGTAATAAAAAGAGGAAAAAACATCATTGTTTGCAGGTTAGTATAGCTTTGAGAGCATGCACACAGGGAAGAACTAATATAACACAGAGTAACATGACTAAATAAACCGGAGGTTGAAAAGAAATGATTGTAGTTGGAGGACCTGCATGCAGATGTAAAATAAGATTAAGATCATACAAGTGTAAAGAACAATAAAACAGCCCAGTACACTTAGCAGTTAGGTATTTAATTGGTGGAAAGGCATGACTGGCCCAATGGTTGGAGGGGGGCAAAATGCAGAACCATGAATACTGTGCATTCTATAAAATCACAAGGAACTCAAAATGGAAATGGCTCATTTGGGTTTATGTTACCATTGGACTCTGTCTTAAAATTTGTTTTCAAGAAAATAATTTTGACTGGCAAAAAGGAAATGATGTGTCCCAAATGGTATGTCAAACTGCCATCCTCTTGTGCAAAGTGACATCTTACTTATTTTTAAACTAGCTCCCCTATCACCACACTAACGGGATGTTCATCCAGGGTTTTACTTTATGGCAAATAAACAAATCGCAGATATGACACAGCGATTTTCGTTTAGCATTCCGGCTTCTTGAAACGCACCTCAAACAAATTAGAATATATTCTTTTAATTAATGGCATTTTTTTTTCTCGTTAACAAATTAGAGGAAAAAATTATGGAATCGTTGACAAGTACTGTATTGCTCCTCGTTTGGCTTTTATGATGGCCTGAATTCTTTGAGGCATGGACTTCACTAATGAAAAAACAATATTCTCCGTTGAGCTGATTCTGACTTTCTTGAATAGCAGTTGACAGATCAGCTTTGCAAGATGGGGCCTTGTTATGGACCATTTCCATCGTACATTTTCAATTGGATTGAGATCTGGTCTGTCTGCTGGCCATGTCAGTTAATTGATATGCCTTTCGTGAAGAAAAGCTTTTAAACTCTTTGCCTTATGGCAAGATGCACTGTCTGTCTGACAAATGACTTCATTATCGGCAAACCTATTTTCCTATTGATGGAATCAGAAAATGGTCTGAAATTTCAATGTAAATCTGTGCATTGGCCTTTGAGGTAATGATTCTCACGACATGCAACTCCATGTCATAAATGAATTGGGAAATTTGCTTGTTTTGTTCCAGCAGTCATCTTTATATGTTTCATTGGAACGACACAAGACAAAGGTTTTCAGCATCATCGCCTTGGCCAATGCAGATTTGTGATTCATCAGTGAATATCACCTTCATCCAACTGTCCACACTCCATGACTGTTTATCTTAAGTCCGCAGTTACCTTGCTTTCTTTTGTTTAGGTGTTAGTGCTAGTTTTCATTTGGTTTTTTTGTATGTAAATCCCATTTCATTCAGCTAATTTCTTACAGTTCTGACAGAAACATTGACTCCTGTTCTTCATTTCCTTTTGTGCATTTTCTATTTTCAAGGTATATTGCTTCATTTTCTGTCCTGATGCTTTGAAATCTGCAGTGGTCTACCCGTATGTTTTCCTTTCATAACCTTCCCATTTTATTCATTCATACTCCAAATTTTAGGCACAGTTGACTGGGAACAGCCAACATTGTTTGCCACTTTCTGTGCTGCATTTCCTTCTTGTGGCAGTTTTATAATCCTTTTCATTGTTTCAGTTGCCAGCTCTCTTGTTGGTGCTTTGCTTCCTCTCAATTAGCCAAATCCGACACCTCGTCAACGTCAGCAAGCACTCTCTTAATTGGAGACTAATTTGCGTATTCAGATTTGTGCTGGTATTTCTTTTAGAAATTCTGAGGTGATTCCATAATTTTTTTTTTTTATATCAAAATTGAGTAATTCTATTTTTTTTTTCCCCCTACTTGATTATGAAAAATATGACATTAGATAAAATTATTTAATCTAATTTGAGTTATTATACAAAGCCTGAATGTTAAGCTAGTAATCAAAAATTATTTTGTATCATATCTGCGATTTGTTTATTTGCTATGAAATAAAAAAAGCTGGATAAACATCTGTGTGTGGTGATTTTGTAATTGTAGCCCCCGGACGAAGTCGGGCAGCTACTATGGATTCACGTGTGTCGTCTCCGCCGCATCCGCGTCCATAGACACTTTCTTGTGGACGCTGTACAGGCTGTAATTTTTGACCAATTCCTTTCATATTTGGTATGGACATGTCATACGTCACTCAGGACACCTAGCGATTTCGGTAGCCATGGCTACAGTATTGGCCGCATAATATGCAAATTGGTGCAAAACAGATTTCCTTGTGGACGGAGTACAGGCTGCAATTTTTGACCGATTACTTTCATGTTTGGTATGGACATGAGTTACACTTCACTCATGACACCTATCGATTTTTGTTGCCGTGGTGATGGTATTGGCCAAATAATGTGCAAATTTGTGCTGAAACACACTCTTCCTTGTGGACGCTGTACAGGCTGCAATTTTTGACCGATTACTTTCATATTTGGTATGGACATGAATGACACTTCACTTATGACACCTATCGATTTTGGTTGCCATGGTGACAGTATTGGCCGAATAATGCGTAAAAAAGGGGAGAAGCGGGCTTTTGGGGGTTACGCCCGTGCGGTCGCAGCCGACCGGACTGTGTGGTTTTTTCCCCAGGGGTTGTGAGATAAAGTCATTTATGGTGACCCACCTGCCCTGCCCGTTATTCTGGCTCAATCTCCACATCCTGTTTTGTGTGTGGTTGGAGGTCATGCTGAACACCACTGTGCTGTGTTCCTCTCTTGATACGGACATTATTTTAAACTGAATTGTCATTATACTGCAGATAAAGATATTTGGCACCTTTGGCAATGCCTTAGGGAAAGCTTTTAGTTTATCCTCAACCACTAGGTCAACAACTGTAAATTTGCATGTGGCTTGTGTGGTGTAATTCCCAGAATTTTTCGTGGCTGGTTTTGGGTAACTTGTCCCACAGAAGGCACCCCAGTTCTTCCTAGTCAAGTTATCCAGAGAGCACCTGGTCAATAAGCTTATTTGGTGCTGCTTCTCTAAGAGACTTCCTCCGTCACCATCTCCTGAGCACCAGAAGTACTGGAGTGAGTGCTCTGTAAAAACCTCCCCCAGTACACAAGCACTGCAAATCATCCCACTGTCTATCAGGCCTTGATGGGGGTGCTCTCCAGATTTTGTATGCTTGGACTTGCAACAGCAAGTGCTTGGCAGCTCAGTGGAAATTTTGGAGTGTCAGTTGTATCAAATGAGTCCCAGAATAAAACGCTTGTACTGTGTGTGAAGGGTCAGTGAAACGCTGCTTTTTACCCCTCAGCCCCAACTAAGGGGCAGAGGGGTACTGTTGTCACGTGCGATGTCCGTGCGTCTGTCTGGCAGTCTGTCCCATAATATTTTGTATTCCACAAGATAATTTGAAAACACCTTTGTCAATCAATGCCATTGCTGTGTTGCTCGGTCTTGTGTACCTACAGAAGCCTATCGATTTTGACTGCGCTTGGATGTCCAGTATGGCCGCCATCTTGAATTTTGTATTCTGCAGGATAACTTGAAAACGTCTTTGTGAATTTATATTCATTCCAAACAATCCGGGGGCTGAGGGGTAACGCCCTCTTTGCGGGGCTATCTTTAGGCCTTGGAAGCAAGCTGTGTTGATCCCCCGCTGGCTGGATGGTTGGATTCAGTCACACAAGGGTTGAAAATGCAGTGGCCCTGAATGGCTGCTGCATTGGGAACTGCTTTTGTTTTTGATTTTGGTTTTTAGCTATTGCCATCACTTGGCGTTCGTTGTCGTCTGTCGTTAACATTTTTCAAAAATCTTCTCCTCTAAAACTACAGTACGGATCTGGACTAAAATTGGCCTCAAGCATCCTCAGGATGTCTACTTTAAAAATTGTTGATTATGCCCGCTGTCTGAATAACATGGCCACTGTTACTAAAAATAGAACATAGGGGTAAAACCACCTATTTTCAGCTATATCTCACAAACTAAAGCAGCTAGAGAAAAAAAATCACACCTCAAAATGATCAGCCGATTAAACTCTACAAAAGTCTACAAGGATCGAAATCATACAATGCCTCCATGTAGGAGTTATTGGCCTTGAAATGTCAAATGTGACGATTTTGCGTTTTTTTTTTTTTTTTTTTTGGCCTATATAATGAAAACTATAAGAGGTGGAGAAAAACTTTAAATTGCTAAAATGATCAGCAAATAAAGCTTTATAAAAGTCTCCACACTGAAATTGAATAATGGATCTTTGTAGGAGTTATTTGCCTTAAAATGTATTCTTATATGATGATTTTTGTTGTATTTCACTATAGCATCTGAATAAACCATCACATTCAATTTGCTCATTAGGTTCTTCAGATAATAATCAGGATCCCCTGGAATTTCCATCTGAATCTAATTGAATCAAACTGATTTATTTATTTCTTTTCCATTTAAAAATCGATTTTGCAAAATTATAGGACGAGGTCGGAATCGTAATCATGTTTTTTTTTTTTTTTTTTTTGGCATTTCATTAAGATCCTGTTCCTTGTTAATTGTATGCTGCATAGATTATATTTCTGTAATTTTAAGAATTTGTTAATTTTCATACAGATCCAGGTGAGCGATTCAGGCTCTCTAGAGCCTCTAGTTTTATTTATTTATTTTTTTATTTCCGCAGTTGATGTTATTTATATTACAGAATGTAGTTATTCGGCTGACTCTGTAATCCTGCTCAGAGTAACTGGGCGCTACAGTGCGACTCCCCGAGTGTAGAAGAGTAACCCGCACCTCCCTCTGCTATGAAAATGCTTACAGGGGGACAGATCTGAAGAGGGTAGCAGCAGGCAGGATGGTCACTATTCCGGAGTACTATGAGGGGAAGAGTGTGCTCATCACAGGGGCCACGGGATTCATGGGGAAGGTTCTGCTTGAGAAGCTGCTGCGCTCCTGCCCCGCAGTCAAGGCCGTCTACGTGCTGGTCCGGCAAAAAGCAGGCCAGGACCCCCACACACGCGTCACTGAGATGGTCAACTGCAAGGTAATGGAAAGTAACACCAGATACGCCATTGCAGTGGGTGTCCATTTCAAGTCCTTTCTGGGTTTATTTGTAGTGCAGTCCATGTCCAACCCTGCCACCCCTAAAGTGCCATTGCGTTGGTGCTAGTGTGCTAGTTAACCTCTGTGTACACCAATGAGCCAAAACATGAAAGCCACTCAGATGTGATGCAAGCAGTGTTGATTAACTTGTAGCAACGCTGCATGTCAAGATGTACAGGCAGGCCTTGGACCAGCCATCCTGAATCTTATCCTGAAAGGGACAGCATGGTGCTGGTTTTCATTCCATCCAAGCAGTTACACACCTGATTCTGCTAATTGGCCCCAGGAGCCTTTGCTATAGACCTTGATTGGCTGTATCAGGTGTGTAACTGCCTGGTTGAAATGAACACTTGCACCCACACTAGCCCTCTCTGGGTAAGATCGTGGATGCCTGCCTGAGGGGGTAAGCGAACAGTCAGTTCTCGTAGTTGATGTGTTGGATGTGGGAGACATGGGACCTGAGCGACTTTGATGAGGGCCAAGTCACTATGGCCAAATGAGTGGTGTTGGTGGAATTCAGTCATAAATTCCTTATTATTGCTTATTTGGTTATTGTTTATCCTGGCTTGCTCTTGATTTAGTATTGATTTACTTGTTTATTCAGTCATTAAGTGTTTATCCTTGCTTGTTCTCGAGTGGCCTAGGTGACCTACGCCATGTGTGATTGCAATTTTTATAATCTAGCTTGTTCCTATGTAGAGGCGTCATGAAGGGTGTTTACCGAAACAGTGTGTTCCTTTTGAGCCTGGAGTGTTCTAGATAAGACCCAAGGAAACGTAAATTTCTGCGGGGGGAGAAACTTTTTAGGATTACTGGAGGCAGACTTACGTGGGATGCGCATGCACGCAGCTGACTCTGAGGGCGTACATCATGACATTCTGCTTTTACATATATCCAAAGCAAAGGAGAGATTCCTTTGTCTTTGTTCTTGCCTGTAACGAAGACCTTATTTGCAAGTAGTAAAGGATCCTATTTACTCATTTGTCTCAGTCTGATTTCTTTGAGGAATACAATTTAAAATTCCCACAACAAGTGGGTCTGACCATCTCCCAAGTGGCAAGGCTCCTAGTGTGCTCCCAGTCAGCATTGGTGAGTACCTACTGACAGCGGTCCATGGAGAGACAAACCACAAACCAGCGAAAGGGTGTTTGTTGCCTACGGGTCATTGATGCACTAAGACAAAGAAGGCTGTCCCCTTTGGTTCAAACTGACAGAAGGGCTACTGTGGCACGAGGAGGAGTCGGAGAGAATGGTAATGATACTTGCGTGAGGAATGTGTCACAATACCGTGCATGGCTCCCTGCTCTATATAGTGCTGTGTAGCTGCAGAGCAGTTCGGAGTGCCCATTACGACTTCAGTCCACCGTCAAAAGCACCTACGATGGGCATGTGAGCGTCAGAACTGGACCTTGGAGCAACTGAAGAAGGTCACCTGGGGCCTGTACCATAAAGCAGATTTGGGCTTACCGCGGTAACTTCAGGTTTAACCCTGGGTTTTCTGTACCACGAAGGTGGCTCAGTTCTTACCGAGGTATATCACCCTGGTCTAGTGAGTCTCGTTTATTTTTCATCAAGCGCTTCGACCGGGTCTTCGGGCCCCATTTTCCCAGGGGAGAGATGGCACCAGGATGCACTGTGGGAAGAGGACGAGCCGGTGGAGGGGGTGTGATGCTCCGGGGAAGTGTTCTGCTGGGAAACCCTGGGTCCAGGAATTCAACTGGATGCTATTTTGATGGAGCTTTTTTAGGGCCGTCAGTTGGTCCTACACAATATTAGGCTAATGTTTTAATGTTATGGCCAATCGGTGTGTATGTCCATAGATGCTGTTAGATGGCTATCCGTGGTGTTCAATAATGTTTTAATTGAAATAAATGATGGGATGCTTTTTTAAATTTTATTTGAAAGTAATTTGATGAACATGACTTTTTTTTCTGTTTACATATTCTTGAAGTGTATTTTGTCCGTTCCAATGTCTAAAGCCTTTGGGTCCTTTACATCTCCTCAGCTATTTGACAGGCTAAGAGAGGAGCAGCCGGACTTCGCTGAGAAAGTAGTGCCCATAAGCAGCGATCTGACCCAGCCAGAGCTTGATCTGAGCAAAGAGGACCAACAGACCCTGACTGACTGCGTTAATATTGTGTTCCACTGTGCCGCCACCGTCAGATTCAATGAGCCGCTGAAGTGAGTGACTCTGTTGCCATTACACGGACTGTATCCAAGTGCTCTGCATGGTTAGCTGTTTGTTGCTTACTATATAGGCCTTAAACTTGCGTCACCTGTTTTTGACTACTTTAATTCCTGACTGATTTCAGGGAGACTTTCAGTATTATGGAGGCATTTTTAGCCGTCGCCCTCCTAAATTTTTTCCTCCGCATGATATTGCCCTTGTATGCTGTTAATTGGCATAAATTTTGTTTTCGTGACTAAACAAGCACATCTGGATTATTCAGTAATGGTATATTGCAGCAGGCCTTGACGGTAGGCCCACGCCGTTTTGCGGTGTGATGAGTCTGACTGGCCTCCTGTCTGCAGCAGGCTGGTCTGTGCAGCAGGCTGATCTGAGCGGTCCTCACTCTATAAAGTGATCAGCTATCGATTTCGTAAATTATCAGACAATAACTATTCAATCAAGTTGGACACCCCCCCCCCCCCCCCCGCCGCAAAAAATGAGGATGGAGTAGTGGAAACTAGATTTTTTTTTTTTTTTTTTTTTTTTAAATTTTACATACACTTTATTGAACCCCGTGGGGTAATTTGTCCTCTGCATTTGACCCATCCTATAGTTAGGAGCAGTGGGCAGCCACAGAGCAGCGCCCAGGGGCCAACTCCAGTTCTTAAGCCAATACCTTGTTCAGGGGTACTGGTGGAAGCATTCCTATGATGCATGTTTTTGTGGGTGGGGGAAATCGGAGTACCCGAAGGAAAACGTGCAAACTCCACACAGAAAGGCCTGGATTCGAACCCACGAGCTTCTTGCTGCGAGACAGCAGTGCTACCTACTGCACCACCGTGCCCTCAACTAGATGCTAAAACAGACCACGCGCATTGTTAATAAATGCTCATTAGCCTGCTATTTAGATTTAGCGGTTGGAATTCCATCTTGAAGAATTATTTCTCCTTAAACGCCCAATTGAATGAAGTTCTTCCTCATTCACAGAATCCTAAGAGTGTCTCACCACACGCTGGTGTGGATTATTCTCTTTTAAAAGAGCATTTCAGAAGCATCAGCAGTACTTGGTTTAGAAACCCTGCTGGATTTGGGGGGAGCTTCTTGAGACCAGCTCAGTTAAAGCACGTAATGCATATTTAAACCTGAAATCCTTGACTTGTAGGCTGCACTGTCCTAGTAGAGAGAAGCTGAATGTCTGAAGTGAATTGCTCACCCACAAGTAAAAAATTAGCCTGTATCAGGTTTACCACAGGAATGGAGTATGAAAGCCCAGAATTTCTTTTATCTGCATCTGTGCACTTCCACACCCTAAGTAAACTGGAAAGACCTGTTTTGAATAAGCCACAAAGAAGACTAACCTTTTATATTTACACGCCATAGTCTATTGTACCATGCAATCCTTTCCTTTGATTTGGTTTTATTTTGAATACATTATCACTTTATTGATTTAATGTCTCTGGCGTAAATTTGATGCACATTATTCTGAATGTTAAAATGATAGTTTTTGTGTTCTTCCCCTCGCAAACTAAACTTGTGAACTGTGTGTTTAGAGCAAACACAAGTCTATTTGCCAAGTGAAGGACTTCAGAACTTGAGTTGTTATTAAGTACACATTTTGATTGAATTCAGTCTTGGAGTCCTAATGTCAGGGCTTGTATATTTATTATGTCTCAGCCCCAAAGGGATGAGGGGGTCATATTGTTTTTGTCCGGTTTCCTGTGTGCGTGCACGCCTGCGTCAGCGTTCCCACAATTTCCGGACCATAACTCAGAAACCGTTCAACATATTTCCATGAAAATTTGCACATATTTGCATCAGGTCATGCAGGTGTGCCTTTTGCTATTTTGAGGTTATTAACTTTTTTAGTTTCTTCCTAAAAGTCTGTGAACATCACTGAGGGGCGGCTGCATTGGGGTGGGGGGGGGGGAGATTGTTTGTAAAGCAAAAAAAAAAAAAAAAAAAAATCTCCATTTTGAATTTTTTTTTGGCTCTGTAAAGTCCTGATTGTCGAACACGTTTTGCTTTGTGGTATTCATGACTAGAGATGCGATGCAGCTGAACGTCCTGGCGACACAGAAGATGGTTGCATTGGCCCACCGGATGAAACAGCTAGAGGTGTTCATCCATGTCTCCACAGCCTATGCTAACTGTGACCGCACAGTGATTGAGGAAGTGGTATACCCACCGCCTGTGGACTACAAGAAGCTCATCGACTCCCTGGAGTGAGTACCCATCCCAAATGAGCTAGAACCCTCGCAGGCAACATGCTAGACATTATGTAACACTGTGTAGTCCTGAACGCATGACTGCAGTTGAGGAATCCAGCAAGAGGAGACTTTGAATTAGTGGATTGGCTGTGCCGCTGTGTTTGCCGCCGTATAATCGGTCGATGGTCGATGCTAATGAACATAACTGATGCTAGTTACTGACGCATGCATGCTTCCTGACAAAGGAGAAAATGTAGCTCATTGTTATGCTGGCAAGGGTTTTTTTTCTGTGGGAACACCTTACTCTGCATGATCCTGTTCCACCACATTTAATACCACCTTTCCTTTGCCTTCAGTAGAGAGTCTTGGTGTGAGTTTGTAATGCCTTGTTTTGTGGAGAGACACTGGATATTGGACTCTGTTGGAAATGCACTTCTTGACATGCTCATTCTCACATTCACCATTCTGTATTTTTTTTTTTTTTTTTTTTTTTTTTAATGCTTTTGCACATAACTTCCGTGGTATGTATGTCAGTAAGTGGCTGTGCTGTTGGTCAGTGTTCTACCTGTTCCCAACTAAGTCTGTCCTGTTCACAGATAAAAAGTTGCAAAGAATGTCGCTGCAATCTGATGCATTTAATTTCCTCACTGATGGTAATTCTAAAGTAACAAGATTATTGTTTTCTACCATTTGATATGCCAACGAATCTCAGAAGTGTGTGTCAGGCCCTGTTTTGGCTCAATAAAAATTTATTTTTTCCTGGTTATGCACCGATTTTTAATCTGCAAACATGATCTCCGAGGTTGAGGATGAAATGCATCTTTGGAACTGGAGTAACGTTACAGCGTACCCTTTTCTGGCAGATTGCCTGTGTTTTGCATGAATGTGTAGATTTCCCAGTCGGCTTCCTTGTAGACTGATTGATTATGATTAAGTGCAATCTGGTAGATCCTTCCGTTCGTTTAAATGATGTTTCTTCCCACAAGGCCATTTACTTGTCAGGGAGTACCATTTATTTAAAATCCTAAGCCCTCCCTTGTTTTTCTTGTGAATCAATATCGGAGGCTTTTGACGGGCATTTGGGAGTTAAGGTCAGACCGTTTGTGCAGTACTTGAGTGTTTTTTCCTTGTACAATGTCAGGGTGGGATGCCATCACTTTAACTGTGACCTCGCTGCATATTGAGCTGCACCTGCAGTTTGGCAATGTTGAACTAGAACATTAAACAATTTTCAATGCTTAGCCTTTCCCATTAAAAGCATTTTTACCATTTATATGTCATGTTAAACCCCTGAATGTTCCACAGAGTGTTGTAGGTATTCTGTTGTGGTCAGATGCTGCTCTGCTGCAAATAAACTTGCTTGAACTCTGTGCCATGATGTACCCCTTTGAATATTGCTCATTGTTGTTTGGGTCATTTGGAGGGGAGTTTTGAGGTTGTTCAGGTCAATCCAGGAGTGTGATCAAGTCATGGGAGTGTTTTTTGCAGAAACCAAAACGGTTTGACAGAAACTAACACTGTTTTACTGAAATGACAACTGAATTCACTCTTCACAGCTATTTCAGGCTGATTATATTCGCGAAATAGGTTCGTCGATATTGTGGAATCATCATTGCCACCGCTCCCGCGTCCACTGCATCTGCTGCAGATTCTTCGTGTTAACTCGATAACTCAAGAACTATTTTCTGAATCCTTTTGAAATCTTTTATCCCTTCAGATCTTATCAAGACAGAGATATTGATTAAGGTGTTCTATTATTAATAATGAATAAATTAATGCATTCATCTCCTGGAACACCAGGGTTCCATTATATTGCCTGATGTGTGAGCAATATCACCTTGAAATTTTGCACTTTGATTCTTTCCGTCACATGATAAATTCAGCAGTTAAATGTATTGCTGACCACATGCAAAATTGTTCAATGCATTTTTCATCAGTAATACGTAAATGCAGGCAGTCTGAGCATATAAGATAAAATTGGGCTCAGTTTGTGATGATTTCATTAGGCGGTCGGGGGCTGTACTGTAACGTGGCTCTTTTTGGGAAGCTTTTGCTTGAGGGTTTGGCCGATATACCCGAAAAATCCCAAAGCCTGCTTGGTTTTGGTGTTCTGATGCAGTGATGTTGTGGTTGTGGAGGTCCAGTGGAAACTGGACTTGCGAAGTGGCAGGAGTCTGGAGGCATGCTTGCGATTGCTCATCTCGCCTGACCATTTATGTTTTTATGTTGGCGGAAATGGACACTACTCTTCAGTGATTTTATGCAAATACTTTCTGGTGTGAGATTAGGTTCTATCTCCCCAAATTACTTTGCTCAAAACTTGGGGAGATATTGCTGTACTTGATCTTGGTGCGGTTGTAGTGCATGCGGTTGGGCTGGACCAATTAGAGAAGTGCCTTCCCATCTCTCATGAGTTTGATTCAAAAAAAAAAAAAAAGGATTCTCGTAAGGGAGCAAAAAATTATTTCCTTGACACTTTTCTATGGCTGTAACCTGTTTTTAAATGCTTTTACAGGTGGATGGATGAGAAACTGGTCAATTTAATCACTCCAAAACTCATTGGGGACCGACCCAACACATACACGTACACAAAGGCCCTGGCAGAATTCCTAGTCCAGCAGGAAAGTGGGAATCTGAATGTGGCAATCATAAGGCCCTCCATTGTTGGCGCGAGTTGGAAAGAGCCCTTTCCGGTAAGTTCTGTACCTTCTATTAGTTTTTCATTTGTTTATACAGCTTGGTCTGAGTTTCAATGGTCTCTAGTTCGCTGCTTTGTGGTTACAAGCGCGTACAGGCTGTGTACTGGTAACAGCTGCCCCATATTATATCGGCACAGCCCACAAAACAGTGGTGACATATGAGTCATCATTCCAACGCGCGAGGATTCAGTGGGCTGTCAGTGGCTGCTAACGGGTGAACCCTGCGTGATGATCACTGCAGTTTGTGCATTGCTTTGCTGGGCTGCCTGCCAAAGTTGGGACTGAGACGGCCTGGAATTCATACTTGGCCATGGGGCCCGTCCATGCACTAGGACAGTGCCTCCGTTATACCAGGCCAGTTAGGATGAATGAGGTGCCTTTCTGGTCAATTACAGAGATCTGCAAGCTGGTCATCAAAATGCAGAAATTGGCATTCACCTTTTTCTTTCGAAATTAAGTCTGCATCGGAGCGTCTTCAAAGCTATCCTGCAGCCAGTTGGATTTCGGAGTGAGGTTGTGGGTTGTGGGTTGGGGGTGGGGGTGGGGTAGCCTGCGAACAGGCTCTTGGCTGGTCTTTTAGCGGTGTTTATTCTCAAATTTGAAGTTCCTGTGGCACGCGGTCAAAAGTTTGGGGATTGTGGTGAGCGAGGAAAACGAGAGCCTGCAACGGTCTTTGAAAGATTTGGGTATCGATCGAAAAATACTGATTGGTCAATTTAGAGCACGTGACCGTGAGACACGTTTGCATAATGATTAGAGCTCTACATTGCGGAAGCCTTCTCTATAGTAAAGGGCTTGAATGCGCCTATTAACAATCCGAGAGGGCTGTATTTTGTTCTTAAATAACATTTTGCAAATTCCACAAATTTCAATTACTGAGCTCTGGATGCTTTTGAGTTTTCTTCCTTTGCGTTTGTAAGGTTTTGTTGGGGTATTTTGAGCTACTTTGAGCATAACATAACAAACGCACGTGTAGTCAAAAGTCACTGTTTTGACAGCATCTCTGCTAAGTCCTGATTGGCTGATTCCATTTTGATGATTTGACCATTTTTTTGACCGATAAATTGAGTGGAAAGGGGGGCAGAACTCAAACAATACAAGGATCATTGCAGGCGATAGTCTCGCAAGCTCAGCAAAAATTGCCTTCAGCGACTAGTGGCGCCTGTTTGCAGGCTAGGGGTGGGGAGAATCAGGTAGCAGGAGTCTTCTACTGTGTAACCTCATCGGGAATCCGATCCGGGGGGGACAGTTGCCTTCATTTTGCGCGGCCAGCGACCTTGCCGAGTCGTGTTGTCACGGCCACGTCGTTGCTGATAGCTGAGCAGGCTACGGTTTTAACCCGGCCTGACCTTCACCCGTAAAGTCCATCTCGCCTGGAAACAAGATTCCGTGCGAAAACGGCGTCTGGCATACGGAAAGATCCCCTTGGCAGCCGTCTATGTAAATGCAGTAACGGAGATTTGTTCCTTTGTTTCTTAGTGTGGTGCGTATGAGAACAGCTACCCCTCAGGGTTGCTCCGTGATGCAAGCGTCTGACCATTTTTTTTTTTTTTTTTTCTAATTTTCTGCTTTCTCCTGTCTTTCAGGGCTGGATTGACAATTTTAATGGACCAAGTGGGATATTTATTGCTGTAAGTGTCATTTCATATAAAAACCTTCATAACTTCCACACCCACAACATCTCACTCGCACCCATTCCCTTGCAACGCATGCATGTGGGCGCACAGACTCCTGACGTACCACAATCCAGCAAAATAAGAGGAATGTATGGTGTTCACAAGCCAGAACTATCAGACAAATTATAAAGGATACCTTAGCCAGAAAGTGCAATAGGGACTTGCCTGAAAATAGGAATGGTAGTGCAAACGCTTACTTGACCTCTTGCTGGCTTTTCTGTGCGTGGCAGTGTTGAGACGACCGGTTCCGATTGGCCCGCTTTTTCACTCTGGTTCTGCAGGCTGGGAAGGGGATCCTTCGCACCATGAGAGCTTCCAACAGTGCGGTGGCTGACCTGGTGCCCGTAGATGTGGTCATCAACACCACGCTGGCAGCAGCCTGGTACTCAGGGTCTCAGAGATACACCAGGTCAGTCCGCCTTCTCGCCCAAGCTAATGAGCAAACTTGCGCATGCAGTGTTGGACAACTTCAGTGATTTAATGGTTTTGTCGTGGTGTCGTGTTGAATAATGTCAAATGGTCCATTGCTTTTTTTTTTTTTTTTTTTTAAATGCCTCATTTTAATTATTATTTTTTTTAATTGTTGTTTGTTTTTCAATCGTAGGCCTAAGAGCGTTTTGGTGTATAATTGCACAACTGGTGGCATCAACCCCTTCCACTGGGGAGAAGTTGGTATGGATCATTTTTTCTTGTCATTACTGCATCAGCATCAATGATTTTGAATTAAGAACCGAGTTTGTCTTTGATGCCTCTGAACTGCTGGGTTTCGAGTGATTGACCCCGCTGTTCAGTCCGGCCAGGAATGTACCCATGCCCATGTCAAAATCCTCACCCCATTCAACCCACCCCCCTCTCCAACGGGAAAGCAAGCACGAGTGGATCTGGGCGGGAGTACTCCAGCCTCGCCCTGACCCCTGCAGTGCCCCCTTGTAAGCTTTCCCTTGGCCTGTTTTGATTGGTTACCCCTCCCTGAAATCATTTCACTCATGTTTTTTGGATACCGTTCCAACAATTTTTTTTTTTTTTTTTTTTTTCTCATCTAAATTAATTGGCGCAGACCGTGCAAACGCTGCATCTGTGCTCGCATCCTTGGGAGAAGTGATCAAGATCATTATAGCAGACTGTGCTAGCCATTCCATCTTGTGTTCCTAGTTACCTTTGAGGTGTTAAGACTCTCATTTAGTATTCATGTTGTGGTTGCTTGAAACATTTTGATGCATCTTGCTGCGCAGCTCTGCCATTTTGTTTTTCGGCTGCAGTTGAGCCCTGCAGTGATCATGCTGTCTGTCAGTGTGGCCCTTGCTTTGTTTTATGGGTCCACCGACCTGACAGTGTTAATTTCCCTGATGCCCCTCCTCCATCTTACTAAAGGAGAGGATTGAGATGGGTGCCCATCTGGCTATTAACACCACAATCTTATATCCGTTTCAACGTTCCTCAAGTTTGATCACTGACTTATTTGGCTGATGCACTAACGGTTGGACTTCAGCATGTAGCCACCTTCTGTTCATATGCAATTCTAGCCCCCGGCTGTTACTGAACTCACCAGGACATCAGAAAGTAATTTGTCCCCGATGATTCGATCCTAGTCGTTGGCGCAGGACTTCATGAGCTGAGCATAACTTGACCCTTTGATCAGAGTCACTATGGTTGCAAAGGCATGGAAGGGTTGCTATGATGGGGTGGTGGTAGAACAAGGCAGCTAGAAATGTTTCTGCTGCAAATTGGATGCATGTCAGACTCAAATGGCGTCCAACACCGGATGCTGTATGGTCTGTTAATGTCGTCTTTCTAAGGGCATCATGGGTTATTCCAAAAAAAAAAAAAAACATTTGATTTAAAAGTGAATTGCAAGTGGACAAATGCATGTTTTTGGGAAGGGGTTACTGGTAAGCATTAAGCCTTGTAAGGCTAATCCCTCATAATGATGATTTGTTTCTAATGAACAGTCATGAATGGATACCCATTGTACGGGTGAGCGATAAAGTCTTGGTATGGCCAACAAATGCTTTTACCGGTTTTTATTTCAGAGAGCCATTCCATGTACTCCTGTGTTTTTGTTGAAGGGGAAAAAAAGCTCTGCATTCTTCACTCTGTTGCAACACTTCTGTTTCTTAGAGTACCATGTAATATCCACTTTCAAGAGGAAGCCCCTTGAGCAGGCCTTCAGACGGCCCAATGTTAATCTCACATCCAATCACCTTATCAATCAGTACTGGATTGCTGTAAGCCACAAGGCACCAGCATTCCTATATGATCTCTACCTCAGGATTACAGGAAGACAGCCCAGGTAAATGCCCCTTGCAGTCCTCTCGCACGCTTTCTCCCCAAGCCCCCCTCGGCCGGACCAGAGCCGGCCTCGCGTTTGTCCTCTTGCTTCACGGGTAAGGCCGCACAACCCCCCCCAGATCCCCCGTTCAAATTGAGAGGGGGTTTTGCGACCTCGCCTGCCCCAAAGTCCCTCCCACCCCAGCCCGTGGTGTTGTGTCTGTCTTAAGTGTTTGTTGTCATGTTAAAGGGTCGTGTGGTTGTATTGTATTCTCTCTGCAGAGTATTTTGTAAACACGAACTTCAAGACGAACCCCTTAGAACAGGCTTTCAGGCGCCCCAACGTTAACCTGCGGTCCAACCCCTTTACCAATCAGTACTGGACCACAGTGAGTCACACACTGCCCGCGCTGCTGTATGACGGGTATCTCAGGTTCACGGGTCAGAAGCCCCGGTAAGGTCCCAGTTGCCCCTCTTTGCCCCTGTCCACTGGGTGCTGGTTTTTGTGGTGTGGCTCCAGCAGGACTCAAACCACCACCCCACCCTCAACCCCCCCTGTCCCCTGGCTGTTTTTTGCTTGACTTCATGGCATCGGATTTGGCTCGAATTTTGCATAATTTGTGATGGGTTCCAGTATAATTGGCACCCCTGACCAAAAATGCATAGAAATGTGAAAAAAAAAAAAAAAAAACATGGTAGACATGACCTCAATAATGCCAAGACGTGAAAGTCATTGTAGTTTCATTAATGCTCTAGTGGTACCATCAAAAATCATACATTTACTTAATGAGTGAACCAATTCACCAAATTTAAGGTTTCGCAAGTTCTAGCGACCGTGGTTAAGTACTTGGTGCAACCACCCCTAGCGATTCCTCTTTGCAGATCCTTTCAAGATCAGTTAAGGTCAGGGTTTGCACATATTAACTGCCCTCTTTGGTTCAGCCCACAAGTTTTTATCAGAATGAGGTCTGGTGACTGAGAAGATTGTCCCAAGATTGTTTTGTTGTCCTGGAACCATTTGTTTGTGGCTTGTGAGGTATGCTTTGGGTTATTGTCTCGCTGGAAGGTACAGCTGTGGCCAGGTCTCTGCCTTCTGGCGGAGGCAACCAGATTTTTCAGGCAAAATTGCCAGATAGCTACTTGATGGAATCCATTAAGCCATTAATCTTAATGAATCTCCCTGGACCTTTTCGAGATAAAATGACGCGTACACATCGCTGATACACCTCCACTTTTCACCATGTGTAGTGCGCGCCTTTCCTTACATGCGCCTCCATTTTAACGGCAAGCATTTCTGGCGCCTTTCCTCCTCTCATAATCGACCTTTGTTAAATTGCAATGCTTTCCTCTCGCCGCGCTTCCAAAGAATCTGTTGGTATGGAGATGGCATCAGATGGTGTTTTTTGAAACCTAAAGATGCCACTATGGTCTGCAGTTCTTCCAACATGATTCTTGGGTTTTTTTTTTTTTTTTCTTGCAGCACTTACCCTTCTTATTGCTATATAGGGGTGAAAATGCATCTGCGACCTCTACATGTCTGTTTTTATACTGTACCATACTTTACATTTTTTTTTTTTGGATAATTGCCCTGTTGGTGCTCAGTGGTATATTTACAATTTTTTTTGATTTTCTTGCAGCCATTACCAAGTTTATGAAGGCCCGTCTCTTTTGAACTGTAGTTCTTTTGTTTCATTCATGGAGCCCAGTTTTTGCTTCATTTTTTATATCGCAGTGGAACATGAAGTGATTTAATGACTCATTATCGTTTAAAACTTCAATGAACTCAAGTAGAATGTCTTTTCTGGTTTTAATGTGATCATTGTTATTTGCAGTAATCGTTAGGGGTGTGTTTAATCGTGAAACCTTAATTTGGCGAAAATTGATTTTAAATTAAATGAGTTGCACATTAAAGCACAGTATTTCTCCCATGTTGGCATTTTGAGTTTCTCAATCATTTTTCATAGTATTTTCTACACATTTCTGGTCAGGGATGCCAATAATTATGGATCCACTTCATACTGCCATTTAATACGTGTAGAGAGATGCATGGGAATGGTATGGCTTCCAAAATAAAGCATGCTGTAGCCCCATTTCCCCCCTCTACCCTCCCGCAAGCATTACCGTGTGCTGTGCTGTATTTATGCATAGCTATGCAATGACAGAATCGCAGTGGCAGTGTCCAGTGATCAAACTTGGCCAAGTACATCCCTGTTATGTTTGGGTAATTTTTTTTTTTTTTTTTTTTTTTTTTTTCTGTTTGGAAGAGATTCCCTTTGAAATAATTTTGATGGCAGCCATTTCCGTGACAAAAGCAACCAGTGAAGCCATTCCTCTCCCGAATTCACCTGCACCGTGCCATAAAGTCTTCAGAAGAGACCCGGGATCCATCTGTTGCAGTGTCGATTCTCCCCTTTCGATCAGGCCCTCAACTGAGAGGGATGCACTTAATCAATCGGGTTTGATTCCGGATACCGTACACCTCTCTGATTATGTTGGGTTCCCAGATAGCTTGCATGTAACATGGGCCCTGACCATAGTACTTGATTTCACAAAGTAACAATGTGCCCTTATCCTTCTAATTAAGGAGGATGTTTTTCTCTGAGGCAAAGATTGCTACTTTAGCTCTGCTGAAGTTGCTTATCAGTTGCTGTATGTGGTAATGAGACCATCCCATTTTAATTCATAGTAAATAAATGATTTTTTTACCCTTCTTTTGTGGCTTAACGGGGCAGAGTGTTATTTTGTGATGTATTACAAGCTGTCGAATTTTAACTAATTTTTAAAGGGGTCTGTAAAATGGGTTTTTGCAAGCGATTGCTCCCGGATGTTAAGTTTCTTGGTCAATCATTGTTGACATTAACCAAAGGCCATTTCAGGAGGACTGCAGCAGTACAGCTAGTGTCGCACCTTGCCATGGTGGAATAAACGGATCGTAACTTCATGAGCAAAGAACATTATTGAGTCAGTTCTGTGGTTGTATTGTCCTACCCTTTTTCTCCTGTTGTGGCCTGAAATGGAATGATTTATTTCCAAGACGCCCACCTTGTATCAAAATTAAAAAAAAAAAAAAAAAAAACTCAAACCCTCTTTTTGAGTTTCGTTTGAGATCTCTCTCTCTCTCTCTCTCTCTCTCTCTCTCCCTCCCTCCCCCCCCTTTGGTGGGAAACTGAGCAGACCATGTCAATGGACATTGAGTGATCACCTGTTTCCAAATTTAACATTCATTTCCCAAATTCTCAAATTTAAATTTTTTTTTTTTTTTTTATTTCTATTTGGTTATGATGTACTGACCCAGGATAATTAACCAAATAGTCTTGCGGCCTTTGCGGTTTAGTGCATGCCTTATGTGGGTGCTTACTGAATATCAGTGTTTGTAATTTTTGGTCATTTAATATTGTAATTAAATTGCTGCTTGGACATTGAAATGCTCAGGTTTCTACCAAGAATTGATTTTCCCTCCTGTCTTGATTGTCTACAGATATTTCTAATTCCTGTATAATTTTGGGGTAATCGTGTCTCGATCAGTCGTGACAGGAATACAGATATTTTCCAATCATCAATTAATTGTGCCACAAGGTTGACCCACTCTTTATTAACTCCTTTGTGATGGGGAATTTTTCTGCCTGCGAGGGCAGCGGCGTCACCAGAACTGAAAATTGGTGGGGCCCAGAACATCTCTTTACAGCAGTATTAGTCCTGGCTTGTTCTTAATAATTTTCCTTCATTAACACGTTTTCCAATTATAATAAAGATCCTTTGGTGATCAAAGCCGCAGCTTCTCTCTCCAGGCGATCTATTGGCCACTAAATGATTGGCTAAATTCTGACAGAAAAGTAATGTATTCAAAAATAGGCCTACGCTTTATGAAAGACAAACTGCTTTGAAACTCCCTCGCTACCTTTTCCACACATCAGGGGATTTAACTTGCACTATATGATGGTTTATTTTCTTTAAATGAAATTAAAGGCCATTTGAAACATCCATATGCAATTTCATAGCTTCCAACCCCTGAGGAAAGAAAAGCTGAGAAGTCCAGAGTCATAAACTGTTTCCATGTAACTAGTGGTGAAATCTACTTAGACATATGCGAAAATTAAAAACTTCCATGCAGAAGGACTTCAATTCCGAGTGAGAATCTCTTAGATACGCAATGATTGAATTGATCCGCCTGCCAGTGAAATATTGCCTTTTACTCTGTACAGCATGGGTTGATTAAAATGTGGGACTTGGCAATTAAATATGATTTTGTTTGCTGAATTGAAATTTTCAATCTTCAGTAATTAAGTGTAAGACTGCTGACTATGGCGTGAGAATGTGATATGCCACTAAAAAGTATGAGACTTGGGCCATATGCGTGAGAGTTGACTGGTATGCAATTTTGAATAACGCTGATTTAAATGCGCCAAATTATGCGTCCAAATGAATGATTGTCGTCTTACCTAAATGGGGAGAACTAGCAACACATAATGTTGTGGAGTGTTCTTGGATTGAATCTATTGTTAATTTTGAAAATGATTGAGAACTAGTCAGGACTGGTAATTGTTTTAAAGGAACATTCTGTGTCCCACCAAATTTTCAGCTCTCGCTACGCCACTGCAAGTGCCAAGTACACTGAATACATTCTGGGTCACTATCCCTTCAGCCGGGGAACGCGCATGTGCGGGAACAAATACCAGTGCGGTTATCCCCTGTAGCACGTCAGTCAGTGCAAAAATAATTCCGTCCCCAGCGGTACTCTGCGACCGGCACCACTGCCCGCGTATGTGCGGTTCCCGTCACCAAGGGGTTAAAGTGATTTTGCAAATCAATTCGGCTTTGAAATGGTCATTGTCTCAATAATTTTGTAATGTGAAAAATGCAGAACGGCTGGATTTGTAAGTTGGCATTTAAATTATTCTCCAATAGCTTTTATGTGTTGAATAAATCTATTATGTTGAATTTTAACGCAGTCGAAATTACTTGTCTCCATTACTGGTCTTACATTCCTGCATGGCTTTGTTTTTTAGCGCATAATCAGGTCAAATTTTGCATGCCACGAGAGCATTCAAGATGGGAATTGTATATTGTTACCGAATCAATTTCCCCTTCAATCTGGCTTGCCCATGCCTTAATGTAGAAATCAGTCACGCTTAATTTAAGAGCCCAGGTCATGCGTGATGTGATTTGGTGATGATAAATGTGAGCCTTTGTATATTGCCCAGCTAAACCGCTTTCATAGCTAAGGCTGCTGGCATTTGCTTTCCGGGGATAAAGTGTTTTGCTGTTAGTTTTGTAATGGAGGGGCTCTGCTCCCAGCTCCACTATCCCAATTTTTGACATCTGTTCCTTACACGCTCCCTCCACCCCCATCCCTCCCCTGCTGCTGCAGGATGATGAAGACCATCACTAGACTACACAAAGCCATGATGGTACTGGAGTACTTCACCAGCCACTCCTGGGTGTGGAACACAGAAAATGTGGCCATGCTCATGAGCCAGATGAGCACCGAGGACAAAAAGGTACAGCATTGTCCTACCGGCCGCTGCTCTCCTGCCAGATGCGCCTCAAGCCGTTCGACAAGAATCATACTGCAAGCTTTCTCACTGACCCTCTCAAATCAAGAGCATCCACTTCCCGATCAAGTGCGAGAGAAATTGAGTTCTAGAGCAACTTTTGGTTTGATGTCATTTCAGTGAAGTGCAATGATCAGTCGATAATGCAATTATATATATATATATATAGTCATGTAGGCTGCACTTTCGCTGTTTTCGTCCATAGCTATAGTTGTATTCATTATGTCATCATACCATGGCACCACTGTAGAGTTCGTGTGACGATGGCCGTAGCTTGACTTGCCATGCATAATTTGATGGCTGTAGCATGTGAATGGGTAATTGTTGAGACAGTGGACGAATTCATGGAACAGGCAAAGGGTTCGGTCGAGCAAGTAAATGAAGTCATTGTATCCAAAGTTGGCTGAGCGTGAGCTCTGGACAAACTCCCTTCAATGTCGATGTGAGCGAATGTGCTTAATTGAGCTAAATAAGCACTTAGAACAAATGGAACCCTTTGTATCCAACTGTTGGGGGGAAAAGGAAAGGATGTGGGAGTCTCTGGAACGTCATGGCAACTGATTGGCGATGTATTATTGTTTTGCTTGATGGCCCACTCTTATGCTTGTTGGAAAGAACTCTGAAAGTCAGATGAGCACGTACTGTAGGCATCTGTCGGGCCAGGTAAATGTCTGACTTCCCTTTCTATTTTCCAGCTGTTCAACTTTGATGTACGACAGCTTCACTGGGCAGAGTACATGGAGAACTATTGTATGGGGACAAAGAAGTATGTGCTAAACGAGGAACTGTCGGGGCTGCCAGCAGCCAGGAAACACCTCAACAAGTAAGGGGCCACCAAGAGGGCGGGTATGGGGAGGAGCTTAGTCGGTGTGTGGTTGCCATACTTGCCATTGCTTGTTTTCAGACCACCGTGAGTTGTAGGTTTTGCTTCTGAAGAGGTAGGTGCTATGAAATGGAATCCTGGGGTAGGAATGATGAGTAGGAATTTTATATATATAAAGTATAAAGTATAAGTATAATATACTTATTTCACATGTCAGCCATGCGCAATTGCAGTGCCTTTTGCTATTTTGGATTTTTTTTTTTAATTGATTGACCACAAAATGGCACCATAAAAACAAACTTCACATTTTCGTCCATCTATAGCTTTTGAACTGTAGGTCTCAAACAAAATTTATTTATTTTTATTTTTTTCCTGGATTCTGTGGGCCACACAAATCTATCCATGTAAGTCATGCCCATTTGCTTAGGTGTACATTTTCTGTTATTTTAAATTTTTTATGGAACCTTCTACACAGTGCAACAAATTAGCTTGAAATTTGGTGCACAGCATCTTCAGGCCAGGATCCTTTAACGTTACGTTCACCAAGTTATTACATTACAAGATTTGGCCGCAGTAAGCTAATGAATTTTGTAGGTGTGACCTCCATTACTGTAATTGACTTCCTCCTGAATGCACTGAGATCAGTCATCTGATGGGAATTAGATTCAGGTCTACCGCACTTGGCAAAAATCCATCCAAGGGTTGCACTATAGCCAACAAATACTCATAACTCCAAAACCAATTTCCCTATCAACTTAAAATTTTGCTTGCTTTATGTTGGTCAAAGGTGCCATAGACATGAGTTAGTACAAGGTGATTGCTCAAACAGATGGTCACCATCTGCAACTGCATTTCAGCATCCCTTCAACTCTGAGCTATCATGTATAATCACAAAACTTTACAAGATTATCTGGAATGTATGAAAGACCAGTCAACCATTTGTTGGAGTACTGCCTTTTGCCATTTAGGAATTTTTAATATTTTTAATTTTGCCGCGTCCAGGGTGATAGGCCATCTCCTGACTGCTCTTGTTATGGTGCGGTGATTTCAATTTGTCAAGTAAAAAGGCACACGTCGGGACAGAAATTTATGCAAGAAAATCCATGGATATCTAACATTTGGTAATTGTAACGTCACATCTTAAATGTGAATCTAACACAGAATCGGCAAAGAGGCAATATTTTTTCTAGAAATGCGAGAGTTTGCCTCAGACTCCTGTAAACACCATCGATGTTTCTTCTCTCACGCATGCAGGTGCACATGCATTCACTCGAGGCCTCTCTAGTTCTTAAAAAGCTGGGACCACTCCCTGCATTGCAGTGTGGCTCGCACTTCCTCATTTGGTGTGTTGCCTGGGATTTTCAGCACCCAATCATATGTGAGTCTGTAGTTGGGATTGTAATGATTATACTCACCCCTCTCCAGATTGAGAAACATCCGGTATGCCTTCAACACCATCCTCGTGGTGCTGTTGTGGCGGGTGTTCATCGCCAGGTCGCAGATGGCTCGCAACATCTGGTACTTCGTGGTCAGCCTGTGCTTCAAGTTCCTGTCCTACTTCAGAGCGTCCAGCACCATGAGGTACTGAGGCCAGCGCGGGAATTTGACCTACTGACCCATCCGCCTCTGCTTCCACTCCCAACTTCCCCCAGATAGCTATGCACTTGGCAAAATGCTCTTCAAAGCGTGGACATCAGGGTCACCGCACTGCATCAAATGGCATGACAGTGTGACGTCTCTTCTCCCTCTCGGCCATGTGTTCTGTTAATGCGTCCGCAAACGTGTCCGACATTTTGGGGTGGGGATGGGTTTGTTTTCTTCGATTTCTTTCTTTCTTTTTTTCTTTCCTTGTCTCTGTCGGTGTGGGTGTCCCCGCTCGTCCCGTCATGGCTCGCTGACAGCAACGACGACAGCATTCCCTGTCGCACACGCAAGCACAAGGTAGATTGAATGTGATGGCTTCAGATTTGGTCGGCTGAAACTCCGATCGTTTCACTTTGCAATCTGGCCCCGTGGCCGCTCTTGCTTGTAAAGTCTCTGGCCATTTGCTGTTCCACAAAAGCCATTCCATTATGTTGCTCATGAATTTTGGCAAAATTCTGTTTGCTATTCCTTATTTAAGAAGTTGTGATCTTTAAGTAGCTCTTGACTGTTTTGGAATCAGTGTCTTGCAGGTGTTTATTCTGGCTAACAGTTCCTCCTTGTAAAAAAAAAAAATATTATTATTATTATTATTACTTTTATTTATTATTTTATTTATTATTATTATTATTATTATTATTATCTGATGCCCCTTAACATGATCTTGGAGGTCCAGATTCCTACTGCCATGGGCATTTGAGTGTTTGACAAAAAGCTTTGTCAGATAGCATAGTCCCATCGTGTGTATGGTTTGTCCTCTTACCGACATCGTTGATGCTCTTTAAAATGGCAGGTGCAGGTGCAGTTGCTTCTTACTGCTACAGTATGACTGGCTGCTGGCATAGCACGTTGTGGCGTGTTTGGTCAGCTCCATCCAATGGTACGCCGCCTCGTAGTGTTATGACTGTGCAATAGAAATTGTGCTAGAGCACTTGAAGCGGCTGTTGAGATCTCATTAAAATGCTCCATCCTCATTTTTTTGGTTTGTTTTTTTTTTTTAAATAATTTTTTAGACTTTTTCTTTATTTTGCTTTCTCCATTTCCTCCGTGTTGTCAAATGCCGCGTGAAAGATCCTTTCTGTCTTTTTGCTTATTCATGTTTTACTTTATCACATTGTGGAAGTTGAATGTCATATGTCTTTATTTGAGATTCTATTTGATATTTATGTTAACAATTGATTGACTTTTTTTTTTTTTTTTTTGGTGAGGTGCTAGGCTGTTATATGTAGGCTATAGAGCTTTTTTGGGGGGTTTGTTTTTGATGTCAACATGTTCGAAGGGTGTGTTAATTGTGCCTGAACTCAAAACGAAATGTGAAAGAGATTGTGTGTTTTCTAACAGGTTTGTGTATAACTATTTAACTAGCTAACAAGACTAGAATGAAAATATTCTATGCTGAATTCTAAAGTATTTTTGTGCACACAAGAAATACAAAGTGGATATTTATTTACCAAAAGTTTAGGTTGAGTAAATCAAATTAAAACAGAGCCAGTTGCTACTGCTTTCTTTTTTTTTTTTTTTTTTTTTTTTTTTACCTCTTACCGGTAGTGGCCATTTTCTTTTTACTGAACTGTTTTGTACTCCATATCTACTTTTCTCTTCAGCCTACATCTTTATGGTTATCATAAAGTTCTGTTTTCCAGTTTGGGAATATTGCAACCAAAAAAGAATGTGCTCCTTCTCAAAGTGCAGTTTTCATCCTCTTAGTGTCATTGTATGTACTTTGCGACCCGTTTGGTCTGCCACATTTTGAGTGGTCTTTTTATTTATTTTTTTTTTTTTTTTTTTCGAAGAAATGGTTTGTGCATCAGAGCATTTTTGACATTACATTTCTGTATTGGCTACATTGTCTGCTCTCAAAAAAGATCAAACAAGGGAAGCTGATGTCTTCCTCATTAATTAACAAAGAGAACAAAAGGTTTTTATTTGGACAGTTGACGGTTTATGTTTGAAATGGCCCTGCAAAGACCTCATGGGATTTTGGTAGCCTTGAGTTTGTCATTGTGTGGTTTTCAGTTAAGTGGGCATTACTTGCCTAGGTTTATCACTAATTACTCTGTTATTTTATCATTTTGTGGAGTTTTTCTTTCCACTCCATGCCTCATCAGAGATGTATGTTAAAATTATTATGTTTTGGTTTTATTGTTCTTTCTGCTTGCAAAGTGGTGTTGTATTTTCTCGGCTATGGTAGGGTTCAGATTTGTTTAGTCTGGAGGTGGTACAGTGCAGTATCATGGTGAATAATCTATCCTCTCATATTTTGAAATTGTCTTTTTTTTTGTGTTTATTGTTCATATACAGAAGAAATCCCCTTGTACATGGTCTTCAGTTCAGAGTGAGTTAAACATGTTGCCACAGTTAATGGGAAAAATCAATGGGTGCCTTTGTTTGTAAACCAAAAACAGTAAAAAAAATAAATAAACTATGTGAAATCCTATTTCAAAATGGGTTTTTATGGTTTTTTTTTTTTTTTTTTTCAACGTTTTTTTTTTTTTTTTTTCAACGTCATTTTTAATTATTATTTTAAGGTTACTGTTGAGGTCTGTCGGCTCAGATTATTGAAGGAATTTCTGAAGAACATTCATTGGAGAGGTCTCTATTCACTGGGTTTGTCTATGTATGTTAGAGACTTTTGAATGAGGGAATGCCTTTAAAACTGGCAGTTTCTCTGGGTGTGGACTGTATTTAGTTCACTGTATTTTCAAACCACAAGGAACAATGGGTCACGTCAACGAAGAAGGAACCCAAGGAACGCCCGGAGCACTCAAATGAATATAAAAGATTTTCTTGGTGCAAACAGACCAACGTTTCGACGCTACTGCGTCTTCTTCAGAGTCAAACCAGTTTGGGGGGGAAAAAAAATAAAAAATCATCTGCAGATGCTTGGGCATTAGTGGGAAGATTTTTGGTGAACTGCATCAGCAGTCTTCAGCCTCAACCAAGGCCAGTGTTCATGACTCAACAATTATAAAGTGAGTGAGGAAAAATGTGATTCATGGGGACGATGCAAGGCTGAAAACATGCCTGAGAGAGTCATCAGTACTTGAATTACATAAGCAAAAAAAAAAAAAAAAAAGCACCTGGATGATTGCCCCAAGCCTTTTAGTGTTGTCTTGTGTAGACATTTGCTTTAATTTGTTCTAATTGAGCACATTTGCTTACCTCAGCGTTGGAGGGAATTCGTTCAGAGCTCAGGCTCGTGATTAAAGTGGAACTTTTGGGATATACGGTCTCATCAAGCCTGTGTTGATGCAAATACAGAATTTTATGGAATCCGCGTCTCCGACATGATGGAATATTGTAGAGGTTGTGATACTGTGGGGGTGCTTTGCTGCCCGAGGACCCGTATGACATGCCATTCTCGACAGAACCGTGGATTGGCCTTGTACCCCTGTCTGTGAGCTGAAGCTGAGGGGCTGTTGTGGGGGAAACCATAAAAACTATGAAAGCGAGTCCACATGTACAGTTGAAAAGGGGGGAAAAATAGTTTCGAATTGGCATGAAAGATGTTCCGTCTTGAACGTTGTAGAGTCGAAGCATGAACGTAAACAAGCCAGTTATGCCTGAATTGATGCAGTTCTGCTTAGAAGAGTGGATTACGTGTCTGCATCGATGTAAAAGAATGATGTCAAAATATAGGAAGCATTTGGTTGCTATAATTGTGACTTCAGGTGGCACAACCAGCTCTGTTTAACTGGGAAAGAGACCTTACAATTATTTAAAGCAAATTTTCAGTGCTTTATGCCTCCTTAAACCTTACCCCATCGATGGCTTGATCTGGTTGAACTGCAGTGGTAAGATTGAAAATTTGAGAGATCTTTGCAGCTGGATGATGGATAGATTTGGTACTTTTCTAACCCAGGACCCGGGGCTGGAGGTAAGAGCTGTCCACACGGGGTGCTCTTCTGTTGGGATGGGGGCAGAGCTCTATCCAGCTCTTGTATTCTTTTTTTTTTTTTTAATCTCTCCACTTCTTTCACTTTGAATGGAGCAATGCAGTCTAGTACTAAAACCTTTTTGCTGAGGTGGTAGCCAATACTGTGTTCTACCCCTAGCCAGAAATGCACTGCCATCTTGCGTACCTTTTTTGTTTTTAAAGTGTATTTGTATCTACATCAAACATGGAATCTCCTGCATACATTCCAGAAACTACTATCCTAAAGAGTAAGAATTTACAGATATGTGACCAGGGGAAAAATCTGAATAAACTGGTGCAGAATCAACAAGCATGGATGCTTCCATTTAGCAATCAACTTCCCATTTAAGTGCTGGGTTTTCTGTAGGGGTCGTAGGGGTCTGTAGGGGTTGTGTGCACGCATGCTTTGCTCACGTAGACGGCGTCGAACGGTACTTGCACTCACCCACAGTAGTCTCGGACTCCCCGTCTCATGATCAGTTTGGGTTGCTGTTCGGAATCTGTCACGTACAGGCTGTATCCAGATGTGGCGCTCTTGAGCTACCTTAGTTCCTTGTGGCTGCCCTAAGCAGGGTCGGTCAGTGACCGTGCCTTTGTTGCCTTCTCGGATAGACAGCAGACTGATTGTTGAACGGTGACAGTGCAAATGACACACCACCTCTCGGCAGCTGAGATCTGCCCGCAACATGTCAATGGCTCTTTTTCTCTCTCTCTCCTGTGCCACAAGCCGTTCCATTTTCTTGATGCCAAGACATTTTTCATTCTTTTGGTTGGCCTTATGAAAGCTACTGAACACACCCAAAAGAACAAGTCAAGCATCACTGTACACTTCAAAAACAACTCCGTGTCCATTATTACTGAAATGATTGGCGCATCCACGTGGCAAATGTCGGGATTACAATACCGCGCGCTTTTCTCTATTTATACTCGTATCTCACGGGAATACCAATAAAAATCTATTGATTCTTCAATTTGTAGCAAATACAGTACATACCTCACTGATGCGTTTTTAATGGCGCTAAGAATATATGGTGTACACTAAGAGAGCAGTGGAAACTTGAATGTTGAACCCCTTGACTGAGGGTGTCTGACTGCCTCTGTTATGCTGTGGGGGATATTTTAATGGTGTGGTTCAGGTCTGCTTTGAGGGTAGAGTCATTGCAAATGAATGAACTCTGAGCACTTTTATCCTGTGATGAAACATTTTATCCTGCAGAGAGAGGTCTCTTCCAGGATGACAATGCCCCCGAACGCATGGCACGGACGGTTTAGTGATGATGAAACCGATGTGGTTCGTATGCCATGGCATTTGCATTTGCCAGATCTTGACCCAGTTGAACACCGGTGGGAGACTGCTAATGGCCTTGTTTCAGTGAGCTCCACCACTATCATGAAGAAATTAAGTTTGTTTCCAAAACGCAATATATCCATTTTGCTCATTTAGAGTAAATTTGTTTTTTATATGCTGGCGCCTATTGCATTTTATAGAAAAAACACAAACTATTACCTTATAAAAAAAAAGTACACCTTATGGTATGAATGTCTAAAAACGGACTTTCGCACCATGTGTAAGAAGCACGGGGCTATCGCTCCATGGTATTATCTCAAGTTTTGTAATTTTGACACTTATTGCGTTTTTGGAAACAAGCTCTACAAATATCTTTTGGAAGAACGGTGTCTCATCCCCCCCCCCAAGTAGAGTTCCAGGGACTCGGCCCAACACCTTTCTAAGGCCCTGTTGCTTTTCTGCTTTAATTTATCCCCAGTCTGTACGGCTGCTGTACCATTTCGGAGAGCATGTTATCAACTTGCTGAGCTGGTTTCATTATTTGTGGCTCGCTTAAAGCGTGCACTTCAGCTGATTAAAAAATTGAAGCTGATGAGAGATCAATATTAGTCTAAAGAAAACCTGCCCAAATTTTTTTATACACTGCGCAGCTTTTTGACTGGGAACTATGGTGAATTGGTCAAAGTGGTCTTTTAAATGCCGAGATGTCCCTTTGGGAGGCCTTTGAGATTTTCGCAGGAAAACTGCCAATGCAATAAAAGAAACAATTCCCTGTGTTTTGCAGAGATGGATCGGGAGCCTTGCAACTTACTGTTTACATTTTTTGGCTGAAGTTTGGGGGAAAAGGATGCACACAGACATTTAAAGAAGGGTACAGTTATTTCTTGCTTTGGTCCAGCAAATGCTTCTGAATTAAATGCCATGTGAACGTCATCAAAGGTGTGGGCTTTCTCGTTTAACTTGATTCTAAAACTGAACCTGAGTGCCGCTTTATGGCGAGATACGTTCCAGAGCGTCATGGTAACTTACCGTTTTTACGGTTATGAGGACTAGTCATTTGGCATGGCTTTGAGATCAAGATTCCTTTTTTCTTGTTTAATAGGACATGGAAAAAAGCCGTTCCCCAAGCAGGGGGCCAGTGTTTCACTGCTGTCCTTTGTCTTTCCTGGCTGGGATGGGTTTTATGGGTCTGTCTTGCCTCCAACTTCAAAGATATTCTGATGGTTGCCTCATTTTTTGATTTGCTTGCACTGTGAGAATCACAACGCAATATCTCTGGGGATTACCGCCTTTGCATGGTCATTTCAGGCATTTGGCGAAAAGTGTGGTCATTTTATCAACAGTTTGATTACCCACTCTATTTAGGAAATTCACCACCACTGCTCTTGATCTGCACGCCTCTCCGTGGGTTACTGATGGAGGGTTTGACTATGAGCTGAGGTTCAAAGAGTCTGACTTGCCCTGTTTTCCAGACTGGCCCAATATGTTGTCTCTTAGTTAACAAGTAACTACCCCCTCCAGCTGAGGGGAGTGCCCCCCCCCATTCCTCTATAAAGCCCCTGCTGGTATGTGTAGACCCTCAGTTCCGATCATGATGCAGGATTCTTGGGTGCTGACCTCTGCGGCTCTGCTTTGTTTGTGTTTCTGCAACCATGGCAACACTGCCAGAACATTCCTGGGAGGTAAGCTTGAATCTCCTCTGGCCACCTTTACAACTGGTTGGCAAACATTATGCTACCTTCTCCCAAACCACTCTCCTCCCCTTACATTGGATTTGATAAGTTGATTAAGAATGCAAATTTATTTTGGAAGATAAAACTTTGGATGTGTATGGACTATGTTTATACAGTACGACTAACCATCCTAATTTTTATTGAGTGGCCAGGTTCATACAAAATGTTGATGGCTTGTATAATGATAGCCACTTTATTTTATGAACATCATCATAAGTGTCATCAGTTTACATATTGGTTTCATCAAGTGAATAAAATTTTGCGATTGTTCCATTAATGCAGTAATTTATAACATCTTTCTATGAAAGGAATTTTAGGGGATTTTTGCAAAATAAAACAATTTATCCAGTTTTGTTCTTCAGAGAAGTCTATCAAAATGTTTGCAATTTTAGTTGGAACCCCTTTTAAAAAGCGCGGTACCCCTGAGGTACTCCTATTTAAAAATGCAGGCCATTTTCATGGACAGATATGGACCTCTGAATATTTTGTGCTGTGACACGTTTTCATTGCGAAACCAACCAAACCTTATGTGCGTTGAGTATGAAGGTCAAAATTTCAGGAATTTTAGATCTCATCGCTGTCTAACAAAAACTAATTCAAGAACAGGTCACACTTTAGATGAAGTGTTGCTCATAAAAGCTTTATACAGCATGAATAATGCCTTCATAAATGAGACATAATACCTTCATGAATCATACATAAGCAAATGTCACGCTTTCTAAAAGGTGAAATAACAGATCCTTATTCAGCATGTGATGCCAGATGTCATATAACTGACAATGTCACTTAGCTAGTGGCTGAATACTATAAAGGGTGACATTGTCAGCTAAGTGACATTGTCATTGTCACATCTGGCATCACATGCTGAATAAGGATGTGTTATTTCACCCTTTACAAAGCATGATATTTGCTTATGTATGATTTATGAAGACATTATGTCTCATTAATGAAGGCATTATACATGCTCTATAAAGCCTTTATGAGCAACACTTCATCTAAAGTGTGACCCAAGAACAAAATCCAGGGTGGTGCAAACCTCTTGGGCTGTGATAGATTTATTTATTTATTTATCTATTTTTGCTTAGGAAAGTTCTTACTTCCTGGAAAATGACCCGGAAATATTTACATGGTAGCCATGATAAAAGTGTCAGAATTCTCTAAACATTAAGGGAAGGTGATTCAATACTTCCTGACTTATTTCTTTTAGCATAGGGTACACTGAACCATTCTTTTTGAAATGAAAGCAGATAACACCATTGCACAATTCTGTGCAGCAGCAATATTTAAAGTAACGACCATACATACGGCCAATAACGAAAACAAAACAAACATGATGGGCGAGAGTCACATGATCACCTCGCCTAGTATAAGAGCATTTGGATTCTCTAAGCAGCACAGTTGTCTTTCTAAGCCGTTATGAATTCCCCTAGACACCTTTCCTCATTTAGTTTTCCATTGAGGTTAAATAAAAGTGGTAAGGAATTAGACAACAGGACACAAATTTTTTGACCATTCAAATGCAGCCCTGAAGTTGGTTCGGAATGACCCAAGTTTTTGTGCTTTGGGTCTCCTTAGGTGCGTCTTCAAAATGTGGCTTCCCCCAGATGCAGAACCTCTTGGATCGTTCTCTAAGAATTGTTGGTGGGTGGGGGGGCAAAATACGGCTCTTCAAACCCATGGCTGGTACGCAATCATTTAATTTTATTTTATTTAACCCTTATTTACACAGGGAAAACCCATTAAGACCTCAGTCTCATTTGTGATTGTGTCCTGTTGACAACAGAAACACGTTACATTATAATAAAATAAAATGAACAATATCCAATAATATTAACAATAAAAATCATCATACAACTATAAATTTAATACATTCAACTGAGAAAATTATGGCAACATTATTTAAAACATACACAGTCCACTCCAGGGTTTGGAGTCTAGTCTCTTAAGTTTTCTGAGGGGGCTTATGGTCGTCACTGCTGTTTGCTGCTTAATTGATTTTTGAAAGTAGCTGATTATTGGTTAACTCGCCTCACAAGCTCTTGGTTTGGATTAGCTGCTGATTTTATAAAAACGCAAACATCAGCTGGTCATGCAGCTCTCCAAGGCCAGGGTTGCCCACTCCTACACTGATGGTTAGAAGTGGGAGAACTTGTGGGTCCATTGTCAATATTAAGCAATCGGAGTATACCAATGCCAAGCAGAAGAAGCTTTATTTATTGGCTGATTTGTGTCAATTCCAGCACTAGCATCAGGATTGCTTCAGTCACATTGTGAGGAGATTGCCCTTTGTTAATGGCTGGTTGGGCATTTCTGTTTGAACCTTTACAATGTGCTTTTGTCCCTCTCAAGGTGTCTCTGAGGTACAGAGGTTTGCACTTCTGTGGAGCCGTGATCCTCACAGACCGATGGATCCTGTCTGCTGCCCACTGCTTCTCGACATTGTCGGTGTAAGTGGGGTTTTCCCGCTAATGGAGGTTTAGATTCTTTGTGACTGATTTTAAGTTTGCTCTTGGGTACATTCTTAATTTTTGAGTGTTGTGTTGCTCTTTGGCTCGATCACAACCTGTGCACAATCGCTTACCTGCCAGGCGGTTTTTGAAGAATGTGGACATTTTGGTCGGCGAATTTGACCGCAGTGTGGTGGATGCTGGAGAACAGACCTTCACTGTAAGGTCCATCAAAGTCCATGAGAAGTACCACCACTCTAGTCCAATGAGCTATGACATTGCACTCCTGGAGCTGAGTGGATTGATCAAATTTGGTGAGAATCACTCTTGTGCAAGCTCGCTGTCAGAGGCTAGCACAAGCTCTTTTATAAAACTATGAATGATAATATTATCCCCCTGGCATATAATGCGGGGGGATATAGTCATGGGTGCGGTTGTCTATCCGTCCACTCGTCTGTCTGAACATTTCGTTTCCGGAGCATAACTTAAACCGTTCAACATTTTCCCACAAAACTTGGTGTGCACATTAATCATGACCTGACGTGGTGCCTTTTGCTAATCTGAAGTTGATGACATGGGGCCGGGGGGATATGCCATATCCTGATGGCTCTTGTTAAAAGACTAAACTGTCTCAAAATAACCATGTTCATCATGTGGCTGACATCATTCATGCAATGGTATTGACCTTTGTTTTTCCTGCAGGTAGGTATGCTCAGCCAATATGCCTCCCCTTCCCCAGCGAGGTGTTCGTGCCTGGGGCGGCTTGTCTCGTCAGTGGATGGGGGCAGACAAAAGAGCGTAAGATCTGCTTCTTCTGAATCAAATTTCCTCTTCCATAGAACAAGACAGCACTACATTCAGGATGAGAAAATGCAGTAGCATCCATGCTGACTTGGCTTAATGTTGCACATCTTGAACAAATGCTGTCTTTGCACCAGGAAATGCTGCGACAGCTGAATTCTCATTGAAGACACTGAGCCGCTTATGAATTAATCTGGGTCATTCCCCTGATGGATATTGGCACGAAATGTTTATGAAAGGCACTTGCGTGTCAGATCTGATGTGAACATCTGTTCTGATGCTTGGATTAGCCCCAGAGCCGAATCCATACAGTGTCAGTGGCAACTGTGGTTTGTGACCTCTGGGGAAAACCCAACTGGCATTTATATTAACTGGTGTTTCGATGACAGTGCCTCTCCCTCATTAATACCACCCCCCACTGACCAATTAGGTGGCCAAAAGTCATCCTATTGAGATTCACAAAATGTGTTTTGCTTTCTGATCACATGCCTTTGAGGAGAGCACGTGCTGGCCTGCATTTCTGAATTCATGTCAGAGCTTGAGATTAACATTGCAATGCAGACACGTTGAGCTTTCCAAATTGCAGCGACTGCTGTAATTGCACTACAAATCCTAACATCTGACTGCATTTCGCTGGTTCTTGATTAACCAGAGGGTCAATCTTTGGTCACGAGGGAAAGAATTCCAAAGTGACTGAAGTCTGAGAAGAGGTTAAAGGCTTGCTTTAAAATGACAGATGCTACTTACAAAAGTGCACCTCCATGTAAACTGAATCTATTGTGAGTGTTATAGTGTGTTACAGGTGGTCACCTGTCTACCATCCCCCATGAGGTGCAGCTGGACCTAGTGGATCAGGCCAAGTGTAAACACGTCATCCAAACGGTGAAGCCTGACCAGAAGACCTTCACTGTCATCTGTGCTGGACCGGAGAATGGCGGGAAAGATGCCTGCCAGGTACGTGACCTTCCCCAAACCACCTTTACCGTCTGTCGAGCTGAAATCCTGTACAATCTATTCCAAACTGCAACCTGTATATGTTACGGGCAAACTGTGCAATCGGACATTTAATGAAATAAGTGATTTGAAGTCACAGCCATTTCACAAAATGCCTGATACAGAGTTTGCTTGTAACATATATACCCCTAGGGAGACTCTGGTGGCCCTCTTGTCTGCCCCAGCGAGGGAGGCCGATGGGCTTTGGTCGGTTTGACATCATGGGGAAAGGGCTGTGGCCGCAGCTGGGTAAACAACCATCGGCAGCCCTCTTGGAAGAGGGGATCGCCTGGGGTCTTCACTGATGTCAAAATGTTCCTGTCTTGGATCAAAGAGAAACTCAGAGGTGGTATGTGCTATGCGTTCGTTTTGTGAATCAAAATTTTTTTTCTCAATGTATTGCATAACATTTATTTCATATGGCTTTATGTTTTAAGACTAATTTTATTTGTTTCTAGGGACTCAACTGGACAGAGAATCAAGTAAGTATCTTTTTTTTATTGCAAAGGTATGCGTGAACGCATCAAGTAAAAATTGACAGTTCATGACACTTGGACTTTTTTTTTTTTTTTTTTTTTTACTTTTTGCAATAGTTTGTCACATGTACATGCAATCATGTAAAAAGCTATCCGCTATCGCTGATCAAGTAATAAGTGCCCAACTTTAATAGCCTTTAAGTGTCAAATGAGATGTGTTCACATGTGTAAATGTTATTGTCTATGTAGCAGTGAAATGACACGCTCTTATAAAGATGAGGTCATGAATTTTTTTGTGACTAATTTACTGATTGGTCCCACTTTTGCTACCCTTGGTGCATTATTTTACTTCTATTAAGTGCTGTGTGCAAGTAATTCTCACATTCTACAGGGCTTTGCAGTGTAAGTGATGGGCTCCGAACTGGTTTGGCGGGAATCATCCGGAATACATATCGTTTTGGCCACAGCTATGCGAACAATGAGTAAGTGCTGGAAGCTTTGTCTTTTATTTTAAAAAAAAAAAAATGCATACAGAATATTTTCTATTTATGTGTTACTCATTGTGGGACCAGTCTGGGAAGTAAATTTTAGAGTTTAAATTTCAGATTTTTATTTATGTTTTGCACAGTCTTTTCTTAATGCCAGGAATCCAATTGTAATTATAGATAATTTATATTCAAATAAATTGCTATTATTTATATTGATGTAATTTCCAACCATGGATGCTTAAAGTATAAGAAAGTTGGTAAGCTTAGACTGAGTCCACTAACCGCCCCCCTGTGTTTGCAGGAGAGATGAAAATTGGGGAATAGGTGCTCCATACATTAATAATTATCAGGTGTATGATCATTGTGCTCAGCTGCATTATATCTGCAAAACTATGTTTTGTCGATATTGTGGGATCATCATCGCCGCTGCATCTGCCGCGTCCGCCCCAGATCCTTCAGGTTGGCACAATAACTCAAAAACTGTTATTATATGACGTAAGGATTCGCTCTCTCCTGATTGGTGGAGGCAAGCTCCGCCGGTCACTGTAAACAGTGATATTCACCGCGGGAAAGTGCGCTTGAGGTGAATATAACAATCCAACAACCTCGAGCCAAAAATATATTAGGCTTCCCCGCGGGAGCTCCTGACAGTGTCCGTATTTTGTGTCACTTTGTCCCTGTGAGCAGCTTTACGTTGGAGTTGTCACCCCTCTCTTATTTTATATTTTCAAGTAGGGTCATATAATTAAACAGTTCCTGACTTCATTTATCAGTGAACCCAATGATTTATCCACCATGGACAAGTGATATTCACCAAGGCGCAGCTTGTCCAAGGTGGATAAATCATTGGATTCACCTCAACTGAAGTCAGTAATTGTCTATAATAGATCTTTTTCAAATTTTATATGCCCTTAGATCTTATCAAGATAGAGAACTCGATTTATTTTGGGCGTTGCCTTATTATTAATAATAAATTAACTCATTAATTTCCTGGAACACCTGAGTTCTATCATCCTGTGTGTTAACCCAATAACTCAATAACTGTTTTATGCATCCTTTTCAAATTTTATTTGCCATTAGATCTTATCAATATGGAGAACTGGATTGATTTTGGGCTTTGTATTATTAATAATAATATATTTATTGACTAATTTCCTGGAAGACCTGAGTTCCATCTTATTGCATGATGTGTGTGCAATATCACGTCACTCATGATCAATTATTTCTGAATACAAAAGCAAAAATATCATGATTAAGTAACAAGCTAATGAGTTAAATTTATTTCTGACCACATGAAAAATTGTTTATTGTATTTTTCATTATTAATGAGTAAATATTGGCTGTCTGAGCATTTATTAAAATTGGGTTCAGTTTATAGTAATTCAAAGGGGTACTGCAATATTTGGATAAAATGCTCATTTTCTACTGGTATTATTCTTGTCAGCCCTGCTGTCTGGGGCAATACACTAGCTAGGCATTTTTTCTGGGGAACTTTCGCTCCGGGGCTTTCCCTGATATACCATTTGCTTTCGAAGCTGACAGCGTAAGGTGACATTCACGTGCGGGGGTATTGAGCTAACTGAAATGAACTGAGTTGAATTTACAACCCGCAAGATGTGTATAGGGGAATGTAAGCCATTTTCAGCGTGCAACAACTCTTGACAGTTCACAGTAGCTCTGTTGAGGGGACACTATCTGCGTGTAACCCTGGTAACTCTGAATGTTCTCACAGTGTTTCTGGCATGTTCTGTCAGTGTAATAACATTACAAAAACATGGCTGCAACATTTTGAGAATACCTTTTCTTAATGGATAAGGTATCAAACCCTAGTCCTAGAGTGTTGCTGTGTCTGCTAGCTTTGGAGGTCCTTTTGACACCAGTGTCTGACTAAAGGTTGAAGATCCTACGAGCCTTTTTCTTAGTGCTATAATTGGCTGTTAAACAAAAGGAAACCATGTAGACACTGTGTTTCCCAAGAGTTTATTTTGACTCCAGTGTACACAGTATGCACTGTTTGCATAGGAGGCAATACAGTGGCAGTGCTCCATAGCCACGTGGAATATTGAGCTAGTGTACATAAGCTGCGAAGAATATCAGCACTAACTGTGTATTCGAAAATGTAGGGAATAATGTAAAGCGTGAAATATGTCAGTAAACATGCGCTTAATTATTGTATGTTTTAGGATGTGCCTCTGGTCCATAAGTGTCCCGCCTGAGAAGAGCATCCTGCTGCAGTTTTTGGAGTTTGACGTGGAAAATGAGACCCACTGCACTAGCGATCGGCTGACTGTATTCACTGCCACAGACAGGCTTATAGGTGAAGAGAGCAAACGCTGTGTATCTCCTGGGGTGTCTCAGCAGTCGTGTTCCAGATTATCCCTTCCCCAGCGGCTTTTGCCTCCAAGCAGCAGCACTCAGCAGGTTCTTCGGGTTTGGGGTGGGGAGGGGAGAGAAAATAACAGGGATGGGCAAATACGCACTAGAATATATCATGTTACACAACTTCAAAAGCCTCGCCAAACAATTCTTCCCACCAATTAGAATTTAAGATGTGCTGGAACGGGTTGTTACAGATCCATAAACCATGTGGGAACACCTGCATATTATATGCTTACCTGTACATATCTCCAAAACATTAATAATCCTTGTGATTGCTTTCCATATGGGACCTACTTAATTGTCTGGCATCTCCAGTTAGACGTTTTGCCCCCAGCTACTGTATCTGGGGAGAAGTGCAGTTTAGAACTGCTTGAAGCACGCATTCCCTCAATGGGTTACCATTACCTTGGAAAGTTGCTCAATTCTTGCAGATGGGCTTCACATTAAGGACCTAACAGTCTATGTTGTAAGCAATAAACATAGACGTACGCAAGCAATTTATAAAGTGTATCACATCTGGACATTGTTTTCTATAGCGTTGGCCCAGACTTATTCCACAGTTGCTTATGTTTGGCTACTGGCTGCCAACTGAAATAACAGCTTCTCGGTGGCTTAAGAATGTTAGATTGCCTGGGTGTTACTGTATTGAAATGCTTGTGTGTTGTCCACCAAGTTATTCTGCTCTCACTTCGTGCTAACAGAGTAGGTAAAAGTCACCAGCAAACTAACTTTACAAGCCTTAGTTAATAATGCTGGCAAGCAAGTAATCATACCTATTTGCAAGCTAGCTTGCAGTGCCTCAGTGCAGTGATGTAAATTCCATACTCTGTTGGTGAAGTTGCAGTTAATAAATCAAGGTCTAAACTCTATAGCACATATAATCACTCATCCAGATAAAGGCTGAGAAAGCAAACCTTGACTTACCGGTTGCAACATTGGCGTGACTTCTCAGGCCTTGCTCCTCCTTCAGCTCACACCAGGGACCAAAAGCTGCACAGATATTCACCTGGGACGTGTTCCTGTTTTGGTCGCTGAGCCATTGTAATCGATAGCGGAGTTTCTTAATGGCAATTTTGAGCTGGAGGGCGGCGGTGAAACCAGATGCCTTCGCCTGTAATCTGCCATCCTTCTCTGACCAAACGCCAACCACACTAATCCTGCTTCAGAGATTACATGTGCTTATGTCATAAGTATGACTGAGCCTGTAACATTTTGCTGTTGTGGACCAAAATGAACAAAGACTTACTTCGGACACAACAAAAATGAGAAAAATGGTAAAATAGGAACAAGAGCACTCAGAGAGCGCAAACCTCCGCCAGGGCCCAACAGTCCCCCTCATGTCTGATATGCTGATGAGTATTGTTACCATGTTCCTCCACACAAGTAAATAAATTAAAAAAAAAAAATATATATACACACACACACACACACACACACACACACACACACACACACACACACACACACCCATTTCAGGCTTTTCGAGAGATTCAGGGCACTTCTTCATCATACATATTCTGAATAGCATCCATCCATCCGTCATCCATCATCCATAAATCAAATTAGAAAAAAGATATTTAACAGTTCGCAGAAAACTGCAATAAAGTGAAATTATGGCCATTTTGGGCCTACATTTCTGGACTTTCGAGCGATTGAAGGCTATATCTTCATAAAAATCCTAATATTCAAATTGGCTATTTTTCACATGGAAAAAAGATTTTGTTAAGTAAGAAATTAAACGTATAAGAAGTTATAAGAAGTTACAAAACCAGAAATTTCTGGCACATCATTTCATCACCCAAACATGCCTAGGTTAATAGACATAACAAAAATATTTAATTTTCCTGAAAAAATAAACTTTGTATGAAGACAAGCAAAAATCAATATTTGAATGGTAGTATTGGCAGTAAAGGCTAATCGTCAGGCATTTCATGGCAAAGTTTGTGTCTATCAGTACAAAAGATCCAAACAGACTTCCATGAAAATTCAGGATGCCAGAGAGGTTTTCAAATTTAATTCAAATTGCCACAAAGTCCACATTCTGGATCTGATCTGGATGTGACTTGACAATACCAATATAGTAGAGTGCAAACAGACAAACAAACGTGATGACCAACAAGTAACAAACAAACATCTGATGTTAAAACATAACCTCCTTAGTGAAGGTAATAAATATTATTTCTGTGGGAAATTGAATATGTTTATTATGCATCTTTAGATGAAAATCTTGTATCTATCACCTTTAACTCATTCCCTACGTAATACTTTTATATAAAATTGTCGCGTTTGCACGAAATACTTTTCCCGAAAATCACACAATATAAAGTATTGAAGTACATGCGGCCCATGACCACAATCATCAACTGATTTCGTGTTTTCATCGGACTGCGAATGGTCATCCACGCCGCTGGCACCGGCTTACCGTCCGAAGGGAACGGTAGAATTCGCCGCGCCGTTGACAGTGACTTGCTGTAGGGAATGAGTTAAGGTAAATTTCTTACAGATATGTAGGCCTACATCCTAGTTTAGTGCTAGATTTTACTTGAGTGTGGGAACAGTATTTTTTTTTTTTTTTTTAAATAAATTTGGCATCTCCAATCCCACTCGAATCTGAAATGCCCAATTGGTGAACTATGTACAAGGCTTGCTCGTATGCGACCCCTTGCTGCCAATTCAGGATAGTGAAGACAGTTCACGGCTCTCCTCCGAAGCACGCGCCTGTCAGCCTGCTGCTTCTGAAGCTTGATTTATGGTTCTGTGTTGACTCCATGCAAAGGGCACGCCGTCGCCTCGACGCCGTCGTGGACCTTTCGAAGTTCTGCGTTGAGGTCGTTTGCGTCGTGCTGTGCCGCGAAGCAATTCACCGCCAAACCGCTAGGTGGCGTCAGGTTTTCCGAAGGACCTGTCGTGAAATCACGTGACTCGTTGGTAAAGTGTTTACGTTACGTTATGGGCTGTATTTCATTCCGTCGGGTAATAATCATGGACCATCCTTGGTAATAATCCCTACACCCTGCGAAGTCACTTCCCATCGTAGTGAAAACTGTGAAGGGCAGCAGGGAGTAGGGTTTTCAATTAATGGTCGTTTGGAATGTCCTTCGACATATTTCGCGGCTGCTGCTTTCTGCTTAAGCAAGTGTAAACAAACGTTGCCAGTTCACGGGAGAACTGTTTTCACTGGCCATTTATCAGTTTCACGGTAGCTTTATAAGCAACTGCATCGCTTTCATTAGGCGACAAATAGCTGCGGATAAAAATAAAAAATGACATAACTAGCGATAGCCAGTTGACTGTAGTAACCCATCAAGCTAGGTTCGTCAGCTTTCTGTGCGCTTGGTAACTACTAGCCACCGTAGTCATTTTCTTGAATGACGTTGAATCACATACGTCACTAGGCTCGGGTCAGACCAATCAGTGCCCTTGCGGTCTGCGTCGCTTTGACGCGCAGTTAGAAAATTTTAGAGGTGCATGGCAGACGACGCAGAGGCTCTGCGGTGGGGGTTCGTGTCGCCGCAGAGGCTCTGCGTAGCGACGGCGTCGATTTGACGAAGAAGCATAAATCCAGCTTCATACACTCATTGGTTGAATCTTCGCAAGTTCAGAACGAGGGCGGAGGATACTTGGACATGAACAGGCTTAGAATCTTCCTGACGAGTGCCCGTCTGGCCAACAGGAGGCGCTTGAGCAACGAACAAGGCAACTATTATTTTCCCTTCCCGGCAGTCCCGTCCCAATTTGCAACCCAATAGCGCAATAGCCAATTGTGCGCTACTCTGAAAAAGCTGCCATTGCTGGCTGGTACGAGACAGGGCTCGAATCCGTGACGGGATCGTCACTTCTGCTTCCCAACACGATGCTTTACCGAGTGAGCTATCCATCAGCTTTCGAACCGGAGTGTCTTGGTGCGGGCTATGAATACTGGTCTTGCTTTGTATGTGATTGGTTATCTTATCATCGTTCACTGTGCCGTGAAAACAAGAAAAATACTGGGACAAAAACTGAGTTGGGTTATTCTGAAATTTTACACATATTGTCTGCAATGCTGTTGACGACCACTGCTTGTCTGGAGAGCTGAAGCTAGCCACGGCTGACACCTGACGCACTTTATCTCCCCACGCAGGGAGGTTTTGTGGCAGTCAGCTCCCCTCCCCCATCCTGGTGGACTCACCCAGGGTATCGCTTCGCTTTCTGTCCGACTTCAGCATATCCGCAGCTGGCTTTGCCGTCAAGTTCAATGCTGTCGAGCTGCGGTCCAAATTGTATGGTAGGTCTGCAAAACTGCATCCCAGGTGCTTGTGCCCCAGGTGCGTCAAGCTCCCGGCTACAGGGTTTCTAATGACGGGGTTCTTTTGGAAATGTGTGCTGACACTGGTGTGTGGTAAAGATAATGTGTACTGCAGAGATTACAGTACCAGTCAAAAGTTTGGACACACTTTGCTAATGTCACAGCACTCTGTTTTTAGAGAAATTGAAATGGCTGAACTTCTCTATATAATCTTGAATGGAATCTGGTAACGGGTAAACAGTCAGAAGTTAAAAAAGAATAATTTACTTGTTCGAATAGTGTACAAAATTTTGGAATTCTCAAAGAAACCATGTTTTGCAAAGGAAACAGACAAACGAGCTCCTTCCATTTTCCAATGGTCAAATTAAAGTCTAGCTGTTTTGGGACTTAATGGGCAAAAAGGTCAATGAGAACCAAACCACATGTGCAGCACATTTTTGGGAACAGACGGCCGCTTTGCTGCTAACTCATTATAGCCATGTAACTGCCCGAGTGAAAAAATAAAAAATGCGAGTACGCTCAGTATTTATGACAAAAAATGCTGGTAAGTTTGATGAATTTCAGAATTAAATCTTTTTTTTTTTTTTTTTTTTTTTTTTTTTTTCAAAATACAGGATGCTTATTTCTAACATGCTTTGTCAGAAAAATGCGGGTACGTCCAAACTTTTGACTGGTACTGTATATTTGAATTGGCCCTTTACTGAACATGAAAACAGGCTGTCTCTGAAGTATTTGCCATTCCTGATAAATCCTGACCAACTACATAAACCATAAACGTGCTCTATTTATAGAGCTCTTTTCTCACTCCTGACTGCAGCACAAAGTACTTCACAACACAGTAAAAAAAAAAAAAAAATGGAACAAAAAGACAAGTGTTAGAAGTATTGGAAGACTACATGCCTATAAAAACCTCTCCACCGCTTGTAAAAAAAAAAAACCTGTAGTTTTCATTTTCAGTTGTTTGCGTGCATGTGTGTTTTCATGCGTGTGCAAATTTGTGTTTGTGTGCGTGCGTTTGCGTTTGTTTGTTTGTGGCTGCATGTGTGGGAGCAACATTAGGAATCTGTTTCATCACCTGCCTGTCTTGAGAGACTTGATTGCTTATTCTTGATCCAGAATTTTTGTTCCCCGTATTTTTTCCACTGCCAGTGGTGGAGCCGACTGAAAGATTTTGGCAGTGCTGAACAAGAGATGTACTTGTGGCCCCAGAATGTTCAGAGATAAATCACAACAGCTACTTTAACTTGAATAGTGCGGCTCAGGGATGGCTGTGGCCCTTGACAACCGCGTTGGGTGTTTATGCCTGCGGCGAGCTCTGCAGAGTGCCACTTGTAACAGAGAACTCAATAAAAACACCGCTCTGCATCCATCATCTTGCTGTGTGCACAGCCCTGCCCAAGAGAGTTGTACGAGAGGCTGCTGATCCCATGGTTACAAAGGCACTGGTGATCTTCAGTTGCGCACTATACCTCTGTTAACACTTGCACCAAACAGTAACAGTAATAACCATTGTTGTAGTTTGCGGCTACGCCGATTTAATCTCGAATTGGGGGGATATGTGTAGGAAATGCTTAAATTTTGACATGACTTAACTTGGACGTTTAACTACGACTCTTTAATAAAAGCTAAGGATCTGCACACTAATGGGTGCATTAATGCACATCCTCTCAGTGCAGTAGGGGACTGTAGCCAAAATGCCCCTTTCTTGCTGGGTCAGTAGCCTTGCTTTGGCTGTAAGTCTCTTGCTGATCAGGGGCCGCAAGCCAAACTGAGGCAATGTCCTGCTGTGTTTGTGCAGACTCAGCCTGTGACATGGTGGCAGTCATCCAATCCGAGGGCATCATTCAGAGCCACCGCTACCCTGATCGCTACGCCAACGGCTGCAACTGCCGCTGGGTCATTCACGCCCCTTCCGGCCACATCATAAAGGTAGAGCTACATGCCCCTTCTCGGCCGTTAAGTGCACTCTGAACTCATCTTAGAGTGACCCCTGACTTTCTCGGATACCCGTCGGACATGAATGCTTTAATGTTGTTTTGCATACGTAACTAGAGTAAGCCGGCGTGGTGGATGGGGTCGGTTTACAGGCACAAAGAGCGGTCAGTGCTCGGTCGACTCAAATCCCTACCACTCCTATGATGTTAACCCACTGGGTTGGAGTAGCACAATTGCAATGCATGGAAGGAAAAGGCTGGTGCATGGGTATCTGCTGAAAGGAATCGTGCTGTCTTGCAGCTTGGGTTTGATGACTTTGACCTGGAGCCATCAAAGGAGTGCATATACGATTCCCTGGTGGCTTTTGGCGATATCGGGGAGAAGGAAGAGATAGGTAGAACCCCTAAGACCAGAAGCTAATCCACCATACACTTTATTTTGCAGTTTTGCTCATTAATATATCAAATAACATCACAACAATAAGACACAGCAGCCTGACATTTTCTCAAGGGGAAGCACCATGGCAATTAAATGCATTTGCCAGCAATTGACTGAAAATTGGGCTGACTCTTGCCGTAATACTCTCCTCTACACTGAATCACAATGAAAATTTTTCTGGCGATAGCAGACCACTTTCTGATGACTGAAACAAAGAGTGAATCCCACTGTAATAAACTGCCTTCAACTGAATCACGCCAAGATTGAATCAAGCCATGATAAACAGCCTTCATTTGACTCAAACTAAGATTGAATCTTGCCATAATAAACTGCTTTGAAATGGCAAAAACGGACCCTAGCCATATCAATCGGCCTTCGTTCAGACAGAGAATGAGTGTGGATTGTTTTTTTTTTTTTAACCTTTATTTAACCAGATAAACAATTGAAATAAAATCTCTTTTGCAATTGAGACCTGGCCAGGAAGGCAGTACACAGCAGGTTGCATACTAAGACAAAAAACAGGACAATAACAATAACAATACACTAAACACTATTACAAAACAATCAGACTACCAACCACGAACAAAACAGGTGATATGTATTTAGATAAAATATAAACTGTAGACCCCAACTGAAGGCTCTTGTATATGATCTACTGAAATCTAACCATAAACAACAATTAAGATCTAGACTAAAATCTGGAATATATAATCAACCTAAGTCAAACATTTCTACCGAAAATCTACAATCTAAACCTTAAATCAATCAATTTAATCCAAGGTCTAAAATCTAAACAGTAACTATTGTGAATGTTATGCCTTTTTACTGTGCATACTTGCTCCCTACTCACATAGTCCATAGTGTCGCTAATGAGTCTCTTCCCTCTGAAGCGGTGCTTTGCGGCAGAGCCCTCCCTCCACCCCTGCTCAGCTACAAGAGTGCGCTGGTACTGAGGTTTACCTCCGATGACTCTGTGACCCACCGGGGCTTTGCAGCCACTGTGTCCTTCGTTAGCGAAAGCGGTGAGAGCTACTCGCGGAAGCGCTCATGTGCGCCTGGATGCCTTAGCATAGCCACAGTATGTGCACATTCCCCCTGAAAAAATAAAAGGGCACATCTCATATGAATGTGGTTTGGGGAACACGCTTACATGCACAGGCCGAGGCCATTACTGGCTTGTTCAGTCTTGAGCTGCGTCTCAATCCACACGTTTGTGCGTGGTGAAACATTTTGGCATGAGCCGCATATGGCGGACACTGTAAAGGACGCCATAATGGAGAGGGTAGCACCTTTAAAAATGGAAGTGTATCCCAGTTACCATTGTTCTGAGCGATACCTCTACTGTTGGATTTCTGATTTTGAGTTTCATGACGAAAGATTGTTATATTATTTCCAGTAGAGGTGTGAAGCTAGCTATGCTAGCAAGCCAGCTATCTTGCTTAGGCCATGGCTTGCTTTGGTTTTTAGGCAGGCTAGCTGCGTTTTGTGGTAGCGAAATACTGCACAGGCAACAGATGATGGTATTCCTGCCACTCTGATTTCCATGTAGGATAAAAATTAATTATTTTCTGTTTCAGGCAATACTTGCCATTGAAAATGCACGCACTGCAAAAAGAAAGTCTTACCATACATTTAAATCTTGTATTTACACTTAAAATACTCGTTTCTATTGGCTGTTTTTTTTTTAGAAAAAAAACAACTTCTGGCACTGATGAGAGATCATTTTGAATAATTTCCAGATTTGTCAATTGGGAAAGACAATATCACTTACCTGATGGACAAGTTTGGAAAGGAGTCAAAATGATCTCACATCAGTGCCAGAAGTTGTTTTTACTTGCTGTGCCAATTCTTCGAAACCAACATTTGACATTGACAGATCTGCACTTGTTGGAACCAGGCCAACCGGAGGGGAAAGTCGTTGATGATGGCTACGCCTATAGCTCCTCTTCGCTGAAGCCTGGTATGTCCATTTTTCTTCTTGGGCCTCAGGGCAAGCATTGTTCCAGCCTAATGACAAAGACTTCATATATGAGGGTTGTGGTTTTTAACAAGTGTTCATCTGTCAAAGATTTAATATTATTATTTATTACTTAACATTTTATGATAATGCATAACATGAAACAGTTTGCATACAACCATGCTATTATTATGCATGTCCTCATTACCTAGTTATGGCACAAGTAGGTGAAAACAACTGATGCAAGACATTTTTCTGCCTACAACTATGTTTTAGAATATGCATTTTTTCGATGCCCATAATAATATTAATCTGTATTTTATTATGGGTTGTAGAGGCTGATTTTGACTGGCGGATTATTGTTATGAGGGATCACCCAAATAACAGTAAGTGCAGTGGCACTTATTGTTAGTTTTCTTATCATTTTGGAAGTGTATGGGAACCCATAAAATCTTTTGTTAACAACGTGTGAACTTTGGCACATTAATACACCCTTGTGCAAATTAATTGGAATAAGCTCCAATTTTTTCAGTCTTTAATCCCAATTCATGTTCTCAAGCAAAAACCTGCCTTTTTTTCTTTATTTTTGCACTTCTTTCAGCAGGACAAAATGTAATCATACTGTATAAGAAATCTCATAATATTTTTGAGATGCGTGATGTAAAAATTGTGCCCTCGCATTTATTACATCAATCGGTATTGCATGACATATTTCTTGTTCATTTGTGGTCTTTTGTTTCCCTGGCTAGTTAATTGTGAGTCAGACATTGCACATTGTACATGATGGATGTGCCCTCGAGAAAGCACAGGAAGATTATGACTTTGCATGAACACATCCGCAAGTCATCAAGTCATACAGGGATATAGCAAGTATAGTTGATGTCAGTCTTTCAGTCTTAAAAACTGAGGAGGTCATTACATGTATTAAATTAATATGATTCATAATAAAAGTCCAGTTGATATTTGAAAAAAAAATCTATCATTTACTTTTTTTCACAGCTTGTTTCAATTAATTTGCACAAGGGCGTAGGAGCAGTCAGGGAATCCATACATTAATATTAATTTTGGTGTCTACAGCTCAATTACTCTGGTTTCACTGGCAGGCCAAACTTGCACTATTAGCATTTCTGGTCATAACTTCAAATTTGTTTGTTGGAAATTCAAAAGCTTGACATTACTTAAATCTTTTGGTCAGGCCAAGTTCAACAATTTCGATGGCATCATTTTCAACCAAGCTGGATTTTCTGCCATTTTGAATTTTTTACACAAACAGTTTCTCCTGTATCTCCACCTGCAAATCTTCCAATCTTCATCAAATTTTGGCTTGAATCAATGCTTCAGACAATTTATCACATAGTCTTCTATATTGTTCATACTTCCACCATAATTATATCCCCAAAATCGAGTTTCAGGGATAGTTTGTTTTTGCCCCAACTACCTTGTCCGCTGCCACAGCCGCTGTGGAGATTAGGCGTTGGCGCAATAACTGCAACAGTTTATAAAGTTTGTTATCCATTCTTGGCTGGTAGTTGGATATAGAGGAAGAACTGATTAAATTTTGGCACATTTCTGATGACACAATTTGCCATCAGGAGGTGCTTTGTCTGAAAATACCTGCAAATGTTTTTAAAGTTGCTCATCCATTCTCGGCAGGTAGTTGGATATTTTATATAGGGAAACCTGTGAATATTTTGGCAAATTTCTGATTACGCATTCATCACCAAGGGGGAGCTTTGCATGAAAATTTTATATTTTTGGCCAATGACTGCAACAGTTTTTAAAGTTGGTTATCCATTCTTGGCAGGTAATTATGTCTCCCCCCTGGAGGGAGAGGGGAGACATATTGTTTTAGGTTCGGTTCCCGTTCGCCTTTGCCTCGGCGTCAGCGTTCCCACTTCTATGCCAAAACCGTTTGCATGATCTTTATGAAACATTGCATAATTACTACTCAGGTCCTGAATTGGTGCCTTTTGGTATGTGCCTGTCTGTCTTTCCGTCCGTCCGTCCGTCCAGTGGGTTCGGCAGGGAAGGGGGGCGGGGAGGGAGACGTCTTTTTTTATGAGTAAAAACAAATTCTAGTTAAATATAGAGTGGAGGAACTAATGGATTTATTGGCAAATTTCTGGTTACAAAATTGACAACCAGTGGGCACTTTGCATGAAAATTTTACATTTTTAGTCATTACTCAAATAATTTGTCTCATTTACCTGTAATTTGACTCTTATTGTAGATCTAATTAAGATCTTTTCATGATTGGCAGCACAGGTTGGTAGTGGTGCAGAGGATTGGGCCAATTGGGGCTATTCCTTTGCTGTAGGGGATGACAGTGTAGGCCTTGTTTAACAACAAATTTGATGGTGAAGTTGTCAAAAAAAAAAAAAAAGAAAAATTGGTTCCTAACAAGGAAACCCTCTTAATCTTAATTTCACCCATCTTTTGACTTGTCTCAAGTACCATTTTTCACTCTGTATAAATCAATACAGAAAAATAAAACAATATATACAAAATCACTCAGTCACATTCCAGTACATCCGTTTCATGTGGTACAGTTTGTTATACAGTTCGACATACAAATTCACTTCGCAAGTGTCTCGTCTGAACCGGAACTCAGGCGAAGTTTGTTTTTGGAACAGACAACGCACTGTTTCCGCGGTCTTTGTGTCTTTGCCGCGGGCGGATGGCTCTCCAAGAAGTATCGTCCAAGGAGTCTGTTCGGAGCTAGTGACTTTGCCAGGCGACCTCGCGTGCATCCGGCGATATGTTTCAAGTGTTCGTCGAATGTTTCTTCGACCCATTTCATTTTGAAGTCGATGAAGGTTGTGTGGCACCGCAGATTCAGTTCCTTGTGCACACAAAAAGCGTTCACGAGATACATCTCGAAAAAGTACAGAAACGGTTTCTTACACCATTTCACAAACTTGCGGGAGCAGGCGTGGCTGGTGGCAAGCTGATCGGATCTGTCGACTCCGCCCATTCTCTTCGCTAAACTCACATCTTCAGCTGAGAATACACACCGAATGAGTGACCAGGTACTTCATTAGTCTGACCCAATATTGGTGCAAAATCATTCACGGCAATCGCCTCACAGCAGTTGCATATTGATACCACACGCCATCCAGCATACTCGTCCGCAAATACGAGGTTCCCGACCATGGGAACAGATCGCCTGCGGGTCTGACCTGTCCCGCCTGATTGGCTCGTATGTATTGCATATACGCCGGTCACTTGAGCATACAGTTGAATACAAAATCGTACAGAAGGGGTTAATCAGGCGAACTTAAATGAGAACGGCTTGAGGGCAATCAACCGGTAAAGGGTGAGGTTACTGAAGGCCCTCTGAACATCTGATGGCAGGCCGCTGCTTGTTCACCCACTTTATGTAAGGTGTATGCGTGCAGTAGAGAGTTACAGCAAGGCATGTCTGTCGGGGGAGTGTCTCCGATCTGTAGTATACACAGTGTTTTCTCTCTCAGGTTTGTGTGGAATGCCACACTCATCAAGCAACTCAGCCCCCATCCGGGAGGTGGGTGGAGAACAGAGTCGGATGATTGGCGGGGAGATGGCAGAACTTCACTCTTGGCCGTGGCAGGCAAGCCTCACCCTGTCGTCTGAGCTTATTTGTGGAGGGGCTGTCGTGCAGACGAGCTGGATTCTGACTGCTGCCCACTGCTTTTACAGTCTGTGAGTTTGGGAGACGTATCTCCATAGAGCAGTGGTTCCCAAACTTAGTTCCAGGGGACCATTGTGTATGGTCATTTTCATACGAACCTCTGTTGCAGTTCCAGAACATTCATTGGGTGTTTTATTTACCCATTAAACCCGTAGAACCCTAAAAGTATTTTACCCATTTTTTGCATTTGATTTTTGTCTAATATGTAAAGATTTTAACCCTTTGAGCGCTGAATACATTTTCAAGGAATTAAAAATGTAGTTATCCTGAGCTGTTGAAAACCTATCATGTGGCAACTTGTTTAAAAGAGCTCCCCTGCGGGAAAAAAAAATAGCCAGTTTTTTTTTTTTTTTTTTTTTTTTTTTTTTTTTTTTTTTTTTTTTTTAAATGGCATTTTATGTTATGGATAGGAAATCACACTTTAATTCTCTGTGGCTCCTAAGTCACCTACTCTGGTCTCATAATTATCTTTACTGGCTGCTTGATTATTTTCACCTCAGAGAGCGACGCCACATCAGATTTCTCTCGGTCATCGCAGGAGACCATGACCTCAACAGGAGGGACCCTGGTGAACAGGTAAGGACCGCCCAATCTGGATCCCCGAGCTGCGTAGCTAAGGAAACTGTCCTTTTTATAAACTCCACCCATTTTCTCCCTGTTTCCCGCTCCTCTGCCCCCATAGAGACGAGCGGTGAGGAGGATCTTGTTTCATCCTGGCTACAATGACTCCTCCCTTGATTATGATGTGGCACTCATAGAGGCTGGATTCCCCTCTGAAATTTAATGCCCACATCAGCCCAGTCTGCCTGCCTGGCTCTCAACAAGAACTTCCACCCGCCCACATCTGCTCTGTCTCTGGGTGGGGTGGTCTGAAAGGTGGGACAGTTGCTCTCATTCCAATGGATTCACAGCCTTAGGCTTATAACAGTGCTTGGAAAACGGCTGTATGTGTTGGTATAAAGATGATTGCCTCAGTGACATGATTCCTATGACTGGGAAAGAAGGCCGAAGCCAGCAGGTTTGGATATGCGGCCTCATTTCTGAAAAAACTGACTCTTTTTGAAAGATGAAAATAAAATCAAAAATGAGTGATTTGAAAAGTCTGTTCGCCCTCTACTATATTTAAAACACTGCAACAACTCGTAATCTGATTCTTTAACTTGTGAATTTGATTTCTTATTGAAAACGTAAGACTATTTCAAATCTGTTGACCGTAACAGACTCCAAAAATCGGACTGATAATAATGTGACTGGTAGCAATAATCCGGTGATGTGAAGCAGGTGAGCAAATGGTGTTACAGTTTAAAAAGAGATCTCCATAATGGCCTACTCTCTCAGCAAAGCAAAGATGGGTCGAGGCCCGATCCATTTGTTTGTAAACGGTCCGCGAGTGGGGCCTCAGAGGCCTTAACCAGTGACATCATAATAAATAACTAAACCTTGTTGTGATTTTTAATAGCATTTTAATCATTGTTTGTTCGCATATACAATCCCAACTCAGATAAAGTTGAGTCTGTATGGGAAATGCACACTAAAATAGTTAAGCAGTGATTTTGAAATTCACTCTTACTCAACTTCATTTTATTTGAAAATACACATTCACATTTCCCATTCAGACCGACATCACACTACAAAAAAAATGTTGGGATGGAGGAAATTTAGAATTAGTAAGGAGGCAAAACATTTGAATAATGATGCGATTTGAAACTGCTGATGTCAGAAGGTGACTGAAATGATGATTTGGTACAGAAGCAGCATCCAGGAAAGGCCAGTTCCTTCAGAGGCAAAGGTGGACTGGGGATTACCAGTTTCCCCACAAATGCTTGAGAAAATCATAGAAAGGTGTAAAAATAACTTCCTCAAACAAAGATAGAAAGAACTTCGGAAATTTCACCCTCTAAAGTGCATAATGTAATTAAAAGATTCAAGGAATCTCGAGGAATTTCTTTGCACAACGAGCAAGGACGCAAGCCTAAGCTGAATGCCCTTGATTTCCATTTACTCAGTATCAAGAACTGTCATTTATGTAGAAGTTCTATAACCACATGGGCTCAGGATTACTTTGGCAAACCTTTGACAAGTACGACAATACATAGTTGCATCCAAAAATGCCTGTTAAAAGTTTACTGTGCCAAAAAAGAAATTTTATGTTTACACTGTCCTGAAGCGCCGTTGATGTCTTCGGGCTTGGAGGTATCTGCAATGGACCATCACACCATGGAAACATGTTTTGTGGTCAGGCAAGTAAAAATTTCAGGTTGTGGACACCATGCGCTCTAGACCAAAGAAGAAAAGGACCAAATATCAAAGGAAAGAGACCTGGAGCACACAGTTATAATATACTGGTGCAGGTGACTGACGTTTCGACACAAGGTCTTCCTCAGAGTCAAATAAATCATTGGTATCTCGAGTTATAAATGTTTATTGTGTTGTGAAAAGGAGCGGCAACATTATAAAGCGATAAACACTTTACTATCCCAACTTGAAATATGTGGCAAGAATTAAAGTTAAAATAAGTGTTTAGTTTGAAAAATCTGTGAAGTACATGTGGTGAAACCTCTAATAATGTGCTGTTGCATAGTGTTCAATGTAATACAGGCCAAAGATAATTAACAAATTAGTGCCTTCAGTTTTAATTTTAATTCAACATACTTTCCCAACTTTATTTATGTTTGGAATTAAATGTTAGGCTTGCCACTAATAAGCGTATTAGCTGATAATACACAGTATGATCTCACGTGAGATTAGCGTCGCTCTCTGGCAGGCTGACTGTTTGCTTGTGTATTACTTAGGAACTAAGTACCGCAAACGCCTTCTCAAGTCATTATTGGTACTGTGTAATGATTTATCTTTAATTTGCCAGTTTACTTCTTGAAATAATGGAATGTCAAAATGATGAGGATTGGCCTATTCTATTCAGAGATGTATTTCTCATACAAATGCTTTTTCTTCACTGTTTTCCTTTTGCAACGCCAGTTTGTTAATTTTCTGCACTTTTTTCCCTCTTTTTAACGGAGCACCGACTGTGTAATATTCAGTACTGGACTGTTTGAGGTTAGGTTATGCAGTGCCATCTGCTGGAGGATGGTAGAATGCAGTGCCGACTGCTGGTTGGTGCTGCTCTTGTGCTGCAAAGGCCTACTCTTCAACTTCATTCTGGTTTTCTTTTAACTGCTCCTCTTGCTACGTCCGTCTGTGCCCGAGGGATGTCCAGCGGCATGTTCGCTCCTTGGCAAGCTTTTTGTCCTGCTTCATTCTTACTTTGTGTAGTATTTTATGTATTTTTAATGTAATTATGGGTCATTTTGAAAATAAACAGCTTTCAGAAAAGTCTCTGTGGAGGTCAGGGGTGGATTGGGCCGGAGGAAGGGGGCCTCTGAGTTGCAGTAGCCTCAGGCCTCAAAAACTTAAATGGAGTTCTGGTTAAGGCTCACCAATTTGCCAACAGATGCATTGGATAATAATCCATTAATATCCAAGACAGATTGGTAGAATTTTGGTCATTTCACCCTCATAAGTTTGTAATATAATTAAAAGATGACCGGAATCCACTCAAATCTTGGTGCATAAATGGCAAAGCCAAAAGTCAGAAATACATTGGTGAACAATATTTGCCATTGCGTCCGTGAATGCAAGTTGAAGCTTTACAAGGCAAAGTCAAAGCCAGACATCAACACTGTCCATAAGCACCACCAACTTCTCTGGGCTCAGTGTCATCTGAGATGGACAGTAGTACAATGGAAGTGTGCTCTGTGGCTTGATGAGTGCACTCTACAAGTGGTTTTCAAAAAAAAAAAAAAAGGGCTACCATGTCCTCCAGACCAAAGATGATGAGTTACCCGAGGGGTTGTCAGCATTATGTCCAAAAGCCAGCGTCTAACATCGTAGAGAGGCGAGTCACTGCGCATGACATGAGTGACCTGCACATTTGCGAGGACATCATTAATGCAGAACGAGATGCACAACTTTTGAAGCGGCATATGCTGCCATCTAGGGGTCATTTGTCTCCAAGTCAGCATGCATAGTGCATTGTGAGGTGAAGTGTATGGCAACGAATGTGCCGTACAATTGTGCAGCTGCAGACCTGCATAAAAGAGGAATGGGGGAAATTTCTGCATGTTAGACTAAACTTACATCTTCAGTGCTTAAATGCTTAATGATTGTGATTGATAGACATAGCAAAGGTTCACAGCGGTAAACAGTTGACTGTTCCAACCTTTTTGGACTTTGTTGCAATCAATACACTGTATATTCATTAATATGCAAAAAGACACTGCATCGCAGGGTCCTGTACAATCCAGTAAAATTGTGCATTGCTTGTTTTTAAAAAGGAACGCAATTCACATGCTGGCAGATCAAATAATGTGTTGTTGTACTGTTTTCAGTATTGTAGAGTGCGAGTGGACTTTTCAAATCAGTTCTTTTTGATTCTGTTTTTCAGAATCTGAGTTGTACATTTATTTGAAAAGTTTGAGCCTGTGTCCCCAAGAAAACTCCAGAAATATCTGATATAATCTGTACAGTCTTGAAAAAAAGAAAATACACCCTCTTTCAGTTCTATAGTTTTACGAATCAGGAAATTAAAAGAAAAAAAAAATCAGCTGGTCCTGATCAGGTCATAAAATTAGGTAAATCTAACCTCAGGTGTAAAGCAACACATAACAGATTCCGCCTTGCCATTATTTATTTAAACCAAAATTCAGCCGAAATGCGGAAGTCATCTGAGAAAAACTAAGTACACCCCATGATTCAATAGCTTGTAGAACTACCTTTAGCGGCAATAACTTGAACTAGTCATTTTCTTTATGATTTTATCAGTCTCTCACATCTTGGTGGAGGAATTTTGGCCCAGTCTTCTTCATTGCTTCAGTTCATTGATGTTTGAGGGAATTTGTTTATGCACCACTCGCGTCAGATCCTGCCTCAGCGTTTCAGTTGGGTTGAGGTCTGGACTTTGACTTGGCCATTGCAACACCTTGATTTTTTTTTCTTTCCCAGCCATTCTGTCATAGATTTGCTGATGTGCTTGGGATCATTGTCCTGTTGCATGACCCAATCGCGACCAAGTTTTTTGGTGTCATACAAATGGTTTCTCATTGGACTCCAGAATACTTTGGTACACAGAATAGTTCATGGTCGACTCAATGACTGCGAAGTGCCCAGGTCCTGTGGCTGCAAAACAAGCTCAAACCATCACCCCTCCACCACCATGCTTGACAGTTGGTATGAGGTGTTTGCGGTGATACGCTGTGTTTGGTTTACGCGAAACGTGCTGCTGTGCATTATGGCCAAACAACTCCACTTTGGTCTCTTCTATCCGCAGGACATTGTTCCAGCTGGCTTGTGGTTTATTCAGATGCAACTTCGCAAACCTGAGCCATGCCACAATGTACTTTTTGGAAAGAAGAGGCTTTTGCGTAGCATCCCTTCCTACAGGCCATACTTGTTCAGTCTTTTTCGAATTGTACTGTCATAAACTTTAACATTTAACATGCTAACTGAGGCCTGTAGAGTCCTAAATGTTCTTCTTGGGCTTTATGCAATTTCTCTGAGCATTGCACCGTCTGACCTTGGGGTTAATTTGCTGGGACGTCCACTCCTTGGGAGATCGGCAACTGTCGAATATTTTCCACTTGTGAATAATTGTTTGGAAATGGCCTTATAACTCTTCCCAGATTGATGGGCAGCAACAGCTGCTTCTCTAAGATAATTGCTGGTGTTTTTCCCCTGTGGCATTGTGTCAACACTCACCTAAATTCTCCAGACCAACAAAGTGCCAAAACCTCTGCTTTTATAGAGGTGATCACACTCGCTGATAATCAATTATTCAAGTACATTTGATCAGCAAAACCTGGCTGCTAATTATCTTTTTAACTCCTATGGAAGCAGCAAGGGTTTACATAGCTTTTCACACATGGCTTATGCATTTTGGCTGAATTTTTGTAAAATAAATAATGGCACGGTGGAGTCTGTTGTGTGTTGTTTTACACCTTAGGTTAGATTTACCTAATTTTAGGACCTGATTAGGACCAGCTGATTTTTTTATTATGTCCTGTCATGTAAAACCATAGAACTGACAGATCCTGTCACGTAAAACCATAGAACTGACAGGTCCTGTCATGTAAAACCATAGAACTGACAGAGGGTGTACTTTCTTTTCTTCATGACTGTAATTGTTTGCCTTGTTTTGGCATCACAGAAACATTCACACCATTCTTATTCAGCCCATGCAATTAAGTGCTAATCACTCTTAAGTATAATCATTAAAAGAGAATCATCTTGTTCAGTTATGTACTTGCCTCGAGGGAATATTTTAAGACATGCGGATGTTAATGCTTACACATACAGTTATTGTTATGAGCTTCTGTTTTGGGGCAATTCCATGGTAACTCTCGTAACGTTTTAAGGCTAAAATCAATTTTCAATCAGCTTTCATGTCATTGTCAGTCACCTGTGACAAGTGTTTTTCCGTACATAGGTAGATCCCACCCATATACATACAGCTGAGGGAAAGAAAAGTGTTGTCCCTTGAAATGTGGGAATTGGAGGCACCAACAGCTTGGTAACTCATGTTATGCAAAAAGGACACACAAAAACATCACTTCATTTCAATTCAAAATTTCTTAAAAGATAGAACTGATACAAAACTGAAAATCATAAGAAAGATAACCAACACTGAAGGTTCTGTTGCAAGTAATAGAATTACACTGACAGAACTATCCATGGAATGAGGCTTAAGGAAGTCCAGGAGGGTGGGTAACTCACCTTACGGTAACTCATGTTACCGTACGGTCAGCTCTTAATAACACCCAAATAATAGGGCCAGTGCTGCTCAGACACCCCTTGTTTTTTAGGTTCCCACATAAAGGTTACACCCACAGCAGAGGAAGATTTAACTCACAGAGACGTGGGCTGGAGATTAAAAATACCTTGTGTTTGGTAACTCACGTTACATTCAATGTTGCTAAGTTTGTGGCCCATTATGCCCAAAATGATGAAGGATCAATGAAAATGGACTTCATATCTAGAAAGGGCTTGCCTTGAACTATCTGAATGTGTTGAGTTTGGAGATATATCACAATTAATGTTGGACAAGGCTCTCTCCCAATTACAGCAAATTTTGTGCCTCCAAGATGCTGAAAATAACATGAATGTAAGAACGTTTGGTACTTGGAACATACGAATGAAATCAAGAAAGCAGCATCAGTTTGATCCTCTGATATCCTAGTTTTGCCTTGAACTAATCAAAAATGCAGTAAAATCAATTTGAATTTTCTTGTCCTGTGTCCACATTCTCATGGAATTGCCTTTTGTCACTTTTAAAATGTCACTGCGCTTTTATTGTTACTCTAGTTATGTGTTTACTAATAGTTGCCACAATGTCTGCAGAAATACTGTTGAGTAAGGGCACTCATCAAATTATTTGGTCAGAATCAATATCACTGTCATTTGTTAGCTGTAAGACACTAAAGCTGTGTGTCATAAGAGAGCATTCTGTGGGGCAGTTGGACAGGCTAACAGGACCCTGCAGCTGTTGCGCTTGCCGTTGCTGAGTCACAGAGAGTGTGAGCAGCACTACCCGGGCCGGCTCACGCGTCACATGTTCTGTGCTGGATTTCCGCAGTCTGCGGGGAGGGAAACATGCTTGGTGAGTTCTCGCATAACTCTGCTTTGCAGGAAACAGGAAAGAACAATGGAGCAGGCAATTTACATCTCCAATCCCGCCCAAATGCATAATGCCCAATTGTGTACACAATTATGTACACAAGCTTCTTTGTATGTGACCCATATTTTCATCTCAGGAGAGCACTTCGCAGCTCTCCTCTGAAGCACGCGCCTGTCAGCCGCTGCTCCTTTTCACACTTATAGCTGGAAACTTTGCAAGCTCAGAACGAGGGCCGAGGAAACCCAGTCATGTGCAAGCTTAGAATTTTACTGACAAGCGACCAGCTGGCCAACTGGAGGCGCTTGAGTGACGAACAATGCTGCACTTAAATAATCCCAAACCGGCACTCCCTCCTAATTTATTACCCTGCAGCGCAAAGCCAAGTGTGCGCTGTTCTGGAAAGGCTGCCAGTCACTGCTGGCACTGGTATAAGATCCCATGACCTAACCCAGGCATGTTGGTTGCGTTGGAATGGTATATCATTTTTCACAGCCGCACCTAAATCCTCAAGTAAGAATTATTGCAAAATGTGAAAGTAACCTTTACAAGCCTCATCTTTTAATTCACCCTGAACACGTCCTTGCATAGATAATTTTTAATCTATGTAAAGTGAGACTGATAACTTTCAACATTAAAAAATCTGTTTATTGACTGTGTCTTGTTCCTCAGGGAGATTCTGGAGGGGCCTTGGTGTGCCAGTCCCATGACTCCAGTTACTTTGTGTATGGAGTAACTGGCTGGGGCCGAGACTGTGGAAGGTTCCGGAGACCTGGAGTCTATACCTCAGTGCCACTCCTCAGAGACTGGATTGTCAAGCAGCTGGAGAGTTAATGGACCCCCTTGCTCCCCTAGAGCATAAACACAGTATCCCCACATAACCCCGAGCCCAATATTGCCCAGTCAACATTGCCAATTTTCTGCTTTATCTGCCCTTTGAATAACAAATGAACAGTCGAAACTCATCGGTATTGGATTCATGAATGCAAATGTTTCAACGCTGCTCACCACTGAATGTTGGATGAGTGGTGGTGTTCACGTTTTATTTCAAACCTGTAATATAACAGCCTTATTTTAAAGTTTGTATACCTATGTGTGCTTGAATTTCCATGAATCCACTTTCCAGAGCAACTACAACCCCAATTCCGAAATAGTTGGGACAAACTGTAAATTGTGAATAAAATCAAAATGCAATGACTTTCAGATCACTCGAGTCAATATGTTATTTACAATAGAACATAGATAACATTTCAAATGTTGAAACTGAGACATTTTACATTTATATCTACAAAATTAGCTTATTTCAAATTTTCTGGCTGCAACAGGTCTCAGGAAAAGTTGGGACACTGGCAAAAAAGGGCTGAAAAAGCAATTAATATATGAGAATCAGCTGAAAAAACATTTGGCAAGTAATTAAGTTAACTGGCATCAGGTGTGTAACATGATTGGCTATAAAAGGGATGTCTTAGAGAGGCTGAGTCTCTCAGAAGTAAAGATGGCCATAGGCTCTCTAACCTGTGAAGGCTTGTGTAAAAAAAATGTGGAATACTTTAACCCTCCTGTTGTGTTCGGTCAAATCTGACCGATTTACAAGTTTTCTCTCCAAAAAAATGCAGTTAATTTCATCTGTTTGTCATAAGGTTCCATGACTTTGTTCACACATGGCATCTGAACACATAAAATAAATTTGGAGAATTTTTATTAAATTTTGTGTGTTTTATTGAACTTGTATACACCTGTGGTGTTCCAGGTCAAAAATGACCGGTCATTAGAAATGAATGGGTAAGACCACAATTAGTGTATAAAATAGAGTTCAAGCACATTCCCACACTCCTTTCCCACACCCCAACATGCAAGTGTCTTTGAGCAGACACACACACACGCACACACTCACACACACACACAGCTTCCATGGCAACCCCCACGGGAACCTATCTCCGATGAAAGTGATGTAAGTGATTGACATATTGTGAAGATTTTGTTTTTGTTATGATTGACAAATTGTGAAGATTTTGTTTTTGTTATCAGTAGTGTTATTGTTGATCTTCAAAAAGAATGAAAACAGTTGTAGAGCTAAGGAGGTGAAGAGCAAAGATGAATTATAATGCAACACTGAGGAACACTGGAATAACACTTTGGTGCTACCTGTCGTTTCCATGGATGCATGGGAGAATAGTTGTTAATGTGTACATTCAGTTAAGGTTAGACAGTAACATGGTTAAGTTTTCCTGTGTAGATTTGGGCTTTTGACTAAATAAATCATAAAAACCGAAACAAAAATTGTTATTTTTGTGCCACTATTTAGAAAATTGAAATGGTTTCAAAACAGTGTCCTTGGTAAAATTGAAAAATGATTTTGTTAAATTTAGTTATGTTTCATCTAAGTTTTTAGTTTAGTCAAAATAATATCTATATAATGTTTTTTTCCTGTTGATGACCTCAGGTAAATTAGGCCTAACAAAGCAAATAGAAGTTCAAAACTTGTAATGTTCACAAGAGCTGAAGTTGATAAAAAGATCTAACACAACATTAGGTGATAATATTGTATCATTGTGGAGCAAATACACAATGTTCGGTCACATGTGGAACATTAGGAGGTGAGCCTAAATGAACAGAACAGGAGGGTTAAAACAATGTTTCAACATCAAATTGCAACACTTTGAAGGTCTCAGACAGTGCATAACATCACGAAAGATTCAGAGAAACTGGAAAAATCTCGGTGCAAACAAAGACCTTTACTGGTTGGATCTTCAGGCCCTCAGACGCCATTGCATCGTTTGATTCTGTTTGACATTACTAAATAGGAATACTTCAAGAAACCACTGTCTGTAAAACACAGTCCTAAGTCATCCACAGACATTAAAATTCTATCATACAAAAAATGGAAGCCATTGTTGAGCATGATCCAGAAGCGCCGCCATGTTCTATGGGCCTGTAGACATTGCATATTTCATTTTACAAAAGATTTTTCCATTTCTAAAATAAAATCGTCTGTGCCTTTGGGTTAGGTTCTGAGCGGCACCTCTTAAGAACTGCAAACGCTGATGGGGAGCCCAGCGACTGTATGCGAAAAATGAAATGGTAGTCCAAGCCATGCCAGATCCTTTTGTGGACTTCCTAAAAATTGAAATGAAGTACTCTGTATGGGGGGGGGTTGATAAATACTGACACAATATGTCATATTTGGCCTAAGTCTAAAAGTCCAGTTATATTAATTTGTTTCAAATAATCTAAACCACTGGGAAGTGCATAATGTGCTTATATGTTAAATCATGTTCTTATATATCCAAATAGCACCTATATACTTATAACCCAATTAAACTATATATTAATTCATCTTTTTTTTTCATGACAACTGCATCATATTAGTACATATTCATATCATGTTTGGTCTCGTTATTCTCGGGAGAATCCAAGGAGTTGTATGTTTCATTCCCATTGAAATTATGGTTCATTTCCTTTTGGAAACTCCTGAGAATAGTCAAATACTCTCTGGTAATCACCCAAAACTCTGCTGAAGTGTTTTATTACCTCCTCCCCATAGGGGTAGCCCAAAAAGAGATTCGACCCCTTTTCCAGGGTTTATGGCCATGCCGCCTGGATAAAAAGATCTTAAACAAAGAGAAACAATCTATTCTGGGAAGATCGTATTCGATCTGATAATATATGCGTGAGTAGCCATTGTGGATGTAGCCAATCTATATAGTCAGGGAAGATATCCGATTCTCCTCAAACGTTAGTGCGTGAGTAGCTTCTTCAATGATGTAACATCATTCGGAACTTCCGAACACGTTAGTGCGTGTATCCTTTCCTCAGGTATGAATTCTCCTCTGCTAAATTAACAGAACTTGTAATTGGTTAACGTTGATTTGTTTGATTTAAGCTTTTGCCTACCTGGTGAATAAATTATTGTGCAAAGGTTCCGTGAAATCCTTTTGTTCTTTCTAGCCACGTTACGACCCGGTACTTAGGGGCGAGTCCTTGCATTCCAGACTAGCTAGCTGATGTTTTAAAAGGTAGTGATGGGTTTTAAGTTGGATTGCAGATTCAGAGACTTATATAAAGGGTTTAAGTATCGGTCCTGGGGATTTGGCCTTAAGGGCACCCCTGGGCTTATAAGCCAAAGCCCTTTATCCCCTTGATGCTATAAATCTGGGTTCATGATATGTTTATGGCTATCATGGTAATTTCTTCCATCCTCTAGAACTCTCACCGAACTAAGATCCGCAATTGTATTGACATTACCGGGGGCCCAGTTGAGTAACTGGGTTTTCACGGAAGAGTCTGGCGGCTTAGTTGCTCGAGATTCACGCATGTGTCCCTAAACTATCAATTCTAATTCTAATTTGGAGTCAGATATTTAAAGGGTATAACTAAATTTGGTATTCTAAATTTATTTTGGAGTCATTAATTGTAACAGATGCCACCTTGAACGGAAAATATCCATTTCATACAAAAGGAAGACATTGTTGCCCAAAAGAACATGAACCTTTCCACAATTTCCGTCGTTGGTTATTGTTTTGTGGGTTTTACAGGCCAAGGTTCATTTAAACTGGACTGTAGCATAGCGGCAAAGTGTCCTGTGGTCAGACGAGTCCAAATTTGACAGTCTTGTTGAAAATCATGGGCATCCTGTCCTCCGGGCTAAAGAGGAGAAAGACCACCCCTCCTGTTATCAGCATTCAGTTCAAAAGCCAGCATCTCTGATGGTATGGGGATGCATTAGGGCATATGGTGTGGGAAACTTGTATGTTTTAAAAAGCATCACGAATGCTGAAAGGTATATAAAGGTTTTCGAGCAACATATGCTCCCCTCCAGACGACATCTATTCCAGGGAAGGCCTTGTGTATTTCAGCAGGACAATGCAAAACCACATACTGCAGCTATTACAACAGCATGGCTTCGTAGTGGAAGAGTCCGTGTGCTGAACTGGTCCGCCTGCAGTCCTGATCTTTCACCGATTGAGAACATTCGGCGCATAATTAAAGGAATAGTCCGTCAAAGGAGACCCAAAACTCTCCAGCAGCTGGAAGCTTGTATTAAACAAGAGTGGGATCAAATCCCAATGGCTAAACTCAAGAAGCTTGTCTCCTCAATGCCAAGACGCCTCCACTCTGTGTTAAAAAAGAAGAGGGGATGCTACATCATGGTAAACAGGCCCTGTCCCAACCTTTTTTGAGACCTGTGGCAGCCATCAAATTTGAAATGAGCTCATTTTGTGGAAGAAATTGTAAAATTTCTCTGTTTCAATATTTGCTATTTTATCGCTGTTCTATTGTGAATAAAATACTGGCTGGTGTGATTTGAAAGTCATTGCGTTTTGATTTTATTCACAATTTGCACTTTGTCCCAACTATTTTGGAATTGGGGTAGTATAATCACACATCTCCACACATCTCAAATTATTTGCTGGCAGTGGGAAAAGATTTAGCTCTTGGTCAACATTAAGCTTAAGTGACATCTCGTCTCTGACTTGTCTCCAGGTGGTTTTTCAGTAAGAAAAGGATCACAATTTAAATACTTTGTTTTCAGCTTAGCCTCTCTTAAAACATTTCATAAATTTCAAACTGCCGCCACCCTGTCTGAAAACAAGATTTTTTTCATCAACAAAACATCTCAATGGTTTATTTTACAGTCATCTTGGTTTGTGCTCCCACAGTGCCATGAACAAATTTAACATCACTCTTCTGCTCCAGCATTAAATAGCCTTCTCTTCTCTAGACAAATAGACTTGTGGGGTTGCACAGACCGAACCGAAACTTATTCACAAGATCACGTTGCACTTGTTTTGATCCGAAGATTAGTAGTTCTCCACTTGCTGATCAGCACAGTTGGTTGAGTGTTTTAACATCATAAATAGCCCACACATTATGGTGCACATTTTCTCTATTATAAGGCTGTATTTTTTTTTTATAGGCATACTAATCCTAATTGAGGTAATAACATATTCTTATCTGTGAGATATTTCCAAAAGTTTTACTCTCAAGGGTTAAATTAGGCCAAATAAAGAACAGATTACATATGCTGAATGCAGTCACCAGATCGATGGGCAGACCCATACTTTAAATGTAAGCCAGTATTGGAACTCACTCTCAAAGAAAGCTTGCATGGAATCCAGGCTATGGAGAAATGGAAAGAGTTTCACATGAAATCTTTTTTTAACCCATATTTCCGCATCTGTTTACCATGATACCATCATGTGTACCAGATACTGAAGTCTTTTGTCACACTATGAAAGAAAGAAATTTCCGTCTAGATTGTCTGCATAGCTTCAGTTTTGCGGTAAACTTCAAATGACAAATGTTGGTGAGTAATAAAGCCTTCTTCACAAAGCTTAAAATGCCATAGATGTGGCTGCCAAAAAATCTGTAAGCAGCTGAGTAGGAGAAACTGAAACTTTGAGCTGCTAACACTTAAGATTAAAGGGAAAATCCTTCAAAAAATCAGGAAGCGCATGATATTTGTGGATAGGTCAATAGTGTAGCATTCGGCATGTCCAGGGAACTGGCCAGTTCCCAGTTTAAACTTCCCAGTTCCCATCATGGTGCATTGAAGAACTATTCCCCTCATCATTCATACCCAACGTAACATATTTAATGTAACTCCTCCCAACATCAACAAAACATTGTGCTCCGTGTTTTTCTAAAAGCTGGCAAGCATTAATGTAACAGAACTTCTGTGAAAAGCAGGTCATATGGCCAGGGTAAAAAAAAAAGAAGCCTTTTTGTGACATTGCACACAAGACATCAACATTTGACATGTCAGGAGTGTAACACATTTTTTGTTAAAATTGATGTTAAATTCAAAGAGCAGTATTTGGACAGAGTACCGTTTGTCTATACTTACATTGATATGTCTTTACTAGATATACATGGTATGTTTGTTATCATATAAAACAAAAATAATGCCAAAAATCAAATGTTGTGCAATGTCACATTTTTTTTTTTACCCCGGCCATATGTTTCACGAGACCATCCTTTTTACCAATGTAGCTGGGCACCATTACATTTCTCCTTTGCATTTGCTACGTATCAGCTGCGGTCGAGATAGCATAATGCTGAATTAATTCCGCATCCGCACAACCATTATCTTTACTGCTTCTTCCTTATTTGGGTCGCAGGGGAGCTGGAGCCTGCTACAGCTGACTGTGGGCGAAAAGCAGGATCACACGTTGGCCAGCTCGCCAATCACAGGGTGCATGCACCATTCACACACTCATGCCTACTGGCAATTTAGAGTCTCTAAATAAGCCTGACTTGCCTGTCTTTGGACTCTGGATAGAAACCGGAGTACCCGCAGGAAACGCATGCACACACGGGGAAAACATGCAAACTCCGCGTAGAAAGACCCCAGGCCAGGTTCAAGCCCACATCCTAGGTGTAAAGCAGCAGTGCTACCCACTGCGCCGCCCTAACTCTGTACTATTGAAAACATACTGATTTCTTCAAACTGGGAGTTCAGAAATCATACTGCAGCTCCCCAGTGGAAATTTCAACTCGGGGAGGTCTTTAAGAGCACTTTCCTTCTTGGACTTGGGACGATTCTGTTCCCTGGACAGCTCAAACACGCCATTAGAAAGCACAGGAATGTTTCAACCATATCTTCCAATTGCATCTTTATCCTTTTTCGATCATAAATTGCTCTTAAGTTCACAGAATAGAGCGGAAAACTCAACAAGTGGAAAGAAACGGCCAACTATTATCATGTAATTCACAGTCTGATGGGCGCAATCATCGCATGTATTGATATACCTGTGACATCAGGAAAAAACCGAGAATGGATATACTTCACTAAAGATGGACTCCAGTATCTTTGTATTTACCATTACCTTGGTTAAGACCAAGGTACTTTGAGTTTTAAGCGGTTGCAAGCCAGTTTACAGGTGCTTTACCACCACCTGCTGGACTGGAGTGTGGAGCAGTAGACACATGTCAATGGTAATTAACCCTTTCAGCGAGTTGCCCAATGATGTAAGATATCAAAGTCAGATGCTGTTGAAAACCTATCATGTGGCAACTTGTTTAAAAGAGCTCCTGCAGGGGAGCTCTTTTAAACAAATTGCCACATGATAGGCTTTCAACAGCTCAGGATAACAACATTTTAAATTCCTTGAAAATGTATTCGGTGCTCAAAGGGTTAAGAGTCTGGGAATCTCACAGAAACACAGTGAAATTTGTCTCAAAGTTCAGAAGAGAAAAAGAGATCATCTCCAAACTGTCAATGAGTTCATGCATGTCGCTTGATCCACAAATGCAGACAACATTTCGCAAGTCAATTTTAGATCTGACACCGTCTTTTCACAACTAAAGTGTGTGGATATGGGGAAATGTGCATATATATAACTTGTAGGTATTGGTGCAACATGCAATACTTGAATTTATAAAAATGTATGCCTTCGCACAAATCATTGTGCATTCATTACTTGGCACTATGGTAGCCGGTAAAGACATTGTTTTTTTATGTTGTTTTTCAAAGTTATGAAAAAGATTACTGAAAATAACAAAAATAAAGATACATGGAGCATTATTTAAAACAAGCCAGTGGCAACATGTCCTGGAAACACAACCCTGTGAGTTGCCAACCACTTAGCTGGTATTTAATATTTTTTAATTTACAAAGATTTTTAGGTTATAACAATGGCACAAAACCCTCTTTTTCACATACAGACAACTGTCCAAAAGCCAAGATTTATTTTAATGATCTCAGAGAAACTCCAGTCATTGCTCCCAAAGTAAAATATGATACCTCTGAAGCCCGAGCGTGCGATGTTGTACATGTATTATATATATATATATGGACTTCTCTCTTTTTAACTATAACACATAAAATGTTGAAAACAACTTTACAACGGTAAGTTTTTGAATAAGAATAACGAGAGCTATAATTTGCACCCATATTTATTTATTTATTTATTTATTTTATTTCTCCATGTAAAAGTTAAGTCATAGGCAAGGATATAGGATAAATAAAAAGTTGACTGAACAGTATTTTGTTTTGTATTATGCTCATAAACTGCGTACACATGCATTTACTCCCCATTTGATCCCATTGCAGTTTTGATGAGGTCCACAATATAACATTCTCATCCAGATATGTCCTCAAACATACTTGCTATTGTTTTGCTCTGTTATTTTAAATAAATGAGTTGCTTTTTCCATCTGAATGAAAAACATAAAATTGTTCTGCTTTTCTTGTCTTTTTTTGGGCATGAGGGACTATAGTTACAAACGTATTTCTTTAGAAACATTTATGTTAATTTATTTTACATCTTTTTTTTTCTTTTCCATGAACACAAAAACATTTATGCCTCATAAGTTTGAAATGTTCCTAAAACCTTTTCACAGTACGATAAACCATTAGTAAGTCGCATAAACAGGAGTTTGCAGGGGGGACTGTAAAATGACTGTACAGTTCTGCAGCATGATGCAGTATTCTGATATGGGCAGATAAGACAAAAGTGAACTTGTACCAGAATGATGGGCTAAGAGGAGCATGGAGAAGGGAAGGAAATGTTTCTGATCCTAAGCATAACCACCATCTGCATCGGGTGCTGTTAATGGGGTCCAGACTATAGCCAGTCATTGACTGCAAAAGATTTGGAACTAGGCATTAAAAATTGAAATTCATAATTCATGATTTTTCTAATTGTGTTTGAGCTCCTATTATTCATGAATGGTGTTTATAAAAATGGTTGCCATAATTCCAAGAATATTTTGACAAAACCATTGAATTTTTAAGTAAATTTACTTTAAAATTTCTTTAAAATGGGTACACTTGAGCACTGTTAAGATATTGAGGAATCAGCGCATGTTTTATGGAGGTTTCTGTTACTTTTTTATGTGAGGAGTTTTGTCAAACCCTGTTATGAAAACATTAATCCTTCATTTTAGTTAACGCTGACTGTAAATTATCAAAAATATACATAATCTTCTAGATTAAAATGATGGAAACCCAATCATATATACTAATTTGCGTCAGCACTGTAACACATGTGGTATCATGCCTTTTTGTTTGGTTTGCATGTTTCCTCTGGGTACTCTGGTTTCTGCACCACGGTCAACAGACTAACATCAGGTTAACTGGAAGCCTAAAATGTCTCCCGCATAGGTGTGAGTGAATGGTCTGCAAACCCTGCAATACTGCCCCTCGCCCATTGTATGCTGGGATAAGTTCCAGCCCCTTGCAACTGTGACAAAAAATATACAGGTTAGACTGTGAATAACTGAATGTCTATTTTTGACCAAAAGAGGGCAGTGTTCTCTACGGGTTGTACGGAGTTATGAGCAATGGTACTGTCCAGGTTTACTGTCCATTTGCAAGTTCTGCTCATAGTTTTGTTGGTGTATGCATCAAATGTTAATTGTAATAATAACTTATTGCTATTCATAACTGCTTAATTGATTGATGATGTCATCCCCAATTTATTGATTGATTGGTGACATCATTTCCTCTTCATTCCCTCCTTTCGGGCTTTATTAATGGCCCCAACCACTTTATAAATCAATCAGTCAATCAATACCCTCCATTACTCATAAGATACAGTACATAGAGTACAATAATAAGTGAATACATGCAAGAATAAACATAGTACTGTAGGTGAATGTAAGTAAATAACTTGTCTATTCTTGCATGTATTCACTCATTATTACACTCTATGTATCTCATGAGTAATGGAGCGGATTGATTGATAAACAAAAGTGGTTGGGGCCATTAGTAAGGCCCCAAAGGGGGGAATGAAGAGGAAATGGCGCTGCCAATCAATCAATCAACTGGGGATGACATCATCAATCAATTAATCAGTTATCAATAGCAATTAGTTATTATTCAGTTAGTTATTATACAGTATAATACAGTATTATCAATCGCATTATCCTGTATGCAGCATTTATACACTTAATATTAATATTATAATGTTAATATTCCTATAATTATACATGCCTTAGAGACGATTTGCGTAAAACCATTGTGATATTGTTTGTACTTCCTTGTGATGTAATTGTAAAAGATGGATGGAGAAAAGCATGGTTAACTTTGTTTTGCGCAAAGGAAAGCTCGGCTTTATGTCTGCTTGAAATTAAGTCTAAAATTGTCCTGGGAGAGTCTGCCTCTGCTCCAGTCTTTTCAGATCAATTTTTGAGATTTTTCGCAACAGTATGTTCTGTCTTTCGTAGTATGCCTGAAGATTTTACACTTCAAGTAAAGCGTTTTAAATGTGCAATTAAAATAATAACCGCTATGAATATGGGTCGAAGAAACTGGCTCAATACTGCTCAAAATATTCTTACCTGTGTTATTGGTAGGTTTCAGGCTGCTGCTTCAGAGGATAATATCAGATTCAAAAGACAGTATTCAAGGATAATGGAAGTAAAGCTGCTTCAACACCGGACGCGAAACGAATTTTTCGCACGACAGATTACATTCAAAGTCAATACAAAGACGCGATATTCGCGGTTTTGCATTGACTTTGAATGTAAGCTGTTGGGCGAAAAATTCGTTTCGCGTCCGGTGTGAAAGTGGCTTAACTGTGATATCTTGGATCAAAAACTCATGCATGCTTCCTTGCTGGGATGGAAGCAATATTTATGTCAACATAACCTATTTTAATATGTCAAAAGAAAAATAACAATAAATAAGGTCATGGTATGTTTACAATCCTACAGGTTTATTAGCTGAAATGTTCAGGCTGCCTCTGTGTTTTTACAGAGCTGGTTCAATTTCAGTGATGAGAACTAAAATCGGGTAACAGGAGGTAAGAAGGGAAGCGCATAAAATTGATGTTCTTCTGTCTCCCCTGTCCCACTTACATGAGCAAATATATATTTTGTTTCTGTTTTCCCTTCTACCCTCAAGCTGGAGCTGGGAGGTTCCATGAGAGCATTTCAATACAGTAGTGTGTTCTTACAGATGCGGAGGTCTATACTTAAATTTTGAGGGAATGACATGATATTTTCATATACGGTAGCATTTTTGACAGAACATTTTTTAATTCATTTGTATTGACATCTAAACCTTGGATGAAAAGTATGGTGAAAATCAAAACCGTCCAAATTAGGGAAACTGGTAAAGGCATCACCCTTTAAGGCTGGGAATACGGAATAATGTTTATGGATGATGTTATGAACAGCCCATCTCCCATGACATGAGCCAGTACATATGAGAACTTTTCCTCTCTTAGCTGAGTTACAAAATAGAGAATACTTTTGCACAACCCCTATCAACGGAGTCTCCCCCTGGCAAAGGCTGTGCGAGGGAACTAGGAGTGGCATTTCCAGATGGGCTGGCAGGTCTAGATGACTGGCAGTTCCAGGTCTGCAGGATTTGGAGTTACACAGCAATGAACAACAATAGAACCTTCATGTTGTTGACCCACCGAGGCCGAAGGGTAGGGGGAGGAGCTGGAGTCTATCCCAGCATTAACTGGATGAGGGGCAGGAATTCATTCTAAACACTGCAGCATTTACTGGGTGTACGCGCACACGCACGCACGCACGCACGCACGCACACACACACACATACACACACAGAGATTCATTCACAAATTTTGGTTGTATTTGATTAAATTATTCCCCAAACATGAGTGCCTGTTTGTAACAGGTGCTTGGATGAAATAGACATTACAATTATTGTGCAGTCTTGGATAAAATTTCAGCTGTTTTACTGTTCCACAAATGCAGATTAACCAGTGTCGACATGCAAATGAAAGTCCCCCCCCCAATTACCGTAAAACTGGGAATTTAGGCGCAACAAAAAAAAGATCTGATCAGTTAGATAAAACCAGATTCCATCCGCACAAAAATAAATGATTAATCATGCCTGCATCCAGAATTTACACATAGTTGATTTATTAACTATGTTCAACCTTTGCAGGCATCTAACTGTAACAGACTGCACTGACTACAGTTAAACGTACTGATGTCTCAAAATGCCTGCTATGAAAAAATTACAGCAGTGGACTTATGTAACTATAAAAGACATGTTCCCATCCTCACCTCACAGTGTGTGAGAATGTGACTCAAGTACTTTTAGCTCTTGGCTTGTCAATAGTCATAAAGGATAACTTTTTGAATAATCACAGTAAATGCAAAAGCATACACATTTAAGTTATGCATCAATTTATTGTATTTCGCTTTCATCCCCAACCAAGTGAGGGCACCTACTGTGAACACTGTAAAGCTTGTCAGTTACTACATTGTAAAGTCCCTGGATGTGTAAAACAGATCCCTTCTATTTGACTGGATCCATCCCTGCTGCAGACCCTCTTGACAAATAATTCTCAATGAAAAAGGAACTGTCAGGAGCCATTTTGGTTCATTGATGTGATCTAATTTAACCCATCTAATCCCACTGGTCACATTTGTGACTGTTTTTTTTTCCCCCTACTTCCAGAAGCTCTAAAGATGTTGATGGCTTTGGGCAAAAAAATGCAACTTTGAACTTAACGATCATGAAATCAAAAAATGCATACAGTTTATGTGTAAGGGAGTTCTAAGGAGCAAAATACATGCACTCACATTGCAAGGAAAAATTTGGGATTAAACGGGTTAAAATTAACCTTGATGGCACAGGCAAGCAAGTCAACAGTTGGATGTTTTTCCTTGAATCCCTGACACCAGAGAGCTCAGACTGTGCACATATCTAGTTTAGTGTTTCAGTTAACCACTCAGTCAGATTTGATCAATTATTATCACATTATTTTTTAGATGCGATAGCTACTGGAATTAAGGTTTTGGGAACTGCTGGTCTGAACATATGGCTACATTTTTTTTCATGAGTTATAAGCAAATTGAGCCCTCTAATAAGATCCCTTGAACAAGCTTTCTAATCCCAAATGAGCCTATACCATACAAAAGGCCTCCATAAACACTTTGGGTTATCTGTGAGCACCAGCCTCTCTCCAGCAGTTTGTTTTCAAACAAGTTTTCTGCTGTTTGAGGCGACAAAAAATATCATATAATCTGCATTCTGCTAATGAATCAGTCAAAACTAATACATTGAGAGTTGGAAGACAAGGCAGTAAATACATGGGAAACACCAAGGCTACGACCGGAGCCATGAAACGCACAGCTGTACAATCAAGTAAATTTAATGGTCATCGTGAGAGGCTCGTCTTGTGTCCTTTGAAGGATGGTCTGCAGCATGTGAACAGGTGTTGCGAATGACTTCGACCCCTTGAAAAAGTTCTCGATGAATGCTGGATCGATCCTGGCGCACTTACCCACAGCCGCGTGAAAGTTGTTGCTGAGCACACCGTAGATGTTCCCGGGGTCGCTTTGTCGGCCGAAGAAGAGAAAGAGGGCATAGCAGTCCTGACCAATGGAGGAGCAGAACTCGATCATCCTCTCTGCCTTGGTCTTGTCAGCTGACTCCATGTGGGCCAGCTCCATTGTCTCAGTGTAGGGCTCCTTGGGGGAATCTCCTTCCCCTTCCTCGACCACATCTGTCGGATACAGGACCTGCACGGCCACCTGGATCTTGGGATTCTTGCTTTGCGCTTCAAGGACAGCCCACACCCAGTCAGTGCCCAGCAAGATCTTCTGCTCCTTGGTCATGGCAGTGCAGTTAAATGTGTCGGTGATCTGAAGCTCTACGCTCTGAGAGATGTACGCCATCAGGAAGATCTCAGTCAGGGTCCCAGTGCTGGGGACAAACTTGTTTTCGGGGTCCTGAAACAGCAGATACTCCTTGGTCCTGGTGGCCGCCAGTAGAACGCAGGTGCCGAAGAGGACCGTGAAGTCTATGGGGGCAACTTTCCTTTTCCTTAGGAGGTTTCTGAGCGGGCTAGTTACCCCCAATGCTTTGGTTATTACCTGTCCCATGTTAGAAGGGGCTGCTCACAGTGTCGTTTCCCTTATGTACTAGAGACAAATACATTCAATTAATTTTTCAGCACAGCAAAATACCAAATTGACTTCACAGCACAATAGCCAATATAGCTATAGGTTTTCCAGGCAATTCGTCATAGGAATGCTTGTTATGCAACTTGTCCATTAAAAATATCAATTTAATTAATATCACATCCAGTCAGTGATGTAACCAAACTTACCAGCACTAGTCTGTTCTTGGGTTTAGCTTTGTTAGGAAGAAATTGGCAAGCACCACATTCCTTTCTGGTTACCTATTGAAACATGCAGACAGTTGAAAGCTGGACAGCGAATGTAAAAACTGCAGGCTGTTCATTACAAACTTAGGAATTTACCTGGGGCTGGTGCAGCTTTGACTCTCAAATGGCCCTCCTTATTTACATAGAACTCCCGCTAGGCTGGGTTCGGATACTCTCCTAAATGTTTAATTCTGATGCGGATACATTGTGTGTGTAGGCAAACATACCCATAATCTTGCAAATCACCAAAGAGGACCAAAAAAACCTGTTTCTGCCCTATTGAAAACAACAAATAAAAATTTTTTTTTTTTTTAAATAGACAAGCTTGTTAGTCCTTTATAAATTTGTATCAGAATTCAGCAGATTAGTTTGAACTCATCAAACTCTTGCATTTAAGTTTTTTTTTTAATTTACAAAAATAATACCTTCAATAAGCTTGGTGGAGCCAAATTGTTGATTTTATATCAAAATTATCCCATTGCATTGAAGTAATAGCTAACATTTAAATTTATAGTAAGTTATGTCACAAATCCTATGTTCATTAGTGTACCAGCAAAGCGAGCACAGTATTGTTATTCCTCTGATTACTTCTTTTTCTTCAATTATTATTATTATTATTATTTATTATTGTTGTTGTTGTTGTTGTATGCCGGGATGACAAGTCGGGAGTCATATGGATCAACGATTGTCATGCCGCATCCACCGCTGCATCCATGCTTGTGAGCGCTCCACAGCAGACAAATTTCAACTGATTCATTATTTGGAGTGGGCCGTGTGTGTGGTAAGGTCACAAGGCCTATCGATTTTGGAGCGATTGCTTTAGGGGGTCTTGGGATGGGGGTCAACCAGCGGGTGACCGACTATATAATTATTACTAGTACTAGCAGTAGGAGTAGTATCTTTATTTTTACGCACTTAACAGTGTTCTAACTACTTCACCTACAGTCTCCATTCAAACTTTGACTTAAATGAAGACACCCCTTTGCCCTGGAGCCGTATTCGCACCTTACGGGAGCTGATATGGTCGAGGCGACTTCAGTGATCTGCCAACTTACCATTCGTTAGAATTCACCATTTGTGAGCTAATATTCTACTTTAAATATCTTGCATTTATTTTTTTCCTTATTACATTATTTGCACAAAATTTTTGTTCATTGTTGCTAATGCATTTTTAATGCCTCTTAGTATAGTCCAGTGATGTTACATAATTCCACTCACTCCAACGGCGCACTCAGCTTGGTTTGACTTATTGCAGATTCAGGCCTGTCCTCTGCGTTAATTTTTTCTAATTTGCAAGCATTGTTTATGGAATGTTCAATTATTTTTTCTACTGATTCTATTTTGTTGCTGTTGTATGTAATTGCTGTAAAATGTATTCAGTTAGTGCTGATCTCTATCATCTAACACGAGCTGGCTACCTTTACCTGAAGGTGGCTAATGTTAGCTCTCACTGTTGCAGTCAGCGAATAAACGAGCTGCAACAGCCCTTTAGCTGTATTGAGTGGGCTAACTCTCACATGTGAATTTTTCAATTTTACTTCAGAAGAACAGTATTCTTTGTAAACTGATATTAATGTCAGTTGGTTTTCTCATTACAATCCCAGTGAACAGGAACAATATAAAACAAGCACTTTTAGACAGTATGACATAAAATTAGGCATATGAAGGCAGAGAAAATTTACAATCTTTTACGATACATATGTCTGAAAATAATACTCTAGTGATTTTTTGCTATGGCAAAAATGTGGAAAAACGGCCAATATTAGCTTCTCCTGTGTTGAAATATGCAGATTTGGGGGTCAATTCCACCCTCTTGTCACATATTGTTGATCCAGCATCACTGATACGTGTGAATTTGCACATCACAGTCCACATTATTGGACTCGCGGCGACAAAAACGGGCAAGACCTCTTCGCACACAGAAGCAATTTTTTTTCGTCTTCCTCATTGGAATGAATGGAGGGTGATTTTTTGCTGCTACTTCTTCGTACATTTGTGACAGCGCCTTAAGGCGAGCTTTGTCGTCCAACAGTTACAAAGAACATTTAAGCCCTTATGAATTCCGCTTAACGTCTTTCCTTTACCTTACGATGTTTTCAATGGAGGTTAAAGAAAAGTGGTTAGGAATTAGATGATAGGACGTGATTTTTTTGGCTATTCAAACACAGCCAAATATTATCTATTACATTGCAGTATTTTGTCCTCTTTTCAGTCTATCAAGTAAGAGTAAGGAATATCTTTAAATCTTTGACTTTAACACTTGTCAAACTAGCTTTTTCAACAGAGGTATAACTATTCTTTCAACTCTTCACAACCTTGCTTCAGAAAATGCATATCTAGCTTTATTTATCATACATACTTGACAGCTTTTCCTAAAACCACAAGCTTTCTTGCACAAAACAAACAACTTCACAACAACATGATTTTAAATAGGGAAGAGGTCACACAAGCGGAGTTCAGCTCAACTTGACTGTAAACTGCACCAAGACAGTGGAAATGTTGTTTTCCAACACTGCAATTCAGAGAGGAAAACATCCTGCCACAGCTGAAAATGAAGGGAGAGAAATGAAGAATAACTGGTCAAATGTGCTGGTAAAGCATTCAAAGTTAAAATGAAGTATGGTTGTTTTCCATGGTCAGTTTGGAGTTAATCAGCGAGTCCTCAGCGTTGCGGTATGTTCCCTTCTCACTTCCTTCAGCACCTCATCATGGTTTAGCAAATACCACAAATGAGAAGTGTGTGGGCAGGGATTAGCGGTTAGCATCGCACCTGCAGTTGTGTGTTACAAGCGAAAAGTAACAAAACTCATGAAACTATGAAAATTACCAAATACAGTTTGTTTTTTTTTTTTTGTTTTGTTCATTTGTATTTACCAATTCAGCTTCGCAAGCTGATTTGCTAGTGCTATAGTCTCATAACCAAGCAAATTTTGGCACTTACCCCAGTAAATAAATGTATGGCTTCAAAATAATATCAAATCAGGCTCAGAATGTACACTCAGAATTACTCATCAAGCAAGTGATTATTTTCAACAATTCAGCAGACATGAAGTGAAAAAGAATATTACAGAATCTCGCAAACTTGTGTCTGCTGAGTAGTAGGATTTAGAAATACTGAGTCAGACCAGGCTAATAACTATTAACAGCAATACAAAGTGCTGGATGAAAAAAAAACAAAAACAAAAGTTAAATTATGCCGATAAAGAATCAGATCAATACAAAGCATCCATTTACATACTACATCTACTGTACAAAACCATCAATTTAAACAGATGAATTGTAGCCTCATTCCACTGAAATTTTTCACTAAATTATTCAAACGTTTCTCTCTCTTTATTAGCTCATTACACTTCTTGAGATGATGTCAGCACAGCATTAGAAGCGTCGAGTAGCTTTGCAAATGCGATGCTGAATGGAGGACACAAAACAAAAAAATATATATGGTACTAATTACAAATGACATAACAGAATATATATCTTGCAACTGTTGGATTTTGCAAAATGTATGATCTGATTTTTTTGTGTAACTTCCAAGTTCTTTATCCAGGCATATTGTAGAATATGTGCATGCATGAGCATCTCTGGTGTTCACAGAAACATTGGCACTCACTCCATGTTAGGCGATGTTGGAAGGACTGGTTTACTTTAGCTTGGCTATGGCGCTTAAAACTTGAGAACCACTGTGCAAAAATGGAGTCAGAATTCAAAACAAAACATGATTTTGGACTAGAAGATCAACAATTCAGTTGTTTCTTTGTTGTCAAAATTGCCAACAATAAGCTTTCACATTTGATTGTTTGTTACTGTGGCTACATGATCGTTATTATTCAGAGTTATTAATGTAATATGCAAGTAGCACTTCCTGTAAGGTCGTTTATGCCAACTGAGGAAGCCGCTGTTTGTTGTATTGTGCCAGTTACCACCACTTAAAAGTTCATGCCCTCCATCACAACTCAATTTGCTTATATTCACACAATTCATATTACATCATGATTTTACAACAATATGTATAAAAGGTCTACTCTTTCTGTCTCAAGTGCATTAGTGGAGGTTTGTGTTGTGGGTTAGATACATAATTTGTACATTATTTTATAGTGCCAGCACTATAATTATTGTACATTATTTATTTGCAGTAAAGAAAGACATCTCAATGCATTTTGTTCCAACACAATGGATGATGGGATACTCTAATTCCATCATGCATTTTTCCATCTTCCATAAAATGTACAGTTAGCTTTACAAAAACAGGTTAGACTGACACTGGTTAATGATGCATGGTCATGTTTGTGAGCTTTTAATTGCAATTAATGCACAATTACACTACAGGCCAAAAGTTAGGGGCCACCCTCAGATTTTTAATGGTGCACCAAGTGTAATGTGACCCCGTGATTTTGGGGAAGGCATTTATACAGCATGCCTTCTTGTTACATAAAATTGTTCACGTCCTAGTGACATAAAATCATGTAACACAAAGGCATTGGAACTCAATTATAAAACATTGTGGTCAGTGATCAATCAGTCAAGACAGCTTTAAAATGTGGTCTGGAATTCACCCAAAACCTATTGGCTTCCTATATTTTATGCACTGAAGTTATTTCATGGCAAGAAATAAGGAAAGAACAGTTGATGTGTGATTTTTTCAAAAATCTGAGGGTTGCCCTAAACCTTTGGCCTGTAGCGTAATTGTCTGGACAGACCTGTAATATACACATGGCCAGGACAATTCTGCGTATAAACAATACAAAATACACAATTTGCAAAATTATTTTTTGTTGGTATTGTCATGATATGCACAGTTTCTAATATAAGAAGATAAAATACCCAATAAGAGGCCACTAAGCCCCTGTAGACACCATTCACAACATACCTAAGCAGTCAAGTTTGGGAGTACTGGACATGCATGGTATGAGAAGGATCAATCAGCACTGACATTTATGAAATGTATTATGTATAGCCTGGTCTGGCTCTGAGTACTACTACTTACAATGACACGAGGACAGGACACTTGACTTATTTCAACAGTATATAAATACTCAGTTCATTTTATATGAAAATAACAGAATATAATATTCATAATCAACAATATATAATTTCTTCCAAAAATGTTGTTGTAGAATTTAATGCTATTTATGCTTTCACATTATCGACCAATGAACATAAATACTGGATGCTTCCATTAATGTGCAAATATTGCACAAGTTTAATACTCAAATTTTTACAAAAAAAAAAAAACAGCAAAAATATCACTTAGGATCCAGGAATAATAGCAGAACAGAAAAAAAGGAATCATGTGAACAATTAAAGTATGATCATTACGTATTAAGAGGATAAGCGAGATGACGGTGCAGTGTTTACAGCACTGAAATGTCGATTCCACAGTCAAAGACCATAGAACAAGGATCCAGAAAAAACTCAGTATATTCCATTGCTCTAGTGTCTGGCTCTGCTTGTGGCTCAGGGAGTTGGTTGTTGGGTGTTAATGCAGTCACACGCAGTGGGTGGGTGCCGGTGGCAGGGTTTAGTGGGGATGAGTGGATTAGTATCAGCTCTTTTGCCCCACCTGGTCCAGTCTTTCTGTGTCCCGGTCAAAAATGGGGCTAAGCCCCCTGAACCCCGAGTAGGGCCTGTGGGCCCCATTCACATTTTGTGGGGGTGGGTCCAGCGGGCACACGTAGTCTGTGGAATCATCCCCTTTCTTCTTCCTCAAGTTCCCAAAATTGGAGAACCCAAGCTTCTTTGGCTGCAATAAACAAACAATACAATCAACATGAATCCTTCGGGAAGCTGATTTACCCACCATTTTCCCACCCCAGATGTTCTACACCATTATCACAGAGGATAGGCAGAAATTAAAAAAAAAAAAAAAAAAAAACTTCCCACGGTCAATTGAAAAAAATACTCATCGCTTCTCCAAGCCAAACTGTTTTGCAAGCAAATATATTCAAACTGTAAAAAGCAAGGTTCAAATAGAAGAAAACTTAAACTTAAGCGACAGATGGAGGGAGAAGCTAAGCAGAGATTCTGGTGCCTCCACTGGGGAAGTATTTTATAGTGTATGGAGGGGATGCCATACATGCACCTACTCGGACTTTGGCGGTGGTGGTTAGGGGCGTGTAGCCAGTGGACTCCATATACTCGCGCTTCTCTTGCTGGGCCTGCGGACCCACCAGGGTGTTGAAATTGGTGGCCAGGTGACGTCGCAAAAGAGTCTTTTGAGGAGGGATGTTCAGCAGCATGGCCAGGGTGTCCGAATTAAAGCGTTGCTCCAGAATCTGGCAACCATGAAACAATACTGTCAGCTATCTGCCTGATTCAGCTATTACTGCCATACAGTCTCTTATATAAAGCTGTGCATCATATCCTCCAGAGCATCATAGGTCCCCCTAGAGGACACAGAAGTCATACAGTTTTTCTCAAATGTTTATAAACTAAAACTTAAACTAGCAACCCAAATAACAAAACCAAGAACACATGAAAAAACATTTTGTTTTTATTGTTTTCAAAACTAAGCACATTTAGCATGTTTCTACAGAACTGTCACATTGTATAGTTTTAATAATATGAAAAACACTTTTGTGGGGGCCAGTCAGCCCATTTATGTTGTCATTTTCTACCAAGAAAATACACTCACAAGACCAGCTTATTTAATTTTTAAAACACATTTTCATAATTGAATTCCATTTCCATCCCAGTTGCCTATGTAAACAAGATCTTTCAGCAAAACCCCTCCCTTTTGTCAAGGAGAAGAAATGTGCATAATTTTTGCTTCTTTTAAAATAATAAAACATTCTTATATGAGCAGTACAAATTACAGTAAATCATCTTAAATAATTTTCAAGATGGAGAAGGTGAAATTTTTGATGCTAGGCATGAGTCACATGTTGCAGTGCAGCTTAGAAATGATGGAGCATGAAAAATGACTGGACGGAAGAAGGGGCCTTGGGGCACGCCACCCTACATAGTGCAGGCACTCACAATTAGCCCTCCGTGAACACCACTCCCTCTCAGGTTGGGGGCATACTCGGCCAAGTCCACTGAGCGTAGCCACTCCATCACACGATGGTTAGACCACTGGACAACCTCCGAGGGAGACGTCTTGTTCTGCAGGCCACAAAACTGCTAATATGAGGGTACGGAGTAATGACTGAAATGCAAAAAGTGAGACCTTCCGTCCATTGCTCTACATAACTTCATACATTGTGTAATTTCCCTGTTCTGTTTAATCCATTGAATTTTCATCATGCAGGCAGTATTGGACAACCAACTTAATGAGCCTAAACATAGACCAACAGTGACCTGGGGGTAGTCAAGCCCCGCCCTCTCACCTCATCCCCCGGCCTGCGTTTAAGGCAGTGGGGGTTGAACTTGTTGACGTGGAGGACCTGGATGGCGCACTTGATGCTGAGGTGATGGAGTTGACTGGTGACCTTGAGGAATAAAAGATCATTCTGCGGAAAAGACAAAAAGCCTTTAGTTTACCATGAATTAACAGAAGTATGAGGAGGGTCATAATGTGCAGGGAAGAATGCATAAAATATTCTCCTTACATCAACAAGACTGCCTTACCACGGTCATATATCGAAGCATTCTGCCATCGATCCTTCCTTCATTGAATTGGTCTTTGTACTGAGGTAAGCCGATGTCATCAAGCCACCCTGTGCTCAAAAATCAAGTCCAAAAATCATTATTTTTGCTATACCTATAGATAATCAAGCAGAAAAACCACCCTACTGCAGAAACCCACCATAATGGAATATGTTAATTTGATTATGATTTATGTGTAGCTTTCACATAGCTTTAAATTAAAGGCAGTAGAAAATGAAAAATGCAGGCTTTGACCATCTATTTTCCAATGATTTGCACTTCTTTAATAGTTTGTGTGCGTCTTACTAAATACTTCAAGGCTCCAATGATTTGTATGTTCACCTAAATACATTTAAGACAGCAGTTTCCAAACTTGGTCCTGGGGCCCCACTGTGTATGTTGGTTTTTGCAGCAATTGAAGTTGCGATCCCAAAACTTTAACTAGCAGAATAAGCACAATACAGACGCTTAAAAAACAATAAGCAAGGAATCTCTGTCTGTGTGTGAGAGAGAGAGAGAGAGAGAGTGTGTGTGTGTGTGAGCGTGTTTGTATATATTCATGTATGCATGCATGCATGTGTGTCCTTTGCATATTTTGACTGCCGATCATCTGATCAATTTCTACCTTGGTGGGTGTATTGCTGAGGACCCAAAAAAGTGCAATGTTGAGTTTGAGGTGGACTGGCCAAACAGATCTCAAAAAGTTGAGAAAGTTGCAAGCAAGAAAACCACTCAAGTGGCAATTAAATGGGCCCTGCACTACAATGAACAAGCAGTAATTGAACGGGCACTGCAATAGTAATACCAATGGTAGTGACTTGACTGGGTAAATAGTACTTCTAAAAAAGAAGAGCACATAAATATTAGCTTGTAAAAGTTCTGATATCACTCCTTTGGTAGCAATAAAAAACAGTAAACAAAGGGAGGCCCCAAAACCAAATCTGATCTAAATAACATTCTTTCCATCACAATATTTTCTGCCAAAATAAGTGCAGACGGGGGGCGCCAGCGAGCAATTAATGGAGTAGGACGTGTTCTTTAGAGCTCCTGCAGACTTGAGTTAAAAACTACTTTTTAGCGACTCTTTAAATTTCAAAAAACAGTATAAACGAGCTACTTATTTTACGGAAGTTTATTTCACAGCGGTGAATTCGAAGTGAATGGCGTATAGGCTTAGGAAATACGAGTACGTTTCACCTAGCTTAAGGCCCAATAACAACGCCTCGGAGCACAGTTCAACGGACAAGCCAAGGAAAGCCGTCTCCCCGAAGGAAAAACGGACTATGGATGCGGAGGTAAAGCCGACATTATTTCCTCCTGCGGATGGACATTTCTATGGTGATTAGAGAGGAACTGAAAAATGCTTTGGTTGATGATTTCGATGAACTGAAACGTGAAATGCAAGCAGTTAGAGCCGAAATAACGTGCAACACGGAAGCAATCCGCGCGGAAATGGATTCCGTGAGAGCGACAATTAAAGAAGTTGAAGGAGGTTAAACAACATGGTCGGATGAGGTGACATCGACTCGAGCCACTGTGAGTGTTCTTGAGAGACATGTAAAGGAATTACAGGACAAATGTGATGGATTAGAAGCGCAAATGAGACGCTGCAATGTCCGAATTTCGGGAGTGAAGTTCGCGCCAGGTGCCAGCTCCCCAGAGGCTGTCGCCTCGCTCATCAAAGAAGTGCTGCAGCTGGAGGTGTGTGTGGAGCGCTCGCATTGGAGCTTGACGAGGCAGCGCCCCAGAGATACGCCTCGGATGATCATCGCGAAATTAAGCAGCGACCGGGAAGCCGCCACCGTCCTGAGGAAAGCAATGGGAAGAGGCCAGCTCAACTACAAGGGCAATCGAATTAATATATTTCCGGATTTCATTGCTAGTGTTGCCAGAGCCAGGGCTGCCTTTACAGAAGTCCGAAAAACGCTTCGAGGGCGACGAGACGTCATCTATGGTATCCGGTACCCAGCCAGGCTGCGCATAACGTACAAGAATGTGGAGAAAGAGTTCACGGATGCTGGCAAAGCCATGGACTATGCAAAGGAAATCATCAGCTCGATGGAGGAGACAACAGCTTGATGAACGTATCCTTAACTCATATAATAGGTGATGCCTTGTGCCATATAAACATCTAGTCTACCTCAGTGGTTCTGTTCAATTACTTGGTTTAGTGGTCCACTTTTGTTTTATTACTCATTTAATTCAATTCTAAAATGGACAGCGTGCAATTCTCTTGGGACTATCTGATCGATGGCAATATTTTTATTTGTTTATAAGAGACTGAATTACACACTTAAGGGACTATTCCTAAGATGGTTTGAGCACTGCTCAGTTGTGTCTGCCTTTGTTTAATCCTACCTATATCTCCTTTTTTTCCTCTTTTTCATCTTAAAGGTGGCTAATTTTATTTTACTTTCTCATTTTATGGTTGCCATTCTTGATCTGGAGCAGTTTACATCTAATCTGGATTTATAATACTTCCAAAAAAAAAAAAAAAAAAAAAAGACTTGATTACAGTTGAGGTATCATGGTCATAAGAGTCGCTAATTCATACATACTACATTTATTTTATTGATGTTTCTGCAGGAGCCTGTTATCTGTCGCCTGCAACTAGCCTCTTTGTTTGGGTTTTATACTTATTACTGAGATTTTAGTTCTGTTTGTTTAGGGTTACTTAGTCGCTAGTACCATTGGTAAGGGATATGGCTCCTTTTGGAGCTGTAGCTCTCATCGTTTGGGGATGGGAACATTTAATGCAGGGGGGGAACAGTTTCTGGGGGACCTAGAGTCATCTTTTACTTTTTAATTTCTTTCAGGTGAATTTTTGTTGGATTAATTTGTATATTTTTTATTTGAAAGATCCAGGGTTTTTTCTATAGAGAGCAATGGCTGATTCACCAGACGTCTCTGTAAGGTTACAGGATAATAGGACATAAAAAAAAAAAGATAACCAAAATGCCTGGTTCTATTAGGTTCATCTCCTGGAATATTAGAGGTGTGGGCAATTCAGTTAAGCAAGCAAAAATCTTTTCCCATTTGAAATCATTTGATCCAGATATTGTGTTCTTACAAGAGACGATTCAAGGCAAACCATCATGCAAGATTGAGAATTGGCTGGGTTGGACAGGCCTATCATTCCAATTTTAAAAGTAATTCCGAGGTGTGGCAATTATTTTCAGGAAAGGAATACAATTTCATTGCAACAAAACAATTCAAGATCCTAATGGCCGCTTATATTATATTAATAGGAAAGTTATATAATACCCCTATCATCTTGGTGAATGTTTATGGTCCAAATTTTGACGATCCAGAATTTTTTACCAAATTAATAGCATTGATACCAGATATAGATACACATCAACTTATTATAGCAGGAGATTTAAATTGTGTATTGCATCCTCAATTGGATAGATCTAGACCTAAATTAGACAGTCAATTATCTAAAGTCGGGAATGTTATCACTTCATTCATGCAGTCCTATGGTCTTTCAGACCCCTGGAGGAAAATGAATCCTGATTCAAAGCATTTTTTCTTTTCTTCTCATCAGTTCATATGAGTTATTCCAGAATGGATTTTTTCTTGATAAGCAATAGTCTCCTCGCTGGAGTCACTGATTCACAGTATCACAGCATTGTTATATCTGATCATTCTCCTGTACAATTGGACATAAGTTTCCTGAAAATGTAACGGCCTCACAAACATGGAGGCTTGACCCATCGTTGCTATTGTGTCCCAAATTCAAGGAATTTGTCAATCAACAAATCGATTTTTTCTTAACACAAATGATAGCCCTGACATATCACGAAGCATACTGTGGGAAGCTCTTAAAGCTTATATCAGAGGCCAGATCATTTCATATACTGCCTACAGGAATAAGCAACGTAATAAACAACTCAACTAAATAGAAGAAAATATGAAGGATCTGGATCGGAAATACTCATCGACTCCCACGCCAGAACTCTATAAAGAGCGTTTGTTGTTACAAACGGAATTTAATAACCTCTCCACCTACCAAGCAGAGAAGAACATTTTGAGAACAAGGCAAAGGTATTATGAACATGGAGAAAGAGCTGGTAGACTGTTAGCGATCAATTAAAAAAACAAGAACACAGCGATTCTCAAATTACAGAAATTAACATTAACCTGAATACAACTACATGTAATGTTGCTTATCAATGATCAATTCATGAGGTTTTACTCTGATTTATACACTCCTGACAGTGAAATTAATATGTCCGCTATAACTTCTTTTTTTTTGGATGGGCTGGATATTCCCACTCTGGATTCAGATGTTCAGGCTGTCCTAGACCAGCCAATCACCATCAATGAGATCAAAGATGCAATCCAAACTATGCAGAGCGGAAAATCGCCAGGAGATGATGGGTTCCCAATTGAATATTACAAGGCCTTTTCAAATAAATTGATACCCATTTTAAAAACTATAGATGACTTACATTATAAAAAAAGGCAGTCTACCGCTAACTCTAACACGGGCAATCATATCAGTATTAGTTAAAAGGATAAAAACCCACTGGAGTGTTCATCTTATAGGCCGATCAGTCTTTTATGCTGCGATTACAAAATATTAACTAAATCCCTTGCAAATAGACTAAATGAAGTCATACCTAAACTTATACATCAAGACCAAACGGGTTTTGTCCCAGGAGACAACTGTTTTTTAATGTGAGACGTGCCCTTAATGTGTTATATTCAGCTCATCCAGCACAGCCTCCTGAGGTGATTTGGCGCTAGGACGAAAAAGGCGTTTGATAGGATAGAGTGGGACACAAAGTATTAAAGAAATTTGGTTTTGGAGAATCGTTTTGCAGATGGATCAGGATATTATATAATAACCCCTGTTCTGCCGTTAAGACAAATGGTCTAATATCAGACTATTTTCCGATATACAAAGGCTGCCGCCAAGGTTGCAGCCTTTCCCCATACCTGTTCGATTTAGCTATTGAACCTCTGCCTATTATTACGATTAGAAATAATGACAACATCAGGGGTATCAGGAGGGAGAGACAACCCACAATCTCACGCTGATGACCTGCTTTCTATGTGGCTGATCCTCTACAGTCCATACCTCACCTCTTACAGTTACAACAGCAATTTGGGAAATTTTCAGGCTACAAGATAAACACAACCAAAAGTTTTCTTTTTCCTGTTAATAAAATGGGTAAAGCTTTACAATACAATCAATTTCCTTCAAAATCGAATTAAGATCATTTAAATATTTGGGGTCAATATAACCAGTTCCTTCAAGGCACTTGCAGCAGCTAATTTCAATGCAATGCTAGACCGCACAAAATCAGACTTAGAACGATGGGCCAACCTACCGATTTCATTAGCTGGACGGATAAATATTCTCAAAATGACTGTATTGCCAAGGTATCTGTTTCTATTTCAAACACTTCCAATCTGGTTACCGAGGCAGTTCTTCACCACACTGGGGAAAATACATCTCAGCTTTTATATGGAATCAATCTAATCCCTGTGTGAGGAAGGCTTATTTAGAGAGACCTAAAGCTGAGGGAGGGCTAGGCCACCTAATTTTCTTTATTACTATTGGGCAGCAAATATCTCCAAATTGACATATTGGGTGACAACTTTTTCTGATAAAGATGGACCCATTTGGGCAACAATGGAACTTACATCTCACCCACTAATTTCCCCAGTGTCCGTAATATCCGCAACCACTTGCTGCCCCCATTAAGTTGGGGATATTTTCAAACCCAGTGGTGTTGAATTCTCTTAGAATTTGGATACAATTTCGAAAATATTTTAATTTAGATCAGATGGTTAGTTTTTCCCTTTATCGGCTAATCACCTTTTTTTGGACCCTTTCAGGTTGATTCAAGCTTTGCAACATGGCATCGACATGGTCTTGTCTTTTTTGAGGATCTATTTGATGAGGATTCGTTTATGTCATTCGAAGCTCTATGCAGAGATCATAATATTCCAAAGTCGCACTTTCATAAATATCTTCAGGTCCGCAGTTATGCTTCACAATACTTCAACACCTATCCCAAACCACCACAAAAAGAGGCTACACATGCACTATTAAATCTGAATCCTTTTAAAAGAGGTTTAATTTCCAAGTCTTATGTTATTATTCAAAATATTGGTCCACTGGTGGAAACCGAGATACGGGGGGCCTGGGAATGTGACCTGGGAATTGTAATTTCTGAAGAAACTTGGGAGGACTGCATCTCAGCAATACATAAATCCTCTATTTGCATAAGACATGGGTTGATTCAATTTAAGGTATTTCACAGAATACATTACTCCAATGACAAGTTAGCAAAAATCTACCCATCTGTAAGCCCTACGTGCCCCAGGTGTGGTAACGCAGTATCTCTGGGTCACATGTTCTGGTCCTGCCCCTCTCTAGTTAACTTTTGGTCCTTAGTTTTCAGGTGCCTTTCAGTTTTTTGCAAAACGCCCCTAGAACCCAATCCACTTACCTCCGTTTTTGGAGTTAGTCCTATGAAAACTCAGGCCACAAATGCACAGAAAAAAGCAATAGCTTTTAGTAGTCTCATAGCTTGGAGGGTAATCCTTGCAAATTGAAATCTAAAGCGCAAAACCACCTTTTAGAAGATGGGTCCAAGAGGTGTTATCTTTTACTCCAACTGGAGAAAATAAGACATACATTAACGGGGTCACCTGAGAGGTTTAATAAGGTTTGGTCTCCTTTTATTGACCATGTAAAGGGATTAACTCTTTGAACTATGGCCATACATTTCACCAGACGATGATTTTCTGTAACCACCACTGAGTCCACTGTGAACTTAGCTGCAATATCCACATCACTGAATAACCTTGGACCCTTTGTGTGTACAAATTTCTGTTTTGGTGTATGTACATGTATTGATACATGTGTATAATTTTTACATTCATGTATGTTTGTAGGCATCCATGTTTTTCATGGTTATGTACCTGAACACCTACTTTTTTCAGCCCTTTTTTTTTTTTTTTTTTTTTTTTAATATACCCTTTTTGTCTTATTTATTTATTTATCTTTATTATTTATTGCTCTAATTTTGCGAATGACTGTGTGTGTTTGTTTTACCTTTTTTTTTCAAGGATGCTTTGGGTATAGGGGAGGGATAAGAAGTGGGTGGGATGGGGCTTTGTTTATGTTCTGAGCTGAGCTCAATATGCCCTGTTAGATATAAAATTGTAAAATTTATTGATAAATAAAGTTATAAAAAAAAAAAAAAAAAAGTGCAGACACCGTGTGGCTGGATTGCTGGATACATACGTGTAACCCACATGTGATCCAGTTCTGAGGAGCTCTCCTGTGTTTTGATACTGAAAGACTGGAGAGCAAGCTGTAACTTCTTCCTGTGTAGGGGGTGCTTCATTCCCATTTCCTGTGAATAAGATGCATTGCACTTATGCGTTACAAACATTTGCAATCACTTCAGCGCCTGTACATGCAAGAATCAAAGTCTCCCTCTACTGTGGAAGCAGCTATGGTAAGATCAAATAAGACCAAAAAATGTCATTAGACATTTACGGTGCAGTACTGTGCAAAAGCCTTTGAAAAAACATGTTATGTTTTCAGCAGAAGCAGTCCGTCGGTAGTTACAAAGGCCTTCCGTAACACCTCAGTCGAAAACTTTTACCTAATTCTCTCGCAGTTTACATTTCCTGTTTAGCAACAGTTGCCAGGACTAGTTGGTGTAACAACTTCAAATTTATTTTTGATAGCATTGTTGTAATCAAGAACAGACTACACCAGAATAAATACAAAAGGTTTACTACAAGATGTGAACCATTGGTAAGTAGTAATGGTTGATGAGCTGAAAACAGAGGATGCAAAAAAAATCCCGTCTAACTTCTGGTTAGTCCTACCCGCATTTCACTTATTTGCCTGGTTTGACGATGTGTTAACTCAGAAAACACTCAACACTATCAGGTGTAGCCATTCTCCTCATTATGGTACGATGACAAATGAAACTCTTGAACTTTATATTAGTACAAAATTGGGTGCAATATACTGAAATATGTAAAAGAAAATTTTGGATAAAAGTCCCAAAACATTGTTTCAATTTAAGCAATTTAAACAATCACACAGAAAATAAAGAAGTTGTTTATCTTTTTTTTTGGTAAGCGTACTTTGTCAAGAAAATCGCAAATTTTCTGAATTGCATTTATTTTTGAATCATCCTGACTGTGCATTGTATTCAGAAAGAAGCTGTGAGTTTACTTTCCAATGGATTATTCAAATCATTGGAACACTAGCAGAAATCCCTGAAAAATGACTGAAAATAGGTAAAGTGTAACCATCAGATTAAAGAGATTTTTTGTACCTCCTCTAGTTTCAGCTCAGCAGTCACCACTGCTGGTAAGCCACGTTAAGTCTGACAAAATCTTTTAAAAAGCCTGTAAACTTCTACCCCATGGACTGATGAGACAAAAATGTACTTTACCAGAATGAACGGGTGAGTCTAAAGAAGGGGAGCAACTGCTCATGATCCAGTGCATACACCTTCATGTATCTGCATCATGTACTGCCTCATTCACACAATCATGGGTGGCATGTATGGCTGCCAATGGAACTGGTTTCTTTCTACGCACTGATTGTGTAACTACTCACAAATGCAGCAGGATGCATTAGGAGATGTGTTGAGTAACAATTTTCTGTACAGATTTAGCCAAATGCTTAATTTTATTGGACACTGCTTCACAGTACAGCTGAATGATCATACTGAGAAAGCAATAAGAGGCTTGTAAAGCGAACAAGTGGAGTGGTCGACAATGACCATATCGATAACCTGTTCTGAACCCTAATTAGCATGCATTTCCCAAGCTGAAGGTGAAACTGAAGGCAAAATGCACCAAAACAAATCGAGGGCTGACTGCAATAAACAGTTATGTCCAATATATAACATCTGGACATAACTGTTTATTGCAGTCAGCCCTCGAAATGCAACAAGCAGGATCTGAAGACAGCTGCACGGCAAACCATCACCAGGAAAGTGCCGACAATGAGCTCAGGCAGTCATTGACCGTAAAAGGCTTGGAAAAAAGCACTAAAAATGAGAAGTTAATGTCTTATTATGTAAATGTTTCCAATTACGCTTGAGCCATAAAGATTGCGGGACCGGGGCTGTGTATTATGAAAATGGAAGTAATTCCTATTCTGTTTAAATAATACCTAAACAAAACCCTTGAAATAACAATAAAAGTCTACCCTTCAAACACATCTTGATTGACTCATTTCAAATCCATTGTGGTGATATACAAAGCCAAGATGATGAAAGTCTATCACTGTCCCAATGCTTGCAGACCTGTCTGTACCCATTTACTGAAGCTCAGTCTGTGTAAATGTTGGCAAAGATGGTACCCGGATGCTTAAAGGTTTGCCTTTATTACCTTTTCAAAAATTCACTGGAGTACCATCTTTGTAAAAATTTAGAAAATAAGTCATTTCTCAAACTTATTGTATTATTTTGCAGCACCAAAATTTTTATTTCTCTGGTATAATCCACATATTTGAAAAACCGCCACTCCCTGAGCAGAGATCATTTAAAGAGCTATTTAAAGGGAAAACGAATGAGATTGCTTTGCTAGTGAGGATGCCCCTTTCTTATCAAGACTTGTGGACAATAAATATTCGAAGACTGGCGGCTTGAAGCACATGGAACATTCACATTCCTCCACCCACTGACCTTTTCAAGGTCCTGGGGTGAAGCAGAGAGGAGGATCTGTCCGTCAGTGACCCACTGCCTGGCAAGGGTAGTGTACTGGCCCAGACCGCAGTCCTCCAGCCACCTGCACACCTGCTCTGTGGTCCACTTTGAAAAAGGAGTGTTCCTATCCCTACAAAGGGGAGATCACCATTGAAGCAAACGTCACTGAGATAAACACTACCATACTACTATACTGGACAAATAAAGTTAGGGATCACTACTACAGTACTATATCTTGGTTATAGGCAAGACTGAATATCACATGCTTTGGTTTTCCCTACAAATTGAATATGTAAAATGGTTTGCCTGCTGGCTAGGATGGCCAGCGTTTCTGTGGGAAATAATACTGAATGTCGACAGACGTCGTACCGCTGTGCCGTACAACTCGAAGGGTCATCGGCGCGGGCTAATCGGGGTCCGGCAGTGGCCCGAAGCCCCCCTCGCCGAAACTCTGGGGGCCCCAAATCGTCCCTCTCCCCTTGCAGGCCGCCTGATTGGGTCCTCCTAATCCTGGTGTTTGAATAGCGTTGAGTCAGCAATAGCAACTTGTGAAACCACATTCTGGCTGCTTTACTGGTCTCTGCACAACACAGCCACGGTTTTGCGTCACAAAAGCAAGGGTACCCAACGAAAAGATCGGTGTAGGAATAAATCAATGGAAATAATTCAAAGAGCTTGAATTGTTTATACGGCCAAAGCAACTACAGCAGAATAGCAACATTACCACTGTACACCATAATCAAGTATCATCACCAGTTATTCTATTATTGAGAGAGAACACTATGCTTTGGTGTATCTTTTTGAGAGGCCAAAAGTCCAAGGTGTTTATATCTTTTTGCTGTATTTTACAATTCAGGTAATCAATCTCTCCTTTATATATTTCTTCCCCCTGCTGTCGAACCTCAGCATTGCATGTGAAACTCCACAGGTATTTAATATCTACCACATATTTACATAAGGCAGCACTCTGGCAGCTCAGGGCATTGTATAATATATTCAGACAGGCGAGGCACATGTATAACACTGGCCATTACTCCTCATCCACTCCTTATTATATGGGATTAATTGCCAGTGTTATGCATGCGCTATTAATGGCACCCTGAAGCATCTAACACACAGAACTCACTTTCCCCAGAACTTCTTGATGCCCTTTTGGTTCTTCTTGTTCTCTGGGGAGACAGGAGACTGTTGTCCCGAATCGACCCCGGATGAAAACGGCGAGAGATCAGATGATGCTGTATCATCCAGTCTCTCTGTCTTTCCTATAAATGGAGGAAAATGAAGATCCTTTTGATTGATTTTGAGCTGGATTATTATTTTCAATTATTTTCAGTGCTCGTCTCCCCAGGGTAATTCATTAGCAGTCATGCAAAAGAACATAGGCAGCCCAACCTACCAATGCCAAAGAGATCTTGCTTCTAACAAGATGCTAAGCCAATAGAAAGCAGTGCTGAAGGATCTTACCCTGCATTAATATAACCGTATAACCGTTAACCGAATATTTTCCGTCATTGACAGATTTTTTTTTTAACAATGACGGAACATTTTGAAGGTAGTCCGTCATTTTGACAGAATGTAATTCACACCCCGTCCAATTGGTGGGGGGGTCATATTGTCTTGAGCATTGTCTTTGATCTGTATGACAGAGATGCCAAGTCTCACGCATTCGGCGTAGGTCTCACGCATTTTTTAGGCTTATTCACCGTAGTCGGCAATTATTCAATGAACGCTTATTAATGAGATTCTCACGCGGAATTAAAATCCTTGTGCATTGAAGTTTCAGTTTCACTTGCGTAAAGGTGGACCTCACCACAAGTAACATGGAAAACGATTATGACTCCGGACTTCTCGTGCTTCTCTTTACTCAGGGATTGGAAACAATGCACGTGTTTCATGATCGTTTAAATTGTTTAAATGAAATAAGACCATTTGAAATGTCTTTATGCAATTCCATTGATTTCAATCCCTCAGTAAAGACAAGCATGAGAATTCCCGAGTCATAATCAATTTCCGTGTCACTAGCGGGGAAATCCACCGTAATGCAGGAGAAACTGATTAACTTAATGCACAATGACTTGAATTCCGTGAGTGAATTTCTTCAGTTCGCGTTGATTGAATAATTGCTGACTATGGCACAGGAACGTGAATGCCACTAAGAGGCGGGAGACTCACGCCGAATGCATGAGACTTGCTATGATCCTGTATTCCTCATATTTTTGTAATATGATCATTTGCTCTTCATTTGTAAAATATGCTGCACTGCTCCCGGTAGACAATTGGTCATATGCTACAAACGCCGTCTCTGTTATGTGAACACGCAGATATCTAGGTCGGGAAAGCCTTGGTTGACATAAAGAGTTGATAAGCAGCTTCGTAGGACCACTTAGCAAAACTGCGGTTGTTAGGCTTAGTGAAGCCCAGCAGTAACTGAAAGCATTGTTCATTTGCACACTGTTACTGTGTGGGGGAGAAATCATTTGTGATGTTTTATAAAGTTCATATAGCAGTAAGTTCGAAAATCCACACAGTGCTGTATTTAACACAGTGCGCAATGTGTGTCTACATGACATCAGCTAATGCGTAATCTATAAATTATTCTGTTTATTTTATTTAAAAAAACAAACGATTATCATTTTAAAAAATAAAATTACAATGACGGATAATAATTGATTATGACGGAATTTTTATGCCCCTGTCCGTCACAATGATGGACAATCAGAAAGTGTAACGCGACCTCTGATCAGACCTATAACTAATATAGTTCCATTCCACTTAATAATCCCTACATCTCATATTTAAGACATTTTCATGGAATACAATGGAATAAAATGACTGCATGTTCCTTAATAAACAAGGAAAAAAAATTGTCACACTTGGTGACAGTTTTTGGTCATAATTAAGATCAGCCTCATAAAGCAACAAGGAAGCACCAGGCAGAGCTTGTCATTGCCATGCATATCGACAGTATCGTGGCGCACATGCCGTATGTCCATCTGCAGCAGTTCATGCACAAAGAAACGCTTACAAACTGACAAGCATCCACTCTGAATCTGATTTGAGTTACGTGAGGGGGGTCAAGTTACCATGGAGGAGAGCGCCATCACGGCCTGACCTCTCATAAGAGACCACACTCACGGCTGAGGACCGAAGGCCCAGGGAGCTTTTGTAGGCAACGTAATTGAGCTAACTGTGCACATGCATGGAGGTTCTGCAAAGTACGGTACCTAAAGCTGGAGCACTGGCGCTCCGGCACCGGTCTTCAGCCATTTCGTATTCAACAAGCAGAAAGCCACGCAAGAAAAGCAAAGAGGAGAAACAGCAGAAATTAAGTGATGTGAAGACGAGAAAGGGCTTTAGTGACGGTGAACGCAAAGCGCACTGCAGTCCATGCAAACCTCAGCGAAGGAAAGAATGAGCCATCATTAGTTTGAAAAGGAAGACTATCAAACATAAAACAAGTTTTTATTCATTTTTTGTCTCCTTGCCTGAAATATCTCTATATCCCTTCATACACTAGTTACATGGGACATTGCAGTCCATTCAACAACTTAAAGTGTCTATCAACAATTTTTCAGTGTTATGCATTTAAGTTTGTTTTCAAACTTCAAATACTAGTTCCTTCCTAACAAAAGCTAATCATCGGGGAGGGGAACATAATTTTGCTGAATTTGATTAACTTAATGACCATAATTGCTCTGACAGAGAGTAAATGTCACGAAAGGACTTTAATGTTTGCATACCAAATGAAAAACTCCGATGACATTTCTCCAATTTTTGTGTGACCTGCATGTTGGCATGTACTAAAACAATCTCATCCAAGGTATTATTAATCAAATTCAGCAATATTATGTGCCAGTGCTGAACCTTCTGCAAATCTTTAGCCACCTTGCTCACAAAATGCCATCAAAATTGAATATGAGGGGGGAGTATCACACACAACAGGACTATTTTCAAACAGCACATGAAGGGGAAATTTAAATACAAACAAATAAATTATGATGCAACAAAGATGGCATCTTTAGAAGGTGTACAATATATTATGTGAGTCTCAGGGTTTCCCACACATAGACCATTGTGTGGCGGGCCGCCACAGGATCAACTCGGACCGCCACAAATTGATTCTGCGATTTTCTATACGGCATTCTCATCTCCGTGCGTGCAGTTCTCAGACAGCCATGCATTCACACTTGCGTAAAGGCTGACAGCCGGTTGGTCTGTGCAAATTGTGCGTTCAGCTTATGAAACAGTTACCCAAAGAGGTGGGGCATTTGACAGAGAATAGATTTGGCGCAATCAGGGAGAGCTCTGAACAACGGCATTGGTTATCTGTGGTAGTCTGAGAGTTTTCTCGTAGTAATATTGTAATGTTGTCCCCCCGCGGTCTGCCACCACACATTGGCTCCTGGCCTGTGGGAAACACTGGAGTCTATAGTACGTTATGGATTGGATTGGCACTGTAAATATGATAATTTTTGATTTAGGTAAGTCTTCTTTGTAAGAGCATAACTTTTTTATGAAGGAGTAGAATCCATGTTCTCATCACTATGTGAATAAAAGTCTTGTGGAAATAGTCCTACCCAAGCTGAATTCAGCCTCTTCACTCTCATCAGGAGATTTCTGAGTCAGAGGCAAAAAACCTCCTCCATTTTCACCAGATCGAAACAGCTTCCCAGGCAAGGTTTGGTATTTATTCTTTTCAACATGATGATTCTGTGAAGACATTAGAAAACATACATTCTCAATGCCATACATATGAAATTGCCCAATTTCTTCATAAACATAAAAATGTTAAAAAAAAAAAATTTAAATTGTACGCATAAAAGAAGACAATATCTTCAATGATGAAAATATATCCTTGTTACAATGGTAATTGATATTATTATGGTCTCTTTAGTATGTCAGGCTACTGTTGAGCCGATAAAAAGGGAGAGGTTAAAGGTTAAGAAGACAAAGACATCATCCAGTGGAAATACCTCTGTTGATAAAACAGGTACTACTGGTTTCCCCACTACATACTACGAGTTGTAAATGGTGGTAAGGAACAGAGTCAGTACATGTAATAAAGAGAACAGACAGACAGTTAGTACAAAAATGAGAATTCCAGTACATTTATGCAAATCACTCTGACATTGTTTTCATCATTTGCTGACCAAAAAAATCATTGCCAATTTACGCAAGATCATGGCTGGTAATCAATAACAGAATAATGAATGTATCTATAAGTTTGGCTAACAATTAAAAGGGGTCAAACTATGTCTATTTCCAGGTTTAATATTTTCATTTTTGTGGTCTATTACAAATATTGGCACCTATTTACAGCTGTACAGGCAGTGTGGACAGCACCTGAGGCTCACTCAACCAAACGGTTTAACTGCCTCAAACTTTTGGTAGAGTACATTGTGAGTCACTGTCCCTAATTTAAAGACATGTTGAACTTAACTCGATCTGATTAAGCCATCTCTAACGCTTGGTTAAGGTATGCTGTGTTTAGAAACGCCAATCAGCAAAATTCTACACATCTTTTAAGTAGATCCAGTGACTCAAAATGTACTCCACCAAAACATTAAGCAGGCAGTTAGAGGGTTAAACAAGCTGTTTTGGCTCCTGTCCCTTTAAGGCCCCCTCCCTCAATGCTGAGTCTGTTGTGATTGGGCAATTGTGGTTCAGGAAGCACAGCTTGCTAAAATGAGAGAGACAGTAAAGGGCTGGGGATGTACTGCTGAGAATCAGTAGTAAAACTTAATTTTAACCACTGATTCTTTAATTTGTCATCCTTTGGACATCCATAAAAAAGGGAATTAGCCTTCACACTAAGGGAAAATAGCGTCTTCTTGACATGGCGATACACACTAACCAAACACTTCCCAGCCTCCGCTCTACCTAGCTTTGTTTGAAGGCATGCCGAACTAGCCGTTAGTTGGGCATCATACCAATTTGTTAAATTGCGATGTAGACATGTTACAGAAGAAAAGGCTGTACTACAAACAAGGTGTTACATGCATTTCAGAAGCCATGTTTTCCGTCAGAGAGAATAATTTCCTTTGGCATAGATTTTGGGCTTTGCAACTTTGCAGATGTTTTACATGCACAAAAACAATATAACACACCAGAGGAAAAGGAAAACTGGAAAAGCACGATATGAACGCTTGAAATCCTTAATGAATATACTACAAGAATCACTGAGGCAAACTCGCTAAACATAGTCAGTGATGAAAAAAAATATTCTGAGTCAAATAGGCCTTAGCTACGTAACATTATGTCCACTGCATGATGTTATGTTAAACCATTTACATTAAGTTGTGCTTTTTTTAGGCATCCCGTGAAATGAACATCGTGAAAGTTGAGATGAAAGCACTTTTAGGGCACGGTCAAACAACTGCAAAATTGACGTCAGACAATATATGCCTCCCGTTCATTTCCATTCTGTGTGAGTGAAGGAGCGTATAAAACATTCATTGCCGGTAGTGAAGCCAATTTGCACCTTTGCTTTGCATGGAGTTCAACTTTGGTGAAATTTGACTGACAAATTTGCAGCCTCAGCTAATGTAATAGCAAAGAAATGTGTGACCCCCTCTTGGCTGTCATTGGCCGTCGTAACATCCTGCACTCCCCACATTCAGCACGACAAAACACAAATTTCGCCACGGGAGGTGATGGTCATTCACCTGCATTTGCGCGTGACAGTTCCCTGAGACAATCAGTGTTTTCTTGTAATTAGTTAAATGGCATAGCAAAAAAGAAATTCTAGATTTTCTAAAATGGTCTGCGCCTTCAATAAAATTAAAGAAATGAGTCCAAACCTTTTGCAAGGATCCGCTCTGCAATTCCTCCAAGCTGCTGGATAACATTCTCGTCTGTGTCCTGCTGGGTACAAATACTCATTCAGAACTGGTTAATTTGTGATGCCAAACAAACATTCAGTAGATTCTTAATATGAATGCAACAGTACATGTATATTATTGTTGATATTCTCGAGTTCAGCCATGGCTGTCCCAGAGGTGCCTCTGGGTGTAAGTTGGTTGCTTGTCTCTCCCCTTATGGAGAATGAAATGCAATGTGACGGTACGTCGCTCAGAGGTGAATCCAACAGGGGTATGTGCGCAAGGCGAAGACATCAGAGTGACAGCGTTACAGAGTCAGAGGCATTTTCTAATTTCATTCGTGGGTCAATGATTAAACTGGGCAGACAATGAGCCCAAAGCCTGGCTGACTGCTCCTTTCTCCTTCTCTCTCAATTTAGAAATTTGCAGTATTTTATTGGCATGAAAAAATGGCACGAATAGAAGCACAGGGAGCATATAATAAATAATATTAGAACTAGAGCTGGACCCGCGGGAGCCCATACCTCCGCCAACATAGCTGGATTTGAACTTTGGCTTGGATATGCCAAAATTTAATCACTTGTTCCTCTTGTGCTACTCTAACATCCTGCAAAGTTTGGTTGAAATCTATGCAGCTGTTTTTGAGATATCCTGCTAACAGACAGACAAACAAATAAATAAACTAGTAACAAACCGAAGCAAAAACATAACCTCCTGGCGGAGATAATGATATCTTTGTCTACGTATATAAGAATACATCCATGGAAACACACATATGCAGGTATCTCTCTCTGCTTCTCTCTCTCTCTTACCACTGTCCATTCTGCAAACCAGCCTGACCAGGGGAGATCACCAGCTCTGGGGACATCTGTACACTGCCACAGCTGAGACAGGAGCAGAGAAGAAGAAGGGGTGGACAGGGATTCGGGTCAAGTTGGAAATGTGAACCACAGGACGACAACACATGCTTTTTTGCAGGAGTTTTAAGACAGGCCAGACACCAAACCATCTTAATAATGGGATATCACAATAAGAACCGGATATTAATTTTTGTCTCCTCTCCTGTAGGGGAAATGTGTCTCAGGTCTTTATCTCGAGAGCCATTCACAGTTCTATACACCCATGCAAAAACAGCTGCATTAGCTAGCTAGCCACTTTGCTGGAAAGGATTGCATATTGGCTTGATCAATCATGGCCAAGTCTAAATGTTCACAAGACAAAATGTTTGTTTTTTTCTAAACCTCTGGGACAACCTCCTAATGTTGATACTCTGCCTATCAATGTGAGGAGCTGCAGCTCTTTTAACACTTTCAAAACCAAGCCTGTTAAAAGCTGAACTGCTCTGTACTCACTGACCTTCTGCTGCACTGTAAGGAACCATGATTTGCTTTCATCTATTTGACAAGTATGCATTTGCCATGTGCCATTGTGTTTGCCTTTGTATTACATGTTTTAGAGTGCTCTTTTTTGTATTTTTTAGTCTGTACTGTTTGTTGTTGTGTCATTTCCTTGTTTGGATCTGCCAAGGCGCCACAAATGCGAATTAGCTTGAAGCTACAATCTGGTACGGTGCATCAAATGGTGACATTTATGTTTAAACTGTACATAGTCCCTTTTAATTAAAAAGAATGAATGACTTAACATACAAACAAACAAACAAATAAATAAATATTCCACTGTACTGTAGCCAACAATACAATTATATCCAATCCACAGCATTCAATACAAATAAGTGATATTTCTGAAAGCACTGACACGGCAACATGTTTCTGAAAACAGTGATATAAAGAAAAATGAAATCTTCTGGGGGTTGTGCTTAACAGGCCAGGAGACAGGAGTGCTGAGCTCACCTGGAGACCATCTCTACTGGGATTGATAATGGGGACAGGAGGAGGGGGGAGGAGTCTCTGGATGACAGCTGCAGAAAACACAGAGTGGTTAGCGAGCAGCGGATACTGGAAAGACTCGGATGGCTTTCGGGGGCTACAGATGGGACCCTCTCCTACCTCAGATCTCGTTATTTGGGAGTGAGCTTTGTGAGTGAGCGCCCTCATCTTCAAATGCCCACTCAGCTCCTCCTCACTGCTGCCCGAGAGCATCTTCTCGCTGGACCCTAGGAGAGCACAATGAGGAGAAACCATTTTCATCCTAAATTCTCAATGTTAAATCCTCTTAAAGAGCACTTATGGTCCCCATTGTGTACTCTTAACAGTCAAATTAACAAAAAGTATTATATGACGTAAGGATTCGCTCTCTCCTGATTGGTTGAGGCGAGCACCGGCGGTCATTGTAAACAGTAATATTCACCGCACAAAAGTGTGTGAGAGGGGAGTATAACAATCCGACGACCTCAAGCTAAAAATAGATTAGGAGTCCCCACAGGAGCTCCTGACAGTGTCCGTATTTCATGTAGCTTTGTCCCTGTGAGCAGCTTTACGTTAGAGTTGTCGCCCTTCTCTTATTTTATATTTTGAAGTAGGATCATATAACAAAACAGTTACTGACTTCAGTTATCGGTTAATCGAACAATTTATCCACCTTCGACAAGTGATATTCACTAAATATCACTTGCCCAAGGTGGATAAATCATTGGGTCCTCAACTGAAGTCAATAATTGTAAAATACATCATTGTGCAGTTGCTGTTACTGCATGTACGCATGGAGAATCATGACTGTGGGTTCTATAGAAGACCAACAGGCTGGGGGTTTTCTGGCCTATTGGGACACTACTGCCTAATGATATAATAGGAATATTACCAAGCTTTTCTCAATCAGCTCTGCTAAAAGTGCATGAAGCAGGATGCCATCTGCAAAAAAAAGGCAGCATTTTGATCCCAGATCCAGTCTAACAGAATTTAAATCTATACGGTCACATTTACACAGACTCCATTCACAATGTCAGAAGGTTGGACTAATTTACCTTGAGTCAATCCTATGCCATCCTTCATCCTTCTGTATTGACCCAGGAGGACAGTGAGCTCCTCAATGCGACGATCCTGTCACACAATGGATACATGAATGTCGTACATGAAATACTGGTCAGGCAAGTGAACAACAGTAATACAAAATTTCAGTTCTCTCTGACATTTACTTTGCAAATGTTGATTAACCGCCAGACTTACAGCATAGATCCTTCAATCCCTCAGTTTCTTTGAATGTTTAAGACAATGGGTTCTTTTTGATGGGCTAAATGCAGTTAGCTAGTGCAAGTGCTAGTGCTAACTGAATCACAGATCAAAACTGGGCGTGTCCAACTTCATTCCGCTAATTTTGTGACAAGAGGCGATAGTGCAGTTGTGGTCCCATTGTGAAAAGGGTGGGACAAAGATGAAGTAATTACCTGTGGGCTGGTGTTTGGTTCTATTAAAGTCAATCAGCAATATCGCTTTGCAATATTTTTCAATGATTTAGAAAATTAATGCCGTGGAGATTAGGGCTACAATGCCAAGTTACAGCCACAGAAATCAAATTAGCGCTGTCTACAGAATTCTATGTTGCATTCCAATTATGAATTTTTCAATTCCAACAAAGTGTGGCATTCTTAAGTGCTTTCCGTCCTAGGGCTAGCATAATCAGCATCAGAAGAATTACAAGTCATGAGTAGAATTACAAGTCCCCTTTGTAACGTATAAGCTCATGCAGCCTTCAAGGAAGAATGCATAGAGCTTAAGCTTTTTCAGATATTGTTGTGACTCAATGTATTTTACTCCACAGTTTGTAGCTGGCACAGATGTAGGTAGGCTATTATATTTTTCAACAAGGAAATATTTTCTAAATAATGGACCTTGTGTCACATTGTCACATTGAAGTTAATTTTCAAATGTATTCCAAATACATTGGGCATCAATGTCTGGAACTGCAGTACTATTCTATCTTAAACCAAATAATAACACCCGCTATATCCTAAAGATGTAGTTTGGGCAACGGTGGTTTGCTTGCCGTTTATGGATTGGAAAACACTTTTCCGCAGCAGTGTTTATATAACTGTCACAAAAAGTTTGTTGCCACCTTTAATGGCAGGTTTACATGGAGTTGTAGTAACCGGAGGGTGTGTGTCATTTGTGAATGAAACCTTTGGCTTGGAATCATTCAAACCGAAAAACGCGTGCAAGTATTGATAATTATTGAGGAAAACATATTAGCCCTAAACGCAGTTGACAAATGCACGTGCTAATGGTACCACAGACCAAAACTGGGAGTGTCCAACTCCATTCCAGCAATGTTGTGAGACAAAGTGATGGTGCAGATGTGGTCCTGTTGTTACAAGGGTTAGACTAAGACAAATTAATTACCTGCTGGTGTGGTGTGAATTCGATTCCGTTAGCTGTCATTCCCTTTAAAACCAGGGTGCTAATGACATAGCAACTGGCAATTTCGTCAAGTGAAGAACAAGCACCCTAGTTACGTTACCGCCACCTTTTCTGGTCCTCCAACAGCTGTGCTCCAGTGTAGTGATGCAAGGAGGCGTTTGGAGGGAAAGCGATCGATTCACAAGATACTGTGTTTCTTAAGAAAAGATGTGGACGATATAAAGTGTATACAAGACAACACTCGTTGTACTATAAGAAGGGCAAGACTAACGTTAATTATTTGCCTTTCCCCCTTAAAAAAAATTCACATGTATAATATTAGCCCTTAACTCTCCCCTTACCATCAGACCCCACCACCATTTTGTCGGCATTATCTATGGGTACATACCGAAAATAAAAATGGGAAGGAAATGATACTCTTCTCAGTTCCATGAAACTACCATCGAGTGAAAGGTGAATTGGGTGAGTCAAAAAGCAAAAAGGGTCTGTGACACAGAAACAGCATAACATCAGCTTTATGCCCTGACACACCTCCTTTTGAGCGGTGCTATACTTTGAGACGTACATATTTTTATTTTAGAGCAGGAGATGACCAACGTGGGTGAAGGCGATAAACACGATATTTACCACGGACAAAACTGTGCCTAACATTACCCCCACAAAAAAGTGTCTGATTGTGAAGATATAAAAATAGAGACCACTGTTACTGCACAACAGATATGAAAAATCTTAATACCAGGTCATCCAGATTTTCAAGGCTGAAGACTTGGCTCCGTCAAAAACGCAGGCCATTCTGCTTACCTTCTCATCATTTGCCACTAGTAGCCTCTCCATTCCCATTTTAAGCCTTTGCAGCTCCTGATCTAAAAGGAAATAAGCATAAAATCAACTATTATTGCACAGTTTTTTTTAATCATTTATAGCAGTTTATTGCTTCTTACAGGCATATTTAGTCATGCATGGAGGTGGATTTAAATCTAATGAATATTGGGTGAATTGAAAAATTGTCTCTTGCAGTCATGCAGTTACCAGTGTTTGGTATCACATAGAGAGACTGAGGTTCCAGGCCTTTGATGAAAAGTGGGAAACAGAGCGTAGGCACTTCTGTATTTGCAGACAGGGGAAAATCTGAGTCGTGCTGCATGATTGCTCCAACGTACGGAGGCCTGATATGCACCATGATCTCACACTGGAACATTGGAGGGCTGTGAGGTCCCTTGTCCAAGTGTCTGGGCTCTGAGAGCCAATAGCTTGGTTGCTGTCCGAGACTTTATTATCAGAGGTGCACAACTCCAGTGCAAGAGAGCTAGAGTGGGCGTTATCCCACTTCAAGCTTCTTTAATGCAGTTTTTTGCTCGATTGGTGAAAATGCTTTACTCCATAGGCAAATTATGAAATTTTAATGAATGAAACGCTCTTAACACATTGCAAATAAGTCTAAATAAAGGACTAAATACTTTACGTACTTACTAGGATTGACCTGTTTTTTCAGGGATTTATGTTTGCTTTTGACCCAGAGCAACATTCTTGGTTGAAGGCACCAAAACGTTTGGACAAGTTTTGGTTTTGTCATTGAAGTCATTGCGTTCACGCCTGGGTTTAATGACTCAAACTGGCAGCCAATGAAAAAAAAATCACAAACAACCTGCCTGAACTTTACTTAAGATGGCTCTTTCATACAGTCCAAAGAGTTCCTTTATGTGCCGCTTACGCAGGCAACAGAGGACTGAAGACTGAGATTCCTCCCTCTCCGCTCTTCTCTGCAATGCTGTAGGCAACAGCTGGCATCGGCACAATCAAAATTTGATATCAGACAGCAATGCCCAGCTGTGCACTATAGCAGTGCCTGTCTTATCAGGATGAGTTACCCAGCAGCCACTAACAAACATACTAGCATCATTTGCAGGGGAGAGAGGATTCCATGTATAAAGGAAGTGGGAGGGGAAAGGAAAGTGGGCGGAAAGGTTGGGACAAAGTGCGGTGTGAACACGTACTAAACAAATCTGAAAACTTCGCTTACATGTTTCTCTCAGCTTTCTCCTATGCACCTCCACTATGATGGTGAGGGTGAGGCCATGTGGGAACAAAAATGACCAGATGTGGCAGAAAGAGTCTCTGTTAGGTACAGTTCCCAGCACACCACCAACACATGCAGACCACAAGCTAACACTGAATTTAGTCTGATTTTGATTTTGATAACACACCAACACAATACCACAATAGGGACTGAATGCTCCAATCCAATAACACTACCTTCACTTAATGTAAGAGTAGATATGCAACTTAATATGCAGTTCAAAATTCAAGTTGGACATCGTTTTTTGTCATTTTTGCCATGTCCGTCATGTTACGTGGATCAAAATTTGCACATATTAATTGAGGAGTAAAATCCATTTTACAGGTAAATTTATCTATTTTTTTCATATATTGCAAACTTTGAACACAAAGAGAAGAAATTCATGAAGATTTCATCTGATTTAATTTTTTAATATTCCTATGTTTTTGTCCTTTGAAAAGTTCTCAAGAGAAAATAAGAAGCGATTTTATAATAATGGACTTTGAAAGAAGACATGCGAATTTGGACTCTGCGGCTGAAAGAGTACGAAGATGGAGAGCAAAGATGCGAGATCTCCTGCGACAGTCGTCAGAACTTCATATCATTGAGACTGAGAGAGGAACACAAGGAAGATGGGTCCTAGGCTAACTAACTCAAACACTGAAGGGAAACTTTGGTATTTTTTAACCTGAACACTATTTGTCGATGCGTTAAGTGAATAATACGGTCAACGTGTTTTGAAATTGGTTTAGTATGGATGCAGATCGCAGCAGGCAGCCGCAAAACAGGCTGGCTCTGGAGTTTGACCAATTAGCATGCACTTGCATCACCCATAGATCCTCTGGTGTTGGGAAAGTAACTAGTCTGAAGCTGGAGCTCAAAAATTTCCTCTTTACAGAGTTATAAGAACTACAATTATTCACAGTTCCTGCGGTGCGAATAGGAAGGGGTTCTTAGAACTGAGTTCTCAGAACTATGAAAAGGTGACTCCAGTTTGAAAATGCCTTAAAACCCCTTTGCGCAGATGTAGATGCCGGCGTCCGTAAATTCCGAAATTTAATTCCTAAACAATTCTGTAATTGATTTTCCAAATGTCTTGCTTCTCTGGAATAATTTTCCAGAGTCTCTGTGACACAAATACTGAGATATAAAGCCTAAATAGGCTCATGCATAACAGGAAAAATTGGCATTATTTTGTATTCTGCGCAAAGGGGTTAAGCTAACTGAACTCAAGCTCCTATGGGGGACAGGAATAGGGGCAGTCAAGGTAATCCTGAGCAAGCAAAAACTTCACTTGTGATACCTCATCAAATAAATCAGTAAACAGGCTGTTAAGAGCTACCAAGAAAGTTGGGAATGGTCTCATTTTTCAAGTTACGTTGCAGTCCGTTCACACATCAGCAACAGAAAGCGATTTAAAAAAGTTGCACTTAAGAGAGAAGGGATTCAGTGAGGCTAAGGGTGACAGAAGTGTCTTGAGAAAAGTGACTCAAGAGTTAAGGTTACAAGTGACTTAAGAGCTTAGAGTGGGAATAATTTAAGAGTCAAGGCGATTGATTAATCAATGAAGGAAGTATAATGAATGATTTCATATTACGACTGATTTATGTTTATCATACTACTGCCATATATAAATTGACATTACCTTTCTCGGCAATGTCACTGGATGTAGGTACTCTGGATAAGAGCTGACAGTGTAAACTCTCAATTTCTGCATCTTTTACTGATAGAAGCTGCTGAAGTTCAGCAATCTCAGCCTGTAGAGCAAAACAAAAATAATGAGTTATTGTTTCAGTCAGGTTTTGCAGACTCATCAGTCAAGCCCTAATTCCCTGAGGTTTCAAACCGATAAAACCCTTGCATTCCACAACATTTTTGTGATTTTCTGCAGTCCTTCCTTTTTTCTACCATTTCAAAGTGTTTCACAGAGTTTTCTGCATTGTAATTTCTTGTTATTCACTGCCATCACTGTGTTTCCGACTGTGCACTGTGCATCACAAACCTGCCTGCTCTTTACCCGAGTAAATGTGATCTGAGGAGTTTAAAGGGACAATAGCGATAATTTATTGGTTGTTTAAAAAAAATCTTTTAGCACATCCCGCAGTATAGCATATTTAATTTACAAAGAAGAAAAAAAACAAAGGTTCACAACAAGAGTCCACAACTGAATAACATTGACTGAAATACAATTTCATGTCGAAATGACATGTTTTATTTCCAGTGTTATCTTAACAAGGAAAACTGGACACAATTTACTGTTAATTTAAAAAAAAAAAATGATGTTAACAGATCAAGGCCAATCATTAGCTGAAAGGGATGTGCTGTGCATCCTCCATTTTCAGCTCACCAGCCGCCACTGACACACACACACACACACACACACACACACACACCAATCAGCCATAACATTAAGACCACCCGTATAATATTGTGTAATTGAAACGGTATTCCCTGATGGGAGTGGCCTCTTTCAGCAGGAAAATGCACCCTGCCACATGGCAAAAATGGTTCAGGAATGGTTTGAGGATTACAACAATAAGTTCAATGTGCTGACTTGGCCTCCAAATTCCCCAGATCTCAATCCAATCGAGCATCTGTGGGATGTGCTGGATAAACAAGTTCGATCCATTAAGGCCCCACCTCGCAACTTACAAGACTGAAAGGATGTGCTATCGGCTTGGTGCCCGATACCACAGCAAACCGTCAGAGGTCTGGTGGAGTCCATGCCTTGACGGGTCAGGGCTGCCTTGGTTGCAGAAGGGGGACCTACACAACTTTAGGCACGTGGTCACAATGTTATGGCTGATCTGTGAGTGCGTGCGTGTGTGTTTGTGTGTAAAATCATGGCAGTTCCAATACACATTGTTTTATTATCATCATTCTACCAACATTTTATTAAACCGAACAGAAAAAATAAGGCATGATGCTGTGCAGTGCCCTCAGTAAAAGCACAAGCTGAAAGCAGGCTGATCACATTTACTTCTTTGGTTTTTACTCGACAGTGTTTGAAGCTCAACAGCAGGGAAGGCACAGAATCAGAGATGTACAGGTATCAGTGACGAAATCCATACAATCCTTCAATCATGCAGGAAGACAATATTTGATCCCAAATGTGTTATATGGGGGTTCACCACGTGGGAAACCAATGACAGCACACACACACACACGGAAAAAAAAAAAAAAGAGTACAATAATGCAACCATTTTAATTGCGCTGAACTGGGAATAAACACAGAACAGCATGAGCCCTCAAAGAAATATCACGTAATCAATGAATCTGAACCAACGAAAATCAAACTGCATTTAAAGACGCAGCCTCAGCCTTTGCTGATCCAGCTGTGGGACCGAGTTTCTTCCCCATAAAGTGTATAGTTGATGCCCACAGACTGCAGAGAGGGCAGAGGTCACACAGCAGCTGTCAATCGCGATGAAAGAGACTGCACTGCACTGTGACTCATCTCCCGCTCAGTGAGGAGGGACATATCAGCCGTTCACCATTTATGAAGCTCGCCCGCGGATCAGGAAGGCCTTTCTCTTAATTTAAGAAGGCCGCTTACATAAGAACAACAGACTGCTATCTGGGATGCACACTGCTTTCATTAGTCCTTGGTCCGGAAGCACGGGGAGCTGCGGAGAACTGTCTCTCCAAGTCAGCATCAAGCGCGTGCCACGGCCTGCACACACTTTAAGCCTTTTCCAAATGCGCTGAGGATTTGCTTTCCCCATGCAGATGTCATATTCTTGTGGGGACTCACAATATAAACATAGCAGAAAGAGTAACATTTTGATCAATGTACAGCACATACAAAGTACTGTAGACTTCTCTCTTGGCTGTGCAAGTCTCTTGCCTTCTGCTGAGACTACGCAGAAAAAATATTTTCCAAAAGAATATTTATTTTATTTTCCTAAAATGTCTCTTTTAGCGTAGGTTTCGTCATCATGGAATATGCTGTTCAAGGGCGGAAAACAATAGTAAGTCCCCGATAAAGGACAAAGATGCATTGGCAGTTCCTATAGTATTTATTATATGCAAATAGTATGTGAAACAATGAGGGCAAATTCTTGACAATACTGAATGAAGTTTCCTTCACAAGCGAAGCACAGACTCCCCGTATAAGTGTACAAGAGGAAAAGGTAAACCATTTGGGTCTGAGGCTATGACTGCATGCAATTGGATGAATGAGAGTCTATTGCTTCATGACCCAATAGATGGGAAGGGCAGGGGGGTGACTGTCATTAGGTTTGAGGGGGTGAGTTTGAGGAGGGGGGATGTGGAGGAAGAGGAAGATGATGATGTGGCACCTGAGCCGTCCTGCACCGATCCTCCCAGTGCAGCCTCTCTACCTGCATTTGCTCAACTGAGAGCTTCAGGCAACAGAGCTTGGTCACTAGCGACTGGTAACAGACATGGAGAGAGAAAGAGATAGATAGCTGGATGGAGAGAGAGAGCCAGAGTGGACAAACCATGAGCTCAAAAAAAGGAATAAGTCACCTTTCGTCGCTCACAACATACGATAGAAGGGTGGGCTGGCTTTTTAAAAAAAACAAGAAAATTAAGGAATGCTTCCATCTTTTTCAATTTTAAAATAAAAAAATTTAAAGGGGAAATTAACTTTTGTGTGTTGAGATAACAGACTAAGACCCAGCCAACAGAAATAATATTATTTAATTAGTATTTTAGGAAGGTGAAAATAGGCAGATTAAGGGAATAGCTTACCTAGCACCATTAAACACACACAGGTGAAACATGTTCTGTATTTGTTACAGATTGAACACTTAAACAGGCTGTTACTGTTTTTTTTTCTGGTCAGAAGATGAGTAATATAAATAAAACCGTGTGGTTTTGTAATCCCAATTTGGGTGACACGGGCACCATAAACAATTCCTTATTCAGTTGTTAGTGGGAAACTCGTGTTCACACTTGACTGCTCATTTTGGGCATGGACATTAGGCCTATTGAAAGCCCACAAAGAAACCATAAAAATGCCAGGGCTACAATAAAACGGCATGGCTTACAACACAGGAGAGAAAAGGTATGATCGGCATGTCACAGTGCTGTGAAAAATAGAGCCGCAGGCACTGTAGCTCACCTGGACACCTGCAACCTTCAACAAGCCATAAAATATTAGTTTTTGCATATTTCATTGTCTAAATTGACAATGGGAAAGTGACACACTCACATAGCCCCCTCCCAACATACAGAATAAGAAAGAGACTATAAATCCTGAAGCAGAATGTCTGTCTATCAGCTCGAAGCCTAAAGCTCAATTGTAGTTGGGTTATGCAGCAGGACAATGATCCAAAGCACACAAGCAAGTCCACAGCTGAATGGTTCAAAAAAAAGAAAATGAAAGTTGTGGATTTGCCCAGTCAAAGTCCTGACTTGAATCAAATTGAGATGCAGTGGTATGAACTTAAACACGTATTTCATGTTCAAAAACACTCCAAAGAGGCTGAATTAAAACAATCTTGCAAAAAAAAAAAAGTGGGCCAAAGTTCCTCCACAGCAATGCAAAAAAATTCATTGCCAGTTATTGCGAACGTTTGATTGCAGTTGTTGCCACAAAGGGTGGCGCAAGCAGTTATTCGGTTTATTTTTTCACATGGGTGATACAGGCTTTGAATGACTCTTAACCTTCAGTAAATGTTTTTATTTACTTTGCCTCTGTCTCACCGTTCGACAGTAAGTCGGCTGTGCAACTGAGAAGGGAAACAGGCACTGTTACAGACTGAGCATGCCCAGGACAGCCATGAGTGACTACGGACGTACAAGACCAGCACATCCAGTGCCAACATGTGCTTGACAGATTCCGTACTGTGACCAAAATTGCTGCATGTACATTTTGAAAGGTGTCACTTCGCTTTTCCATTTGATATAATTTATTTCATTGTTTGAGCATCATAATTTAATTCATATTTGTACAAATTGGTCTAAGCTACATATTTACACAAATAAACTTCATGTTCATGTTCATGTTCATGTTCACAACTAGATAATTTGTGTCCTCGAGACAGAGTAGCCCCCACATCTGAGAAACTTGACAAAATTTACCTATGTTCAAACACCTGAAAAAAAAAACACCAAATTGTGAAAAATTCAGAAGCAAAGTAAGATATGCACACCTTTTGGGTCCCTAAAAAACACATATATCAGCTCAATGAATTCTGTTGAGCAGTTACTGAGAAGTAGATATACTACACCCCCTATTACAGCAAAAGGAGAGGAAAACTTAACTAAACTTACCAAAGTTCACTTCAAACACCTGAAAAAATCATCAAAATTTAAAAAATTCTGAAACAACACTTATAGTGTCCCTACAAAGCATGAGTTCAATGAATTCTGTTGAGCAGTTTTTGAGAGGAAGTGGACAAACCATATCCCCTATCAAAATGATCAACCTCGTACAGATGTACAGACAAGGGTAACCCACAATGGTTGAAGTCATATATGGCAGGGGCAGAAAAATCAAATTGATTCAGAATTTGCATACATGCATGCATGTGTTACCCGTGCCTTTTTAACGGTGCTATGTATATTTCACAGAAAGGAATAGGCATTAGGTGAAAGTAAGCCTGTATTTCTACCTTTGTGGCTTTCAGTCTCCGCTCGTACTGAGATTTCTCTCCTTCAAGCTCATCCACTTTAGTCTTGAGCACTCTCAGCTCCTGCAGCAAACCCTGTCAACAGAAGATAAAGCGTAAGGACATTTCAATAGAAATTCACAACTGAAAACAAAGGAACTGTCTGATGAACATTTATGTTCTGCTGTTTTCAAACCATACAGAGGTAATACAGGCTGAAAAAGTACACTTCTGTCAGTTCCGTAGTACTTCTTAGGTGATAATTTCATCACTTTTTTATTCTTTTTAAATGTAGAACTTAATAACATTGTTTAAATGGGACATCAAATTAGTCAATTGTCACTTCTGTAAGAGGGAAATCCTGAGGATATAAAAACCTCTCGCTGAATTGAGCGCTTAAACATGAAAAATCCAAGCACCAAAGGGACGCCAGTTAAAGCACTTCCAGACATGCTTGCGCGAGGTGAGGCCCACACCCAGCTGACATGCCCCTCAGGACAAAAATTTTACCCAGTGACGGCCAGACCCAGGGAGGTTACAAGCTCAGGTGATTTTCACCTTTGTCAGGCGATACAGTAGTTGAGTTGCTTACATCACCACAAACAAAAAGGTGTGCCCGCGGAAAAATCGACCCAGGTTACGTTTGGGAGCCACTCACATGCAGACACGGCACACCGCTGGGGGAGAAACATCACACTGCTCAGGCGAGTTAAAAACAATGCCATTACCCCAATATAATAACCAGGTGACCCCCATTACCTTCCATTCTCCACACCCATGGTGACCCCCCAACAAAGATGTGTACTGCAGGCAAGTAGTTAGCGACAGACAACAGACATCCAAGGCCGGGGGAAAAGGTAGCCAGGTGAGAGAGGAGCGCACATCTAGACGTGCACAGCGAGAGAGGCCTACGTTCACTCCTGAACAACGGCAGAAACCCCCGGACTCCAAGGAGCAAAGCCCTGCATCCAGGCCCTCAGGGGCCACCACAGGGGCCTCCATAGGAACCTCCACAGGACCACCACCAGTCTGAGCCTCCACAGTTTTTCTCTCCTGGATTCTGGTATTGATCTCCCGCTGAAGCTTACACATCTGCTCTTGCAGCTCGCTAATCAGATTGACTACACACTGAAGGCGGGGCAGGGGGATAAAGACACAAAGAGACAGACGTATAAGAAATAAACAACGAAGAAAAAAGGTTGATGAATTAAATTAGCCTCTTCGCACTTGGCAAATATCAGGAACATGCAGAGTTTGGCAATATAATTGCAAATATATGTAAAACAATTTTTACTCAGGAACGTGTAGGGCCCCTGGTTTTACTGCATGCAGGTGACTAGCATTTGTGCGTATTGAGAGGAAACAGACTGCCTTTGGACTCCATGCAGCAAGCACTAGCCTGCTAACCTGCGCGTTAAGCTGGAATGGCTCAAAATACGCCAGATTCAGAAAAGGGATTGTTGGGGATAATTCACTTACTCACATTCACAATTGGAAGCACAATGTTTTTACAACCAAATCTACCAGAACTCATTATCCTAAGCTTTGCGAGACACACTTACAAGATCGCAAGATTGCGTCAATGTTTGTTTTAAACCTTTATTTACTGCTAAATGCTACTAATCTGCAGGTTTTATCCACAAACGCAAACCAAAAACCAGCAAAACTAAGTTTGAGAAGAACTGCCGCCATGCCTGCATGAGCCAGTGACTCTAAGATGGAGCAGTTAATTGAAAAGCAGCCATTGTTTTGCGGTATGACAAAGCCACTGGAAACCAAAATAAATAAAGAGGCTAATCCCCTGTTAGAATGCCAAGGTAAGCATGTTTGGCTGATCGAAGGAAAGCGCACCTTGCCCGCGAGGGTTAACCAAATAGTAAACATTTAGGCCTTGATGCTGCCATTGTTAATGGGAATAATGGCAGGTTCATAATGCAAACCCTCCAGCTCTTCAACAAAAGAAGATAATCTCATTATTAATTTCAAAAGAATATGGAGGAAATACCCAATAGACAACACACGAGAAGCATGTGAATAGTTGCTGACTCACAGTTGGGAATTAAGACACACTGACAGAAGACATGTGTTGATAGAAGTGTGTGGCCTGCGGGTGCTGAAACTCGCTGGCATTCTCTGACAGGATAACAGACGAGAAGTGGGTTAGCACCTGAACGTAGCGGCATATTTGCCAAAATTTCCCTGGCGAAAGTGCAATGCCAGGACTGGATTTCTTCCATTCTTTATGGCCAAGTGGCATTCCTCAGCTGTCTCGGATGGAACGAGTGTTTGTTGATCTAACAAATGCTGGGCGGGTTCGGTTACCACGGTGCCATAAACCTGTGCAAGCTCCCGCTGACAGCTGGGATTTATGAGCCAGGGGGTTGTCGACGTGGGGGCTATTACCATCCTGCTTCTATGTATACAGTATGTTGTAGCGGAAACTAAGGTCCTTCCTTCAGTCAGCTAATTTTCTCTTCTTGACTGCTACCACCACAAATGCAGGTCTGGGGTAGGGAATATGTTACAGCCAAACTAAGACCACAAAGGAAAAAACGATCAGGGTCCAAATTTTGCATTTTTGTATATTTTATATACTATATATTATTATAATATTTATAATAATATATGATATTATATATTATTATAATATTTTATATTTTGTGCATATTTTTTCAGTGCTTTCTTTCTAAGATCACGTTAGATTTTTAATTTATCATTTCTCCACAACGTTAAAATGTGACAGATCATTTTTCCATGTCTTCAAACATTTTCATATGAATTAATTGGCAGACTGAGTCTAATACTTGTAACACTTATGGGTCTACCATGAGATGAGTACAAATGTATTTCCAAATTTCTGAATAATGCTTTTGTTGTTTTTATGTCTAGCGCCTTCACTGTAAAAATAGCTCATGATCAAGTACGTATTTGTGCCGATTTGTCCACATAAGAAGGGGTGTAGTTATGGTAAATATCACTTATAGCTATTTTCACACAGATGTATGCATTCGCATTTGAACCAGTCCTACCGTGGCCAAATATAATAGTACTGCAGTTTCAAATTATACTTTAAAGCTGCAATATTTGTGCTGCACCTGAATGGGTTACCGCACAAAATTTGCCTACCCTTCTGTCTATTACACAAACAGGGATGCTAATAAACATGCACAAAATGTCAAGAGAACAATGTGAAATATTATGAAAACATTTTTTTTTTTTAATGAAAACGAATAAAAACCTAAACATATGGGTAACTGTATATATCCAAATGAAACAACCACAGTAATGCTAGACTAAATTTTCCAACGGCCAATGCTTTACGTATGTTATGCCCAAAACATACCGAGTAATTAATTAAGCCACATAGTCCAGCCTCTTTGAAGCTTGCCCAGGGCCTTGCGCAGAAGAACGGTGTTGTAACACGGGAAAGTTACATCTGACCACACCTTAAAACTACTCGGCGCCATGAGCCAAAGACTTTTTTGTGCTGAGACAATGAAGATAGGGCCCTCAATGTTTGACTACACTAGCATTTTCATCTTACTATTTTTATGCGCATTTTGAAAAGCCACATTGGAAAAAGCAGATGGAAACGGCAAAATGCGAGTTCACTTCCTCTAAGTTTAAAGTTCATACGCTTGCTTGAGGTGGTTTTTGCTCCATGCGATTGAGAGTTAATGCGCAAAATACACAACGTTGTAGTAGAATGGAGACAGCTAAGCCGACTAAGTCCTGACGTAGCTGCCTGGCTACCGCTGTGTACATTTGCATTTGACTCCAGACAGCGTCAAACATTGCAATCATTAACTGAAAAAAAGCTCTATGACGATTAGCCGAATGGCATGCAACTCCTGTAGACCTCTCTCCTTTTTTATAGCGTCTCGTTTCTCCTCCAGTTGTTTCTCTTCCGTTTGTTTCGCTTCAATTTGGCCATGTTCGAAACCGCGCTCTAACACACTACTTGCACTACCGATGATGTCAGATTTAGGGGGTAGGGTGTTGACTTATGCGTGGAGAGAGAGTTTGCGTCCGCGAGAAGTTCCCAGAGGTACGCTAGATCGGGCAGATATTTTGTGGGTGCATCCTAAGCTCACTATTCATACATAAATTGCCCAAGATGCAATGCAACGTAAACCGCCAAAACAACTCGCTGAGGAAGAGTTCATACATAGTAAGTAGCGTGTAGTGTGACTAGTATGTAGTGAGAATAGTGTATGTAGACCGTTGAGTGCAGTTTCCAAAACGGCCTTTGTTTCTTTTCCATTTTGCAATCTCTCCTTCCTTTGCTGTTCAATAGCTGTCATGAGTATCCTCTACTGCCATCTTGTGGCAAAACTGGCCCAATTGATTGGAATTTATTCGCCTCAAGCCAGCTGATGGAAATGCAGGTAATTCGAATTTCCTTTTAAGCGAATTTTCTAAAATTGGCTTGACATGAGATGGAAACCCGACTTACGAAATACCATGTGATCCAGCAGTGTGTTGTGCCTATGAATGAAACCTACAGTCCTACTTTCACAGTGGCCTAAGGCCTCTGAACATGTCTGCCACGTACAGGGATCCTCATTGTCCATTTCAGTTCCACTTGAAAGTCATAATTACTGAAATACCTATAACAGCAGCATCCTTTTCTGTTTTTCTAAATTAGTTTCTTTGACAGGTGAATATCCTCGCAGCTCAGCCCTCTCTAATCTGCACCTCTGTCTGCCGCTCGCACCCGGTCATTTAAGATGTGCCTCGCTTGCATCTCTGGCAATTTCCGGCTCTGCTTATCACAGCCCATCTCTGCTATGGTCGGAGACGGAATGTTGGTGCCCTCAACATTAAATTTTGACTCCTTAAACGTCCTAGTCAAGGGCTGCAGAGGGACTCCAGTTCACACTGGAGCCATACGGCGAACCAAACAGTTTGTTAAACTGCCCTTTTTAAGGGCATCAATTGCACCTTTTCACTGCTTTGTGCAGGCAGAAGTAATCCGGAAGTGGCATCAACCAGGGGCAGATTAATACTTGATTTGTCTTTGGGTTGACATGACCCGTTTTCTGTTTTCACTAAAATATAAATTAAACAAAATTTTTTTAGTAATAGTGGCGAAGCCACTGTGCCTGCTTGGCCAAACATGGCCAAAATCAAACTTGGCCTAGATTTTCATCCCATATGCACGCATATGAAATATGAAAAGGATCTGCGAAAAACTGAAGACGCTAGAGCGCTGACAAGGCAAAAAGTTTACAGATGCACGACAGACCACCAAGAAGGCATCTAACCACAGCATAAGCCCGATTGGCCTTGAGGCCAAGCGGGCTAAAAACCTGATACTCCAGGACCTTAGTCGTGAACTTATTCATGGGTTGAATATCGAAGATTTGGAGCACAATGGTTATGTGTCCAAAACTTTGAATTTGAGATCACATTTGTTCACCAAGGAAAATCATCAGAAACCACTTGTTTTAGTATATAAATCTCAAATTCGAAATTTTGGAGATATAACCATTGTGCTCCAAACCCTCGACATGTAAACAGACACATATGTTTTCAGTATAAATACTACACTTCCCCTCCACACATTTATGCCCAAAACAGAACAGAACGCAATGGTTAGGTAAAGACTATTGTTTTATGGGATCACACAAGCCAGTCTTTCTACCTCCCTACTTCAGGTGCCTGTCCTAGGACCACACTCACCCTTGATCCTGGCCTTTAATTTGACCTGAACTCCACATACGTGACGTTCTGTGGCCGCATCTTACACAGCTGTGATGCTCTCATTTAGACAAAATCTGCCCAGAGGCAGATATACAGTATAAACACCTGGGAAAGTACTCAAAACCCCTAATGTTGTAGTTCCTGCTATAATTAGAGTCTCCAGGATCACATTTTGCCATGATGATACATACAGACATGCGCACACACACACACACACACACACACACACACACACACACAGAAATTCACAAGGTGAAAACAACACCAGCCGACACTGTCACGGCTGATAAAAATGGCACAGATGAGACACCATCAAAGCTGACAGGTGAGCAGAGTATTAGAGCCAGACAAGTGTTTGTTTGTTGTCTATTACTTAGACAAGCAGAGTTTTTATTCCGTCTGTCTTGACACCTGAGCCCGAGGGAAGACAAAACATGCAATTACACTGAATCCAGCAACCTGTGGGTTTTTACTGAAGTCCTGACACAGGGAAAATCAGTGCTGCCCTCCACAACCTAAAATCTCCGGCTGTACAATCAGCCCTAACTGAGTCATGAATTATTACATTTCATCAGTTCTTGTATGCGCTCGATGGTGAGGTCAAAAGTACAATTTTAAAAAATGCCATTTAAAAATAATTGTCGCTCCCAGAAACTGTTACGTTACCGCAAATTTAACAAAATTTTTTTGAAAACTACAAATTTGAACGACACATCGGCCAAAACAATGATCCTACCTGCTTGGTCTTACCTCATGCAGAAAGCCTATCTGGCAATTTGATGAAAAATAGTGTAGTGAAATTACAATCAGACGTAGCTTTTGGTCATTTAATTGACTGTAAGCAGTCAGACTATTTCAGTGGGTTTAAATGTGGGTGGTCGGGCTTACAGTGATTAAAAAAGGACAGGTGCCTCTCAGTGAAGTATGTGTTCTACGTGAGTAGGGTGTGGTTTCTGTTCTACACTGCTCCCCATAAAGACCCAACTACAGCTGTACAATCACAAACAGCCTGCGTAGTAAGTCTAGAGACATACATCAGATGCACAGTATATATGGTCCCAATGTTAGTAGTAAATTTGATTGTACATGTATCTCATACAAAATACAAAGCCAGCAATATCAGATTTGGTTGCAGCTCTGATGTTAATTCTCCATCTACATCTAGCAGCAAAGTGCAGATGAGACATACATACCTTGCAATAAATATAAATCTGCTTGGTACAAGAAACATAAGTTAATTTTAACTCCCAGCAAAAGCTTTTACAATACCAACAACATAACTGAAATATGCAATGATGCTTCCTCGGGCTGAACACAAGCAAAACCGTACACCTGGTGCGCCTGTGGTGCCTTTGCAATGCTCCAAAACTTATTTGGCATGCTTTTGTCTCTCCATGTTGGCGTCATCTCACAACAGATAATACATCAAAGTTAAAATGGCTCCAGCAATCACCAGTGCCTCCCTGCTATCTCCATAGCTATCTTTCCATGCGGGAACGGTGAGCTGTGGGTAAATTGAAGCCCCTGCGAGGGGGTTGACCAGCCACCCCCTCCTCCAACCCTGAAACTATGCCCCCCCCCATACCTCTGCTTTGTGCTGCCTGCTCTCGCCGTTGTTCGGCTCCTCCTCCATACCCACGAGCCTCAGCTTCAGGTACGAAACCTCATCCATCAGGTCCAGCTTCTGCGTCTCCAGCGACGTCCGGCTCAGGAGCTCCTGTGGTGCGCACATGCGAGCGCAAAAACACGGGCGCACAAGTGAAACACAAAAGGCAATCGGGCTCAGCGTTGACCTGCTCCACTGGACCCTCAGTCCATCCCCTCAAAACAACACAGGAGGCGGGATTCGATGTGGCTAAATATACGCCGCCTCTCACGCTATTTCTGCTGCCCCAGTCACTAATGTGCGAGCGATGGGACTGGGCCGTGCAGCGAAAGCTGGATTCCTCTCCGAGCTGCTAAATAACCAGGAAATACTTGCCAGGACGGGGGTAGAATGGGAGCTTTGCTTTGACGTGACGGCTTGTTTATGAACTGCCCCAGTACCTCCTCACACCAACAGACACTCCATCCTCGCAGAGCACCCAACGGACACCAGTGCAGTGCGCTATGCTGGTAGAACTGTTCTACACCACAGTACTGCACAAGAGGACTACTTCCAGCAGTGGATGTAAAAGAAAGCAAAAGTTCCGCAATCTCTGTCATCTATCCATGAACTCAGCCAGCTAACTTCACTCTTGAGTTTTAACTCCAGGCTGAAGATCTGAGCTCCTTAACAAATCCTGATGGCTTGAAAGAAAGCACTGGGGAGGATTTTTACTTCCTGAACATGTTATTTCTACCACTGACTATTATGTCGCACTGCTTAAGATTTTAATGGCCATCAACAAATTAGAGTAGCATCACAGTGCCAAGGCTCATGTTCTAGGGCCAAAGAAAAACATACTAAAATAAGAGCTCATCTTCCAGCATATTTAAAGCTTATATCTACTGTCCTGGCATATCCCATTGCTTAATACAGACACTAAAAAGGACAATCGCACACGTTTAATTTGTGCGAAATCCTCGCCTTGAAGAATCACATTTACAGCAGAATTTTCCCTGCCTCGGTTTCCTTTCTGTGTGGTATGGCTACAGCTCTTCCTCACAGATAGCTTGCAACTCTGAGCACAGACTTTGAGGTTTCCACCAATAAGAAAAATATGACGCTTCAGACTCGCGGGTCACACGTGTGCGGATGAAAAGTGGAGAATAAATGGGACTGACGCTTTTGTAAACGAGACCCTTCTGCAGTGCGGGCAGTGAGTTAGACCTCGAGGCATAATTAAAGGTGTGACTCATAGACCACTTCCACCTATGAAGCAAGGCAGAACATCAGCGATTCAGAGTTAAGCCCGGCCTTGCTGTCCTCCTCACCTCCTCTGGAAAATAACAACCCACCCCTCACCCCCAAAAATAATTTGGTCACCAAGGTAATAACAAGGAATTCCAGCAAAGAATTTCCACCTGTAATGATTGACACAAGTGAAGAGCTACAGCAGTTACCATGTATCAGGGTGGCATTATATTTACTTTTTGCGGGGTTTAGATGGGCAGGCTAAGCATTACCCTCATTATATATGACAGTGATCCAAGAGGGCATAATTCCAGGCAATTTCGAGACACACGTTAAGCAGAAAGCACTGAGTGAATGTTCTGACCACTAACCGCTAGCTGATTATGGGACTACAAGGAGGGCTCATAGACAGTGCATCATGACAGAGTGAGCAGTTTAGGGAAGCAGGTGAAATCATGAGGTGATTTCCCAGGCATAATTACATGGCATGCAAAATTCGACCATGGAGTGAGTAGCTACATCATTTAGCAGCACGCTTGCCAACTGAGGTTACAGTAACTCCAAGCCAAAAGACACATCAAGCCAAGTGGGTCAGTTAGTATTGGTATTTCTATAAACATGCTTTGACTGTTTTTTTAATCATTATTATTGCTGGGGGAATGCGTACCCATTTTTTAATGTTGGAAAAATATTACTATTACTATTATTTTAACGTGGTCACTTTCTACACATACTAAATGAAATCAGTGTAACTCCTGAGCTCCCTGATACATCTTTATCTCTCAGAAATGTCTCAGTACCTTATTGATCAAAAAAAAAGTTGACTGGCTGGCTTATGAAAATCCAACCCAGTTTATAATACCAAAGGCCATTTTAAATAAGTGCATTAATATTTTGAGTTTGAGCATCATTCAACACATGCTGCTTTGCAAGGTTGAACCTATTTGAGATTCAGTGTAATGCCACTCCCGTATATTGCATTGGCAAATGTGTCTTTGGCTCTCTTGGAGCTTGGCGAATATCATTAATTCCTGCAGTTCAGCCCAGCGGTAACACTATGTGCGAAAAGTCAATATTTGCCAACTCGGCTCACACATGCTGTTTGACTTTATCCCTTTTGGCTAGCGCTAATGCCCGAGAGCGCAATGACCACGTGCCTCTAATCCTCTAATGGGTGGGGAAAACATCCGGCAAACAGCTTAAAAATAGCTGCGCAGCACAATTATCAACTTTTAGACTTGATGGTGCTAAGAAAAGGGTATCTTTAAAGGTGCCCGCTAACCTGCAGATGCCGTGCGTCAGTGTGGGAGATAAGTATAAACGTGAGACTACAGTTATGGCAGACTATTTTGCAATGAATGTTCACAGATCTTTCGCAGATGTGAAAGTAAAAGGTAAAATTAGTCCACAGACATTCTGACTGAGTGATCTTATGCTCGTAACCAGAACAGAAAGTTTATTGCTGAATGATTAAGCTAATCCAATCACCATGGCTTATACCAACTCCGAGCAATCAAAGGAAGACAAATAACAAAGCGGTCTTGCAATCTAACCACAGAGGCATCTCTGTTCTCCTTTTCACCCTTATCTATGTAACTACCGAGACAAATAGCCACACTGCTCAGCTGTCCTTACCTCTGGAGAAAAGTGTTCTTCTCACACACACACACACACACACACGCATACACACACAACAGCCACACAAAGCACATCGAGCTCAGCTCAAAAGTTTCAAATCCCCGTTCTCAAACATGTGACTTAGTTACACCCAGTGTGAACAAACACCATGGACTTTTATGGGCAAACAAATTGTTTACTAGGCCCCTGATGTTAAAACAAAAAATACATCTGATTGCAAAGAGGCTCTAAGCAACATTTAATGCTCTTGCAAAGTTTCATGACTAGGGAAACCTTGAAATTACAGAAAAATTAATCACTTATTGAAGATTCACTAACAGTAAATTCAGCAAGGTCTCACCCAAGCTTCAAAATAAACCATTTCATCTCAAAGTATGGCACTAACAAAAAGACCTCAAAGGAACACCAAGTCTCATTCTTATATGAGCCATGGACTACTGAGTGGTCTGAAACCCTGGTCAGAGGGTTTTGGAAGTGAGGAACTGAAGCACTTACTTGCTGCAGCATTTCCTCAGTGGAGCTCAGTTTGTGGAGGTGCTCGTCCAGGGAGCTCTCGAGGTCCCGGATCTTCTCTCCCTGGGCCTCCACCTGGTCAGTGAGCACGCTCACCTGCGCAGAGAGAGGACGGCACTCAGTCTTAGTCGCCTCCCTCCGTCCCAGAGCCTGCCGCCTGAGATACAGGCCAATTCACCCAGAGACACACTCACACGGTCAGCTGAAGTTTCTCTTCTCAAGAAGACTCCGCAAGAGCAACCTCTACCACTATCTCTGTAGCGCAATCACACTGGGGAAAAGTAGCCTGTTCGGAAAATTATTTACAGTAAACAGCCCTTCGACCTGTTTCCGGAAGAAATGCCCCTTTGTCCCCTGAGAACTCAACTGATCTGGCCAACCTTGTTGAAAGCAGGTAAAAGGGAAAGCCGGCCACCTACAGAGAAAGCTACAGCCAATCCCCTTATCAGTTACTCAACACAAGCCTCACCTCAGCCAATCAGCGCGCTCTAGCAAGGACTGGAATGTGCAGCGGTGTCAAAAAAGGCCGGCTCTGGCACCTGACTGCAGACAAGCCCGATCCAGAGATTATCCCCGTACAGCAAGCCGCAACACGACTGAATGGTGCTAGATAACAAGCTACAGTTCCGCACCTCAGACCTCTGGCTGACTAATTTGCACGTCTGACGTGTGTTTCAACCATGTTTTGCCCCTTAGATTTGAGACACGGCCGCAATACAGTGGGACATGAGGCCAAGCTGTAACTGTCAGCCCATGTTCTCTCTTTCACACAGCCGTGATATTAGACTCTCTCTGCCTTACATTTGGCTGGACGGCACAGCACCTGGGGTAGGAGAACCCTGGCCACAGGGGCCCCCCCTCTCCATACAAAGCTCCTGTTCATTCCAGCTGACCCCTCCACCCCCCCCCCTCCTTACTGTCGCAGAATAAAGGCAATCTCTTTCAGCACCTCCCTCAATCCTTAGCAGCTCCAATCACAGCTCAGAGAATAAAAGCAGATTTTTGGGGGGGATGGATGGCAGGAGGGAGAGGGTATTGAGGAAGGGGGTGCATGGGCACTCCTCACCTGCAGAACCAGCGATTCTTTGTCACCCTCTAGGCGAGCCAGGCGCTCTTGGCAAGTCTCATTGTTCGCTGGGGACCGGATATTCACCTGCAGAAAGAAAGAAACAGTCTCTAATTAAGAAAAGCGGTTGCTTTTCTCAACTGCGAGCCCCAGAAACAATTTTCATTGGCTGGGAAAAAAAAAAAAACAACCATTTGAAAAGATAAGCAGATTGAGAGCAGCTCTAATCTCTGCATTCCTGACAAAAAGACCCATCTGGTGCAACAGGAAGTCTGTAAGAGTTTCACATTTTCTAAGCTCGTTCCTGACGACCAGAAGCAAAAGTGAGGGTTGATTTCGCAGCAAAGTGCAAAGTAGGGCCAGAGGAGCAAGGGAGCGATGGCTTTACTTAGAGTCATGTTTTAAAATGTGCCAGGAGCTGTTAGAGGCCGGGTGTTACATGCATTCTACCACTAGAGAGAGGAGTAGATGAGAATATCCATACACCATACTGCAATCAGAATTTATACTGTAATAAGCATTTCAATCACATATTTACCCTTAAAATCTAATTTCTATCACTTTTCCTGATAAGAGCTTAAGATTTCCAATAACATGCTGACTCATTACAAGATTTGTTGATGGGAAAAGCAACTCCACTTTGACAGGCACAAGGTGGCTTACATTAAAAAGTTTCCATTATCTACTTGCAAGAGTTAAAGCAAGATTTCAAGTCTACAACACTCTTAAAGACATCTCCCATCATGACATCATTGACAGTTTGGGTTAATTAGCATTTTGGTCTTCACTGTGCCATTGACAGTCTGAATAATCCTCTGTATAAACAAATTGAGATGAAAAACTTAATTGATCCACCAATCAATTTTCAAAACCACACATTCCGTGTCAAGGTCACAAGAGCATAAGCTGGTAAGTCATAACGTTTCCTAAGATTTGGAGATATTAATGATGCTAAATTTGTTGTTATATGCTTCATAACAAGGGCAATGTAAAGAGCTCAAATTACTTCATGATGGCACCGAGCCACTTTCTATTAAATTAACTGAAAAATATGGATTAAAAATATTTAAAAAAAAAAAAAAAAAAAAAAACCACTGTCAAACAATTTGGCTGTATAAGGCACTGGTAACCATCTCTGTTCCCAGAAATCTAGCATCCTGTTTGTTTTCGCTTTCACCCTAAAAAAACAGACCTCATTCAACGACAAGAGACTTCAGTAAAAGAGCACTAATTAGTACAATTAGTTGTGCTAAATTAGGGTTGGACTGAGAACCTACAGGATGGTAGGTCTCCAGGAGCAGGGTTTGTTATAACTGGTATGACGAGTCATTATGGGTGTTTTAGGTTTACTGTGAAATCTGCTGTCATCATCACTTGAGGTGTTTGGTCCTGAGAAGCACATGCAGACAAAACAGACTGTTACAACCCACATCTGCTCAGCTGGCTCCTGCCCTGCTCCAGCAGTCTTGCGGGTGGCTTCTGTAAACTGATTGACTGGCTCGTTACTCCCTTGCGCTAGGTTCCCACTATCACAATTCGCGGCACAGGCACGGTTGAAATCGTGGTCTTTAATCGTGGAGTAATCGTGGTGATCCTATCAGATCTTATCAGATCTTGAGGCCAGTCATGGCAATCGTGTTGATCGTAGAAAAGTTTTGGACAGTTCAAAAATTTCCTACAATCAACACAATTAATTGTCAATCGTGATCATCGCATCACCTCGTATCCAAACCTGAAATTTTATGCATGCAACCCTCCTCCATATTCGATCAACAACCAATTTGGAAATGTCCCCGTTGCGATGTTTGCGCCCATCCAAAAAAGATAATGAAAGCCATTTCCATCAAAAAATATAGCATAAATAGTCAAAGCCTGATTTCAAAAATATTCAAATTTTTTATCAGTAGCAGTCATCTTGAAGTAAAAAAATAGGACCAATGGCCCTGTAGCTCAACAGCGCAATAATTGATCCCATTGCTCAGCATTTTTGAAAAAAGTTTTTCAAGGATTCAGTGGTGTATGAATAAAGGAAGCCCCACACCAAATTTGAAGTTAATCTGGCCAGTAATTTTGGAGAAGAAGGTTTAAAAGTTTTCAGATGAAAAAGCACAAAAAAAATTTCTGCAAAATACAAAAAAAAAAGTTCACAATCCTGTGAACAATATTGTAACACATTGTCCCAGGGAAGCTCCATACTGAATTTGGAGCAAATATGGCCAATATTTTTGCAGAGGAAGATCTTTAAAGTTCTCAAATAAAATTTTTTTTTTTTTCACAAAACTGTGAAAGTTGTTGGTAGACATAGTCCTCAGGAAGGTCCATACCAATTCTGAAGTAAATCGGGCCAGAAGTTTCGGAGCAGAAGATTTTTAAATATTCTGCTAACAGATGACAATCACGACCACAATCACGACTACAACGCCAGACCCTGCCTGATCAGAATAGCACACGCCCTATCGGCCGGTGAGTTAAAAACTGGAAGCAAGGGCATGTGTTCTAAAGTTTGAATGCTGTACGTGTCGCGAAATTCCCAATAGGACTTCACAGTGGGATTAAAGTGAATACATGTCCACAATGCACTTCAATAATGCAAATAAAATGGGAATACTCCCCATGTCTTAATCCGATAACTGCTAATTCCGACTATGACCTTATACTGATTCTAAGGTTACCAGAACATCTACTATATAAAAGTGAATGTCTGTCTCTCTCTATCTATCTTTGTTCGTGGGCGCCCTGGTGGATCATTGGTCTAAACGCGCGCACCATGACGGCTGTAGCCTTCCTGCGGCGACCCGGTTCGATTCGACTCGGGTCGTTTGCCACGTGTCTTCCCCGTTCTTCTCCCCAGCTTTCCTGTCTCTCTCTACTGTGTGGCTGTCAAATAGGGGTGAGAATCCCAAAAAAATAATATTTAAAAAAAACAAATCTATCTTTGTTCGTTTGTGGAGGGTGAACTCATCCGTTTCTCACCCGATCGCTCTGAAATTTGGTACCAGGGGTTATTTGACCCCGCGGGTAACATGGGACGGGTCCCGTCCGCGTCCGACATTGACGTTGCGTTACTACGGACGATGTGTTTTTCGCCTCTGTGTTTAACATATTTCCTGGTAATTGCTCAAATTTTGTTCCTGGCCAATTATGAACCGTTCTGCATTGGTTCCGTTTTCAGGCTCCCCCCTCCCACTGGTGCGACATCCGTGACGTCACTCATTTCCTAAATTCGCCGTTTCTTGACCGATTGCTCTGAAATTCAGTACTTGAGGGTACTTGGACCCTTTGAGCATAATGGGATGGGTCCCGTTCGTGTCCGACATCAAGTTTTGACGTTATTGACGTCGCCTTTGTAACGCAACGTCGGTGACGTCACTCAGTTCGTAACTTCGCCATTTCTTGACCGATCGCTCTGAAATTTGCTACTTGCGGGTAATTTCACCCTGCGGGCAATATGAAACGGGTTCCGTTTCTGTCCGACGTCATATTTTGACGTTATTGGCGTCACCTTTGTAACTTTGCCGTTTCTCGACCGATCCCCCTCAAATTTGGTACTTGGGGGTAATTCAATCCTGTGGGCAATTCGTGGGTGATTTTACCCTGTGGGCAATATGGGATGGTCCTGTTTCCATCCGACGTCACGTTTTGACGTCTCCTTTATTAGTACTGATACCTACCATTCAAATAGTTATACTGGCTGTGCTAATGCATCTATTTTTATCAGCTTCATTAATGTTTTTATAATGTTTTAAATAAATAGTCTAATTGTATATTCATTCTTTGATTCCTTATTAGCAACATTCTTCTGTCTGTTTCTGATATAACCATCTTCTCCCGTGCAACGCCGGGTATTCACCCGCTAGTACTGTTTATATGGCAGTGACATATTCGGAATACTGTCTTAATGAGTTTAATATCGGAATATTTCCGTCCATGTAAACGTACTAATTGGAGACCTAGGTGCTTTGCGGTGACTGTAACCCAGATTTCAGCCTTGATTCAGTAGATTCCATTCCCGGGTGGCTCCAACCCAATTGATTTACAAAACTCAGGCAGGATAATGCTTGCAGAAACACCGTCATTTTCACAGAGAAACCTTGATTACTAAAATTGGTGATAAATTAAACACATCCTGAAATGCGTTCCAAATTATTGGATACTAAAGAACAGTAATAACTAAGAGGCGCTTGGTAGAGCGCATACCTCCGCCACGCCATATGTCACTATCATTGGTTCTGGATCCACAAGAATATCATCCATATCACTGAAAACTATAATCAATTGTTCTTTAGTGTAGATTCTATTTAACGCTGAAATTTTATGAAATCTGTTCATTACCTAAGGGACAATCAGTCTATTCAGGTATATTTTAACTTCTTCCGGATCTACAATCCAGATTATGTTCCAGATCACTTCCAAAATGGAATCAACTCATCCTTGGACTATCACCTACCATTCTACCTAATTTTGTGCCAATCTGTTCATGACTTTTTGAGTTATCCTGTTAACTGACAGACGAACAGACAAACACGAGTGAAAACATAACCTCCTTTGCGGGGGAAAGATTTCATAATTTTCAGATTTCATAATAACTGCTTGTGTTTTCCCCTGATCAAGCACTACCGCCATCATGTGACTTTCTCAGCGAGTCACATCAATTAGGTCACGCTGCAAATGCTATTTCAATCCAGAATCAGTTACAAAACAATTGTCATGGATTTAGTTTTCATAGAACAGCCGGTGACAACAGGACACCAACGTGGCCTTGTTAAATAAGACTAAGCAGAAAGTTTCCTTTTAGCAAAAGGTACTCAAAAGAAACCGCTCGGATACAGTTTCAGTGCTGTTTGAGTGGGCAGTATAGATAAGAGTGGCCCTCAAAATAAACGCAGTTCAGCATATAGACATTTGGATCAACGCAAGGCATTTGATTCATCTCCAGTTGCAGGATTTCCCTCTTCTCTATTGAGACATCTGCACGCTGCCAATAATGCAGGGCCTCTTTAAGGGCTCTACCAACAGAAAATATTGAACTTTTATAAAATTCTATTTTTTGAAACAGAATTGCTATGTTTCTTTCACCACACCATTCTGGTGGAGTGTTGCTGTATAACAAGGTCCCTCCCTCTTGGAGTGCAGGGGTCACCCTCTTGACCTGCTCTAAATACCTGTGACATATCCCAGTAACCACCATTCCTTTCCGCTTGTCTCAAGATCCTAATTAGACTCAAAGACCAGGAGAAACGCTTTAGCATGTGCGCACATGGCTTTCCAAAGTACCTTGTTAAAGGATTAATGTCTTTTAGTCCACTTTGAAAGAGTATGGATCATTTGGACACACTTAAATGAGAATGACTAATTCCTTCCACATGTTGAATGCTTTTGCATTGCGCAGGGTTATCTTGACATGTATGCAGCACATGTTTCTACAGATTTATATCAGGATATATTATACATAAAATCATAGGCTTATTGTTCAAAGTCATAAGACAACTACACTAATAGCTGGCTGAAGGCATTGAGCCTGTTTTTGCTGCTAAACGAAACTGCAGAATTAGCCATCATCTTTCACTTCCCAGGTTGCATTCACAACGTAAACAAATTGTTGTTTGAGGAACAATAGTTCTCCTTAAAGCAGTCTTAAAACTGATAAATCAACCAAATAGTGCAAAAAGGAATGTGAAATTCAGTCTCCCCCTCTTCCTAAGAGAAAACTACATCTTGTGTAAAACACAGACAATCTTTGTCCCCATCTAACAACCACAAAATTAGGCTTTGGGAAAAAAAAAAAAAAACTGGAACAGTTCCAGATCCCAAAATATGTTTTTTTTTTTTTTTTTTATACAATCCATGAAAATACTAGGAAAAAGTGATACATTCAAAAAGAAAACAAATTCTTTGGAAAAGCACACTCACCCTTTTGAGCCAAGTGAAATGCTTATAAAAATCAATATCACTGTCCATGCTGCAGGCCCATTTTTTTCTTTAGCTTTCTCCAAAGTCTACACTAAAGTTTCCTGGAAGTGACTGAGGTAGCGGAGAGCCCGTTCAGTGTTGCTGTGCTCCGCTGTTTGGAGAGCTCCTCTTCACGCATGTGGAGTAGCCCATGCCCTCTGCCCAAACCCTGTCCGGTCTCCCTGCTGACAGAGGGAGGCAACTGTAAAAACTCAGTGACGGAAAAGTGTCGTCTGCTCTCAGGCCGGCAGCATCTGGTCCCAAGTGCAGAACACCAGGCTGAGTGATATGGTCTAATATCAGCCTGCAGCCTGAGAACGCTAATCCTGCCAACCGGCTTCTCTTTCACTCTCTCTCTCTCTGTCTGTCTTCTCTCTTTTTCACTCTCTCTTTCGCCCCCCAAAACAAAAAACAACTATAATTAACTTAGCTAAAGGTCTCCAAACTTGACAGCCTTTGTGGTCATTTTTGAGACGAGAGCAGTGGAACACTAAAACAAACCATTCAGATGCTCCCCATCTCTCTCTCTCTCTCACACACGTACACGCACACATACACATGCACACACAAACACGCACGCTGTCTCTCAATAAAAGGATGCAGTGATTGCGAGAAAGGGGGGATGGAAGTGTCTATGCTCACAGTTTAAACACTGGCTGGAACTCATTACTCCTGGGCCCCGTTTCCTGTGGAGAAAAGTACGCGCCTCTTTCCAGCGAGCCTGCAAAGACCTGGCCATTTGCCATCGTAAAGGGACTGAGATTAGAGAAGGACCAGGGAGGAAATGCTGCTACTACTGCTAACTATTATAAAGCCGAGGTGATAGACCTGTTAGTAGTGCTGAAAATCTTCTAAAGCCACAATGCACTTTGATAAGAGCCCTCAGTAATTTTTGAGCTGGGCCAGCTGTGAGGAAGCAGGATATAGGGTTGAATGAGGGGGAGATCAGATCTTCAGGAATCTTTCTGGTTAGAAGAACTGAGTCTAAACGACCTCCAAGTACAACAGCCACAGCCTCCTGAGACAAACTTGAAATTCCTACAATTCAACATGGGATCATGAAGGCGCCAAATGTGTTTATTTCTAACATGACACAGACAATGGGGAGTTTCAAGTTTCAACGATATGATGTGTGTAAGATCCCATGTTGTTTGCAAATTTATAAACTTCCCCCTTTACGGAACGGGCCCTTACACTACATAATTGGTTGAGCCATGATTGACTGGATGGGGAGATCAAATTTCTTTTCAGTTTATACTCATAATGGTACATTCCTTGACAGCATCACTGTGGAGTATACATTCATATTAAGCCTTTCAAAAGGACCAGCACCTGCTTTGCTCCTATGCTAATAATACCACAGGACAAAAAAAAAAAAAAAAAACACGCAATGTATACAGATATATATACGTGCACGCGCGCACACACACACACACTTGTGCATGGAGGCACACACGTAATGTTTGCACAGACACGCACATACTTTGACACCCCTGTAAGCACGTATCTACAAACTGCTCAATTTATGTCTTTGCTGGCAATTAGTCAAGAAGTATTTTTGTCTGTTGGACAAGTGATTAAACTTTCAGCCAAATTAGAAACATGGCAGATTAGTTTTAAAAAAACTTTCACAAAATGCATTCAATGTGTGCATGTCTAAGTCTTTCTCATAAGAGAAATAAATGCACAGTAATCTTGTGTCAACAGTTCTTGAAGCATTTTTTTGCAAATAAAAAGGCATCCTCTCCAGGATAAACATGAAAAATTGCAGTACTATAAACAAAATTCTAGTATTTTAAAAAGGCAGAAAACCAATTTACAGATCATGGAAAGTTCTTCTTAAGGCCTATTCAAGTTGAACAAGCCCTGACAAATTAAAACAACCCATACATATCAGGTAAAAAAAAAGAACAATGGTAGCAAACTATTAGCTTATTTATTTAATGTCCTTTTTTTTGTGGATTTGTGGCAAAAGGCTACTTCAAGCCAAAGATAGATGTGGGTTACTACTGACTGAACGACTCATAAGTTTCAATGCATCTTCAAATAATATTATTATCACATTATCTCTATGTGTGGTTTCTCTGAGTGTTATTGATCGAGATGAAACTGTAGAGCTTCATGCCAGAGGGTGATAATTGTCAGTGTTTGATTCTGTCTACTTTAGTTTTATATTTATATTTATGTTGTATTTTTATTTATTATTTTTCATATTTCATTGTTTACTTTAGCAGCTTCATGAATTACTCTAGCCATTTTCCGAACCTGTCACTAGCTAATGTTTGCTGTTCTCAACCCCACATTTGCACCTACCTACACATTATTCATAGCCGCACTTCCTGCATGTTTCCCAGCTCACCACACCTGCAGCCCATGTAATCAGTCACTTAGCTTCCCTACACATTCCCCCACTTCCATGCATTCCAGCTCGAGTTTGTCAAGCCAGTTTCTCTGTGTCTTACTTATGAGCGGTTTCTGATTCCTAAGACTTCCCGGCTATGATTTGGTTTGTTTCTTGGTTACAATCCTGTTCCCAATGTTTGATAAACTACCCGTGTTTGACTTTCTTAATTGGCTTTTCGGATTCCAATCTGTCCAATAATTTGGTTTTAGCATACCTACTTCCTGGTTTTGACTTTTGGACTGTTCTCTAATTACGATTCTTGATTTGCCCATCTGTGCCCTAATCTCACTGCCTGTTATTGACCTGGAATGCCTGACCAAGATTCTTCATAAATCCTGTGAACTGGATTCTCATCTGCACCAGAGTTCTGATCCTGCCCCATGTCAGATAATGATGATTAGTTACTGTGCGATTCGCACAAAATAATTTTACGATACATATTTAAGTAGCATCAGCCATTTCTAATGCCCTCTATAAATACTGTATGATTTAATTTTATAGTCAGCCACAATTTATAGAATTAGAAAGCATGATTCATTTTTTTGTACGTAGCTAAACACATGCAAGACAGAAGCAGTTCATGCATGTGCACGTGCTTCGTCGTGCTGTGCAACACTGTTATAGATGTTGCAGGTGTCATGTGGGAATCCTGCAATTTTTTTGTACAGGATTTCTCGAGGTATGAAGCAGTCTTTGATGGCTTCTTCCCATCAAAGCAAAATACACTACAACCGTTAATTCAGAGTTTTATTTCATACTAAGCAAACATTTTGAAGTATATTAAATTGGCATGAATTACATTCAACAATAATTTTAAGATGATTGAGAAGGCTTGGACCCACGGGTAATGTACAAGACAGTGCAGTTACTGCAGAAAATGCCAATCTTGCTTCCAGATCTCTATACTGCAGCCTCTATACTGTGCCTCTTATCAAGGCACTAGTCTAAAAATGGATCCCAACTTTAAGGTTTTTCTACAATTTCACTTGGTGCAGTCAGAACCTTTACTTTTGCTGACTGCATGGCATATTGTGAGGCTGTGTCATGTCTTGCTCAAAAAAGTGATCCAGGTGTACCACAGGGCTCTAACCTTGGTCTTGGACTAATCTGTCCCACTCAAAATGATGCAGATGCATGCACTCTACATGCTGCCGACCAATGTAGTGGGAATTTGTCACAATTTAAGGACAGACCTTAAGAGGGGCCTAGTTTGATATCCCACAGTTCCACTGACCAGATCTGAGACATAATGACTGACACAAAATCACATCCACTGATAAATTTTTCGAGATTTAATCACTTTCTAACCTATTTTTCAATGTACCTGATTTTCCAATTTCCTATCTTTACAGAAAACTCCAAACAAATAAATTCTAACGAACCTGAATAGAAGTGGATATCACACTCTTCGAATGTTTGTTTCGGCTCTAAATTCTACCTGACTGTGTGCTCTACCTAAAGAAGATATTTCACAAAACCGACCACTACTTTTGACCACTAGGCCTTGCCACAAAAGTGAGGCAATCAGAGCAGCCTTGTTTATGTCCTTATAATGAAAGTGTGATGACTTTAATTGAGAGCATGGCAAAGCTTCAGATAACCAAAAAATAACTAAGTTACAGTGACAATGACTGACTGACTCGAGTAAATTGTACATTGAGAAGATCCAGACAATTTTATTTGCTCAATCAATCCAGGGCTTGCCAGCTCACTATATACCCAGTCATCATAGTGTGAAAGAAACCTTGCTCACACCATCAGCAGCAATCTAATTTGCCCCCTCCTGAGTACAGCAGAGTACAGAGGGCAGTGATTGTCAGAAATCGGACATGAAACAGGGCAGATCCTAATAAGGGCCAATCCCTCCCATCACATGGCGCAGTCAGGCTGTTTGTGGCTCACCATCAAAACTTTATTCTAGAATACATTCTTTTATAATTTTCACCATAAACTACAGGGCTACCAAGTAAAGCATGCACTGACTTCATTAAATAATATTCATGATTACAATCCAACTCTTAACCCTTTAATTGCCTTTAACCTTTTGAGAGAGCATATTTTGGGTCACTATCTCACTGAAAGAAGTGTTGAAATGAACTCAATGCAATTGAGCCATCTCTAAGCCTTGTTTGAGGTTTGTTATACTGTAAAAATTCAATCAGTTAAGTTCAACAAAACTTTCAATTAGATATAGTGACTTAAAATGTGCCGTACCTAAAGGTTTAGCAGGCAGTTAAAGGGTTAAATCCTTATGGCGGCAGAAGAACAGCTAATTTGCGTTTCCTCATAACCATTTGAATGCAGCTTTTAAAGTAAATGTGAGTACACTCATAAACCCCTCAAAAATAAACAGAGTTCTTAAGGCACCAGATCTAATCACAGCTGTGGGCAAAAAGTCACAAGTTTCCCTTCCCAGTGAAGATTTTCTGTTCCAGCCCGTAACAAAAGCAGCAAGCGCATGCTGCATATTGCTATCAAACAGCAGCAGATTTTCCCTTCTGTTGAGTGTAGGTTGCCACAAGGAGAACTCTGAATAATGGGGGGTAAGGGGGGGGGGGGGGGCACCATGTCAAAATTTGAAGTTCTGGGGCTCCTTCAATAATATACACCCCCCCACACACACACACACCCCATAGCCCACCCCATTATTTCTGGCTGACTTCAAAGTCCCTCAGAGACGAGCATGGCACAGCCACAGTTGCATTATGAAGCAGCTGCCCACAGTGGGAGGCAGCCCTTATAGCATTACAGCCACACACAGTCGGGGGCCACCCCACATCCCCAATAACACCCCCCACCTCCTCCTCCTCCCTCCCTCCCTCCCTCCCTCCCTCCTGCCCCGGCCCCGCGGTATAAGCCACTTAATGAGCCATCCAGACAGTGTTCCCCAATTCAATCTTCGCTCAGCCCCTCGGGGACGGTGTCTGACTTACCCCTCGCGTGCTGCGGACAGCTTGGGAGAGCTCAGTATGGTCAGAGAGAGATGATGAAGAGAAGCAGAGAAAGAGAGACGCATAGACAGAGAGAGAGAGAAAGGAGGGGGGTATAGCAGTGTAGGAAGTTCAGCTCCACCCCTACTAGAGCCCCAGATCCCTGCTTACTTCTTATTTTTTTCCACATCCAACTTTCCCCTCTCAGTAAGATCCAAAACAAGCATGAATATCAGACTGAGCTCCAAGCCGCAGGAACACAGGAGCATCTGTCTGACAGACGTCTGCCGCTTTCAGTCCCACACGCTAATGCTGAAGAAATGCTGTTTTCTTACAGATACAGCTGAGCAAGGAAAGAGAAGACCATCTGATATTAGTCACTAAACCATATCAGTCACAAAACTTCTCATGTAAAACCAGTGCATGGTTTCCAGATTATACCAGTGATATTACCAGCTGGGACACATCATAAAGGATATGCCATAGTGTATGCTACGGTAAAGAGTAAATCCAGAGCTCTTTCCTCTTCATAAAATTGACTTCTTCATTTCAAATGGCAGTTATGAAACAGAAAAAGCTATTCCCAGCTTATTTTTAAAAGCACAACAGGAACCGATACCTCCAACTTCTCCTCTATACTACGCAGTGGCGGCTGGTGAACTGGCGATAGGGGAGGCTCAAAACAATCCCTTAAAATTAATGATTGGTCGCGACCTGTTTTCAATCATTCATTTAAATTACCATTACAGAAACTCCAAAAATTATCAACATTATCAGGTGTGGCCAGTTTTCATTTATAATGCGTACCTGTCAACTTTCATGCATTCGGTGTGAGTTTAAGTGGCATATTTACGTTCCTCTGCTGTAGTCAGCAATTATTCAATCAACGCGTATGTAAGAGATTCTCGCGTGGAGTCTTTGTGCACTGGAGGGGTTGGAAGCAATGGAATTGCATAAAGACGTTTCAAATGATCTTATTTCATTTAAACGATCATGAAACACATGCTTTGCTTCCAATCTCTGACTAAAGAAAAGCGTATGAAGTCCGGAGTCGCAATCAGTATGCGTTATAAATGAAAACTGGCCATACCTGATAATGTTGAGAGTTATCAGAGTTTCTGTAATGGTAATTTAAATGAATGATTGAAAACAGGTCGTGACCAATCATTAATTTTATGGGATTGTTTTGAGCCTCCCCTATCGCCAGTTCACCAGCTGCCACTGGTACTACGTGCTTACGAGGAGAACAGGAACAGTCTTTATGAGGACAACAGGAAGTACGGAAACCTCTGTAAATTAAATGTAGAAAAATAAAGATTTTAGATACAGAACTTGAGCCTAGTCTTGTCTGGCCCACTTTTGTCAAGATCCACGTAAAGGAAATGAGGAATGAGTAACCAGCCATTCCGTCAGGTACTCCTAATGTAGCCCCAGCCAAAGCAAGTCTGAGTTTCAGCGCACGGAATGGAATAGACCCGTTTCTGTCATATGTAACCAAAGACTGTATAAGTAAGTGGTTAGTATCGAAAATGCGTGTGTTTTATCCTTTTTAGTTAAGAAGCAAAACAAATATTCTATGCAGTTAGTAAGTACTTGGACACAAGCAAACAAATTTTTGTTTTTTTGGCTCTTGAGCAAGTTGGATTTAAAATAAATTAGCATGATAGCACTAGCAGTTTTTATGGGTTGGTTTTATACTGTACATTCATATTCATATTGCAAAATCAAATCGCACCCATTTTTAATACAGCATCACTGTCCAAATACTTACAGAACCCAGCATGAAGACAAGAACCCTGAGATATGTTTTAAATGGTACTCACGGCACCTCTCTCCAGCCACTCCATCAGGGTGTGTGCAGTGGCCCCTGGGACCTGGCCCCGGAGCGCGTCCCGATCCTCCTGGCACACCTGAGCCTCCAGCGCAGCCCGCAGGTCCTCGGCCAGCTGCAGCACCTGGCGTGGGCTGACGTACCCAGTCGAGCCCAGCTCAAACCCGCCATTGCTTAACTCCGCCACGACTTTGGAGCCTACGGCACAAAAAGTGTTGAGTCAAGAGCAGGAGTAAAATACGCTTCCACTTTTATTGAAAATCAGCCGCCTCTACCTAAACGGGCACTGTAAATCACTATGCACCGCGTCAGGATTTTTTTCTGTATTTAAGGAACATTTTTATCAGGAGACAATGCTTGTTCTGCATCTGGGCAGATAGGTTCGTGCATTCCGAGAGGCACGTTTTCAGTTTTCCTTTGTGCGATGAGTAGTAATAATGATCAACAACTATAATTCTGAAATAGCCGGCACATTCTGGAAAATGCAAATAAAATCAAAATTGGTGACATGAAAAGTCTGTGCACCCTCTGATTATTTTATGCTTTAATTTATGAATTCAGTCGTTTATTGAGAATACACCTGAAAAGGCAATGTTAAGCACGTGAGCTAATCATGTTATAGTACAAACCAAGCCGCCAAAAAAGGCTTGGTCTCTCATGAGCAAAGATTGGTCGAGGGTCACCAATTTGCCGACAGATATGTAACCCAAAGACAAATTAGTAGGATTTTGGCATTTCATTCAGGGGTGTCAAACTGGTGCAATGGAGGGCCAAGAGGCTGCAGGTTTTCATTCCACCCAAAAACTCCACCAGGTGACTTCACTAATTAGTCCGTTCTCTCTGCTTGAAGGTGAGGTAATCAGTGAAGTCACCTGGTGGAGGTTTTGATTGGAATGAAAACCTGCAGCCTCTTGGCCCTCCATGGCACCAGTTTGATACGTGCTCTACAGCGTGTAATGTAATTAAAAGATGGAAGGAGTCTGATAAAATATCGGTGAATAAAAGACAAAGTTGAAAATCACTTCTGAATCCATGTGATCTCTAATCGCTCTGATCCCCTCAGCATTACACAGCTGTAAAGAATATCACAACAAGGGCCTCTGATTCTTTGATTACAACAAAGATAGCGAAAATTAGCGACAAATATCCGCAAATGAATAACGTTGATCGAAATTAAGCATCAAAATGACACGTTTTCTTTCTCGTGTTACCTTATTAAGGAAAACTGGCCACAACTTAAATGTTAATTTAAATGAATGATTAAAAACCGGTCAAGACCAATTATCATTTTAAAAGAATGTTCTGTGCCTCACCAATTTTCAGCTCACCAGCCACCACTGGGTCACACATGATAGCAAGATGAGCCGGGGACGATACCCATGTGACCTAGAAGTTAACCCTTTGAGCGCCGAATAAATTTTCAAGGAATTAAGAATGTAATTATCCTGAGCTGTTGAGAACCTATCATGTGTCAACTTGTTTAAAAGAGCTCCCCTGTGGGATCTTTTAAACAAGTTGCCACGTGATAGGTTTTCAACAGCATCTGGTTTTGATATCTTACACCATTGGGCAACTATGGTTGCCTATGGCACTCTAAGGGTTAATTCACCCATCTGGACCATAGACCGTACAAAAAATATATCAACACATCCCCAGAGAGACTGAATACAGCTTCACAGCAGAATTGTCACAGTGAGTACCGATATAGTGTCACACACAGTGCTCACACAGATTGCCACACTGAGGTCCATAAATATTTGGATGCTGACACAATTGACACTACCCAGCGCATCAAGTAAGCTTCAATTTGAGGGATTTCAAACCCATATTTAGTTAACCATGTGGGAACTACAGTTTGTTACAATTCGTCCCATGAATACAAAAGGTCGCAAGTGACATTCCTGATGAAATCTGTTTTTCTGCACCACGGTGCAGAAAAACAGGTTTCATCGGGAATGTCACTTTTGACCTTTTTGTTATTCATGGGACGAATTGCTTCATTGCCCAGATTCTGATTAACGTCATTATATATATATATATATATATATATATATATATATTTCACTATTACAAAGCCAACCAGTTTTTTTTTTTTTTTTTGATTTTTAATCAATGTGTTATGTGATATAAAAGCTCATGAAGGGATGTATGGGGTGGGAAGGGTATAACAAGGTTAACGTCATAAGCAGTGTGATTACAGTGCTTATACACATATTATGCAACTTTAAGTAAGTCTGTTCCGAGCCAAGTAGCCCATCAGCCCCAGTGCTTAACCCCTGTTTCCATGAAGCAACTACGAGTACTGCGACTCCCCCTGAAGGGGATGCTAGCCATCGCAGGTTACCCCCCAGCGCAGGTTACCCAATTATACACCTGGATGGAGTGAGGCACTGTGGGAGTGAAGTGTTTTGTCCAAGAACACACTGCAAAAACTGTGGCTAAGATTTGAACTCAGGTCCTTTTGATTCCAAGTCAAGCACATTAAACCACTGCACTACTGCATCTCCTATTCCATTCCCTTCTCTTAAAATTCTTATAGTTTTCTCTAGTGTCAGGTGCGGGAGTCTTACGGAGGATATCAATGTTGCACTTCGGTGCCCCAAGCACAGAGTCATAATTAGCTTCAGTTAAGCCACCGACGCATGACTGAAACTTATTAATGTTTCATGTTTTCTGTTCTGAGGTCAACTTACACTTTGAATGTGCATTTACTGGTAGGAACATGTTTTAAGAGGGATTTCATGGATGTAAAAAATGCTTTTTTCATGCATAAGATCAGCTCAGTCCACTGATAGCACGTTGAAATATTTATCCACAAAGGACATTTTTCAAGATAACATAAACATCACAGCAGCAAGAATAGCCGAGTACAAAAATGCCATAATTCATCTCAAGTGCACATGTAATCACATGCGAACACATATGTGAAATTATACATGTCTTACATTAATCTGAATAGACTGAGTGGATCAAAATTATGTTGCAAGGGTGAAAGTAGATTTTATTGCTGAAAATATTCAAGTAAATATAGACTGCTGAGTATTCATATTTAACCCAAGATTTCCTTTTATTTTGCTTACAAATAAATAACACAGATTTCTACATTATATATCTAAAACTGCAATGGTGCATCAATTTTTGTTGGACACTTCTGAAATTTAGTTTTCAAATCAAAAATGTTTCTACATGCTGCGATCAAAATTCCCTGAGGATGAGCATTTGCAACTGATGTTTTGACAGCAGCCAGTAGATGGTGCCAATTCGACTTCAGATGGGAGCTCCACAGGGGTGAAATGCCTGCGGTTGTATTTGGGCATTAAATTTGTCAGTCCGATTCATTCAGTAGCGTATACCCATTCTCTCACCACAGGCTGTACCTTACGGCATCATAATCAACTATTTCACTTGATGGCACACAGCAGGAAACATGCTAAAGCTCCCATTTTGGTTTCAGGGCTCCGATACCCATGATTTATCTTGTCGAAATGCTTTCCAAAAGATTAGGACAGCAATTCATGCAACTGCTCAAGCATTGGGATGTAATGTGATTTTAATGACATTCTATTTGCAGTTATAATCAACATGCCAATTTAAGATGGCAGTAAATTCTGTTTTCCATACATATTATGGGTTAATTACAATCAACACGTTACCATTTGGATGTTAAAAATAAACAACTAAGACCTTATTTAAATTTGTTAAATGAATTATGTCACGTTATATGTCCTAATGGGCACAGGAGTAAGAAATCGACCGGGAGAGCCCAAAGCCAATCACTGATGTGCTGTCTTGATCAGTTCAAAAAGTTTTATTTAATATTTTATTTATTTTTCCGGGCTGACAATAGAATGAACTGTAAGATTTACTGTAATTCAAATCATTTTTGTCAAAAAAATCCTTTTACTAAGCTTCCACAGTGAAAACAGCAAGTGATTTATAATGCTGGACATAAAAATTTCAGAACCCAAATGCATGGATTTCCACAAGATTTTCCTAGCTTTTCTGAACAGGCTTATCCATGCCCAGTTATATATCAATACCTTATTTAGACAGAAAATGACACGATTGGTTTTAATCCCCTAAGCTCAATTCTGTAAAATGTCTATATGACGTATGTATTTTTTATTAGTGACATCAGAGAGGTAATTCCTTGTCATGTTCTGATTGTTTCAATGTTTAGTTGTTTTTTTTTTCCCCAATTCATCCAGCCATCTGCGTCGGTTACAGTGCTGTTTTCCTTAATTGATTGATTATTGTCTCGTTTCTCTCCCCAACTCGCGGATGTCTCTGCATGCTTGCATGCTCCCTGTCCCATCATTATTGACTGGCATAGTGTATTTTTAAGTTCCTGTGTTGCTTTTCCCCTTTGCTGGATTGTCTAATTCTTTTCATTGTTCGTTAAACCAGTTCTTGTCTGGTACTCTGATGTCCTCCATCTTTCGTATAATAATTAAAACTAAAAACAAGTTGCTATTAAGAAGGGATTGCTCTCCCTCTGTTTACATGGCTCAAAGAGTTGTGAATTCTCTGGTTCTTCTGAGCCTCTGTGTTCGAGCATGTGCACAATCCTGCATCCCCTGTTACCTCTGGATTGCCTTCCCAGTATCGACTCAGACCAATTTCCAACCACGACTTGCGCACTGCCTTGATCCTGTCAGCGACTTGACTGACTTGGACTGTCCCAGACCTGCTGCTGAGCCTCTTTAGTGTTTTTACTCTTAGTTTGTACCAATTGTGACATGATATTCATTATTAACCCTCAGAGCGCTGAAATATTTTTTTTATATATATAAATTGAATTATCTTGTGCTTTTGAAAACCGATCATGTAGCGACTTCTTTAAAAGAGCTCCCCTTTTAAACAAGTCGCCACATGATAGGTTTTCAACAGCTTTGATTTCGATATCTTACATCATTGAACAACAATAGCTACATTTAGTGCTCTAAGGGCTAAAAGTGCCCAGTGGCTTTCTCTAGATCTGTATCCGATTCCATATCTTAAGTTCATGACAATCTCTGAATGAGCTGACGAAAACCAGCTCCCAACAAAGCCTCTTAGCAATTTAAAATTCAGTCCTTAACATTGTCACAGTTTGCCTCATATTACCCCGAAATGAACACAATCTGCTGTCCAGGACACATAGTTCAAAAGCATTACCAAAACATGTAGGTAAATGAGCAATTACAATAAAATGACTGATGGCTTTTTAAAAAGACAAATTGTATGCCATACGATATAATATAAATGACGTTTTATAGCAACTCAGGATACATTTGAGTTCATTCAAACCTGTTGTAGATCTACATCTATATTGGAAGTCAGGACGCAAATAAAAGTCTTTTTCTATTGTTGTTGTAAGACCACTGCTAATCGTGACCTTTTCTTGCAGCTTTTGTATGCAGTCAGCCGAAGGTATTGAGATATGTCACACAGATTTCCCCAGACCAGCAAATAATGCTGGAAGTGTTTATCTTGACATAGATTAAAAATTTAATTAAATCCACTCACATTGGTCATCTTCAGCATGAGAGAAGAATTATTGCCTCTGTCAAAGCTCTGAATAAGGAGCAGGGTTTGAACTATTCTACTTACAATCATTACATGCATCTTATTGTGGTGTAAATTGAGGCGCTCAAAACCAGTCTTAACACTGAGTCAGAGCACTAAGGATAGCATTGGAGAGAAACACTCTTCTGTCACCCCGATGAAATTTTGTTGTACTTCATGTTGTACGCTATTCAAAGTCTTTCCTAATTGTTGCAAGGGGGGGAGTCATTAGCCTGTTGCTATGAATAGCATGTTTTCCTGTTTCCTCTCATCTCGAGCCTTTGGAGCTATTTGATACCCTTCTATGGGTAGATAAACAGCACAGCCCACGTTCTAGCAGTACAGTACCAACTGGAGCCACTGTCCAGGGAGAGAGAATAGCTGTCCAATATGAATGCCTAAGCAAGCTCAGAAGAAACAGATGAAGTATAAACAACATGATGAAGGGCTGGGATAGAACGGCAGGATGCAGTCTTGCCTTTACCCAATTTTTTACCACAGGAACAAAGTCCACTGAAATAACAAGCAGTGTACTACAGCTCAAGGACCTACTAAATTATTCAACACCTGCATTTAAATGTTAATGACAACTTGGAATTGAGATCACTGGCATTAACAGTACAATAACTGTATGTCCACACTTGAGCACTCAAACCAATCACAAAAAGCATATTTTTTTTGTTTTGCCCTTTGATTAATATTTTGTGTCCATGTTTACTTTGCAAAACCAATGAAATCAAATATTAGTGACACCAAGGGTGGACATAACGGGGGAGCAGAGGGTGCATTGCACCCTGGACCGCATGGAGTGGGGGCCTGTTGACAAGTATGCAGAGACTGTGGTAAAACTGTCCACAGCACAGTCCTATGCACTAATGATTTCCCTAGTACTGATGATAATGCCGGGATCAGAAGACAACAGCATATTTGCAGATTTCTGCAGTATTTCTCACATTAGAAATGGCACCAAAGTTGAATAAATCTCTTTCATGGTGACAAACTTTTTAAAGTATGTAGGGGCCTACATTGGACTTGGGAAATGAGAATTATATTTTATCAAAATTGATAGTGGGTAGGCTGCATATTTTCAGTTAATATTATGTAATCAAATGTTTGCAATCCTGTGCCTGAAAGAGATATCCACAGCAAGAGGCCTAGAAAGCCCAATAATAAAAAATGGGATTTTTCTAAACTTCTTATACATCCAACAAGTGACAAGTGACTGCAAGTGGCTGCTATTTCATTCCCTGAGTAGGGAATAGTAGAAGAAGACTGAGTAACACCTGTTGACAGGTGTGTTTTATTAATGCGCTGAATCCTGCACTTATGCATTAGCTGCCAAGCAGTTTGATTTTAACAGATTTTTCTATTTCATTCCCTGCTAAGACATTTAAAGCAAACTTTTCTCCGTCCTCAAGCCTGCTTCTCCGGTGCTGTTGAAATGCATCTCCTTGAAACTTTTGAACGTATAGATTATACATGGACTGACCAACAAATAAAACACTGTTAAATGGCCTTTCAACTTGATCAACATTGAAAAGAAGACACAGTTCTTTAGTGAATGTCCTTGATTTCACTTTGTGCCCAGTGTATCCTTTCTTCTTTCTAGTTTTGTATTCTGATTACCAGTTTTCTTGGAATTTGTTTAGTGTTTAGGTATTCTGTGGTCCATTAGCCAGCTAATAATAGATGTATACAGTGCTATGTTTGGATGTGGAGGGAGAGCAGAAGAATAACGGGGTGAGAAACTGGCATTTACCTCTTTCTGATCTCTACTATAATTGCATTGTTGTCACCATGAATGGTTTCACAATACAATATTATATTACAGAAAAGGAACCTCAGTAAGCAACATATACAGACCTAACAAAGACTAGTGAGTAAATTCCTCCGCATCTACGAGAGAGACTGGTATCAGATTATGGGAAGAGACTCATTTCAACAGCTGCTGCCACTGTAGGTGCACCTGTTTACAATCACACTCGGGAAGTGATGCTTACTCGTCCGCCCTTTGTGTAATATTAAATTCTAAATAAATATCAGAAACCGTTCATTGTGGTAAAAATGAAATAATGGAAGGAAATCCAGACAGGAGGAAGTGCATTTTCACAGGACTCTTTGGAAAGGCCTCCTTGTTAAATCAGTGGCTCTTACCTGCGATGATGCCGTCCATTTGCTCCAGAGCGGCCTGCAGCATGTGACTTGCATCGGAGTCCATGGCGAGTCCGTGACCTCACCTCTTCTTTTTACTCTGTCCTAAGCAAAAAGAAAACACCAAGCGCCTGATGTCAAACAAACCAAGTACTAGCAGCAACAAGATAAATGGCCGTAGCCAAAAAGACAAATTGAGCAGGCTTCAAGGTCAGATCAGCTACTGACATTTCAAGCAAAGTCCACCTAAATATGAAATCAGGAACTCAGGGTTCACTGAAAGGTTTTGTTATACCCAGGAACATAATTGCAGGGCAGTTATAAGTACCAAACTGAGTACAGAATAACCCGACTGAAATTGTAATTATACGAGGAATGATCTAAATTTTGAGATATAATCAATCCCATTTGGTGAAAGACATGCAATCAACCCATGAAGCGAGATAGAACTGCACTCCAAAACAAAAAAGCTCCAAAAAACAACCTGGTCATCAAATCAGATTTTAAAGAGGGCAATTTCAAGAAATTAAGCTCATAATGCACCGCAGATTGTGCAATCCAAGTTCATCATGCATAAAGGTTGAATAGAAAACCTATGGAAGCCCTCGAGCAAGGCCTACTCAACCTGCTCCTTAGAGTCAAGAGGTTTTCCAGCACAAGGTAACCATCTGTGCTATTTTACAGGAGAAAGTGAATTAAGGGAGGCTCAATGATGTCATTCCAGACCAGAAAAAATCAAGAGTTTGTTTCCAAAATGCAATATATCCATTTTAATCACTTTGAGTAAATCAGCTTTTTCTATGTTGGTGCCTTTTGCATTTTATAGAAGAACACAAACTTTGACCATGAAAAAATACACCTTATAGTATGAATTTCTGAAAATGGATTTTTGCACCATGTGTAAGAAGCACAGGGCTATCACTTGATGGTATTATCTCAATTTTTTGTAATTTTGGCACTTATTGCGTTTTGGAAACAAACTCTTCAAACAGACTTGACAATGAAGAGCTCCTAATGAAATGGTGGGGTGAAGCACACGTGGTTTCCGCAAAGAGTGCTCGAGCCGGGCCCAGATAGATGCTAAGAATCTATGGCACGAATTATGCGGCCAAATGCACCAAACCACCGCGGAGCCAAATGATTTCATTGATGGCTGTTCATAGTTCCTATGTTTAATGGGAGTTGAAGTATCCATTAACAAAGGCAACAGTAACAATATAACCTCAGCAGCTGTAGCAAACAGTGAATTAATGCCTTCAGATAAATATTACAATAGGATCAGCACTCCATGGTACAGGGTAGCAATAGACTGTCACAAGCCTCCCCTCCTGATGCTGTAGAAAAGACCATTCTTTCTGAGACCGGGCAAAGCATCCCTGTGAATAACTGCAAATAACCACAAGGTACAATGTGCTATAGAGAGGATTTAAGAAAAATAAATAAATGGTAAAACAATCTAATGGAATTTGAAATGTCATCTATCAATGGAGTTCTTTTATCCTCAGTAAATTTGTTCACGGTTAAAAGAGACTATTTCCTGTGTATGTGGAATTGTGGCACATTTCCCCATTCAGTACTCACTAACCCTATCTCACAAAGGTCTTTGGCTGTCCAGTCCTTGTCTCATGCTGGCGCTTAATGGAAGGGTCTTGATAGTTTCAGCCTCTTGTGTGACAGCCACTTAACAAGAGCCGTAAACGACAACTGATAAATAAGACAGGTCAATGGAACATGTCAATGACCCAGAATCTACTGACCTAGCGCTAATGTATGCGTTCCTGTGACACTGTACATAACATACTTATATCTCAAAGATGCTACCATGGGAGAGACGGGAAGAGAGGGAGTGAGAGAGAGAGAAAGAGAGAGCAGAGCGATTAAATCTTCTTGTTGAGGAATAACATTAACCAGCAGCACTCAGACAATGTCACGGTCATCCAATTTCACCCTCATTCTCCCCAAATGGATGGCCTGGCCTAACAGTCAGTGAAGAACAAGAAAGCATTCAGAAGCAGCTCTAATGGTCAGCTACTCGCACACTTAAATATTTGTTTCAGATACCAGTCTCCACTCTTGTCTCAACCGTCCACTTGCCTGGCCTGATAATTCAAACACAATCAAGATGTATTACATTATGAAAATCACTCGGCGCGCTGGAACTCAGACAAAACAGAAAGCACCAGATACACTACAGTGCCTTGTAACTTTACAGAAACCCCCAAGTGACATGCTCAATTCCACAGACTACATAAATACCACACTCCCCAAATTGTTTCCAAGGGTGTGCAATAATGATCCAGACTGAGCTGCCAGTGGTGCATTTCTACACTGTGGATGGAAAAACTACAGACATTGAGCCCAAAGCCAAAATATTTCACTACCAAGAGAAGCAACTTAATTTTATGATACTCTCCGCAGTAGCTAGCTTCAAGGCTTATATACAGGAGTAAAACATATAGACATATGTCAGCCGCGAGTTATTGAAGTCCTCATATTTTATCACCAAATAGACCAGTCAATTCTCTACGAAAGCACCAATACACTGAGACATCAATAATTAACAAAATTTAATTTGGGATTTCTCATTCTATAGCCAAGTTCATGAATGTTCTTGACAATTTTTTGCTTTTTGGCTGTGCACTCCAGCACTATGCTTTTAAAAAACAATGAAAGCAATGATAAATTAGTTAATTTTGCAAATTCCCATCCATATTATGTGAACCCAGCACTTTTCATCCAGAGGCACTATTAAAATGCTCATGCCCGCACTGTATACCAGAGTGGACGCAACAGTCTTCTGCCTAGCCTAAACTTCTTTCAAACGGCACCTCCTGCAAACGTTCCAGGATTACCTTTAATGATAGCTTTATCTGTACAAATAGAGCAATGAATTCAAACTTACAGTGCGCTCAAATCTCTGTAAAATCCTTGATGCCCATTCCCTCTTCAGTCCTTACAGCAGGACAGCTCTCCTGTTATTCGTGTCGAGTCAGCTGCGATTGAGTGTGTAGAGAATCTCCAGGCAACTCTCTCTGCTTCTGTCGCTATCTGTAAAATGATTAGTGACATCATGGATGTCACATGCTGGACGGCGTTGCGACTGCATTACGGCTATCCTGCCCTGTGTGCCTGGCTTCTGCACATCATCAACCGAGAAAAGCCCTGATAAGCCTTGAGAACAGGGAAGACTGTAATACAGAAATCTTGGCAGTCCAAGACACTTAAACCGCTCATTCATGCGGAAAGCTGGGCCACTTCCGTGGCTCTGAGGGAGTAATTCTGAACTATTAGCGGGAAAACAAACAGACATTTACCGTAATCCTTTTTAACATGTCGTTAAAAAACAGATATCTTCCTATTTTCCATGGAACCACTTCCATTTTGAACCGTAATTACACAACATAAATCAAAGGTGCCTTTCAGCAATCATGTAGGCATCACAGCTTCTTCTGCAAGACCTGTAAAGACGGATTAAACAAAAATGTGCCGTTCAAGTCACCATTGCAATACATATCACTTCAAACATAAAAAACACCAGCAGAGGAGTTATGCAACAGACAGACAGGTGTCCTTTTCCCTGATGGAAATATAATCAGAACCTGCGAGTATTTCCCTACATAAATGAGGCATATGTAAACCAAACAGTGGGTATTGTATAATTTTATTAATTACCACAGTAGTGGTGTAAGCAGCACTGCAACCACACTGAGGCAGTACAGCTGGCAATGCCACAAGACCAGGGATAAGCACGGTTATTTCCTGCCTAAAGTGATTCACTGAGAAAATAAGTTAGACTCATCTGCCCCAGTCAGAATATTAAGATTTAAATTTTTTGAATGTTGAATTGTGCCAGCAATTTAAAAATATCACTTTCTTGGCCCATAGTGATAATTTACCAAAAAGTAATTATCAGAGCAAATCAGAGAAGAAAAATGAGGGAACTGATTGATAAACTTATTCTTTGACTTACATATTTTAAACATGAAGTGTTCAGTGGTTTTCATGAAAAAAAAAAAAAACTTCACATGTTCTGGTCGCAAATTCAAGGAAAAGACATCTGCAGTGCGTAAACCGGTCAGATGACCTGGTCATTGATGGATGGATGGATGGATGGATGGATGGAAATACACATCCCCCGCCCCACCCCAAAGGTCTTACATGCGTCAACATGACCACTAACTGTAATTTTTAACCGCACAAAATGTCGAATGCAGGCAAATCAAAGTCCACTCGAGAGTAAACAACACTATTGACAGACGAGGGTCAGCCACCTACTTTTCTTTCAGTCATTCTCAGAAAAAAGAAAACCCAGAGTCAAAAGTCGCAGTATTACTCGTGTGGAAGCTGACATGGGTGAGATTCTGCTCTGTAACATGATAAATCTCAATAAATCTGCTCCTCAGCCCATTTCTCTCTCTCTCTCTCTCTCTCTCTCTCTCTCTTTTTTTTTTTTTTTTTTTTTTTACAAGGCTTCACATTCAGGAGGTACTCAAAGTTTAGGTTCATGTCTGAAATTTGTTCATTCATCATTCTGGCCAAGTTTAAGCTTCAAAAACAAAACCCAGCCAACAGCTATGACATTTAACACGTATTTAATGTTTTTCCTTCTCAAATGTGGCTTAGGAGTGTAAATTATTGCCCTAAACAAAAAAAAATGCACATAATTAAGACAAATTAACAGTCACAACTCTTGTGTGAATGCCAATTCAGCAACTCGTGAGTCTCTTAGAAGTACATCTCCTTTGATTGGTTTACATCTTGCGTGTTTGCCAACCCCCAGCTGTGGCTCATTACGTGGTCATTCACTAATGGTCATTTGATGGGTATTAAAGCCCTCTGCTTTGTGTTGCAAGTTGCTGGATTGAAATTGCCTTTTGTGCTCAGAACCACTGAGTATTCCTGGTAGAAACTTTTCATCTATGGTAAGTGCAACATGTACTTTAATGAAAGCTGTTCTTGAAAACTTCCCTCATAATTTAGTTAACTCGAACAAGCTTCAAAGCTTAATCAGGGTCCAGGATTAAGCGTCCTTGTTAACGCTTCCAAGTCAATTCCTCTGCCCAGAATATATGAACAGATCTGTGTGATGCAGTTTGAAACAGTCAGAACTCAGTTAAACTTCAATCAGCTCTCTCAACAAGTTTTTAATGCTTCTAATTAAGAGTCCTTTTTTTCTCTCAAATATAAAATATTGGCCGGTTTTAAAGGGGTCAAACTATAGGTGAGGATTCTGCCCACCCTAACTTACTACAGACAGCACATTACACAGCCTGTGGGCAACAGTTGTAACTAGGTGCTTTTTGAGCACGAAGACATGCAAATGTTTGAAAATGGACTGCAAAAATTATAGTATTAACCTGGGAAATGGGCATAATATGACCTTGCATAAATTTCATGCTATATATGCTTAGAACCAGTCAGTATTGTACAAGTGAAACTGTCTTTTGAAAGTAAAATGTAACCTCTAATGATAGTAATTCATGGGAACTTCCCCCTTTGTTCAGTTAATAGGAACAAGCTCCCAGGTCTTCATCAGGGTCCAGGTCTGGGACCAAGTTCTTGTTAATCTTGTCCAAGTCTGTTCCCTGTCCAGTTTATTAGGAACAAGGTCCCAATCCTTCCACAGTCATCAGAATTGGAACTGCATCCTTCCTAAGCTACACCTTCCTGTCCTGGGACAGTTGGGCTCAGGCAAAGTGTGCACTCCATCTGGCAGTCACCCCGGAGAGTCACTAGCCAGAGATTGGCAATGCCTACACTGTTTTGCCCATAACATCAGAAGAGAACAGTGCTTTACCCTTCTGGGCCCTGTCCCACTGTTACCATATTACTATCAACAAACCCTACTATTGGATTGTGCTCTGCCTCTGCGCTTGATTCCTGGTGTGGATCATAACATAATGAGTAAATATAAGCAGTCAATTGGGTTTAGTTTGCCACAATCTAATAAGGCTGTCTGGGGCAATACTGTGGCTAGGCTTTCTTTTTGGAGAGCTTTCGCGTGAGGGCTTTCGCCGATATACCTTTTGCTGTCCGGGGCAACAGTGTAAGCCTTGTTTTAATTCACTAGTCTTAAGTGAAAATGCAAAATTTTCTCTATCATTAGGAAATCTTGATAGAATAAAACCAACTCACACTACTAGCAATATTTTTTTCTGGATTAAGGAAAAATAATGAGTCATTTAAGCAAAATCATATGTCCGCTTAAAATACTTACCATCTGCTTTAAATGTTGCAGCATACAAATTCCACAGAATAATGCTATTTTCTGCTCTCATTTGCACACTCATCCTTCCAATGTAGGTATTTTCAGCTTAACAGTTCTTATTTCAATTTGAATGTCATCCACATTTAATAAAAATCAGTCAGCGTGGAAAGTATACCAATTTCAAGCCATGTCTAATTCTGGAATAAATGATCACATCACTCGACAGCACACATATTCCCTTTTGTCTCGCTTGGCTGTCAAACTGACTTAACTTGACCTATTCGAGCGACTACAAATGTACTTTGCCTTCTTTGCTTGCCATTCCGAACAGGTGTATCAGCAGGAATGTTCCGTTTCATTCTGATCCAAGTATTGACCCTGAACATCCAGTCAATATGTCCAAACAGATGTCAAAATGAGGTCCTATCGAGATGATTTGTATCGCCGAATTGAGATGGTGAAGCGTTGTACTCAGGGGGCAGCAGTTGACAGATAAATCAAAAGCCAAACAAAAATTCTCACAGCTCTATTAAGCTAAACGTGTCAAAGAACTGTCAATTATCAAAACAAATAAAAAAAAAAAAACATTTTAATGGAAAACCCATTAACGATAAACCAACCTCCCACAGCCACCTGCGTATTAATCAAGTGGAAATCCTGCCTGAAAACCCCGAGTCTATTTTCACTCGTGTCAAGCTTGTTTAAACTTGTCAAACTTGTCACCACGCCATTGTTATATTTCCAAAATATCAACTTCAATTGGGCCATGCAAAATGACTCTGATCGTTACGTGACACCACAGACTTTGCATCAGCGCCCAGAGGCCAAATCAAGTTAAACACAGTGAGCAGCAAGCAAGAGATAGAGTTACAGCAGTAACACTCCTCAAAACAGTCTTTTCCGCTATTAAAGCAATGTGACAGGCTAAAGTGGATGCCTTTCATCCAAACAACAGCAGAGGCCCCGAGGCTTCATTTTACACACACCATAAGGCGTACTTCTCAGTGTTTCTGAAGGTGAGTGACACAGTACGCGTGTAGGGAACGTGAAGAGGTGCAGACAATAAAAATGTTTACATTATAGGTTCATCTCCTCGGTGACGCCTCCGAATTTGATTGCCTGAAGGAACCACTAATTATTTCTCCTGCCAAGGTGCCATTACCTTTCTTTACTACTTATCAAATTTCTGGGCTCCGTTCCAATTTTAGTTTATACAACCTTTTTACAAGGACTTGCTGTAGCCTAATAGACTAAGCTTTTCCTCACGTGGCAGCAATTGGTCGCCGCGGAACACTTGCACATACAGTGGATACAACTCCGATAGCTAATAAAAGCAGCGCGTCAACATAACTTTATGATGACACAAAAGTAGTCACAGCAATAGCCAAACTCTTCAATCAGCACCTTCAAGAGTAAATGCCCTGCAGAAAGTGTAAACAGGATGGTGAAATTCCACAATAAAGGCAAAAGACGTGCTGCTCCGCCTCTGACATGGGGCTCTGTTTTTGTGCCTGTTTTTTTTTTTTTTCCATACATTCTTTGATATTAGTGGGATAGATCATGACAAAATGGGAGATGGATTACATTATTTTGTGGGACATCGCACAGCATCATGGGGGATAGATTGTGATGGTTCTGCCCTGCAGTCCCTCCCCCCCTCCTGCTGTTTTCGCCTCCACTTCAACGAGCCACACCTGTTGCTCGTTGAAGTGGAGGTGAAGTTTATGGTATTTAAGAGCAGCTGCATTCTGATGCCTGAGCCCTGTTGTTGTTTTTGCCGCTGCTCCCATGAGTTTTATATTGTGCTTTTTACTAGTTTTATTAAACATTTTTATTTTTTACTCAGCCTGCGCGTGTGGGTCCCTTAACCACTTTTCGGGTACATGGTCCTAGTGCCCGCCGGCTTGTCTTCAGCCGGCGGGGGCAAAATCATGACACAGATGATGCCATATGTGCTGAGTTACATTCCAAGTTCATTTACTCCTACGATTAGGCACAAATTCTTGGTATGGTTAGCCATAAGACTAAAACACTAGTTAATACAGATGATCTATGCAGTGTAATCTCTTGTTACCCAGCAATCCCCCACACAAGATAGCTGTTTTAGCATGGGCAACAATCTGCTGCCTGCTAACCTCCCGTGATGTAAAGTGAAAGCCATGGCAAATGCGTTGAGAGCAGGGAGCGCCATAGAAGAAGCGTATAACCGGGGGGGAAGCACATAGACATACCAGGCGAGGGAAAAGAAGGCGGTTGAGCGTGTCTCATGCGCCAGAACAAATGTCAGAAGACATTTTCAGGAAGTGGAATTGAGGGGACAGCCGGTGCCCTCTGCTTCATACTCCTCTTCCCCGCCCCTCACTCCTGCTCAGAACAATGCCGTTTGCCCCGGTGATTGGTCTCATGAGCACAGCTTGAGATGGACGATTTCGCTCATATACAGCGCAATGAAAAGGTATTTTCCCCCTTCCTTATTTCTTCTATTGTTTTGAGGGCATTTTCTGTATTTGTCACACTTAACTCTTTCTGGCTTATGAGGACAAAAAGGAAAGACACTGCCACACAAACAAAATTTCATTAAAGTATTTTCATTAAAGTATTTTACTTGTTGATGTCTTCAGTTGTTCATCTTCTGACAAAATATTACTCCATTGCAAAGAATTTCCTCTAGAAAACTCAACTGGACTATAATTTAGGTTCAATTCTTCCTCTGAATCCATGACAGATACCATTTCGGTGTCACTCTCCGTCATTTTGATTGATGTTTTTCAAGTAATGATGAGCGAAAACAAAATGGGTTGCAGTGCATACACAAGCGATTGTAAACAAAAGATTATTCCAATGATAGCTGCATATTTCCATACTTGGATACCATTGGAAAGAGCAGATTCTCAGCTTTCTTCTGATTTATAACACAAAATAATCCGAGGTAATAATAAATACAATCGCAGAAAGTTTGATAACCTTCCTCGCCAGTCATATTGCAGTCCTGTTGGGAAAGAGTTAAACGTAGCAGATCATTGAACTAATTTTATTATTAGACAAAGATAACACAAAATGCAGTTTTTATATGACAATTTGATTTACTGCAGGAAAAAAGCTACCCAACCCTATCTGACTCTATGTGAAAAAGTAATTGCCCTCTTAGTTAGTAAATCAGCCAATTTAACAAGTTTAATCAGTAATTGGGTAAAAATTCATTTGAGAAACTCAGGCATGATTATCATCAGCCCCGCTGAATCTAAACATCGCTTAAAAAAGAACCTGTCTATCAACATGAAGAAGGCAAAATGCAGCACATCATGTTGCAATCTAAAGAAATTCAAGAACAGAGGAGACACAAAGCCATTAATGTCTATCATTCTGGAAAGGATTACAAAGCCATTTCTAAGGCCCTGGAAATCCAGTGCACCGCGGTGAGAGCCATTATCTACAAATTGAGAAAACTGAATATTGGTGAATTTTCCTAGGAGTGGCCAGCCTACATAAAATTCCTCCAAGAGTGCATCGAAGACTCATGCAGGAGGTCACAGAAGAACACAGAAAAACATCTAAAGAACTGCAGGCTTCAGTTGTAGTTAAGGTCAGTGTCCAAAATTCCACAAAAAGTAAAAGACTAGGCGAAAATGGCATCCATAGAAGTCTGAGCTGCAAGGTGAAAACCACGGCTGACCAAAAAGTGCTCAGAGGCTCATCTCACATTCGCCAAAAAACAAAAAACAGCATTGCCTCTGACTAACTATGCACTCCACCGGGCTATGAACCCATAAAGTGACCGGCCACAGACTGGCAACACCTACATGGCTTCACCCACAACATCTGAACTGAACAGTGTCATCTTCTTCTGGGCTCCATGCCACTGTTCCCGCATTATTATCAATAAACTCTATTGGATTGTACTCTGCTTCCACACTTGATTCCTGGTGTGGATCATAACAAAATAGTACCCTGGCGTTTTGGAGCAACGTACTCTGCCTTCAAAATGATACCTTTTCCAGGGACAACCGTGCATATTTCAGCATGATAACGCAAATTCAAATTCTGCATTCATCACAGAGGCATGGCTGGATAAAAAGAGGGCGCGGATGCTGAACTGGCCAGCCTGCAGTACCGGCTTGTCCCCAATAGAGAATCTGTGGTGCATTTTGAAAAGCAAAATGCGACAATGAAGACTTTGTACTGTTGCACACCTCAAACTTGTTTGCCGGAGGAATCGAAAAAAAAATTACACCAGAAAAACTTAATCTCTTGGTGTCTTCAGTCCCAAAATGTTCAATAAGTGTTGTGAAAAGGAATGGCAAAATTACTGATAAATACCTCACTATCCTAACTTTTTTGAAATAGTATATAGCAAGAATTAAAATTGAAATGTGTTTCTTTTGAAAAATCTAGAAAATTAATGTATTGAAACATCAAATAAGGTGCTTTTGTAAAATTTTTCAATGCAATACAGGTCAAAGATAATTTACAAATTACTGCTTTCAGTTTTAATTGTAATGTAACATGGTGTACAAACTTTTCTGAAATGGGGTTGTATTAATTACACAGCTGTATACCAATCACTGCACAGGCATGCGTGAGTGTGCACGAGTGTATGTACACGCAAGCATGCATGTGCACACTAGTCCAGACAATCAACCCACCCACCCTTAAAAACAAAGGACGCATCAATGAAACCGTTTGTATTTTTATTAAATCTGCTTGCAAATGAGCCTTGACAAATTAGATTTTATAAATTATGCTTAAAGGAGAAATGCTCATAATTAAGGGCATCAGGAGAATATTCTTCAAAGAGATCTTATTATTAGAGAAGATGAGATGAACACAGCTTCATACTCTTGTTTGCTTTCAGAGTGACCAGACCTAACATTCAGCGAGGTTAAGCCACTTTACAGCGTTTGTTATGCCTGTAATTTAAATGCCACTGGTGAAGGTAATGACCTTTCTTTGGCCAGTTACACACAATGACAGAGGTGGATGCCAGACATCGGGTTCAAAGCAGCGAAAAGACAGCTGGTTGGGACCCAAGAAGGTAATAGTCCGCAGTGACAATGAAAGGTTGTCTGGATCAAAAATTACACTTTTAGTCTGTACAAGCCCAACTTTACCCTCAGTGGAGCCAGAAGGAAGAGCAGCAGGGTTCAGAAGACAGTTGAAACATTAAACAGGAGTTTCTGTAGGCGAGTAATCTAACAATTGCCATATCTGTTTATAATTCTGGCTCGGATCCTGGGATATTATGTCATCTTGAAGGCACACAATTGTATACTGTTTGCCTTGAGACCAAGAGAGGGCGGGGCTGAGCACAAATAATAGGCTTTATCCTTTTGGCCAAGCACATGATATGAATGCTGAAGAACCATTCCTGTTACCCAGCACAACAAACAAATGAGTGACATTATTTTCAGGACAGTAGTTTCACAAGGAGAGACTAGTTTAAGTTGGAGGTATAAGACTGATGTCCAACTAGTATAGTGCATGTAAATCATTTTGTGGACTGGGGGGCCAGTGATTCCTGATTGGCCACAGGTCCCGCAAATCTTGTCGCTTAGCCGAACTTAGCAGCTGACTGAAAGGACACCGCAAAGGTCAGCAGACCCTGTATCCCTCCAGGATTTAAGTTTGACAATCTTGGTTTAATTGGCACTCCCAATTTACAACAGCGTGCCAAGAGCGTAATTACCTCTTCATTACCATCCAATGCCACATTAAGAAAATAAAAAAAACAGTCCAATCCTCAGTGCAATACCAGTGGCGGAAAATTGATGAAAAATCAACTTGAACTATAAGGATATTCAGGGAAGTGCCAATGGTTTTAGGACATATTGTATTTGATTTTGAACAGAGTGACGACTGCAAACTTCCCCTTAATTTTTGCAATTCATTAGCAAGATGGTTCAGCTAAGTCAGTGTTTAATTTTTGGCAGGATCCATTGACATTGACATGAATGAATGCATGAACTACTAACTAGTTAAGGATATATTTTTCATGGGCTGACTCTGATCACTTCATTAACAGACTCCACAATGTAAGAGCAGATTCAGTGACTGACCCCATGCCTTGGGATGATGCAAATTTCCTCTTCCTTGGTGTAGCAGTCCACGGCTCGTAAAGATTACCTGACAGAAATGATTGAAATATTTATTTAGAACAGAGAACACACCACTTAAACGTATGTTACTGTACATGGGGCATGGCTTATTAAGGTGTTATAAACACCTAAACAGGGGATCCCATTAGTGATAAATGACATATAAAAGACAGAAGGATGTCACTGAATCCAGTTACAGTCAATAATTCCCTAAACAAAACACCAATTTGGCGTTAATGTATTATCCCCCAAAAAAACTCAGCATGTCCAAGTTTGTATTCAGCTACATGGTGACAAGGGTACTGTGAGCAGCAGAGCAATGTGGGGGCCCTGATATGGCAGCCAGATGCATTGGTACTGCTGATTGTTTGGCGAGCTGCTATGTAACAAAAAACAGAGACTGGCAACCCGGCCATTCTCAACAGCCAGACAGCTAGCTCAACTACCAAATGAATCCCCCACCACATCGACCTCAAGTTAAGATAAACAAACCCATCCTATGGAATTGAGTGATTGCTTCATCATTCACAGTGCAGTTCTTCATTTTTCCCCCCCAAAATCATTCTGCTGCCCATTTTCTGCACACTAGACCTACTCCTCATAAAGCAAGGATGGCCACCTCTGGTCCTGGAGGGCCGGAACGTGTGCATATGATTTTTTTTTTTTCCACCAGTTACTCTGAATTAATGTGTTAATTTGCTGTATATACAAACATGGGTTTCATAATGGAGATGATCACTGCAAAATATTTCATTTGGGCATGCAGAAACTGTCTTTGGTGGTCATTCATGAGATTTTCAGGAAATGTACATTTCATTAAAGGTTAGACTGAGTAATTAGTGGCCATAAGATGGTGTAAAAACACATAACAGACACGGCCTGTTGCCCACTCCTGTCCTAAAGTTCTCAAAATATCACCATCAAACCGCCGACAAATTGCGTGACCCAAGACTAATACCAGAAATTATGCTGCCCGATAGCATTTTTGAAATACAATAATTTCCGTGATATTTACTGCTCTCAAGGAAATCTCCAGAGAATGATAGGTTCATGCCGGCTTGATCAACCTTTAATAATTTCATTTTCTGATTTTCTGTCAGACGATGATAATAAGATGGCGAAACCTAAATATTTGACATAAAAAAAATCATGGTTAAATCGAAGTATTCGTGATTTAAACTGACTACACCATAAAGTAGCCCGACGTTTGCTGGTGCTCAAATGAACAGCAGCCAGAACATGAAGGTATTTTTATTTGTTAAAATGGAGGCACAGAAAACGATGTTTCGGCAAGTTTACTTCACTAACGGACTTTTCCATGATAAATGACGGAAATTTTTCCTTATTTGAAAAAAATGACAAAGGTAATAATTGAAGAGGCAAATCAGCTCATTCAGGTGGTATCACCTCCCGTGTGCTCCTCTCTCGCTCGCCATGAGATTCACTCAGCTTTGCCAGTTCTGCGCAACGAGCGAAGCAGGTAGGCCATAAAAAAATTCCTCATCTTTCATCTGTGCTCCATTTGAGCAATTGAGCAAACACAGAACACAAGCATTTTTATTTGATAAATGGGCTAAGTGTGCAATGCATAGCGTTCCAAAAAGTTTTCCAAGTCACGGAGTGGGCTACGGTTTTTTCTTACGCAGTATCTGACACGGCAGTTTTTATTGGTACGGCAGTCGATTTCGAGGGATTAGGATAAAGATTCGGGATTATGGTGAGGGGAAGGGTTAGGGTTGGGGGAAGGGTTAGGGGTTAGGGTTACAGTTAGTTTAGGGCAGGGCTTGAAATGGGGGCTGCCGTACCTCTCCACATTGAAATGCATTGGAAAACTGCCGTACCCGTAGCAACTGCCTTTTTCTTAAATTGAAAAATAAAGAAAAAACAAGCAATGACAACAATACCGTGAACAGCAACATGAAGGCGTCTGTGAAACATTTCAAGAAATATTAGAAATATAATTAAATCAACGATTACCTTTTTACCTTTCACTTGAAAACATCAACTTTTGTCGAATTTGGCAGTCCCATCCAGATGCATAAAAGACGGTGGGTCTCTGCTGAAGCGCAGTTGTCCTGATATGGCTATATCGTCCCGTTGCTGATATGCGAGCTGCAGTCGCTATACTTCAGTCCTTAACTCTTTCAGCAAATCAGCGGTCATGTGATCCCTGAGGCGTTCCATGGTCTAAGGAGCACAATACATGCTCCTCTTCAGCTTCATCTCGTTAGGGGATCTCAGACTGATGCCCTTGGGAACGACGTCGATCTCGTCGTTGGAAGTAGCTACTGCACAATTGTTCTTCCAAAAGCTTGTAACATTCAAGATAAACACTTTTGTTATAAGTCAAATGTATGAATTGTTTAGACAATGCAAATATCTCGTAACAGTAGTTCCTACTTGCGAATGCAATACAAGTTATTCCTGGATTTTAGTTTTATATATTAGAGAACGTTGAATACATTTTGATTAGTCCCACCATAATTTTTATATGACCGCACTGGTGTGCAGCGAGATATATGCCTGCATCTTAAGTACAAAAGACTGGAAAGAGATTTTGCATAAAATATTTGATAAAAATTAACAGTCTGGTCCACAAGTATTTGGACTGCGACAAAATTTCATCATAATTTTGGCAATGAACACCACCACAATGGATTTGAAAGGAATCCATCCAGATATGCTTCAAGCGTAGATTTTAGGTTTAAATTTAAGGTTTCTCCAAAAATATTGTATTTGCCGTGTAGAAATAAAGACCACTTTTACACTTTCTCCCTTGCATGCACCACACCCCCCAGTTCTACTGGCACGAAAGTGTTTGGACTTAAGACTAGTTTTCTAGAAATCCACTGGAGCTCACAGGAATAAATCGAGGGCTGACTGCAATAAACAGTTATGTCCAGATGTTATATATTGGACACAACTGTTTATTGCAGTCAGCTCAAGAAATGTACTTCAGTTGGACCATTTTATGGTTCTCAAAAAGTAAGGAATGACATCAATAACTAACCAGCAACACCCAAATACAAGACACATATAAGAACATCCACAGAGTTTTTCACAGGAGTACACTGAGACCTGCAATCAACTACAGGAAGTCAGTATTCTTTGGAATAGTGTTGAGTTTTCATTAATTTCTGTACAATATTGCAATGAGAACAAAGTGTCATCTGTGAAATGGTAATGGAGAATCGATGATATTCTTGTGCCACATGTATACGGGCTACGGTTTAATTGCACGGAAATGGTGTACACCCTATTTGTGATAGCATCCAAAATTCTGCCTCCATAATGTACTTGTGGCATTGAATACCAATAAGATACGAGCAGCACTGTGCACTCAATGCACTTGGACCTCCAGTGTACAGCCACAATAATGTACCGATCATCTGAATCAAAACAGTAATTGCGTTACAGTGCTTTGCTCCGGAGCATGTGAGGAAATGAAACCACAACCATTGTTATAAATCAGCCCCTAAAACATTACAAGCCATTGTTTCAGAACCATTTTGAACAAACAGCTCTGCCAACATCTTCACAAACTTCCGGGTGAACAGAATAGCCATTGCAATCTTAGTCTCGTTCAAATTACCAAAAGTTCACCTTCAGCTGCAAATTTACAATTTGCTGTGTATTTAATCAAGTTCTACTAGCTTTTCCGCATATTCTTTCATACAGGGGTATATTCAGTGACGGACAAGACAGTGTTCGCAAAGGGCCCCTTTTAAGCTTTAATTCAATTGGCCTTAAATTTTAAAAAATTGTTTAAACACCTTACACAAAAACTAGCATCTCTGAGCTCATGTCTTGACTGGTGCTTAAGGAAATTCAGTAGTTCCATTCTGAAGATAGACCTTGGGCCCCTGTTGCATGGAATATCTAAATTTTACTTTCAGCTAAATGGTGGTGTAAGAGTAGTCCTAGTGGCTGCAGTTAGGTAAAGTTTAAAAGAGGTAAGCAAACAGAGAGGACATTTGTGTGCCAATTGACATAATGATACAATAATCTTTTTTCAAATTTCACAACATACTTCAGGAGAGCGATTTGACAGGGCTAGACCAGATATTTTCACCAGGACAGCGCAGATGAACGTGAAAGAGCTAGTCATATTCAAGATGAGAAAAACCCTGTTGCTACTTCAAGGATTACACTTGCCATTCACTTAGAATGAGAATCATTAAGAATTGGATTCAATAAAATCAGGCTCCTAATTAGTATAAGCATGTTCAATAACACAATCCAGAGGACCTTAATTTTTTTAAACGATAGAAAACAGTGATACTTAAAAGTTGAATGGTACTCTTTCCCAGCTGGACTATGTGGAAGTATCATTTGAATTTTGGCAAAGATGATTTACTAAGCAGATCTCAGCCAGTATTCCCGAGTGAACAAAAAAAAAAAAAAAAAATCAAACCCATATCTGTCAGTAAATGGCACATTTATTACAGTATGAAAAATATTTTTACAAAGTAGCATCCCGAGAGAGAATTCAGGCCAACTATGTGGCAAACTTCTTCTGTCTGATGGGTGCAGGTAGTTGGGTGGTGATGTCCAGCAGAGGGCGCTCCACCACAACCAGCGCCCCATTCTCCAGGGTGTGCACGCTCAGAAGAGGCTGCGGGAACATCGCACAGTCAGGTGTATGCAAACCAGTTTCCCCAGGTAAAATGCTGGTCAAATGTCATCTCACAAACAATTTTCTAACCATGACAGACAAAAGAAATTAAGGAATTAGCAGTTAAAAAACCAAAACTAATCAAAATAGCCTCCATTTTCAAAAACTGGTGAGAAGATGCCCGGCATTTATTCTACAAGGACAGTCACATGGTTTTAAAGTTACTCATTGACCACAGATCGCCATTATCAGGACACTCCCCTCACCTGAAATTTCTTGCATATCTTGAAAGCGTGGATTCGGCTAAATCTTTCTTCCTCTGATAGGCTTCTCAGAGTCAGCTGATTATACAGCTGAGAGGTCCGGTCAGGGAGGGGCTATTAGGACAGACGGGAGACCGATTCAGATTCCTTGAATAACATGCCTTCAATTTGTTCCTGCAAGTCAATGTCAACTGCAACCTCATTCTGAAAAAGTTGGCACACCATGAAAAAATGCAAACTCAAAAATATCCATTTACTCAGTTATTTTGACAGTACAACAGTATTTGATGTTATAACAATCAAGTTTAATTGCTTATGCAATGTGATGCCAGCACCAGAGTCCAAAAAAGTGGGCAGTCAAATGTTTACAACTGTGTAATATAAATAACTTTTAAATCACTCTCATAAAGCATATTGGCACTGAAGACACCATTCGCTCAAGTCCAGCAAGCAACTGGCCCTTCACCAGCTTTTTTAGTCTGTCACAGTCATCAAATTTGAGTTGATATTTTCAATAGGCAGTTGAATTCAAAAGCTAAAGCATCAAATCATATGTTGTAGTGTTTGCAAATCCCTCATTTTTAATTTAATTAGCATTTTCCAAAATTTACCAACTTCTCCAGAAATGGAGTTCTTCCTTCTTTGACTTGCTGTTCATGTAGTCTGACAATATATATTTTAGAAAGACATCAACCTTGTGGGTACAGCAAAAACAATGCTTTATCAGATCATTAAAGCTTAACACACACTTTTCGCATTAATGACTGAACAGAACCAATCAGATGTCATTGCATTCAAGGTCCGCTCACCTGGCTTTGGTCAACGACGCAGAACATGTACATGTCATGTAAGAGGAACTGGGTGGGCTTCTGAGGGTTAAAGTTCACGTGAGTGATGGGCACGTCCCTCTCGAACCACAGAGGGTGGAGCCCTTCTTTCTGGACCCTCCTGCTCCAGTCTGTGTACCGCCTCTCTGCTATGCTGAACTCAAACATCTGAAGACGCAGAGAATTTAAAAAAATTAAATAACACCCAAATCTGAAGTCCATCAATCTACCCAACATTTGTGACAATGGCTGAGCACGTGCTTTCTCCTACATGGATAATCAGACGTGTCGGAGTTCACTCCAGCACAGCTACAGAAGTTCCCATAGATGTGCTGCACTTTTGGTCTGTCACAACCGGACACTCCAATAGAGTAAAGTAAAGAATGCACAAGTTTACAGACCGCTTCCAAGCACAAACTGATTTCAAAATGAATGCACAATTAAAAAAAAAAAAAAAAAAAAAAAAAAAAAATTATAATAATAATAATAACCTTCGAGAATTTTTTTGCCTGACAGGGGTCAAGTAAGCTTCATGGTCTACCAGGTCTTTATCATTGTGGGGGAAACACTGGGTATAATTTGTTTGCTGGAGTATTTTGCAGATTACAGCTTCCTTAGGAATTCACAGCTTTGGGACGTCATTCTTTGGAGTAAATTAGTTTCTCCAACTTCAGTCAATCAACCGCTCACTGTGCGCCATTTGGCATCATTTACAGAAGTTAAACCACTTATATCCCACCAAAAGCAGAGAACTATAACATGAGTAAAGTGTTTTGATGGATACCAAATATTTTTTACCCCTAATATTAATTCAACAGACTTAAAAATGAATACAAGAGTCCACTAAAACTTGGGGTACTCTTTCAAATAAATCAACTGGCCAGAACCTCTCACTGTAGCCCCAGGCCAGCAGACACTCACTATCCAGCCTGTCTTCAGATGATAAAACGCAAGTATCAATTATCCTTTAATTATAATATAGAGGACTTGGCCAAAATCATATCCTTATGCAATTTTGCCATTAAATTCCAATATACCAACCAACCTGAATTAAAATTACCCAAACAGATCAATTATATCAACATCATCGAGACATGCATCCTAGTACTTGGATACATTACACCAGATTAACAATATGACATCTCACACTACCAAAAAAAAAAAAAAAAAAACATACAAACATCGCCAATAAAATATTGTGCATAAAATTACAATGCATTTACAAAAGGGCAGGAAAATGCATTAACAAAATTTTCCAATATACAAAGATATTCAATTTGAGCAATTTCATTTATAATCAGAAAATTAAATCCGCAAAGACAGACTCATGCAGGTATGCATCCACTGAGAGAGATTCCGCTCGTGTTAGGCCGTATTATCCACAAAAATGGCAAACAATGTTAGAACATGCTTTATGCTGAGTAACTGCTCCTATGAGTTAAACAGACACAAACACTTCATGCTCTGAAATAGGGAGCTTAATTGGAGGGGCTCACCTGGTGGTCAGCATGCACCATGAGCAGGTTGTTGGTGGTGGGATTGATGGCCATGGCAGTGGGACAGGAGTTATACACAGGCACTGTGCAGTGAGGCTGAAACACATGACAGAGATCAGAGAAAAGGCTCCAGAAGGAAAACTACATCAGGTTTCATCTTACCGAATTCAAAAACAAGACAGCCACACAAAGCGTGGTAATGCGCCCACATGGCAGCCTTGTCGATGACATTACTTGACTATACTTGACTAAAAACGTTCCAATCATAACCAAAATCAATAGATATCCTCTTCATGCCACCACTGACCCACAAAACAAACATGAAATGGATGCAGCAAAAATTGCACACTGCAGAGTGAGAACAAGCTGTGTATCAGTCATGTACAGGGATGTGTCAAGATTGGGGCCACAATTCTGCTAAATATTTTCCGATCGTCACCACAATTAATAGGGATCCTCTCCATATCACTGTTGACCAACAGAACGAAATTGAAAAGGATTCAACAGAACTTGTACCCTGATCAGTGAGAACAAAAAGTGAGGATGGACAAATAAACGGACCAGGGCAATTCCAATTAGCACTCACCGGGTGGAGAGGGCGTATAAAAAGTAAGGTTTGGTCTGAATCAGAACCATTACCGCGGTTTGGGCTTTATTCACCTTCAGCTTGCGCAGGTTGTAGATGTGGACTTCACATGCCCTGTTTGCGGTGGCCAGCCACTTGCCATCCGCACTGGGAGCGAGTAAGTGAACCGGCTCTGTGCATCCTGGAAGCGCAAAGTTACTGTTCAATTAAAGTGATTTCAAGAACTGAATTATGCGACTACCACTTTTAAAAAGCGGGTCAGCTATGGTAGAGCAAGGGTCCTCTCACCTGATGCAGGTTTGAAGGTGTGCACATATTTGCACTCTGATTGGCTCAGGGAAATCACATGAACTGTGGAGTGGGAGGATGCAGCAAACAGTTTGGACGAATCTGCTGAGAAACAAAGCTGGTGGGCGGAGCTCAGAACCTTTGGTAGCTTGGAGATCTGGAAGGAGAAAGGTAAAAAAGAAAAGAAAGAGGGATAGAGAGCACTCCAGGAATGAAAGGGCACTGCAGGCATGACAAAACAACCTTAAGCTGTGGCTATAATCAGACAATAACATGACCATTTGCGCCTTATAACTAGATTATACTGGTACTAGTACTTCATGTTTCCAGTTTGCGAAGGAAAAATTTACCATTAAAAATACAGCTTATAACATTTCATGCAAGGTAACTTCTGGGTGAAGATGTAAATAATAGCGTTGTAATGGTACACATATTCGTACTGAACGCTTCGCTAGAGGATGTTGTTTGGTCCTTGTACAAACTGAAATATTCCAACTTTAAACAAGCAACGACAAGTTAAATGCATTTAAATAGATCTTTAATTTTATTGTATTTTTCATTTCGGTTTTGTCAGTAAGTTACAGCAATATAGACTTTTTTGTAATAATTTTTATTTAAGAATTTGCCTACCATTGTTAAGTAAATTATGACCAACTAGCCACTGTTTACTAGGACGGCCAAATAGCTACTGTTTAGCGGCGTATGCCAGTATGCGAAACACTGCCATACAGGTTTTGTTTCCAACCTCATAATAAGTAAAAAGCAAGTAAGTTTTGCTTTTCTTTTTTCCCCCGCTGTACTGAAAACGTACCGAACCGTGACTTCAGAACCGGGTATACACTGAACAAGACTTTTTTGTACCACTACAGCCCTAGTAAATAACATGAATTCTGAATGATGCCGCATTCAGATTTAGAGAATGTCTGGTTGGTGAGCATATGCTTTACGTTGGATGATTGGGTGCTTACCTTCACGATGCTGAGGTGGTCGTCCTTGAAGTTGAGGCCGTAAAGACGGACGCTGGACACGCTGGAGTAGGCCAGCCAGCCCCCACAGCGAGACAGGGCACTGCAGCTGATGTGCTCTTCACCCTGGGGGTCACAGGTCAAATACTCTCATTTGAACATTAAAAAATTGGTCTTAGAACTGCTTATAAAATTCAAATTAATGCACCCGTTTCAATTACCAGATGGGATTGCTACATTAGCAACAGAAATTCCAGTTAAAACCACTCTAATCATCATCTAATGGCTAAATGCAAAATAGGTAAGTCACTGAATCATCCAAAGGAATTAATTAACTCTTTAACAATATAAGCAGTCAGATGACCTATCCAAGACTGGGACAGAGAAAAAATGGGTGGCGAGACGGGAGCCAAACAGGCTTGGAGATGGGAACCCAACAGATGACGAGAGGGGAACCTAACAAGCGGTGAGACGGAAACCAAACAGGCAGCGAGACAAACTGGACAGGGGGCAGCACGGGAACCAGAGAGGCTGTGAGAGGGGAGCAGAACAGGCGACGGAAGGGGAAATGAATCGGCAATGAGACACACAAGTGCGGACACAGGAACCAAACAGGAACTAAAGAGACTGCAAGAAGGGAACTGAACAGGCGGTGAGAAGGTAACCGAACTCTCAGCGAGAGAGGAACTGAATGGGCGGCGAGACAAATTGGATAGGTGGCGACACGGATACCAAATAGTCTCTGAGGGGAGGAACCAGAACAGGCGACGAAACGCACAGGCGCGAAGACAGGAACCAAACAGGCAGTGAGACGGGAACCCAACAGGTAGCGAGACAGGAACCAAACAGGTAGCGAGACAGGAACCAAACAGGAAGCAAGGCGGGAACCAAACAGGAAGCAAGGCGGGAACCAAACAGGAAGCGAGACAGGAACCAAACAGGAAGCAAGGCGGGAACCAAACAGGAAGCGAGACGGGAACCAAACAGGAAGCGAGACGGGAACCAAACAGGAAGCAAAGGGGGAACCAAACAGGAAGCGAGACTCAGCAGATATGACAGGTATTTCATGTGCACCTTCCTCTTCAGCTGAAGAAGTTTCTCAGGTTTCCGGCGCACTGGCAGGCAGTCTCCAGGGCAACCTGCAGAAACCACCATTAAAATTTTATGTTGTACATTATATCCATGGTCAACAGAGTCTCTCTCTGTACCACAGTTATCTCTATGGCCACTCCTCATTTACATGAGCTTCTGTGTACTATTCTGGGCTCACTGGAGCCCTCCTCACCGTGAGCATCGCTCTCCCCCAGCCTCCACAGCTCCAGCTGAGTGGGGAACTGGAACAGTAGCAGCCCTGCTTTCTCCGCGCAGGACACCAGACTGTACTGGAGAGAACAGCAGGGTTACTACACAGAGGTTATATGCAACACCAGCTAAATCAAACATGAATGTACTCGTGCACACAAGCATGCATGAGCATAGATCATGTGTAAAAAAGCAGACAAAAACCTGTCACAGTGCAGTAACCAAGCATGAGCAGACACACACACACACACACACACACACACACACACACACACCCTATAATACAATGCAACCAAGCATAAACAATGACATGTACACAAACCCACAAGAGCAATGTTACACAGCACAGACACACATAAACCAACAACAGCCATCCTGACCACACAAACATTCATGCATCAAATAATTAATGAAAATAAAAAGACCAGCAACATTCCAGAAAATCGCTGCACTTCATAATACACCAAAAGACAGAATATAATAGCAGTGGCACACTTACATGAGGAAAATGAATCCTCCGTAACGCTGTGTCATAGGACCTGACATCGACCTTATCGAGAAGGGGTCTAATCACCAGCTGGGTATCCAAGCCTGGATAAAGAGAGGAGAAGAAGAACAGAGAGAGAGAGAGAGATTTCATGACAAAAAAAATATGAACAGAATCCCAACCATGGTCCAGAAGCAGGGGCAAGTAACAAGTACTGACCTCCAGACACAATAGACTGCTGGAGCTCCAGTACTGCACAAACGTCATGGGTGTGATGCTTGAAGGTCCGGGTCCTGGTCCACTCTGGCTCGCCCTCCCCGAGAATGGCCGAGAGAAACTGGAACTGTACCACCGTGCCTTCAGACGTACCGGCGACTAGGCTAGTCTCATCCTGTAAATCACACACAGATCCTCCTCTACATCAAACTCTGACAACAAGTGTTGCCACTAAACGTGGCCATGTCCCCCGCCAGGTCACGGAATCGACTGGGGTCGGCGTATCACACTAATACACACTGAAGCCAAAGATGAATGAACTCGGTCAAATCGTTCTTGAGATATCGCGTTCACAACAAACGGGACGTGACGGACGGACGGAGCTGAATACTATGTCCCCCGCTCTGCTCACTACCGCGGCGGCGGGGGACAATAATTACACAAATGAGGTAGAAGTCGACGCAAAGCACTTATTGGTATGCCTCTGCCTACCATAACTTCATACGTCCTAAAAGTTGATCTTCGGTCCGCGCATATAGCAAACCGTATGTGACCTTAACCTTTGACCAGACAACCTCCAAAACCTAATCAGTTCAGCGACCCTCAGTGCAGAGGTACCATGTCTGATCTGGTCAAAACTGTCCACTCCTTTAGTAGACATCACACAGGCAACAACTGTGCGACAGACAGATGGAGAAAGAACCAGAAAATAGTATGCCTTCCGCCCATCGTGTGCGGTCGAGACATTATAAATTGAACAAATAAGAAGACTAATTATACAAAAACTGGAAATCTATCGCAACGTGCCTCACAACTTTTTTTGAGGGGCTACATAACTATGTTTGTATCTGCAAAGTAGAATATTAGCTTTTGGTCAGCACTTTGTATATGCAAAAGCTTTCACTACCAAAATACAGGTAGGCAGCTTTTACACCTCTCCGTTTCCTTTCAATTTTCGGGAGTACAGACAAAGAACACTGTCCAAATATTCTTGGGAAGCACTGTTCATAACTGTAGCCTATTTTCCATGCTGATATATACTGTTGCTCAGGCTTCATATTTCTCTAATACTTTTCATTCTACGCTCCATCTGAATGGTAGGTGCTGTCACCAACGGCTTTTTTTCCATGACACTGGGACAGTACATTAGCCATAAGGAAGTTCAGGTTACCTGTGAGACGGACAGACACAGGACATCAGCCTTGGAAACCAGGTGCGTCCGGACAAGGGTCCCCATGCGCGCGTCCCACACTTGGACCTTCCCAGCAGAGTCGCCGCTGATGACCGTGTAGTCCGTCAGGAAGACCACACTCCAGACCACACACTCACGACCACGGACACCCACAGCACCACGGTCCACCAACATCCGCTGCACTGCGCGTCCTGAAAGAGAAGCGCTGGTCACACCTGAAACAACACTGTCTCAGCAACAGTGCACAGCCTGACCACACGGCAGAACAGGGAGGTATTTCCTAAAGCAGAATTATGTCTAGCTGAAGAACTGCACCAGCAAAATCCGCAGAGCTCCTCTTCAGTCCACTTCCCAATTATAGTAGTGGTCCAGGTTTTTCTTGGTGAATTTATTGAGTTTGCTGCATAATCCTGCTTTGTAAAGCCAGAATTTTCATCTTATCTACGGCATAGTCCATAATTACCTGGACAACACTGAAGTGCTGCATTTACAACAAGGCTCACGCAAATGTCCTCAAAATAAAGCAAAAGTCTCTAGTTCAACTCTGACCTGATGATCCCCAAATCTTATTCAGTTCAGATACCCACAACGGAGAGTTACCATGTCTGATTAGGTCAAAATCTGTAGTTCTGAATCAAAAATGAAGGAGTTCATGCCAATTTTTTTGGGTCACAGTCTAAATATTTACAGATCATATATTAGGGTTTGACACTATAAGTCACAAGTGGTTTTCAGGACATGAAAACTAGTTGAATGTTTCCTAAGAAGGCATCATCGCTATTATTATCATAATGGCAGACCAGCAGATGGCAGGCACTGACCTGATTGGATGTCAAAGATGCGGATCATGTCCAGCATTCCGGCAGCAAGCTGCGCTCCACTCGAGTGCCAGGATAGAGACAAAATACGACCTGCGGACGATTAACATGGTAAACTAAGCAATTAGCATGCTAAATAAGCAATTTGCATAGGTAGGTAGGTTGCTTTGCATGGAAACTGAGCAATAAACATGAAGTTGTAGAATTAGCAGTGAACCAAACAACTGATAGAAAAAGGATTACCCAAGAAAACCTGGCAGATAACATTGGTCGCACCGAATAAGACTAGAGACTGTCACCACTCTACCGTAAGGAGTGGACAGAAGTAGCACAAAGTAAAACGGAGAAAAGGTTTTAATCCATTGACCTTTCTGCCCCCATCATTTCAAATGGAAGAGCAGGTGAAGTGTGAATTTCCCAATTGAGTGAATGAGGCGATCGGTAATTGACAACCCAGACCTAGCAGTGACTGGAGCAAGCTCAGCAAATAACCGTTTGATAAACAGGACAAACTGATTAATAGTAAATTCTGAGCTGCATAATCATTCTCATGAGCATTAGAACATTTCCCCAGTATTTTTCAACAAAAAACTTCAGTTGTTTCACCTTTCTGTCTATCCAGATTCTTTTCAAAGCGAATCTTTTCCTCCAGGACTTCAAACACTTTCACCGATCCATTTTCACAGCCCACCTGTGGAACAGAACTATTAATTAAACTACTTGCAGAAGTTTACCCAACTAAAATCAAAAGGAGCAATTAAAAAAATTGCATTGACCCTTTACTACAATAAAAAACACTAAACAAACAGTGCTGTGAGAAAGTATTTGCCTCCTTCCTGATTTCTTCTCCTTGACTTGCCAACTTTTTCAGGATTGGGGTTGTAGATTAAACCAATGTCATACTAGGTGATGTTACACAGAGTGAGAAGTTGAAGCTCATTCTCTCATTATACACAATATCCACATGACACCCTTGCTGGTTGGTACCTTTTAGTTCAGAAGCGCAAATGACAGCTTTCAAGACTTTATTTTATTCCTATTCATCCCTCAACACACCAAGCAGCATTACCATGTTTGATAATCCAGAGGTCTTGTGGTGACTCAGATTATCCATGATTAGCAGGAAACAGTGTTTTTGATTGGCTAATTTGGAAATGGCTGCATTCAAAATAAAACCTATGCCACACATTTGTTCAGGAAACATAACCAGTACTGACCATTGCAGAGACTAGACAATACTACATGTACATTACAATGTTTCATATCATAATCTTTCCAGTTTTTCATCATATAAATACTGAGCAACCAAGTAATTAAACAGTGTTGAGAGTTTGGGCTCAACTCACCGCAATGCGAGTTCCCTGGGCATTGCAAGCCAAAGCCCAAATAGGCCCTCCAAAACCGTCCACGGAGTATTTAGGACGTAGGTTGATCAAATCATATTCCGTTATTTCTCCGTTCAGGCCAGCCGTAAATAGCCGCTCTCCAACCCAGCACACAGCTTCAATGGATCTGGTGTCATTTCCTGGGATCACCTGTAACGACAAATAATTTCTCATTAGGGCAAACAATGCAACCCCTTTCCACCGTCAAAAACTTACAAATCCAAAGTAGTGCGGTTGTACTGTATTTAAAGACCATGAACTGCACGATGATCCAGTTATGACAGACCACAGTTTAGTGACAAACTCAGTGATACATTAATTCACCTTTTCCTGAAAATTATTGTCAGAAAAGTTGAAGATCTCAATGGCTCCGTCCCGTCTCGCCAATGCAAGTCTCTCTGTTTGGGAGTTGAATACCATGCATCGGATCCCAGCTGGCATGTAGTCGAAGAATCGGACGCGATGAACCTTAAATTCTCCCATATTCTGTTTCAGAGTATATTAAGAAAAATCATTATGTCAGAGACTTTAAACACGTCAACAAGCTGCATTACCCACAGGAAGGACATAGCTAGCAAGTTGCAAAGACTCAAAGTAGCTATTCTATAGCGCACAAGCAGGTTATGCTTACGAACTAGGGACGTAACGTTACATTACATTATTTTATTTATCGTCAGATTACAACACCACAACATGGACACGCAAAGTATTGTTATAACAATTCGGTGAAGATTAAAAAACAAAAAAAACAACGCGGCTGGGACAAGTGTTGTCGGAATAAATAATAGACGATCTGCAAGATAGCTAGCAAAGACATGAAAAGACTGTCGTTAGGTAGTTCACTGCTTCTCAACGTCACAGATCAATCATTTATTATACACCAACACTCAGCAAAATAGTAGGATAATTCAACTAAATTTGCGCTCACGTTTTTTCCAGTTGATATTCCAGTTTTTCAATCTCCGCGTTGCCATATAATTAAATGAAGTGCACAAACACGTTAGCTACACCACGATACAACGTGGGAGAACTTTAACCCGGAAACGGAAATGTCTCCCATGATTCTCGTACAGGAAAAAGCGTCTCTAGTGAGTTTTTTCTTTTTTATTATTATTAAAGAACAACATACAATAAGTATACAGCAAACAGTATACAAATAAAAAAAAGCAAACAGGAGATGAGCCAAGGGTAACATTACATTATACAAAAAGGTTGTAAAGTGCACAAATATTTAATGTTTTAACAGCCTTTTGATTTGTCAAATTAGTAACTTAAAATGTTCCATTTATTTTTGAAAAACAACAAAATAAGGTTTTTTAATAAATTTATTTTGTGGATAAAGAATTTTACCAGAAATAAAATCAAATTTATTGAAAAGTAACATTTTTCTTCCTTCATAGATAATTATGGAAGCCAAACACAACATTTTCCTACAGCAGATAGAAATCTTTGATGAGATGATCAATGATAAATCTGCCGAGGCCTGCCCATAATTTTTTTTTTTTTTTTTTTTTTTGTATCAGGACAGTGCCAGAATAGATGTAAAACTATTTCCGGATGTATATTGCAAAAAGAACTATTTGAGTTGATGTCTTTTTTAAATTTCTGCATATAATGGTTGGCAGGGTAATATTTGTGGATAATTTTGAAGGATGCTTCCCTATCCTTGTTTACAATTAAAAATGTATGGGGGAGCATCCAAACTCTCTTCCAATCAATGTTATTAACAAAACGTCTCCAGTATGCAATAATATATGGGGTAGTGACAATATCTCTTTGGAATGAAGTGCATATTTTTCAATTTTTCAATTTTTTTTGGGGGATATGATGAGAAACAAATTTTTCCTTCTGGGGAGTCAATTAAGTTGGAGAGAGACATAGTCTAGCTGAAGGCAGTTTATAGTGATTTAGTGGGAAATAGGAGTGGGAGTCAGATACCAACTGAATAGTTATGTTTAGTTTTCATTCATCGAGAATTGCGGACTGGGAATTATTTTTTATTTTATTTTATTTTCGTTATTATCATTATTATTTTTATTTTTATTTATTTTTTTTGTTAATTAAAGTTACATAAATTGAGATTATGGAACCAGCAGTTGGCGGCATGCAGGTAGGGAGTTTCTCGGGGTTACAGATATCAAGGGGGAAGACATCCAAGAGATTTTGGAAAAGGGGTTTGATGGGAGGGGGAGCCAGACGCAGACTGAGTAGTTGCGTTTAATTATTGAAAACGGAGAACTGCAGATAGTGTTTTTTTTCTCTCTCTCTCTCTCTCTCTCTCTCTTCTAATGTGTCTAATATAAGTTTTGAAGGATCACACCTCATTTCCAGTAGATGGCAGTAATGCACAAAGCTTTGATCTTCAAATTAAAGTCACAAAAGAAGAAGAAGACGAGTTAGCGGGAAACTTGTACGGGGCGGTACAGAGCGTATGGTACAGAGTATGTAGCTAGCAAGTGCCTCTGTGGAATAGTCGATATTTTTGTAAAGTAATGTAGCGAGTGTTAAACAGTGAAAGCTTGACTGGGAGTTCGAGGTGGTTATTCGGACAGGTACAGGTATGATGGGTCTGGCTATTTTTTTTTTAATGGTTATTGACGCTGTTTTGCACTCACTGCATTTTATAACATTATAACTGTCTAATATTGGAAACGGTTAGCCTAGCAGCGAAAAAGCATGTTGATAGTGGCAGACATTATGACAGTTCTCTGATTTTTCAGTTTTTTAATTGTCCTACGCTAAGGTAGTGAGTTTAGAAAATTTATAGACGTTTACGTGTTAAGCCGCTTTTAATAACTCGCAAAAAACAGATTACATTCAAAGTCAATGCTTTGAATGTAATTGCGGAGCGAAGAATTCGTTTCGCGTCCGGCGTGAAAGCAGCTTTAGTTTGGCAGCTGTGCAGGTTATTAAATCGCTGTAATCATGAAATTGAAAAAGAATGCTTGATTCAATGTTATGTGTAAAATTATGCTTCTGTAAAGCTAAATCTGTGAATTATCAGAACTCGTAACGTTTTCCGCAAATGTTGAAAGGATGGAGCAGTTAAATGGGCGACTGTTCATTGTTAATCGGTGTTAAGCATGTGTTGCTATACATTAGCTGCTGATTATGATGGTAGTTGGCTAAAGCTACATTTTTGTTTGTTTTTCTCGTAGGCACGTTAAGGGAGCACAAATATGGTTCAAATAATTGTTTCCAGGTTTGTAAAATCTTTCAACCTTCTCATTGATTTTGCCTTGTTTAAATTTGCTGATTGTCACATAGAAAACGGCTGCATCACTAGAAGGAAATGCTTCTGTAAGTAAAAGGACGCTCTGCAACGCAGACGCAGGAAAGTTATCTGTATGATCCATATACGGCGACAACAGAAACAGACTGGAATAGTAATGATGACATTATCATCATCATCATCGCTATGTGAGTGCAATATGCTGTGTTGTCCTGGGGGTTCAGTGTTACGGGGACTGGGCCAGAGGAGTGGCTGCTTGTGGAGCTGCAGGGGGAGATGGTGTCCAGGCAGAACAGTGGACTCGCTGGGAGTCTGATGGGAGACCTTCACTACACCAAGGAGGTATGAGACGGGAGATCATGCACTGGGGACAAGGGCTTTCACCCCTGACTAACTGTGGGCTACTCGCTGCGTGTGTTTACCATGGAGTGCACTGTATGTTTATGTACAGCATGTGAAAATTTGAGCGCTGCAGACTGAAAATCAATGCAGAAATGCATGCATTGTGCAGTTCATTAGAAACTAGTGTGTGTCTGTTGTTGCCTTAAAACTGCGTCATTACTATCGATGGCAATTTTGAACCTTTGAAACCATTTTGAAACAACCAATGTTTCAAAACATTTTGAAATGTTTAGAAACAATGTTTCACGCTGTAATGCGCGGTCAATATTGCTCGCACGTAAAGGCTTCTTAACCACTTTCCTGTCGTTCCTGTTTCGATGTGACTCTTATCCGCGACTGCGACTGTCCGTCCTGCCAGAATGACCTGTAGTCCTCCATGAATGCAACGATGGCAAACTCACTTTTCAGAACTTTATTTATGACTGATAATTCCTATGAATATTCACTGTAAATGTCAATGATTATGGGATTACTTTGCTTGTATTCTGCAAGTGCTTAAAATCTCTGAGAATACATTTCCAAGTGTCTCGACATCCTGGCGGCTGACCCTCGACTAAGGCAGACACCTATAATTTACACTACAGACAGGTGATTTCAAAAGTGTGGAGAACCCTGTATATGCTATTTAATAAACCTAATATGTGACACATGTGTATGTAGTACATCTACCTGTATATTTAAATCAAAATGTCTGTAAGGCTAACTAGTGTAACAGTATGCTGGTCTCTCAATCTTTGGGTTGTTGCTAACAAGCTCTTGCTATCAAACGGTAACATCATAAACTCACAACAAGCATTAAAACTTTCCTGCAGTATTCAGAGATTTTATTATTTAATTTTTTCCTTGGACGAACACTACTCGGTCAAGTGACTGAAGTTTTGAAATGGTGCTGTAATCCCTTGTCAATGCCAGAAAGGTTGCATGTGCTCAAAACGGATCAAACTTTTGTGTCAAAATTGCCATTTCTAGTTTTTGTTCGTCTAACTTGTATGCAGTATGTTTGCGAGTGCCAGTTCATCTCCGTGCACGTGCCTGGTTACCTTTGCGACTTAAATTGCGTGTGGTTACTTGCGTATCTCACCCATGTGACATAACTCTCTATCCTCAGGGCGTTCCCGTGCTCATCGTGGGACATCACATCCTGTATGGGAAGCAGGTGAAGCTCGAGAAGCCCTTCGCTGTCCTAAAGAAGCACTCCGGCCTGCAGCAGGCAGACCAGGTCTCCATGGAAACGGGCGACGAGAACCCCACCTCATACTCTGTCTCGGCCCTCATAAAGAAAAAGCTCATCTTCAAGACCCGCCCCAAGCCCATCATCACTAATGTGCCCAAGAAAGTGTGACCCCGCTCGACAGACAGGATCGCAGAAAAGAGGCCCACTTTTGGAAAAATGCCTCATTGCTGATCCACCCCCTTCACATTCAGTATTTGGCCTCTTCTGTTAGGTGTTTATGGGGCTGCCTGATTAACACAGTGGCACGGAGGAGGTTATGAGATCCAGCTGTTGTGAGATGTTAAGAAATTTGACTTTGCTGTTGGAAGCATGCCCTGGTAACTCAAAGGCCATTTGTCAACCATTCTGAATGGAAGACTTGCGTACACTATCTGACATGTACATTGTAAATTATGTTGATCAAATTTGTCTTCTGTAGTTGCATTATATGACATTTAAAAATAAATTTTGCGTGTCCCTGTATTTATTTGGATGGAGGTGATGAGGGGCATGGGAAATAAAGGCTGGAGGTACAACATTTTGAGTTGCATGGATATGTGGGTGCTCAAATATCCACGTAATGGTCAACAAAATCTCTCTCCATTCACCCAATCATTTTTTTTTTCAACCCATTTTGAGGAGCATGGATGCCATAAGAAGAACCAGGAGAGCTATTATAACACTGTTTATTTAAAAAAGAAAACTCGCACAAGTTCTGATGGGACCTTCAGTCCCAACTGCAAAAATAAACATTTGAATTTCTTGGTTTTTCTTAAATCCATAATGTTTTATATTTAAATATATACACAAGAAAATATATATTTAAATATATATGTATATTTATCGCTGCACACAGTACAAGGAAAAAATACATCTTTCGTTTAAAATAAATCCTTACATGATTTTGCGTAAGATCGTCTGTCCCATATTAAGTAGACAATTTCCGGTCAAAAATTATTTACAAGTAATTTACTGTACATTGTCTCAAAGTCTTGAAGCTGTAATCACGGAGAATTCAGGTTTTCGGATGCCAGACCATACAAAATGGCCATGGGGACCTGGAACTGAAATTCGGTCTTTTAACTGCTAGGAACGTAACAGAAGTGTGTATTCACGTGGTTGCTGTTATGCCAGTGAAGAGCTGCATGTAGGTGGTTTCTTGAAAGTGTCACAGTGCCTCGTAGCGTTGAGTCGCAGTACTGCATCTATTGAAACAATTAGATGCTTGAGTAATAACATCAGCCAGCATTTTCCCAGTGTACATTTTACTCTGTGGTTTTACGGAGTGTGGCACCTCGACCCGTGATTCTGTTCTTAAGTAGCTGCCATTCATTGCGATTGAAACCACTTTCCTCCAATCAGTCCTATAACCACATGACCTGAAACCAATGAAAATATGGATGGTTTAAAGACACAGTTCCGTATTTCTGTCTGAAGATGGGAAAGCCTATATCTATTTATGTGAGAGCTGAGTGGGACATTATGCATAATAATGTGGCCTCTATGTTTTACACGAGGGAATGAGATTAAGTCATGGCTACAGGACAATTATGCTGGGGGCCTGACTTGCTGTATAGCCTGGCCTGGCTGTAGGTACACTGTGTAGGCATAGCATTGCTCTCTATAGACATGCACAACTTGGACTATGAACACCAAAACGTAATGACCCACACCAACACTGACACCAGGCAGAAAGCCTTAATCACACCAACCCTAAACCCATACACACCAAACTCTAAATGATAAGCCCTTATAGGACATACCCCAACATGGCTGGGCTTTCAAGTGTGAAAACCCACCAGCAGGAATGAACCCACCTCCAACTGCTGCACAACCTTGCACAAACCAATCAACCTTATCAATGGGAATAATTATTTAAGGAGGAGATCCTTTAAGTATTAGTCTATGGTGACTTTGTTACTTGGCTGTGAAAAAGTTTCTCTGAAACTCTAAATGGTGATATTCTGAGTCATTTGGAGGAAAATTTACAGTCACTTAGAAGGAGAGAGTGCAGGGCAGGATCTCTGACTTGGCTTGCTGGAATTCCCTCGTCAAAGAGAACTTAAGTGTGCTGTGAATATTTCCACTGCAGAACACAAAGCAGTTTTCTGTGCCTTGTTTGCTCTTCAGACTTTCCATTTACTCAATCCCTCTTTGATGTGAAATATTTACTCTTTTTTTGACGACATCTAACGCAATAAAATAAGCATGAGTATAAAAGAGTTTAACTTTCAGCTGTTAGAACAAAGCAATTCTGGTAAAGTACTATTAAGCAACGTTAAAGCACAAACTGGTTAATTTTCCAAAGCCTTGTGACTTTTTTTTTTTTGTTGAAGAATGTTTCACTTCCTTTTTCTGAATCCTTAAGGAACACCTGAATTTTCTCAGCGAAATGGAGAATCACAAAATATGTTTGTACAGCTATGATTATTCAGGGATTTGGCTGGATGAGGGTATGTGTGCTCCCATACACATTGGTCTGGAGCTTTGAAATTCATAAATTAATTTAAGTTTTAGAGTTAATTTCTTGTGACTTTAAATGGTGCATTACCTCATTACTTTAATCTCGTCCCTGGTGTGGTTGGTAGGAGCCATATGTCTTTAAATAGGCATGGGTAATGTAAGTCAAAGCAAGATAGAAATGTGGTACCTCGTGAATTTAAAAATGAAAAATTATGGACCAGTTTTGGAAACACCAAAAAAAAAAAAAAAAAAAAAAAAAAAAAAAAGCCTAGTCCTGGGCTAATTTGAATTTTAAATGGATTTTTTTTTACAATGCAAAAATGAGTTAAGTCTGCATTTACCCTTGGTGTAAGCCAACTAATTTTTTTTTTTAACTGGCCCGAAGTCCGCAACATCATGCCCGGCACTGCCCTCTATTGGCAGCTCTGCTTCATTACGGCCCCCTCCTCTAATGACTGGCGCCACTGCCAGAAATGTGACAATCAGGGAGTCTTCAGCTAAAAATGGCTAAATGGACAATTTTGCTAAAAGATATGCAGGAAATTTGATTTTTTTTAACTTAAAAGTATGAACTCTTACTCCTGTACTGGATGTAGCAGATTTAAAAAAAAATCTATCAAGTAATGGTGTGCACGTCACTTAAACGCTTAAGTGTTGTAAAAGTTTGGAGTGCTAGATCACTCATTCTGTTGATCTAACAATTTAGGATGCCAGTGCATGCTATCCACCGTACGATATACAGCATGTGAAAGGTGTTTGGCCATTTTCATAAATTGTTAAGGTAATTAAAAGGCTGGATTGTCAGCTCAGTGTTTGGATTTAGAAAGTGCACCAATATGAGAGTCATGGCAGAGTTTCTTGGTCCTATCTGGCACAACAGTCTGTGTTGCTGAGTTGGTTGTTCTGAAGTCAGTGGCTGCATCCAAATTCAAGAGTAAGGAACCTTCTTCACAAAAGGACATGAACTGGAAATTGTTTGGCTGGTTGCCACGTCATGGTGCTTCTGGATTGTCTATTTCATGAAGGAAAGGAGACGGCTCCTTCGTTGCTTCCTTTCAGCAAGGAAACGCAGGATTACCTTGGAAGAAAGGAAAGATCGAATATGAAGCAGTCATTTGCAGCTGTAGCAACTGGAAATGTCATTCGGTGACAATGTTTTCCGATAAATTGCGAAGGCAGTCTTTGCTGTCGAGCGCATGACGTATTGAAGGAGAGGACATCCAGTTTTTTTCCTCAAATATGCACTAGGTACCTTTAAAATCTCCCTTCAACTTTCCCTTCGCCTATGCGACGTTTTCTTGAGAGGTCAAGGAAAAGTCTAGAGGAAAGGAAAAAGGCCTCCTATGTAAGAGAATTTGGATGCAGTCAGTGTTATTTCTCTTGCTGAACTTCCTGTTACACCTGCCCTCTTCCAATCTACTGAGCACCAAGATGGCAGCTACTCTTTGAAAGAGTGAATAGTTGTCCTCTAAACTTCTGGACGTGCAGCCAGTAGTATGTACTAATAAACATTTGTTTCATGAAAGCACCACACCATTGAGCCTCCTGTCGCATGAACTAGTGCTCTGGTGGAGTGCACCTAAATTCCTGCAAGAGTACAGTCTTGAACAACTTAATTCAAACAATGAACCCCCTGAATTCAGACGGCATGGAAGAAACCCCAGAATGCAGTTTGTGTAGGAGGGAGTTTGAGTGAACCCTGTTGAACTGAGAACTTTAGCACCTGTGGAGGACGCGGTGACCCTTAGGATCGGCTGTGTTGTCAGCACCGATGAGAAATGGAGGGAATGTGGAGATTGGGGTGTCCTAGACCTCGGCGTAAGCCAGGCTGTATTGTTCCTCCCTCTTGTTGCAGCGTTTGGCCACAATGGCGAGGTAGAGCGCCAGTAAAGCTGCCCAGTAGCAGATGTAAAGCACCGCCCCTGCCACCAGCAGTGCCTGCTCTGTCCGCCCCAGCTCCGCCTGCGTCTCGCAGTATATGGTGTAGGCCACGCCCCCCAGCAGCACGCCCGCCCACACCGTCACAGGCACTGCTCCCACGAAGTTGACCACGATCTTTCGGCGACCCGAGGTGCCCCAGCCGGTGTGCTTGATGGTAAGCAGGGCAAAGATCTTGGCAGGGAGCAGGCTGGACATGTAGAGCAGGGAATAGAGTGACATGAAGATCATCACTAGGCTGCCCCGCAAGAAGCAGGCGTAAGCTGCCTTGACCACGCCCACCAGCTGAACGGTCAACAGGAAGAGCAGGATGTTCCACAGCCGTCCGCGATAAAATAGCCGGATCACGGTCGCCACCAGGAAGAAGGGGAAGAAACCGGTCACCACAGACTCATAGGTCATCCATAAACTGTGCTTGTGGAACCACAAGGCGTTGTAGAGCCACTCTCGAAAATATGACTTGCTCCAACGCGTCTGCTGATTCAGCCAGCGTAAGTATTCTGTGGGCGTCTCTGTTAGGCACTTGGCCCGGGCTGTGAATTTGGTCTTGTAGCCCAGACTGAGCACACGGTTAGTCAGGTGACGGTCATCGCCAAAGCTGCACTTGGTGCCCAGGAAAGTCTGCTGGTACCAGGGCTCCAGGAAGCGTTGCAGTAGGCTGTTGCGGTACATGCCTAGCGGGCCACTGATGCACTGTACGCAGCCGAAGTAGGACTGGCACGCTCGCTCCACATTAAATGCCATCCAGTACCGAACGCTGCTCAGGAATGAGATCCACGAGTCGTATTTGTTCAGGATCTGCGAGAACAGGACCGAAAGGAGCAGTGAAATTTTTCAGAATACAGGAGCATTGGATGTACAAGTGCTGTGACTGTTTGTTATACAGGAACAGAAATCAGATGAGTTGGAAAATGGCCGGTCATAATGCTGAACCACGGTTGAAAAAATGGACAAAGTACAAGTGGTGTAACTGGCCACCACAGAGGAACAGAGAAAGATAAACAACATACTAGGGGGAATCAGGTGGTTATTTTATACCTGTACATCTCCTCCGACTCCTCCCACGTCAGGATCCTCTTCCAGAATCTTGAGCATCTCTATGGTGCTGGCGGGGTCCAAAACTGTGTCAGAGTCGCACACCTGCGAAGGCAACACAAATATCACTCACAAATACAGTACCAGTCAAAAGTTTGGACATTTTTCTTACAAGACATGTTATATAAAGAAATAGGTACTGTTTATTTTGCAAAATCCATCAAACTAACCACCATTTGTTGTCATATTCGCAGAGCATTCTCACATTTTTTTTTTAACAAGGGCAGTCATATGACTATAATGAATTTGCAGTTGCATGGCTGTCCGACTTCCCAAAGACATGCTGCACTTGTAGTTTGCTCAACCTTTTTGCCCAATAAGTCCCAAAACCGCTTGACTATAATTCAGCTGTTGGAAAATAGAAGGAGTTTATCTGTCTGTTTACTTTGCAAAATATGGCTTCTTTGAGAATTCCAAAATTTTGGACACTATTCAAACAAGTAAATTATTCTCTTTTCACTTCTGACTGTTTACCTCTTACAAGATTCCATTTGAGATTATACAGAGAAGTTAAGCCGTTTAAATTTCTCTAAAAACAGAGTGCTGTGACATTAGCAAAGCGTGTCCAAACTTTTGACTGGTTCTGTACAGCACAGCATCACAGCGTGGCTAATAATGGTGCATTACCTTTATGACTACTGTACTAGCGGCAAATCTTATGAAGTAGGTTAAAAAGACTACCTATCTTACTGAACACATAATGAACAGGGCAACTTGCATACTGTGAACACCTATACTGAGCAAGTAAAACTGGCCACCTGGTATCCCCGTAAACATGAGCACAGAGTGTGTAACAGTTAAGCAGTAACATGGAAGTATGTAGGTATTTCTGAGAGATATTACTCCAAAATATCAGTATATGTGTTCATTAACTGTAAAAATTATTTTGTTTTTATGCTGAGCATTGACCATGAGCTAGACATCCCCTCATCAAAAAAGAGCATTCACATGCGCTGGCTTACGCATAGAAACACGCGCTCACTCCAGATCCTACTTATGTGTATAGATGGCAGTCTGGCTGTCGCCACACTGGAGGGCAGATGTGTGCACTGATGGCGCACAGGTGTGCTAAGGTGGGATTATTAAGTGCAGCTGAGCATCAGGCTCAGCCTGACCTTGACCCCTCCTCTGTGAACCATCAAAGGCGACTCGCCTTCACAAAACAATGAACAAATCCTTTGTTTAAGGCTGGGACTGCTTACAAGACCAAACTACTAATAGCTGCCTCATCAAAAAGTGCCATCAAATGAAGAAGAGAGGAATTTATTGAGTCGTGACAATGACAAGCATGTTTATTGAAAGCTTAAAACAGCTGGTGGAAACAGCTGATGACTTTATGCGTCCAATATTTGTGTTGAGGAATTTACAGCCACAAAGGACGGTGTCAGCATACCAGGACACTCCACGTTCATCCTGAAAGGAAAAGGCAAGTAATACCTCATACGCGCAGACATGCGAAGAGCAAACTTTTGCTTTCCAAAATATGCAATAATTATTTTCTTCAATTTTCTCTTACCGAATAAATTGACAGTAAAAGGTGCCAAACTTCATCTTTGAATCATTTCCATGTTCTCAGCCTTGTCATAGCGTTAGCCTATCAGGAGAGCCCTGTGCCATTTCCTGTGTGCCGTAAGTTGTGCTCAATGAGAATGACTTGTGGTGCAAATGCAATGTGATCAAATGGAGAGGACGTTTTTTTTTTTATATGAAAGCAAACTTTACAAGTAGGCACAACCACAATGCCACAGTGTGTGGCTTTTGGATGTGTAAATGGGACACATGATTCAAACAGAGTTATGAGTCCGTTGAACTGATGTTCCACAGGTTCCTTGTGTCAAGACCGGATGAGGATATCTGCACGATTGTTGTGTGAATTGGCAGAACAGCCCACATAATAAAGGACCATTGCTGGGGTAAGATAGGCGTATAGCAATGTAAATCTGACCAACAGCGTCATCGAAAATAATGTCCGAAGGGCGATTCTGATAGCGCCTAAGCCCGGTCACCAGCTGCATGAGATATGCTAGCTAGCCGCCCTAAACCCACATAACTGATGGGCTATCTTGCTAGCTAGCCTCGCCTTCTACAAGGATGATGTCCCCGTCTCTCGCCGCAAGTATTTCCTCAACTACCGCGCGAACAGGAGTGAAGTGCACCAGCAGGACGTAAAAAAGTAGGTATTAACTCTAAGGATGGTCATACATACGTCCAACTTTGTGATTTGAATTTACATCCAGTGCACCAGGCCCAACAAAACATGGTCATTGCTGCAACTACTCATTCATGTAAACATGCGTAGCGCAGGTCGTTGCCAAGCAATACCCGTTATGGAAAGAGCACTCTAACTTCTGTATTCGAACAACCTACAGAGCAGTGAAAAAGTATTTGCCCCCTTCCTGATTTCTTATTTTTGGCCAACTTAAATGTTTCAGATCATCAAACAAATTTTAATATTATACATAGATAACCCGAGTAAATACAAAATGCAGTTTTTAAATGATGATTTCATTTATTAAGGGAAAAAAGCTATCCAAGCCTACCTAGCACTATGTGAAAAAGTGATTGCCCCCCCCATTAAATTATGAATTAACTGTGATTAACCACATTTTTTTGAGCTCAATTTCACTAGCCACACCCAGGCCTGATTACTGCCAGACCTGTTGAATCAAGAAATTACTTAAATTGAACCTGTCTGACAAAGTGAAGTAGGCTAAAAGATCTCAAAAAGCAACACATCATGCCGCGATCTCAAGAAATTCAAGAACAGGTGAGAAACAAAGTCATTGACTTTCCAGTCCGGAAAGGGTTACAAAGCCATTTGTATGGCTTTGGGACTCCAGCGAACCACGGTGAGAGCCATTATCCACAAATAGAGAAAACTTGGAACGGAGGTGAACCTTCCCAGGAGTGGCTAGCCTACCAAAATTATTCCAAAAGCGCATTGACGACTCATCTAGGAGGTCACAAAAGAACCCTGAACAACATCTAAGGCTCAAAGGCTCATCTCACATTTGCCAAAAAAACATCTTGATGATCCCCAAGACTTTTGAAAATATATTCTGGGGACTGACGAGACAAAAGTTGAACTTTTTGGAGGGTGTGCATCCCTTTACATCTGGCATAAAACTAAGACAGCATTTCATAAAAAGAACATCATATCAACAGTCAAACATGGTGGTGGTAGTATGATGGTCTGGGGCTGATTTGCTGCTTCAGGACCTGGATGACTTGCTGAAATTGATGGAACCATGAATTCTGCTCTCTACCAGAAAATCCTGAAGGAGAATGTCTGACCATCAGTTTGTGACCTCAAGCTAAAGCGCACTTGGGTTACGCAGCAGGACAATGATCCAAAACACACCAGCAAGTCCACCTCTGAATGGCTTAAAAAAAGCAAAATGAAGGTTTTGGTGTGGCCTAGTCAAAGTGCGGACTTAAATCCGATTGAGATGCTGTGGCATGTGGAGTCGCTATTTGAGTACATTTGAATGGCCCATTGACTCGGTTTGACGCACTGGGAATGCAAGGCTTTAGCTCAGGCTAGCTTTGTGCAATAAAGCTGGTTCAGGGCTCGTTGGAAACGTCAAGGCATAAAATCAAATGGCTACCGGCAAAGTCTTACTGACAGCATAACAAGCCGATCACAGAGAGGAAAATACATTGCAAGCAAGCTGGATGCTGAGGAACTGAGATCTTTGCAGCAATGCTCGAGAAGAAAAACATGCTAAGATACTGGAAGATCTAGTTTCGTTATAACATGGACACATTGGGCTAACAATAGCAAGCATGGATTTACCCTCAAACAGTTTTTTTATTACAAAATATCAAAGGTTAGAAATTTCTTTGCTCATCTCTGTAGACTGTAAAGTGTATGCCTGCTGTTATTTGAGTGTGGTGTCGGTTTAAAATGACAGGGCTTACATCGTTGGATTCTGTGGACTTTCCTCTTTCACTTGAGGTGTTGCTTGTATGCATAGCATTAATTCATTTTAGCGACTCAGCGCTGATATTATTTTATCCTATGTTTTGCTACATGCTTATTTACTTGCTTGGTGCTTGAATTGCGTTCGGTTGAGGTAAAAACATGGTCAACATGAGCTTTTTGCCTAGTTTCTTCGCGATATGTGGAAATACCAAACTACAATGTTACGATTTGGAAACATGCTGTATTTATTATGTGTAAGCACCGCCCCCGGTACTGGGGGCGTCAGGCTTAAGGGGTTAAATAATTACCGACTATTCCTCAAAGCGCTGGTATCCTGCCATTTGTGTTGAATCGTGGTGGGATTGTTTCTGAAAACTGAGTGTGGCACAGCACAGCTAATCTACACCACAAACATCAACGAAAACGCAAGGGATGAAGATTCACTTGAGGATTGTGAGCGGAGTACCATCAGCACACCTGAGTATACAGACTCACCTGAATGTAGTCCACTGAGTCTCCCAGGGCCTTGAAGGCAGTGTACATCACTTCTCTCTTGCCGCCCCACTGCTGCAAGATACAGGAGTACTTGCACCCCCGCACTATTCGTACAACCCGATCTGCTTCCTCTGCCCGCACCCCATCTGAGTGGTAATTCCCACTCCACACCATGCTGCCCGCTTGCTCGGCCCCCCCCATCACCTCGTTGAAAATGTCCATCATGTATGAATCCTCAGCTCGGTTCCCATCCACCACAAGCACCACCTTGAGACCAGGGAAGGAGATTCGGCGTACGCTGCGCAGGCACTTGCGCAGGTAGTCCGGGTCCTCCTGGTAGGCGGCTATGCAGAGCGCCACGGAGCGGCGCAGGAGCTGCGGTCGGGCGGGACGGCGCATGCGCCGATGCTCCAGGAAGGCGAAGAGGCTTTGCAAGAACAGGTGTAGCCCCAGGATGGCACCGTATAGGCCGAATGACAGGTGGTGTTGCTCAGTGTGGATGAACTGGTAGCCTGTCGCGTAGGCCAGGAAAATCCCGAACAGGACAACTGCAGCGAAGAATGTCGTGCCGACGATTTGCAGAGCCGTCAGGCAGTAGGAGGGCATCTGTGGGTGCAGGATAAAATAACCTCACTGTCATACCTGCTGAAAAACACCATCTGGATGGTTCAACCCCTCACTGCGCAGTTTTCCTCAAAATGCATTTTGAAAATTTTAATTCAAGGCTCTATAGCTTTAGTACTTTCAATTACCAGTCGTAATTGTTCCAAACCTAATTTAAGGACATTCTGATAACATTTGTGATCCTGCTCCTTAAAGGGCAGAATCAATCATCATCAAATCATGGTCCTTCAAGGTCCAAAAACTGTTGGTTTTTCACTCTCCCTTTAACTGGAGGTCAGGTTGAAACTCAGGCTGGTTTCAGATTTGAGGGCCAGATTTGGTGAATACTGGGCAAACCTGTGTTTTTGGCTCTCGTAGCTGATTATGGGCGGCCAATTTAAAGAAAGAGCCGATGTGGAAAATCAAAGCTGGTTGAGCTGGAGTTAGGAAGTAAAACAGGTGGTCCAAGTGAATGACTGTATAACCTGAGAGAGATGGTGAGTTGGTTAGAAGATATAATTGACTAACTAAAGTGTCTAAAACACAGTTTAACCCATTCAGCGCCATGGGCAACTATAGTTGCCCAGTGATGTAAGATATCAAAATCAGACGCTGTTGAAAACCCACAGGGGAGCTCTTTTAAACAAGTTGCCACATGATAGGTTTTCAACAGCTCAAGATAACTACATTTTTAATTCCTTGAAAATGTATTCAGCGCTCAAAGGGTTAAATCATCTTGACCAGTTATGGCAACCTTGAGCAGGGCAATCATTGTAGAATCCATATTGTGCATGCATACATAATATCACTGATACTTGATCCTTTAGTCCACATCCATATGAAAACATCTTTAATTTAATAGCAAAGATGAGAGGCTTGTTCTACTTATTGTGGTGCCACAGTTAAGTAAAGATAAACTAGAATAAACCTTAAAAGATTCACATTGGTCACAGCGACCAGTTTTGTCTGTTCTGCAGAATGCTGTTCACTCTCAGAGATACACAGAGTACAGAATACACAGTAAAATGCATTCAACTATGTACCTAGGTTTGTGTCTTTCCTTGTAGAATTTGTTCTATTAATCACCTTGATAGCAATGAGCATGAGTATTTTGTGCAGGCAGACAGACAGGCTGTATGACTCAAAGTGCACTCTGGGTGATGGGGTCAAGCGGGGATAAATTGAAGATGGAGCTTTTGTGGTCTTCACACGAAGAGTTAAAGTTTATATGAAACCATGGAAACGTCTTGGCTTTTGGATTATGGACACCTACATGCTTTGCAGGCTCACACCAGTAAAATACTTATGAATGGTGTGGTGGTTTGTTTTCTTTAGACAGTTTGTAAGGAGGTGGTATATTGCAAGACTTCCTCTGCTTTGTGGGTGCGGCTCTGCCCTACCCTACTTGCGGACCACTCTCTTTGGGTTTTTGCATTTCCTGCGCTAGTACTTTTCCATACAAGTATTCTGCCATTAACACTTTCAAACACCAGTAATGGCTTACATATAATCCTGTAAAAATACAGCATGGACACGCAGTCTCTCTCTCCACCAAAAGTGTTCACTTTTTCTCTCACACACAAAGACTTCAAAGTTGGATTGACTGAGCCTTGTCAATCTTTAAAATTAAATATTTGCTATTTGCCGTGTAACACACTAATACACAGATGAAGACATCTACAAGGAGGGGAATGCATACTCTGTATCAAGTGAATAACACATCTCTTGAGAAACCCATCTATGTAAAAGTAAGTCCTTATATTTTAAGAACAATGCACCTGCAGTCTAATACCGCTATCGATGCACAGTTGGAGCAGAGCAGTCTGTGCAAGTCGCCATGTCTTTCTCCTTCTGTGTCTCTCTCCCTCCTGCTGTCTAATGGTCTTAATTAAAGGCTGCGTGGACCTGGCCAAACTTCTGGGAATGGAGGGCGAGCAGGGGGAGAACAATCTCCCCTTTTCATTCACTAAATTACGCACCATCCCCCCTCTCCACCCCACCCCGACCCGCCCAGCCAACCACACTCAGACTGCAGACGAAGAGTGGCTTCATTCATAGGACTCATATCATAAAGTCTACATACGCTGCCTTGCACACACACACACACACACACACACACGCACACACAAACACACAACTGTACACCCCAAATGTATGCATACACATACATACACATACTTGCTGACAAACAAGCATCTTTAAAATCACATACCCTCTGAAATCCATGCCTATACGCCCTGAGCGTACTCATTCACAAATGAGCACACACAAACACACACACACACACACGCACACACACACACGTGCACACAACATGAAACCCTACACACACATAGTAACAGATGTGTACGCCTTAATTTGCATTAACACTCCCCCCAACACACACACACACACACACACACACACACATCCTACACCTTACATAGCCTACACACAGTTGCACATATACAAAACACACACCTACACCACAGCCACCAAACAGACACAGCTGCACACAATTACATTTTACCATACAAAAGATAAATCACCAAAGCTATGTTTTGCTATATCTTTGCATTTGGCAATAGTCTTAAAACGTGGGAAAATGATGAGATCAGCCCCAATGCAAACTTTAATTCATTTTAATTCTGAATGCGTGATCAGATTTAACATCAATCAAATTGACTCCCATCCTGTGGAAACTTTTCTCCCAAAAAAAGTTATTTTATTTGAATATAGCTATGTCAAACTGTGGGGGCTCGTTCAGCCCATAGCCTCCTTTTCGCGGCATCTTAAAATACAATAAACAAATCGTGAAAAGGGAAGTTCATTGATTAGTATATTCTAACGTCCATTGCTGCCTGCCAGAGAAAATCAATTGAACTGTAAAACAAATGTTGCTTGGCTATGCTGCGCATTTGAGTTAAGAAAGATGGCGTTAGCTCGCTAGGTGGCCAAGTGTTAACGTCACTGCTGTCATTCAGACCACCAGCTGTAATTATTTTGCTGATGGATAGCAAAGACAGTAACTTTACTGTACTCAACCATTAACCTTAACAGAGCTTCTAGCAAACCGTTTGCTTTAGCCTTTGAAATATTGTATCCAGCCGCAGGGCCCAACACTGAGTCAGTGTGTGATTGACAATCTGCTGCCTCGTTGGCTTCAAGCGTCTCACCTCATGCTCATGTTTGTTACTCAAGAACTTTCAATGATTCTGAGAACTTTAACGAATTTCATCCTGCCTCGACAAGTCCATGGGAAATTCATTGTCAAAATGAAAAATTTTGGAGTCTCATTTAAATTCAATGGAGTCTACAGCCGTGAAAATTCAAAAAAAAAAAAAAAAAAAAAAAAATGTATGTTCTTAATCACCAACATTATAAGGAGTATTCTGTCAGGATTAAAATTTTTCTTGAATAAAGTCTCAATTTTTTTTTTTTTTTTTTTTATGGGTACCCATAGCATATATATTAAATAAACTTACCATACCAAAATCAATGGCTGGTAAGATTGTGTAAGCTAATATAAAATGGCACTGAGTTTAAAAAGTGATCATATCAAGGTTTAAAAAAATCCTGTCTTTCATGGGAGTGCTTACCAGCGCAAACATGCATACAGTAATAATACATTTATAATATCACCTCAGTATAGCATCACATGGGCATCCCAGCACACAGATTCTTATCACACATAGGAGAATTCATAGGAGGAGCTCCACAATCCAGTCCCCAGAGACAGCTTGCAGAGACCAGGATGCTCTCCCCCTGAGGGGTTGACAGACACTGACAGGCTCTGCCATAGACTGTGTGCCTAATTAGAGGTGCAAGTTCTCCTTTATGCCCTGCTGTGGATGCGAGCAGAGCTGAGCCCTTCAGATTGTCTATTTCTACACAGTAAAATACAATCTGCACATGCAACATTAGCCTCTCACCTACAATGAGAAACAACAATTGCAAAGCACAATACCCAAAGTGTGGAGCAGCTTATCTAGTGCCCTCTGTAACCCACAATCAAACTAGAGCTTCTAAAATCCTAAAAATAATAATAATAATAATAAAAAGAGAGAGAGGGAGAGAAAGAGAGAGAAGAACTTCTGAGTCCTGCAAGAATCTGTAAAATCCACAATCACCATAAAAATATGTAAGGAATTTCTTATATATCGCACTCTTCTCAAATATCCTGAAAGAATATCGATGATCTAAATGCCTCAGAAATCAGATCAAGCTCAAAAATATCATGTCTCCAAATGACAATAGTCTCTGAAATTCGTCTCAGATGAACAATAGTCTCTGAATTCAGTCTCTAAAGACAATAGTGTGAATTTTGTCTGTAATAAACAACAGTCTCTAAATGCCTTAATTCAGTCTCAGAAACTCACTAAGCCTTTAAAATCTCACAATAGCCAAAAAACTTTATCAGAGCTCCTGAAATCCTGCAAGAATGTCAATAATAAAGAATTTGGAAATGCCACATAAACCTTCAATATCCTGCAAGAGCCTCTCAGCTATGCAATGAAAATCTACAAGTAATGAATCAGCATCAAAATAAAGAGTCTGCATAGCCAACAAGTGGCTCTAAATCATACAAAATGTCATCAGGAAACTGGATATGCTAACATTCAGGACTGCCTCAACTGTCTCTAAGAGACAGGAGATTCATCCATCCACAGCCTCATTCCTCCGCTCCCCTCTCCACATTGGTTGAGGATTCGCATATCAGTACTTACGCTAGTCATGGCGATCCTTAGCACCTTGCACAGCACAGAATAGGAATCACTGGTCAGTCTAGGAACATCACATATGAGATTTTCTGCTCTCAGCTGAGAACTTCTACGCTTTCCGGAAGGTATCACACGTGAGATGTCTGAGAGGTCTCGGGACAGATATCTCTGTATTTTCCAGTAAGATATCTCAGGTGAGATATTTCTGTGCTCACAGGTGAAATATTTGTGTCCTCTCAGATGAAATATATGTGAGCCGTGGCATCTGTCAGCTCCTTCTGTAAGGTGTTCGTACGGATCCAGGTGTGTGACTCAGGTGAGATGGATGCAGTGTGAGGGGTGGTGCAGGTGAGTGTGGATTTGGGCTCTTGATGAGAGAGACGGGGAGGGGCAGGGCCAGATGAGAGGGAAGAGGGAAGGGCTGGAACGGCCAGGTGTTCGTCAAAATGTGCATGTGCGCACGTGTGTGAATGAGTTTCTGTCAGTGTGGGTGCGTTTCATCTGTGTTTGTAGTATCCATTCAAGTGTATTTATGAAGTATAGTTTGTGTGTGTGTGCGCGTGAGCGCATCTGGGTGTGAGAAAGAGAGAGGTCAGGATGGTGAGGAATACATGGATGAGTGTGTGTGTGTTGCGTATGTGTGTCCATGTGTTTTACGCTGTGTATCTCCAACTATCACCTTAACTTTGTGAGTGCTTAGTATAATGTGAGATATTAACGATGCTCCAGAGTCATTTAATTCACAGAATAGCACCCACACTGGACCTGTTCACTGATCTAGGTTTGCAATTATTTGAATATAATGACATGATGTATTGAAAAGCAATGTTTTATTTTAGTTCTTGGTTGACTACCAGAAATTGTCAGGAGTAATATATCATCCGATGAATACTAATTTACGGTAAGTTATATTTTTGCCGATCAGGCCAGTCGTAACAATCATGGCTGAAAAGATAAGGCACGCGAACAGAGTGGACAGTCAAGCCAAAATACTCAAAACTGATTGAACAGGGAACAAGCTTGGCTCAGTATTGTGTAGTCCTTGCTGAAGCCACTGGGGGGTCATGTGAGGTAAACGCACACTAATCTCTTAAAATTCAAAATCCATTATTGCTACGGAACATACTATATGACAAAGAATTGATCACTTTAACAATTAATCATAATAACATCAACACATACAACATAACTGCAGTCCAATCTGTTTATAACACATCAATGATAAAAAGCGGTATATATTATTGTAATTGTTATTATTATTATTCTTATTTTTAGTTGACGTTAAATATATACTCATACTGTGGCCAGCCATATTTTCTCCAGGATATTCTCTTTATATTAATATACTACAATGTGTATACAACCTCAAATCAGAAAAAGCTGGGACAGTGCATAAAATTAAAATTAAGACTGATTAAGAATTACGAATTAAGTAGTGATTTGTAAATAATCTTTGACCTGTTTTAAGTTGGAAACAATACAACAGCATTTACTGTTTTGCCACATGAATGTTATTGATTTTTCAAAAGGAACACATTTTAGTTTTGATTCTTGCAATATATTTCAAACAAAGCTGGGACAAGTAGTATGAAGTATTTCGCACTTTGTAATCTTGACATTTCTTTTCACAACACTTAGCACCCATACTTAATTCTTTTGCAGCCATACCTTTATAATTCATGCAAAACGCAATTCTCATTGTCTTGCTGAAATATACCAAGAGGCATTAAAATCGCTAGGAGCAATAATGTACAAAATTTTGGGCAAATACTGCAATAAGGATAAAATAAATACAAGGATATTTAAAGTAGAGTATTAGTACACAAATGGTGAATTCTAACAAATGAGTAAGTCGGCAAACCACAGGCCGACAACAATAGTCCGTTACATGAGCCACTCCCCAAATGATCCACAGAAAGGCAAGTGAGCAAAGAAATGTACGCACTGCTCAACATTAACTCTGGCTATGAAAATCCTGGCTTAAAAACTTACATTTGTGAAAAGTCATGATGCCAGGACTGACACAGGAAAACCGGGATCAGGTCATTGGAATGCTCACGGCTGGAATGAGTACAGCCAGAGTTGCAGCACACTTTGGGGTGCATTGCACGACTGATTTACACCTGCAAATGTGATATAAGCAGACAGGAAGCACCTGAGATCGACCTCGGCCTGGGCAGCCAGGAATGACCACGTGTGCGCCGGACCGGAGGAATCGTGCGTTGCATCTCGGCGACCGCTGAGATTCCCGGAAGACACTGTGACCATATCAGCTCTCGTATGGTGGAAAAATGGCGCTGGGATGAAGGCATCTTTTCATTTAGAGCACGTGTTGGGATGGTCCTGACAGATCGCAGGCATTTAACTCCTCATCAGTGGGGACAGGCACATTCCAACAAAAATTGGCCAAATTGTCAATGGCATCAGGCCCAATATCATGACTGAACATTGCTTTTGGACTTGATGCTAGTAACAGTATGGATGGTCCTTTTCTTCTTTGGTCCAGACCACAGGGCATCAATGTTCTCCTAAAAAGATCTGAAATATTGATTTGTCTTACCACAATACACAATTCCCCTGAGTGATAGTCCATTTCAGATGCCTCTGAGCCTAAAGCAGTGAACGGTGCTTCTGAACAGCGTTAGCATAAGTCCTCTGTTTTGCACAGTAAAGTTTGAACTGGCATTTGTAGATCTAATTACATATTGTAGTACTTGGCAAAGAATTGCCCAAGTAATCCTGAGCCCATGTGGTTATATCACATATCGGTAAATGACAGTTCTTGATGCTCTGATGTCTGAGTGATCAGAGATCATGGGTATTTAGCTTAGGCTTCCCTTTACACACAAAAATTCCTCCAGATTCCTTGGATATTTGATACATGCCATGTACCATGGAAGGTAAAATATGCAAATCCTCTACTATCTTTATTCAATGAACATTTTTTTAATAATTTTTCAATAATTTTCTCACGAATTTGTGAGCAAATGAGCGACCCTCGACCCATCTGAGCCCCTGAAGGACAAGGCCTTTCCTGGACGCTGCTTTTGTACCTAATCATGATTACAGTGCTGACATCAGCTGTTTCAAATCCCATCATTATTCACATTGCCTCATTACTACAGCCTCTGGCAAAAATTATGGAAACACCATACATAGAGGATGTTCATTCAGCTTTTTTACTTCATGGCAAATAAACAAGTCGCAGATTTTGTTCATCAGCTTAACTTTCGGGCTTCATAAAACACACCTCAAACAACTTAGATTAAATTATTTTAATTAATGTTCATTGTTCATAATGAAGTGAAGGAAAAAATATTGAATCTCTCAATATCGAGGAAAGAATTATGCGATCATGAACTAAAAATCTGAATCAGTACGTTTTTTGCTCATCCTCAGGCTTTTATGACAGCCTGAATTCTTTGAGGCATGGACTTCACTAATGAAAAAAAGTATTCTCCATCAAGCTATGTTTGTTTGCAATGAAGTAAAAAAGCAGGATGAACATCCTCTATGTGTGGTGATTCCATATTTATTTCCAGGGTCTGTACGCCTAATTTGCTCTGTCCCAACTTATTTTGGACAGCCTTGCAGCCCTGAATGGCAGGAATGGACGTATATTTACAAATAAGATGAAGTTGACCAAACAAAACATTAAATATCTTGTCTTCTTACCGCCTGCATTTAAATACAAGTCAAATTACATTTAGAAATCACTGCTTTCTGTTTTTGCACTCATTTTCCGTAACATCCCAACTTTCTCCGAGTTGGGGTTGTATATAATACTTAAATAAGGGGGCTTGTGACTGCATCATATAACTACAGTGCTGTGAAAAAGTATTTGCCCCTTCCTGATTTCTTATTTTTTTGCATATTTGTCGCACTTAAATGTTTCAGATCATCAAACAAATTTTAATATTAGACAAAGATAACTGAGTAAATACAAAACGCAATTTCTAAATGATGATTTTACTTATTGAGGGGGAAAAGCTATCCAAACCTACCTGGCCCTATGTGAAAAAGTAATTGCCCCCTATACCTAATAACTGGTTTTTCCACCCTCGGTGAAAACAACTGTAATCAAGCGTTTGCGATAACTGGCAATGAGTCTTTCATATCACTGTGGAGGAAATTTGGCCCACTCCTCTTTGCAGAATTGTTTTAACTCAGCCACATTTAAGGTTGTTTAAGGTCATGCAACATCATCTCAATCAGATTTAAGTCCGGACATTGGCTGGGCCACTCCAAAACCTTCATTTTGTTTTTTTTTCAAGCCATTCAGAGGTGGGCTTGCTGGTGTGTTTCGGATCATTGTCTTGCTGCAAAACCCAAGTGCGCTTGAGCTTGAGGTAACGAACTGATGGTCAGGCATTCTCCTATAGGATTTTCCGGTAGAGAGCAGAATACATGGTTCCATCAATTACGGCAAGTCGTCCAAGTCCTGAAGCAGCAAAGCCGCCCCAGACCATCACACTACCACCACCATGTTTGACTGTTGGTATGATGTTCTTTTTATGAAAATGCTGTGTTAGTTTTATGCCAGATGTAAAAGGACACACACCTCAATTTTTGTCTCGTCAGTCCACAGAATTTTTTTCCCGAAAGTCTTGGGGATCATCATCATTGTTGATTTCTCATCAGCCTTCAATACTATCCAGCCACATATGCTGGTTGAGAAACTGATTCACAATTTTAGTTTAGATCCAAGTATTGTTGGCTGGCTTCTTGATTTTCTCATCAACAGGACTCAGAGAGTAAAGGTGAACGGGATATTGTCAAATGCCCGCATATCTTCTATCGGCTCCCCCCAAGGATGTGTTTTATCTCCATTATTATACATCCTATATACAAATGACTGTCGCAGCTCCCACAAAAACAGACATATCATCAAATTTGCTGACGATTCAGTTATTGTCAGCCTCCTTGGTGACAGTGACACTAGCCACGGTCCTGTTGTTGATGATTTTATTTTGTGGTGTGAAAATGCATTCCTACAAGTTAACATCACAAAAACAAAAGATATGTGTATAGATTTTAGACGATCCTCCCCTACTCCCCGGAATAGTGTTGTTAAGGGTGAGGCTGTGGAGATTGTATCTAACTACCAATATCTAGGCACTGTGATTGATAATAATCTGAAATTTAACTGTAATACTGAAGCGTTGTGCAAGAAAGGCCAGCAGCGTCTTTTCTGTTTAAGGAAACTCGCCAGATTTCAAATTGATAAGTCCCTGATGTCGCTGTTTTATTCTGCTTTTATTGAATCCGTTCTATCCTTTTCTATTATTTGTTGGTATGGCAACCTGGGGACCAGAGAGAAAAATGCCCTTGACAGGATTGTGAAGGTGGCAAGTAAGATTGTAGGAGTACAGTTCACCAGTCTGAATCATATTTTTACCAAGCAGGTTCTTAAAAAAGCTGTGTCTATTCAGTCCCATAGTGACCATCCTCTCAGCTCAGAATATAACCTGTTACCTTCTGGCCAACGGCTGCGAGTTCCAACAGCCACAAAAAACAGATATAAAAATTCCTTCATCCCAGTCTCCATTAGAGCCTTAAATGACTCCTGCAGGAGGTAACTGCAAAGGAGTGTTTGTGAATTTAATCAAACAAATTGGATTTGGATCGTGTGTATGATTGTATATATTGTATGTGTATTATTGTATATTTTACCTGTGGGGCAGGAGTGTTGGCTCTGACTGACAGAACGTGGAACTGACTTGATGCAGACTTTATTTACAAAGGACAGATATTGTCCAAATTTCTCATAGTTAATTACCTGTGTAGTAAGTGGATTATCCATTCTGGCCTGAAAGAATGTGAAATGACAGATGTGATTTGAAATTGATACTGATCACGCCTGATCTCGTTAGATCTCGGAGAGACCTAGCCTGATCTACGGGTTCCCTTTAACCGCACATAAAATCGCACATAGCACTTGTATTGCACTTTATGAACTCTGACCCCAACCCCCACCCCCACCCTTTAACTGGTATGCAAATCGCACATTGCACTTTGAATTGCACTTTATTTAACTCTGACACACACTCACACCCCCCCCCCATAAAATGCTGGTCTGACTGACGTATGCTTTTTAGGTTTTTATTTTTATTTATCTGTGTGTTTGTTTCTTATGCAAATGTACTTTTGTGATATGTTTTTAATGCCTGTGCCTGCTGCAACCCAATTTGCCCATATCGGGACATAATAAAGTTGAAGTGAAGAAGTGAAGTGAAGTGAAGGATGTTTTTTGGCAAATGTGAGACGAGCCTTTGTGTTCCTTTAAGTCAGAAGTGGTTTTTGCCTTGGAACTCTCCCATGGATGCCATTTTTGCCCAGTCTCTTTCTTATTGTTGAATCATGAACACTGACTTTAACTGAGGCAAGTGAGGCCTGCAGTTCTTTAAATTTCATTTCATTTATTTGTTAATTTTTAAAAACAAAACATTAATGAACATTAACAATGTAAATATGTAAGGGATTATAGCCAAGCGGCTAATTTCCATCCCTTGTCCCATTGGCAGGTAGATGTTCAGGGAGAGAAAGCGAAGGGAAATGGGGAAAGAGATGTTCTTCTGGGTTCTTCTGTGACCTCCAGGATGAGTCGTTGATGTGTTCTTGGAGTAATTTTGGTAGGCTGGCCACTCCTGGGAAAGTTCACCACTGTTCCAAGTTTCCTCCATTTGTGAATAATTGCTCTCACCTTAGTTCACTGGAGTCCCAAAGTCTTAGAAATGGCTTTGTAATCCTTTCCAGACTGATAGATGTCATTGACTTTGTTTTTCATCTGTTCTAGAATGCTTTTAGATTGCGGCATGATGTTTTGTTTTTTGAGATCTTTTAGCCTACTTCACTTTGTCAGACAGATTCTATTGAGGTGATTTCTTGATTCGACAGTGTCTGGCAGTAATGAGGCCTGGGTGTGGTTACTGAAATTGAACTAAAAAAAATTGGTTAATCGCAGTTAATTCATGATCTAACGGGGGGGGGCGCAATTACTTTTTCACATAGGGCCAGGTAGGTTTGGATAATTTTTTTCCCTTAATAAATTAAATCATCATTTAAAAACTGCATTGTGTATACTCTTTGTCTAATATTAAAATTAGTTTGATGATCTGAAACATTTAAGTGTGACAAATATGCCAAAAAATATGAAATCAGGAAGGGGGCAAATACTTTTTCACAGCACTATATATGTACCTCCTGTATACTGTATGACTGTGAAGGATTAATTACATGATCATATTTATCTCATAAATGGTTAAAAATTGGTGTCAGTCAATACAGCCAATACAGTCATGTCATGCATTTTGATATTACACACCTGTGATTCAGCTTTCTCGCGTTGCAATTGGTCAGATTCCGTTCATTGCCATACTGAAACCAATATCTTTGCAACGGTAACGATACCAATCTTGCTAGTTACCACTAACCACTGCTAGCGTTAGCTTCTGGTTGGCTGTCTTGTCAAGTCAGTGGGATGAATAATTTGTCAGTTCAGCATGCTAACACTTTTCGCCATTAAAGTAATATGTTACACATGTAACCGTTATTGTAGAAACTTGAATTTATTAATTTAATAGCGAAAAGCTTTAGCATGCTAGCTAGCAAATTATTCATCCAACTGACTCTAATAGACCGCAAACTAGAAGCTAATGCTTTTTTTTTTTAATTTTCAAAAAAATACCACATTGACATTTATGGAATAAATAGGATCTCAAATTCATGAGCCTGAGATATCAAATTTTTGAAACTCAAGTCGTAAGTTTTGTTTACAACTCGCCGAAGGCTCTGAATAAATGAAAATTGCTACTCTCATTTCTTAAAAAATAATATCTGGGGTTCACTCGTTAGAGCTCCACTCAAAATGCCCTTATTGCATTTTGAATCCCAGTGGAGAACCTCAGCAAACCTACAGAGGCATAGCGCACGGGGCCCCCCTCCCTCTCAGGGCTGATACCCTCAAACAGAATACTGAGGGACCCCTGTCTGCTCTGGACCTCAGAGGAGCACTAACGGCCAGCCTAAGGGATGGAAAAGTGTTTGTGCCGCCTGTCGACACGCACTGATATAAACCACGCAGAGTGGAAACATAATCTCAGTCAAATCAAAAACACATACACAGTCACTGTTTCCACAGAAAGACATCATTCCCGTATGTACGCTAACTTTTGCGGAGAAAACCTCCTAAAAATTCAAGTGAAACATTGTGCGATTCAACAGAAGTCATTCACACAGTCCTTGCCTCCATGACTTAATCCTTTACAGCTAGCGCACCTACTTACTGGCGCACACAAATCTCCAGAACTTACACAACGGTCCTCTGTTTCTCTGTGGCTCTACCCGTGCGCTCACTGGCGCACCAACACTCACCTTACTGTAAATATCGCACGGACATTTTACAATCTCAACAAACTTTCATTCAACTAAAACTTTCACACACCTGCGTTCTCCTGTAACAATACGCACTCACATCTCAACACACTTTTCCATTCTGAATTACATACTGTGTATACACGTATGAACCTGTACTCTGTCTTGCTCCTTCTCACACGCACATACACACTCACACACACGCGCACACTGTACCCCTTGCTCTCTCACACGCATGAGCACACTCTCACACACACACAATGACACACGTACACTCATACAGTCTCACACATGCTCTCATGTATTCCTTACCTTCCTGACCCACTGGGTGTCCAGGTGGCCACGTCCCCCACTGGAGTGTCCCTCTATCCCAGAATCCTCCTCTTCCTGCAGCTTCCCACAGCACAGCGATGTCCTTGTTCAGCCCTCCTCTCGAACTGCATCCTTACGGCAGCTCACCAAATCCCTCATCCAAAAATACAGTCCCTCCTGCACCTCCTCCTCCCCTCTGCTTTTGCCGGGAGGATGCCGGGCCAGGAGGGACTCTACTCCGGGCCAGATATGTTCTGGAGGGGTTCTGGGCCGTGGGTTTGGACTCGGCGCCTGTGGGGAGGGTGACCAAGAGCACTGCTCCCCTCTGCACCCCTTTGAGCTCCTCTGTGCATGTCTCTGTGTATTATACCGGTCCTGCAAAAATCACTGCGTTCCCCCCCCCATACACACCCCTCCCGAAAAAACCCTCCTATTCCCACAGCACTACTGCTCCACTGCACAGCCACGCAGGAGACTGAGACTGCTGCTGTGCGCCCCCCACCCCCCCCCCCAAAAATACCCCCGTACCTCGCGCACACACCCCCTGCTCTGTCCCAGCCCTCTGCAGTACGGGCTGGAGTTCGGTGGCCCTGTCTTCCACTCAATGCATCCTTTATAGGCTTATTTACCCACACTGCAGAAACACTGGCAGCTTGCAGGTGAAAGAGGCACTGATAGATGAAGGCAGAGGAGAGAGAGAGAGAGAGAGAGAGAGAGAGAGAGAGAGGAGGGAGGAGGCAAGCAAGGAAGAGAGCGATTCAGCAGGAGAGGGAGAGAGAGAGACCAAATGAGAGACAGGGAGGGAGTAAGAGAGAGAGCACCCAAAACAGACAGAGATGTAGTGACAGAGAAACACAGAGCAAGTGAGAGTAACAGAGAGCAGAATAATAGAGTTTGATACAAAGAGAGAGGTAACGAAAGACAGTCGCAAGCTCCCGACACCAAGAAGTTCCAGGGAAAGCAAATTGATGCTATCTGCTACCCTTCATCTTTTCTTCTTCTCTCTCTGTCTCCCGGTCTCTCTGTTTCTCCTTCACTGCGACACGGCCAGGCTGTAATCACACCAGCAGCCTGATCGGGAGAGGACGAGAGAAGAGAGTAGTCAGCATGGGAGCGTAGTGCTTAACGAGTGTCCTCAGGTGGGGGTCGAAGAGGCAAAAATCCCCAATTCCTCTTTGTGACACTCACTGCTGCCTACCTAAAAGGCATCCTAGAGGCAGGACATTCAAAATAGAGGAACAAAAATAGATCTTAAAGGGGACCATCAAAATGTATTGAACACTAAATATTAATCATGAAGTTAAAGGTAAGGTACAGTTTTTGAAGAGAGATTTGCCCCCCTCCTGATTTCTTATTTTTTTGCATATTTGTCACACTTAAATGTTTCAGATCATCAAAAAATGTTAATATGAGACAAAGATAAACCGAGTAAATACAAAATGCAGTTTTTAAATGATGATTTCATTAATTAAGGGAAAAAGCTATCCAAACTTACCCGGCCCTATGTGAAAAAGTAATTGCCCCCCCCACCTTTGTTAAATTGTGAATTAACTGTGATTAACAACATTTTTTGAGTTCAATTTCACTAGTAGCGGCCAGGCCTGATTACTGCCAGACCCGTTGAATCAAGAAATCACTTACATAGAACCTGTCTGACAAAGTGAAGTAGGCTAAAGGATCTCAAAAAGCAACACATCATACCGCAATCTAAAGAAATTCAAGAACAGATGAGAAACAAAGTCATTGACATCTATCAGTCTGGAAAGGGTTATGAAGTCATTTCTAAGGCTTTGGGACTCCAGCGAACCACGGTGAGAGCCATTATCCACAAATGAAGAAAACCTAGAAAAGTGGTGAACTTCACTTTCCCAAGAGTGGCCAGCCTACCAAAATTACTCCAAGAGCTCATTGACAACTCATCCAGGAGGTCACAAAAGAACCCAGAAGAACATCTAAAGAACTGCAGACCTCACTTGCCTCAGTTAAAGTTAGTGTTCATGATTCAACAATAAGAAAGAGAATGGGCAGAAATGGCATCCATGGGAGAGTTCCAAGGTGAAAACCAATGCTGACCAAAAAGAACACAAAGGCTTGTCCTGCATTTGCCAAAAAACATCCTGATGATCCCCAAGACTTTTGGGAAAATATTCTGTGGACCGAGGAGACAAAAGTTGAACTTTTTGGAAGGTATGTGTCCCGTTACATCTACAACCCCAATTCCAAAATAGTTGGGACAAAGTGTAAATTGTGAATAAAATCAAAACGCAATGACTTTCAAATCACACCAGCCAGTATTTTATTCACAATAGAACAGAGATAACATAGCAAATGTTGAAACTGAGAAATTTTACAATTTTATCCACAAAATGAGCTCATTTCAAATTTGATGGCTACTACAGGTCTCAAAAAAGTTGGGTAAAGGGCCTGTTTACCATGGTGTAGCATCCCTTCTTCTTCTTTTACCTCACTATGCTTAATATGCTATGCCAATATTAGCGCTGTGTTAGTTAGCCTACCACACTGTTATAAACTCGCACCTTTTTTGCCAGTTATTTTAACTGTAATATTACAATAAGTTTATTACAGAGGTTCTGTGTGCATTAACTGTAAACCACAGTTAAATGCGCGCAGGACTCTACTTACAGTTAAAATAACAAGGGAACAATGCGTTAATTTAACTGTTAAATTCAGTCAATTTATAACAGTGTATACTGATAGGTATTATAGATATCTATATCTATTACATGTAATATCAGGCATATTAAAATTACAAGTTTGTGTTTTGGCATATGAATCTGCCATGTTAATGTTGGTTGGTGCAAAACCTTTTAGCTCATGCAAAATCCATATCAATAACATGGGCAATTATTGGCTGGGGTATCTGTTTAGCACCAGTCACTGGCCATCTTATTGGTTTTCCTGCGCTTGAAAGTTTTGCGTGTGCAAAAGCTCATAGTAAATCTGGCCTTAAAAAAAATCAAACCAAAAAATATCACTGCACATGGGCCTTTTGCCCCATATGGGAGGAGGCCTCTTGCCCCCAGGGATAAACTTCCACTAAAAACAAAATCTCAACATCAAATGAAACGCTTTCAACACGAGTCCCACAAGATCAAGTGTACATAAAAGCTTTTCCTATTCTATATGATATGAATATCAAAAACACTACTGTCAAACAAACAAAAACTGTCTCGATTAAATGAATCTGGCAAATGCTGTTGTCTGGATGGAATTTTAAAATCCATGAGAGCATAGCCACGCAATTTTTTTGAAATTCAATTTGCTGTTATTTTAGGTTAGTAGGGTAAAGACAACCATGGGGGCATCTGCTCATGGGGGACATCTCACCCTACCCTCCCCTAGTCCTATATGTCTAAAATACTTGAATAATTTGTCCAAATGGTGGTTCAGGAAATATTAACACTACCTCCAAAGCTGAACCTGTACTTGCAGCAGCTGGGGAACAAGGTGAAAAATATATAGTACATAGTATACTATATATACTATATATAGTACATATACTATACTTCACAGTTTTAAGTAGTAAAAATGTTCGGAACAGATACAATTTATCTCATTGGACATTTTCATTCCGAAAAATTGGTGGAATAACACCTTGTACTTCCTGCAAATCACAGTTACCGTTGTTTGAAAATTACTAAATGCTTTCAATCTGCTAGAACTATCTCCATGTCGTGCACTGCCAGTCAGATTGGCACTCATGTTGTGTGAATCTGTTGCCATCGCTGTTTGTACTCTTAACTAACAGATTTATTACATGATGCTACATGCAGAATTGATGAGAACTGAGTGATTCATGTCTTTCAGGCAAAAGTTACAAACCTCTTGCAAAACTATCATGAATCCTATGCCGTGGTGTGGTGTAAAGGAAACATTTTCCAACATTTCTGGCTAATTGGGAATTAAGCATATCTTTCATGATCTTAAGAAATGAGTCAGATGTGTCACACCCCAGGAACCAATCAATGCTTTAATGTGATCCCACTCAAAACCACCAAACAGGCAGAGACGCATGCGGGGCGAGAGCTGACACCCCTTCCGCCTGCCCTCCACACCCCCACTGCCATTATCTCATGACTCATCACCCAGAGGGTCATTTTATGCCCTTAATTCTATGGCATCTCTTATATACAGCAATAAAATAGAGAGGCAGTGCTACCGTTAATCCATTATGATTCACCGCTGCCACAATTAAAGAAGTAATTGGCAATCAATAAGCATTCCTAATGCTGTGCTTAAAGGACACACTGTAGCTCGAATACCTGGCTACGATGATCTAGGATAACAGGCCTGTATGGATGTCTTGATTGCCTGGCTTAATGACTAACTTCCCACGAATGCATGCTCTCTCATGCCGATGAAACCAGATTTTTAAAAATTATTTTGAGGGTTCTAAGCTGTCTTTAGGGAGAGGGATGGGAGCACTGAATATAATGAGTTTTTAAACATTCTCACGGGCAGAAAGTGAGAACCAGGGGAGAGGCTGGTGACCCCAAACATAGCCCTGTATGAACATGTTATATGACCTGGAGAATGAGAAATGCTGAAAATAAGTGTTGTAGGGTCACAGGTAAGGGAACACCTCCCCCACAAAAGATAACGCTGAGCACCAAATCACCAGCAGACTATAATCATCAGGATGACCTTGGAAAACTCTCTAATAGAGACCAGAATACAAACTACAGGTCTGCACACTGAGAACAGGCTTCCCAACCTTGTACACAAACCAGGGTTGTGCACACATAGGGCCCTACTGGTGCTTGAGCACCAGCCTTTTTGCCTTCATAGAAAAAAGTGCCTTTTTTGGTTGTAACTTGCAAGAGCCCCTTTTATGCCCTCCAGCACCCTAATCATTGTTTAATTCGAGGCACACTAAAATCAGGATAGATACCGATGGGCACGAGCCTTTGAGGCCATAACTTTATGTCCCTCCTACTTCAAGCCCTTTATTTTTTTTCAGTAATTTGGAGGAATGTTAATTAATCCTATCTTGAATCAATAAAAAATAAAGCAGCTTCTAATTCATTCTATCTAAAACTTATGTGTGATGTTTGTATGATCACGGATGGTCTTCCCGGGCTTGGCAGTATGATATGACATGTGAATTAGTTGGCATATAGTTTTGTATATTAGCCATGCAATATCAGCATGTTCTTACAGTGGGGCGCAAAAATTTGGGCACCCCTGGTTTAAATGTCTGTTACAATTAATCTCCAAGTGGTTGAAAGCAAACCTGAACACTAAATGCTAAAAAGTTAAACATGACACATCCCATCACATTTTAAAGCAAGAATAATTTTTATTTTTAACTTTACAGTTTCAAAATAATAAAACAAGAAAACAGGCCTTGTGCAAAAGTTTGGGAACCCTGTCAGCTAGTACTTTATAACTCCTCCTCGGGCAGCTATAACTGCTTGCAAACGCTTCCTGTAGCCAGCTGAGTGTCTTTCAATTCTTGTCTTTGGAATTTTTCCCCATTCTTCCTGACAGAACACCTCTAGCTCAGAAATATTCTTCGGCCTTCTTGCATGCACGGCATGTTTGAGGGTCTCCCGAGATTTTCAATAATATTCAAGTCTGGGGACTGTGATGGCCATTCCAAAACCTTCATCAGTCTTTCCTGGAGGTACTTCATGGTGGATTTTGAGGTATGCTTCGGGTCATTGTCTTGCTGGAGAACCCAACGTCTCTTCAACTTCAATTTCTGGACCGAGTTTTGAACATTAGCCTCTAGAATGTCTTGATATTTGGTGGAATCCATTCTTCCCTCCACCCGCACAATCTTGCCTGCGCCCCCAACTGCTACACATCCCCAAAGCATAATGGATCCACCTCCATGCTTAACAGTTGACAACGTGTTCTTCTCTACAAATGCTTCACCCATTTTTCTCCAAACATACCTTAGTAAAAAAATTTCAATTATACTTTTGTCATTCCGAAGCACATTGTTCAATAGGCTTGAGGTTTCTCAAGGTTTTCTTTTGCATACTTCAGACGCTTAATTTTGTGTTGAGGTCGTAGGAAAGGCTTCTTTCTTGTAACTCTGCCATGTAAGTCTTTGTTGTTTAAGGTACGCTGTATTGTAGAACTGTGTCTGCTTCTCTTTTTTGCAGCTCTTTTGCAGTGATGTGTGGGCTCCTGTGTGCATTTCTCACCAGATCTCGGGTCTTCCAGATCTTGCCTTGACTTCAATTGTTCCATTTATTTTCCATTTTCTTACGATGTTTCTGACAGTAGAAATAGGTAGTTTGAAACGTTTTGAGGGTTTTTTGTAGCCCTCTCCTTGTTGGTGGAAGTGAATTATCTTGATTTTGACATCCTTGGACAACTGTTTAGAGGAACACAAGGTTTTTAACACCAGACACAACAGCCACCCCAGTTGGATACTTAACAAGGCATGGGGTTACTTCAGAATATATAGTTCAACCCTGGAATTATATTCACCTGACTCATTGAAGCCCTAATGAGTAGATCACCTGGGTCTGGGCCTTAGTAATCATCTTCTCAAAAGGCAAACAAAGAATAATCCAAAAGGGTTCCCAAACTTTTGCACAGGGCCCTTTTTCCTTTCTTATCATTTAAAAACTCAGAAAAATTAAAATAAAAAGAAACATTGCTTTTAAATTTGCAGAAAGGTGTCATGTTTAACTTTGTAGCAGTTAGGGTTCAGGTTTGCTTTCAATCACTTGGAGATTAACTGTAACAGACATTTAAACCAGGGGTGCCCAAATTTTTGCACCCCACTGTAGATGTTCTTGCTGAATCATTTATGCCTTGTAGAGGCAGTAAGAGAAAAATGTGGAGGCAAGACAAGCAGTCATGAAGGCAAGATGTGTCTCTGTGAATGGTGCTGAGATTCTGGAGGTGAGAGTGAAGTAAGGGCTGGTTAACATGGGTGGAGGGTTACTGACATTGTCATGCGGATGTGTTCAACCACAGTTCATATATTATACATTATAGCCTACTTGTAGACGAGTAGCCCACAAATTCTTCAAATCAAGTAAAAAAATACATGCGGCCGTGCGCAGGCAAGGTGCCCTTTTTATGAATGTGGGCACCAGCCCTTCTAGAATCCTGTGCACGAGCCTGATACAAACCCCATGCAAATGAGCAGGAGTTCAGACCTCATATGCCTCTGAGTCAAGATAAACGTGCCTGTTATCTGTTTGAGAGCTCAACCCCCTGTCTCTCCCCGCGAATCACATACATTCACAAACACAACACATACACAGAATGACTAACACACAGACATGCAGCTGGTGAGAGGCACAGAGCATCGCTTTCAACTAATGATTCGTCTTGATTTGTTTTCAATTTTTTTTTCCAATTAACATCACATGAACTGCAAAAACACTCAGCCCTATTAGCTGTGGCCATTTCTCCTTGTTTAGACAAGCGGAAAAATATGTGTGATTTCAATGTGAAATTGCATTTTAGTCAACATTATTCAGTTGGGATACTTGTTTCTAATCTTTGTTTTCATTGTTGTAATTTGAACAATCATGAAGGGTGAATTAGATAGCCTGCAATTCAGGATGTGCTAATAGCAGACACAGAAATAAAAGCATAGTTTATCTATTCTTTGTAAAATGAGTGAAATGTTTTTATAAATTGATTTTACCAGCTTATTTAATCGCAACAATATTTCATTTGTAGAAGGAGTCTGTGTCTTTCCCTGCCAATGAATTTTCTAATCATTTAGAAACTTTTCAATCAAGGAAAATGATTGAAAACAGGACAAAACTACTTACTTGTTGAAAGGAATTATTCTTTGTGCCTCCTCTAATTTCAGCCAACCAGCCATCACTGATGCCTATGCACATAATACAGATGGCCGCATATAAGCACACACTCAGATACGCGCCTTGCATCTCGGAGAAATTCTTTAGTTGTTCTGCATGGAAAATGTGCTGCTTTTCAATGTTGTCACTCACACATTTTCATCTGAAATGCAGCTAAAATAATTAATAGCCCAACCTCTGGCAGAAACTAGTCTTTTTCAGTGTCTCAACAGAGTGACATGATGATACCCATCCCAGTCTACATGCTGAGACATTGAACGCTAATGTTTAACCTCTCCTCTCAACGAACATAAAGAACAGGCTGTACTGTGTTGAGGTGCAACTGTGGGCATTCATGCTGTCATTTGAAGTGCATCTTGATTGATGAGATACCTGCAGTAGGGACAGTGTTCATTATTCAATCACTTTCATAAATTTTCATAAATTTCAATCACTTTCATAAATTTTGGCAACTTTGCAGATGTCGAGTCAAAAAAGCATATTTGAACGGAATCTGAATTTGTATTTGAAGAGGAAAGCACACAACTCAGTGATCAGGTTGGGACAGGCTAAGGATTTGCATGCGTAGGCCGCCATCCTGTAGGAGAGAGCCAGCTGTGAATAACAGTGCTATCAAAGACTTGCCGCTCCTCTTGAATCAATGCCCCACATTAATCTCCCAGAATTCCCAGCCAGTTTTTCAGTCAGTGGGTCAGTGTGACTCATTGGCCTTGTTTCTGCCAGTACCTTGTGACGCCAGTATTACAGTACGTCGTCCATTCCCACAAGGTTGGTTTTGTTGTCACGGCTACTGCCCCTACATCGCACATGCCCTGATTATGCCACCACAGCAAGCAGGTGTGAACATGGCAGCCATTTGACTCACTGACCGTAAACTGAACAGGGCTAAGTCAGAACAGTTTGCTTTCCAGACTGCACCAGTGAGCCGTTCCAGGAAGAAACAGACAGTCTTGAACTTACAGACATGGTTTCAAAACTTCTTGAAATTACATCAATATGCATTTGGCTGGGATTTATGTCTGGATCCTCAAGGTCTTAGAGTGGATCATAATCTTGACTATTAACATCTTAGTCTTGGTATTGACCTTGATTCTTACTGGGTCTTAGTCAATGGCTGTTCTCTCCATCACTGTGCCATAATGTTCCAAACATGGTGAAACTGGCAATTATTTGGTTATTTTGTTGTGCGTACAGCAGCCATCAACCTCACGGATACCAGGTACCAAGGGTAATTTAGATGAAATTCTAACTTTTCACATAATTGGACAATGAAATCCAACTTGTGATTTTATTATATATCTTGATTAGTCCAAATGAAAAAAACAGTTTGTTACCATCCCCAACAGCCCCAGAGAAACCCTGCAGCCTCTGTTTTTTTTTAAATTTGGAAAAATCCATGTACCTAAATCACACCAGAAAGAAAGTGAGAAAAATGTTTAGAATCCCTATTCATGCAGCAGACGATCTTTTCAGCTTTCAATCGCTGCACCACTTATGGGTCAGGCAGATTTGATTCTTTATGTTTCTATATGTGCTTGTGATCTGGATTTGTTGTGCTACTTGGATCTCAAACTTTTATTATAATATACTAAAAAAAAAAAAAAAAAACCTCCTGCCCACTCCTGAAAATTGAATTGCGAAGGACGCTAAACAACTAATTTTTTCTTACTATATGGCCTTATCTTAGCTAGCTAGTTACAATTCAAACAATTTCACCAAATCCAGTTTTGACGTTGTTGAAGACAAAGGAAGTGTTAATATTTCATTTTTTAATATAGATTTTTGCTCTTTCTGTCTTTGTAATGCTCACTGATAGTTTTCTGATGATAGCTGTCCCACTATTACACCTCAGCTGCAAGGTCTTAAAGCTGGCTTGCTAGATTGGTGCTTATTCAATGAAACTTCAAGCTAATTGGAAAATTGCACGGCAATCTATTCTTACCTGGCTTACTGCCTCCAGTAAACATAATGTTCAGGCTAGATTAAATTTGTTTCTCAGTTTGATAAAAAAAGTCTCCGAACCAACCATTGTGAAATTTGGATCTGGACCTGACTGATGCTTTCCACTGATGTACCATGCATGCCTCCAGAAAGCTTATGAAAAGTATCAGAACCATCAGGAAATAACAGAGCCTTAGACTTGAGCAGTAAAAAAATTCCCTGATTGAATCACTAGTGGCCCGCTGTTGAAACATTTGCTGCTTGTCTTTTTTTAATGACTTTCCAGGTGGCCATTGTCAAGAGTGAACCCAGCTGTGCAGCCAAGTTCACCGGCACGTGCCAAAAATCAAACAGCCTCTCCCACCGGCCTCTTGAGAATCACATTAGAACCAAACCTGGATTTTCCAGGCCTGTCAGAACTTGATGTTATGCAGATTGATAAAATATTGCTGAGAAATGTACAACCTTTAAGTGAAAAATATTTTACTACTGATGGATCAGGAAGAAATTACAAGAGGGAATCAAGATATAAACTGTTCATAAGATATAAAATTATATACTTTACATGAGTCCTATTTAACAGTTTTTCAAAGTGGTCCATGAGTGTCAGATCTAATGTTTATGATTACTTGTGTCATAAATCTATAGGTAAGTGTAATGTTTCATGTTATTCTATTTATAAAATTGCATCAATAACATTTAATAAAATTACATAAAAGGAGGCCAGAGGTGACCATTAATATTCAATGTAACTGCATTTATTAAATGGCATACAAGAGTAAAATTTTAAATATCATTACGCTATTCATGTTAATATCACATGTAACTCCAAGTTTAAAGCTGTAAATTCACAACCACCAAAAAAGCTTGTGTTTATGTTTACAACAGTTTTCATTAGCATCATAGAAGGAGAAACCGAAACATATCCCAAATCAGAGCAGCCTGGAGAGTTGTGGGAAATTTAGAAATTATTTAAGGGTGCCATGTCTCATGTATCTGGTATCACAAACATCCTGCTCTCATTCCATTACCCTTCTCAGAAATCTCATGTAAATAATCAAAGATCTAAAGATGTGTATTTTCCAAACTCCTATTGACTGACAATCTTAAATTAAGTTCAGTTGACGAAGACTTTAATATTCAGTGGGCCATTTGTACCAACCCTACATTCCCCCACCTTTCAATTCAAGACAACCTGTCTGCAAAAAATATTTCTAAGAAATAGATCCACAAAAAAGTTGATATAGCCTATCTGGTGCCTACCCTGCAAAAAACCTCTCTGCACATCACTGGTAAGTATGCGTCAGCATGATGGTCTTGAATTGGAAAGCTTACTCTTGCTGACCTAAGATGGTATCCTTGCAAGTGTTGGCCGTTGACACAAGGTAGCACTGTAGCTGGGAATCGTGGGAAAGTTGGACGAGCAGCGAAATTCCAGAGCAGAAAATTACAGCTGGTCCTTTCTGCCCCTCTCTTTTGCAACAGTTCTAATACCTGTGCATTCATTACCACAAACTCAGTGCCTATTTTTGTGTGTGTGTGTGTGTGTGTGTGTGTGTGTGTGCTTTAAGAGTAATTTCAATACTACAATGTCGCTCATAGAAATCAAATAGGTTGAAAAATAAATCATTTGTAAAGACTCAGTTTGCTTCCCTGGAAAATAAGGAGCTACTGTCGATAGCAGGTTCTTTGTACTCACTATTGTCATTTCTCTCAAAACTGTAACAGCCTGACTGATGTCATCGATATGTCATTGACATTTATGGTACTATATTTCCAAATATATAACTTCTGAAGTCAGTTTCCCAAAATTCTGCTTCATTTGATCTGACCTCAGCTAGTTATAGAGAAGTGGGCCTTCAGTCTCAATCAAACAATGAGCAATGCTTTTGTGGACCTGATAATATTGGCAGCCAGAAGGCCAAAAAGAAAGGGGAAATGTTTCCTGAAATTGCAGGTGCCACATGCCCAGAATTCACTTGTCAGGTTCGTGTGTAGGATGAGATGATTTGTTTGAAAATGTCTACTTAATGGATTCAGGTTACGCCTCCTAGAAAACGAAGCTGAACGTTGCCTATTTGCAATTATGCAGAAAGTCTGTTGCATTATGAACATCCATGTAGGATAAGATAAAATAATTCAGGTGTAATGAATGTCTGCACCCTGGATACTGCTTTTCTTGAATAATTAATTGAAGGGCTAGAAACTCTAGCCTGGTATAACCAGACTCTGCTACTTCGCTTTGCTTCGTACACAGAGTCTGGACAGTCGTCATTGACAAGTGTTTACTTCCTGGTGGGTGGGCGCTTGTCTGAAGTTTAAAGTCATTGGTGTACCCGTAAATCAATCACTAACGTTTGGCGATGACATGTTATGCGCCAGCTCAGCCGTCTAGTACTTCTGCTGTAAACACAGTCCTTCATACCAGGAATGCAGCGAAAACAGACTGATCAGTACAATAAAGTTAATACTGTACCCATACATATGCCCATCTACCAAATTTTAGCCTTCACTCATTCACTTAAAATAACTAAAGGTGCTCTTTCTGTTCTCCTTACAAGAAACAAACTGTTGAACTATCGTTTTTCCTGCAGATACTGCTGCTGTTTAAAAAAATGTAAGAGACCCGAAACCAACGGCAGAATCGGCGAGAATAACGCATTATTTACATCAGGATGAAATCTGCGTTGACACGAAAACTGAACTGTTAACCACACTTGCGCTAACATCATACCGAGCTCGCAATCTAACTTTATAGCAACACAGTTTGGCTCTAAGCAGCCATTTCATTCATGGATAATAACATAACACTGAGACAGTGAATAGGTCTTGTGACACGAACAAAAACACGGCTTTTAAAAAGTTTGCTGCTAACTTATAGTGTTAAATTCGCGGTCAATGTAACACTAGAAGCTACAAGCTAGCTTAGGTGGTTCGGCTGTCTCTCACAGAGATGAACAGGATGCCTATTTCATGATGGCTATTAAGTAGATATGACAATCTGTAAGGAGTAGCGCTACAACATCATTTCCATTCAAAAAACTAACCAAACATTCATCTTGTTGTGGCTATAAGTCGCTGATACCCGGGATTTTCTCCACGACAGAACGAATGGCCTCCTGTGCATCTATGTCTGTAGCCATTGCTGCTTTCGGAGACTACAATTTCAAACTCGGCACAGCTGCTACATCATGGCTCTCGGCCACGCCCTCTGTTCGCTGGTTGGTCCGGCGTATTTTCTGCCGTGGTAAATGAGGCAGAGCTCCGAGTGACCAGACTGAGTGGTGAAGCGAAATGAAATTGAGCGGAAGTATGAAGGCTGGCGGTGCCAGGCTATAGAAATTCCAGTTACCCATTGAAATCCCCTGTTGTTAGCACATTTAGAGGAATAAAACACATACGGATACATAAGTTGCCTACATGCACAAGCTAACACAATTACACATACACAGACTGTAACACATGGAAACACAACCTCAGTCCTTCACACACCTGGACACATGCTCTAACATTTGCACACAACACACACACAAACAAACACACAAGTATAGAAACACACCCACTGTTGTCATTGATGTCCTATATATACACTGCAATCTGTGGCAGAAGTGATTGCCAAAGGAGTAGTATGCGCTTTTAGGTTTAGCAGGAATTGATGAGGGAGGTCATAGCAGTGCTGAAGTATCACTCCTGTGATTAGTGGGACACATTGTGCAGCTGGCCTGGCGACCGTGAGGCTCGTTTTTTGCACACTCATCTCAGACACACACAGTCTCTCTCGCACACAGGTGCTGAGGAGACGGCAGGTGTGTGCAGGAAGGAGAAGGTGACGCCGACCTAACTTAGCGCTTGCGAGGAGGCTCTAGGGACAGGGTCAGTGAGTTGCACTTGCTCTTATCATAGACAGCCACTGAGTAGCCTAAAACACTGATAATTAAAAAAAAACAAGTCACGAGAGTATAATGGGTGGGACCTAAAATGCTGGGGATATCTTTGGTCACTAGAAAATATGTGAAAAACATAGAGACAGGTTAATTTTCAGTAAATATGGATAGGAATAGATGCCAAAGCGTGGACTGGGAATAAGGTGATGATGGAGATGAGCGGTATTTCCAGAACAAATGAGCCTTCAGGTGAGGACAGAAGGTGTGGAGGGGCTCTTACTTGACTGAGGTGAGCTGGATGTTCCACTATTGTGGGGATCAAGAAGAGAGATCAGTCAAATCCGGGAGGAGAGCTGACCAGGTTGCCGTGGGAAGCTAGAGCCGAGCATGGGGTATAACACATTGCATTGGCAGGTCAGTCTGGACCATGGCCTGAAGGTCATTGTGGGCTGCTCCTGTACTCCAGCACCAGCAGAATGATTCTGATGCCTCCAGGAGCCAGTGAAGAAAGCACAGGAGGGAAGCGTGACAATGGGAAACACTGGCAGGTTGAAAAGCAGATGGGGTCCTGTGTGAGCTGAAGGTACTGCTGTGCTGCAGAAGCCCAGCCTTGTGTAAGATACTGTGGAGGAATCAGGTAAAATGGTCAATGGACTGCATTTATATAGCGTTTTTCTAGTCAAATGACACAAAGCGCTTTACATATCATGCCTCACATTCACCCTTTAGATGGCTGCATGGTGTGTTGCTTTTTGAGATCTTTTAGCCTACTTCACGTTGTCAGACAGGCTCTATTTAAGTGATTTCTTGATTCAGCAGGTCCGGCAGTAATCAGGTCTGGGCGTGGCTAGTGAAATTGAACTTTAAAAATGTGGTTAATCACAGTTAATTCATGATTTAACAAGGTGGGGGCAATTACTTTTTCACATAGGGCCAGGTGTGTTTGGATAGCTTTTTCCCTTAATAAATGAAATCATCATTTAAAAACTGGATTGTGTATTTACTCTGGTTATCTTTGTCTAATATTAAAATTTGTTTGATGATCTGAAACATTTAAGTGTGACAAATATGCAAAAAAATAAGAAATCAGGAAGGGGGCAAATACTTTTTCACAGCACTGTAGATTGAGAAGAAGAGAGGGCCCAGGATAGAGCATTGGGAACGCCAGAAAAGAGGGTCCCTCGTAAAGGCAGGAATGCACTTCTTGATATCTGATGGGAACAGGCCAGTAGAAAGGAGGCAAATGAGGAGAACACAGACCCAGCGTGTCCTAGGTCAGTCAAAGTGGAGAGGAGTAGTTTGTGACCCAAACAAGGATGAGGTAAGTGAGGATAGACTCATCAGGTGCAGCCAGTGTAGGTGGACCTTAAGAGTGCGGTGCCAGTAAGGGTGGACCAATGAACACAGAGAAAATGAGGGAGAGCGATTCCGAGAAGAGTGGGAGTAGGGCTGGTGTGAACAGGACCAGGGAGAGTGCATAATGATCCCTGCTTGGATTTCAGACACACTGGTTATCCTGAGGGGGCACGAAGCTGTGGCACTTTAATTACCACCATCCACGCTAATGAGAGAACGAGAACCACAGAAACAGACATGCAAAGCACCCACGCCGCCGTGTGAAAGCGCACATGACAAATGGCCACAGTGTGAGCAATGCAGCTCTAATTACAGTGTTTATAAACAAAGCATGTGTCTTGATAATGTGCGGGTCTCTGAGAGGAAGACAGGAGGCTATCTTGAGCTTCCTGCTTTTAGTTCATACTCACAGGAGCTATCGTTTCAACCTGAGCTTTCCGAGCTCACAAAGAACCTCTGCTTATGAAATATATGAACTATAAGCCAGGTCAGAAGCGAAGGAAAACCCTCTTTTTAGATTAATTGTGTTAGCCTGATAATCCAAAACAATGTTAAGTCTTCATGGATAATACCAGAGTTCTGAGGAATGTTTCCTCGTAGACTTTAAGCATCCACACCTCCCACAAATAAGTGTGTCAGTGCGAGAGCCCTCACATTCACATAGACAAGGACAAAAGCACACATACACACAGGGGTACATACTCACGCAGATGTGGGCACGTACAAATGCAGAGAAGTAAAAAATAAATGGTTATTTGACCTGAAAGAAAGAAGTACAGGGGTCATTAAGAGTTTTTTGGGGAAGCAGAGTCGCACTTAAAGCATTCTGTGGAACAAACTTAGAAAAGGGGTTCTTTACATTGCAGCAAGTGTTGAAAACAAATCAAAAATTAAGGGGTTAGAACCACACAGCCCCATCCCTGTCTTTTCTGTGCCTCGGTATGAAGACAAAAATCTGATTCAGCAACTGTTTATTAGAATAGAAGAGCATATAAAATATTGGTAGACCAATTCAAAAAGAATAAATTTTAATTTATTTTTATTTTGAGGATGCATCTCATCACTACCGACTAAAATTTCATGTAAGGGATTACATCAAGCTATTACGCATTATATCATTGTTAAATAACACTATTATGATTATTTGTCTTTAAGAACATAAACACTACATAAATTGATTAATTATACAATGTAAAACGTAAAAACACACACACACAGACACACACACACACACTCCTTGAAAATGAGCTGGGACAAATTCTGTGATTTTCCACCTCGGGCAGTTGATGACATGCTGGACTTGAAAGGAAATGGTGTTGGTAGATTTCATAAATTTACAAGAGTATTTGGAGGAGCCTGTGCATGTTCACTTCTTGTGCCAAATTTTTTTAAGAACCAGGAAATACAGAGCCACGTAAAACCATGAATCTGTTTCAATCCTGCTGGACAATTCATTCTTATCTTGAAAATGCTGCTCTGCAGCCAGATCTGTGAACTAACACTTGTATTTGGAATTTCCAGCCTTGTGCTCAACATATAATATAGCTACACAGCTAAAGATGGCAGCTGGTGTGAATTGAAACGTAATTCCCCGTATAACAATATCCTACAGTTATTTCTTAGTAACTCTATAGTATTTTGGCATTACTATAGTATTGCTATCGTTTGCTGACGATGACTAGAGTTGTACTATAGACATCACATTATAACTATAGTATTACCGCAGTCAACAGTTCCATGATATTACTGCAGTCCACACAACTGTATTGCTGTAGTTTGAATACATATAGTATCACAATATTAATACTACACTATAATGGCGAAAATACCATCCATTTACTATAGGATAACTATAGCTTGGAACTATAGTAATTTCTCATAAGGGTCCATTTCACATGCCAGTTACGGATCTCTCAATTATGTCTGCTGTGATAACATGGAATTGAATTCTCAGATAAATTTGTCACAAAATCCACCTTCTCTAAAAGAAGCTGGCAGGGCTTCTCTGTAAGGATGCCAGGCTCATGATGTCAGTGGGATTGTCCGGTCACTCGCAAGTGAAAAATTAACTAATGCATTAAATGGTTCTCAGTAATGGTGCATCATTTCACAAAGGCACATCTCCCATTGTGCTCTCTAAAATACAAAACACGCACCTACAAAACCCAAAACCAGTGAAGTTGGCACGTTGTGTAAATCGTAAATAAAAACAGAATACAATGATTTGCAAATCCTTTTCAACCTATATTCAATTGAATACACTGCAAAGACAAGTTACTTAATGTTCGAACAGGTAAACTTTGTAATTTTTTGCAAATATTAGCTCATTTGGAATTTGATGCCTGCAACATGTTTCAAAAAAGCTGGCACAAGTGGCAAAAAAGACTGAGAGAGTTGAGGAATGCTCATCAAACACTTATTTGGAACATCCTACAGGTGAACGGGCTAATTGGGAACAGGTGGGTGCCATGATTGGGTATAAAAGCAGCTTCCCTGAAATGCTCAGTCATTCACAAACAAGGATGGGGCGAGGGTCACCACTTAGTGAACAAATGCGTGAGCTGATTGTCGAACAGTTTAAAAACAACATTCCTAAACGAGCTATTGCAAGAAATTTAGGGATTTCATCATCTACGGTCCGTAATATCGTCAAAAGGTTCAGAGAATCTGGAGAAATCACTGCACGTAAGCGACAAGGCCGAAAACCAACATTGAATGCCCGTGACCTTCGATCCCTCAGGCGGTACTGCATCAAAACCGACATCAGTGTGTAAAGGACATCACCACATGGGCTCAGGAACACTTCAGAAAACCACTGTCAGTAACTACAGTTCGTCGCTACATCTGCAAGTGCAAGTTAAAACTCTACAATGCAAAGCGAAAGCCATTTATCAACAGCACCCAGAAACGCCGCCCGGCTTCGCTGGGCCCAAGCTCATCTAAGATGGACTGATGCAAAGTGGAAAAGTGTTCTGTGGTCTGACGAGTCCACATTTCAAATTGTTTTTGGAAACTGTGGGACGTCGTGTCCTCCGGACCAAAGAGGAAAAGAACCATCCGGACTGTTATAGGCGTAAAAGTTCAAAAGCCAGCATCTGTGATGGTATGGGGGGTGTATTAGTGCCCAAGGCATGGGCAACTTACACATATGTGAAGGCACCATTAATGCTGAAAGGTACATACAGGTTTTGGAGCAACATATGTTGCCATCCAAGCAACGTCTTTTTTCATGGACGCCCTGCTTATTTCAGCAAGACAATGCCAAGCCACATTCTGCACGTGTTACAACAGCATGGCTCCGTAGTAAAAGAGTGCGGGTACTAGACTGGCCTGCCTGTAGTCCAGACCTGTCTCCCCATTGAAAATGTGTGGCGCATTATGAAGCGTAAAATACGACAACGGAGACCCCGGACTGTTGAACAACTTAAGCTGTACATCAAGCAAGAATGGGAAAGAGTTCCACCTGAAAAGCTCAAAAATTGGTCTCCTCAGTTCCCAAACGTTTACTGAGTGTCGTTAAAAGGAAAGGTGATGTAACACAGTGGTAAAAAGGCCCCTGTGCCAACTTTTTTGCAATGTGTTGCTGCCTTTAAATTCTAAGTTAATGATTATTTGCAAAAAAAAAAAAAAGTTTCTCAGTTTGAACATTAAACATCTTGTCTTTGCAGTGTATTCAATTGAATATAAGTTGAGAAGGATTTGCAAATCATTGTATTCTGTTTTTATCTACGATTTACATAACGTGCCAACTTCACTGGTTTTGGGTTTTGTACACTGACGCAAACTAACACACACATTGACACAGACGTGCAAACATGTGCACACTGGCACATGAGCATGCCTGTGGGGACACACACCAACACATGCACACAGACATGGGAACCCCCAGCGTGCGAGCACACAGACACACACACACACACACCCAAATAGGCAAACCCCTGCATTGTGAGGTGCCACAGACAGTGGTGGGGGTGACGTGGGGTTGGTTGGGAAATCAGAGAGAATAGTGAATGAGATACAGACTTGCCTGCTGAATTCCCCGAAGATCACCCCCTCGTGCCACTGTGTGCAATCCACACAGCCTCCTCATACATAAAATATCATTGCACCTTGGCACCCACTTAACACCCAAATATAATAGGCAGAGCGCCTAAAACAGGTCCCTTTGTGGATTATTCTGCCGTGTCTTTATCAAACAAGATCCCACGTGAGACGCAGACAGCCAAGTGTGTCTCTTTCAACAATAAAGTGACCGCCTCCACCCCCCACAACAAACACGGATACACACACAGCAGAGCAGAAGAGGTCTGTTTGAAATAGTTATGGTGCTTTGTTATCTCAGCATCAACCAGTTTGAATTCATAACCTCATGTCTCTCAGTATTTCCCTTTGCAATGCGACTCACACTACCATGTACTGTAATGCTTTCAACAACATCGTAACTGCCTTTTGGTACACTCACTTCTTCTGTCTGAAATCTAAACTAACTGATTCAGGGACGTAACCAACAATTCATAGCGTAATATAACATGAGTGGTCAAAACAGTCCATTCAGCCCAACTAGGCCTGTCATTTTCCCATCACTAGTGTACCTAATAGTTAAAATACTTAAGGGCGAGATAGATGGTACCTAGCATTGTATCAAGGCTGGTCTTGAAAATTCCCCGGTTCTGCCACATGACTGGGGAAGCTATTCTACACTGTGACACTCCACATGAAAAAATATTTTTATTTAGCACCAAACAGCCTATTGGTAGGGGAGACTGGGATCTGATGAGCCACGGGGACCAATGAGCCATATCACCATTTTGCTATCAATCGATGACAGAGCTGCTTAAAATAGGCAAATATTTGACCAATGACTGATGAGTCATGGGGATAAATGAGCCATATCACTATTTGGTCTATTTTAAACACCTTTGGCATCGATTGAGCACAAAATAGTAATATGGCTCATTGGTCCCCATGGCTCATCGGACTCCAGTCTCCCCTACTAAATTTACCTTCACTAACTTTCATTCATGACTCCTAGTTTTATCAAACTAAGGTTTTCGTAGATAATCCTGCATAGTTAAAGCTGCTGTAAGTGATTTTTTTTTTTTTTTTTTTTTTAAAGTGTTAGTGCGCTATCTGCCGGAAAAATCATTAATCAAGAAAATCAAGAAAAATCTGTTGCTGGCAATAGCAGAACAGATGATGCTTCCGATCCCAGCGCTACAGGAGAATGCTCACACAATTAAACAGCCAAAGCGCCAAAGAACGGCAGAGCAAGAAATAAAATTAAGGAGGAAAAACGCGAGATGGCCAAGAGCTGTCTTTATGTCAGTGCCGCTTTCAAAGGGGAAAACTAAAGGAATCAAAGGGTTTAAAAAGCAATGCCCAGCTAGCCTTGGTGCGACTGGACAGGTAAGCTTTGTTTTACTCTGTTGTAGTTATGCGGTTTTATCAGTCTCGGATAGTCCTGTTGGTGGTTTTTAAACCTGCTATTGTCAGTTTATAAATGAACGGTCATCGTTTGTGGCCGACTACAGCTTACTTAGCTGTGTAAAGCCTTATTTATGGTCGTCCAACTCCGTCAATGCACAGACATGCAGAGCCCCTCTCCGACGGGGTGAAGCTAGATCCGGAGTAGTTCAAGTATGCTGTGCGAAAGTTGACTGAAATCTCGCCGGAAGTGCGACAAGACTAGTCCAGCAGCTGAGCGGAAGCGGAATGGACCGTACGCGATCTTCCAAAAGGTAAGACGTTTAAAGAATTAGACTGAATATTGTCAGCACATCTGAATTAAATAACACGTACAGTAAAGCGTTTTACTGGATTATTCCCTGCACGATTCTAGAGATATTTAATGTTTACGGACAACAAATTGGGCTACGATACTAGCTAGGTACAGTTAGCGACAGTTACTACTGCTAACCATGAGCAGCAGCATACTTGTAAACTCCATCATGTCAGTGCCATTTCATCCAAAGACGTGAAATTAGAGGGGAAAAATGCTTCTTAAACGGGTTTTTTTTTTTTGCAGAGTGGGGTGGGGGGAGTGAAATGTTGGAGAAGTAACGTAAATATACCATCAGACTCATTATAGCAGTGGATATGGTGAAGTGAGATTTTCTTTGAGAACAAGGTAGCTAACGTTAGCTGGTGTAATAAAGTTAACATTACGGAATAATAAAGAAGAGCTATCGTTTGCTGTGATACATCGCTATTAATATTGATTGTGGGAGCTTTTATCTCAACTTCTATTCAGTAAACTTAAGACGTGATCTCTGAGTGGTTTAGGATTTGTGATTCTGTTGACATTACCTGTGAATATTATATTGCTGCTCAGCTAATTTTGGATAGATGATTAAGGGAGAGGGAGGCTGGAGGACCAAATAGAAGATTGAAAACAGAACATATTGGCCAAATAGCCTTCTATGCTTAATTTTCCAAATTGTTTGGCCTAAGTGGGGAATCATACTGAATACTAAAAATTTTGAGCTGTACTGCATTTCTTGTCTGAAAGACTGCAAAGAACATGATCCAACTTTATGCTAATTCCTGTCACATCTGTAACCGATGCCATTTGCCATACTTAAACATCAGCAGGAAAAGCTGTTGATCACAGCTACTTGAGTTCCATAACCTAAGTAGGGAAACAAAGACCACACCTCATCTCTCAGCATAATTTCCCATCCAAGCCTATATAGATGTGTCTAACCCTTTCTCCTGTCTTTCTCTCCCCCCCCTCTTTCAGCTGAAGAGCTGCAGGCGATTCAATAAAAGCCTCCCTGCAATGAGACAGAGGACACACACCCTACACCCTGAGTCTTAACTCCCTAAGCTGTGCAAGCCTTTCCCTGTTCTTTACTTTTAATAAACTGGACAATAAGCTTCCAAATCGTGCGCATCCCCACGCAGCACAGCAAACCATGGTCGAGATTATATACAAGAACAACATGGAGGAGAGGGCACAGACACACTGCTTCACGTGCTATTCATGTTTTTGAGTTTATTGAAGATTTCTGTTTCATGAAGTATTTTCAGTACATACAGTGCCATGAAAAAGTATTTGCCCCCTTCCTGATTTCTTACTTTTTTGCACATTTTTCACACTTAAATGTTTCAGATCAAACAAATTTTAATATAAAATAACCCGAGTAAATACAAAATGCAGTTTTGAAATGATTTCATTTATTAAGGGGGAAAAAGCTATCCAAACCTACCCGGCCCTGTGTGAAAAAATAATTGCCCCCCTTGTTAAATCATGAATTAACTGTGATTAACCACATTTTTTTTGAGTCCAATTTCACTAGCCACACCCAGGCCTGATTACTGCCAGAACTGTTGAATCAAGAAATCACTTAAATAGAACCTGTTTGACAAAGTGAAGTAGGCTAAAAGATCTCAAAAAGCATTATGTCATGCTGGGAACTAAAGAAATTCAAGAACAGATGAGAAACAAAGAAATTGACATCTACCAGTCTGGAAAGGGTGGCAAAGCCATTTCTAAGGCTTTGGGACTCCGGCAAATCACGGTGAAAGCCATTATCCACAAATGGAGAAAACTTGGAACAGTGGTGAACCTTCCCAGGAGTGGCCGGCCTACCAGAATTACAAAAAGCGCATCGACGACTCATCCAGGAGGTCACAAAAGAACCCAGAACAACATCTAAAGAACTGCAGGCCTCACTTGCCTCATTTAAGGTCAGTGTACATGATTCAACAATAAGAAAGAGACTGGGCAAAAATGGCATCCATGGGAGGGTTCCAAGGCGAAAACCACTGCTGACCAAAAAGAACACAAGGGTTCGTCTCACATTTGCCAAAATACATCTTGATGATCCCCAAGACTTTTGGGAAAATATTCTGGACTGACAAGACAAAAGTTGAACTTTTTGGAAGGTGTGCATCCCGTTACGTCAGGCGTAAAACTAACATATCATTTCATAAGAAGAACATCATACCAAAAGTCAAACATGGTGGTGGTAGTGTGATGATTTGGGGCTGCTTTGCTGCTTCAGGACCTGGATGACTTGTCGTAATTGATGGAACTATGAATTCTGCTCTCTACCAGAAAATCCTGAAGAAGAATGTTCAACCATCAGTTTGTGACCTCAAGCTCAAGCGCACTTGGGTTAAGCAGCAGGACAATGATCCGAAACACACTAGCAAGTCCACCTCTAAATGTCTTAAAAAAAATGAATTTAAGGTTTTGGAGCGGCCTAAGCAAAGTCCGGACTTAAATCCGATTGTGATGCTGTGGCATGACCTTAAACAGGCTGTTCATGCTCAAAAACCCCCCTAAACGTGGCTAAATTAAAACATTCTGCAAAGAAGAGTGGGCCACAATTCCTTCACAGCGATGTGAAAGACTCATTGCCAGTTATTGCAAACACTTGCTTGCAGTTGTTGTCGCAGAGGGTGGCACAACCAGTTATTAGGTTTAGGGGACAATTACTTTTTCACACCAGGCCAGGTAGGTTTGGATAGCTTTTTCCCCTTAATAAATTAAATCATCATTTAAAAACTGCATTTTGTATTTACTCGGGTTGTCTTTGTTTAATATTAAAATTTATTTGCTAATCTGAAACATTTGTGTGACAAATATGCAAAAAAATAAGAAATCAGGAAGGGGGCAAATACTTTTTCAAGGCACTGTAAGTGCAAAATAAAAAGATATACATAAAATGTATGTGTATAACGAGATAAATTTGTGTTTTAATGTGTCTTGTTATGTCTGGATGTATAGTGTTTAATGAGCCCTTCCTAAAAATATTACTGTACCTGCAAGCCTAAATAAATGTATACCTTCTGCATGCAAAAAGTTAATGAAAAAGTTGTTTTGAACTAATCACTAAACACGAATACATAAGTGCAGATGTACATTAAAATGATTAACAGATAAATTGTAATTATTTCCAGTGGATTTTCTAAGATGCTACACTGAACATTATGCTGCTTTTAATAATGCAGGGACTAATTGTGCTGTCAGTTAATACTCATTGATAGTCATCTGTCAGTCCTCCGTCCTTTCTGAAAGTCATGAAGTTTACATAAGTCATTATTGAATTGATGACGTAGATCCTCCATTTTCATGGGGTTATTAAAACCCCAAACAAATAAAGAAATGGTAGAAAATTAAACTGAAATGTTCCTTCCCCTCCCTCTGCATACTAAACATTAGGACGGGATTAAACAAGCATTGTAGTCAAAAGCAAAAACAAACCAAGAATTCAAAGCAATCGACAACAGGAACACGCTCTTTAAAATGACTGAAACTCGTTATAGTCATTTTAATTATTTTAATAACTCGAAGGCACTAAAACCATGACGCTATTTATTGACTAGTAATTACCGAGAATCGCGGAAACGAGATTTTACGAGATTTCAGTCGCACAGCGTACTTGAACTACTCCGGATCTAGCTTCATCCTCTCCGACGTCGCACACCCACACGGACGCATGACGGACACCTCCCAAATTTTCAAAACGACGGAGACCCCAGGGATAGCGCAAGCCTGTGATTGGTCAGCTAACCACATAATTTCCGGAATACCGCTCTTCCGGTTTCCTTGTCTCAGACCTGTGTGTGACAGGCCGAGGTAAATAAACAATCCTCGTCCACAGACGTTATGAAATAGTAGGCGGGTCCCCGAAAAAATGCTACGCCCCTCATTAAGCAACGGAGAAGTCTGAAAGGTCCACATCTCCGTCGATACAACTACGCGTCTGCACATTGACGGAGTTCGACGACCATAAATTAGGCTTAACAATAGCATGCGTGGCTACGGGAAACTAGCTAGTTTTAGCTAATACCTTCAAAAAGCCATTCATACCGAAGTTTCTGCATGGATGTAATGTGTCGTTGGTCCATGTTTTCAGTGTGGCTTTCACACGACAATCACTGAGAGTGTCTGATTATATTGTACTTATATTGTAACTGAGCGGCTACTTTCCTCTGTCGGAAACTGATGCACGTTCCCGTGCCTGGCGCGGGGATGGGGGATAGGGACTGCTTACATACGCTTCGGATAAGAAGCTACGAAAATGACAAAATCAGTTACAGCAGCTTTAACTCTGTTAATCCCTTTTACATATTTAAAGGCCTCAATCAAATCACGCTGAAATCTCTTTTTACTTATAGGCTGATCGCCGACTAGAGGCTAACGATTTTTTTTTAAGATTTTCCAAATAGTACAACGCTGACATTTATGGGATAAATAGGATCTCAAATTCGTGAGCCCGATATATAAAATTTCTAAAACTCGAGCGGTGATTTTGTTTATTCCTCGCCTTATAAACTAAAATTTCCGCTCTCGTTTCATAGATTTGATATCTCAGGCTCACTCAAAAGAGATCGTCTATTTAATACATTTAAAAATTCACCAATATTAAGGTTTCATAATAAGTACCATCCCTGGTTTAGGGCTTAGCGCAACCAATACTGGCCTGGATGACAGCATAGAGTCTTTTCCTGCTTGACAAGGGTCAAGGCACACTTTTGGAGATATTGCGGATCATTCATCAATGCTGACCTATACAAGATGAGTCACATTTTTGAGGTTTGCACTAATTGACTGCCCACCGTCTTGAGGTCAGCCGACTGGTTTTCGATCTGTGGTCTGGTGACAGAGAGGGCTGTCAGACAGCACCAATTTTGTTGTCCGGAGAGTACTTGAGTGGATTTTTAAGCTTGCTTTGGGCAATGTCTTTTTGGAAAGCCCTCACAGCCAACTCTCGGCCTTTAACGGAAGCAATCAGATTGCCAACAAAACTTGCACAATTCTCGGTGGAATCCATTAAGCATTGATCTTCACAAGTGCCCCAAGACCGTTCGAATAAAGCAGTCTCTAAAAAATCACTGATCCACCACGTTTTCCATGAGTTTCCTTTCCTTGTACATCTCCATATCGACACCAAACATGCTGATGCTGTATGTGACCAAAATATTCAAACGTGGTTTCATCTGTCCACAGAATCTTTGTCCAGTCATAACTTGAATGACTCTTGGTGAATTCCAAGTGCTAGCTTCTTTATCTTGTGGTCAGAAAAATCTTCTTGCAACCCTTCCAAAGAGCCTAAGGTTATGGAGATAGCATTTGATGGCCCTCTGTGCTTTGGAATATTTCAAGTCATGGGTTCCAATAATTTTGGAGCCCTTTCTCTTCCCCCTCACCCCCCAGTTCATTCATAATTTCGACCAGACATTCCTTACTTCAGTGATGAAGTACTGACGCACTACTATCTAATATAGCCTGTTGTACAAGACGCCATGTAGTCTGTGTTTTTGCGCCATCTATTGTCAAAAAGGAGTTCCCGCACTGTAATCAGCAGTACTAAAAATATTCGGGCCCGATACTTTATTCTTGCTGGTGTATCCGGCAGGTGCCGGCTAGGCATGGTTTTCCATACCATTGGGACCGTTCCTTTATTTCAGCCGTTGGCATATACCAACTGCCATGACACATTTATGAGGCTGATCTACTCTTTCTGTGTGTGGGCCATCTTTACCAACATGTAACACATTTTGTGTCATACCTATGATCTGTTTATTTGCTATGAAGTTAAAAAGCTGGATGAACACCCTCTTTGTGTGGTGGTTCCATAATTTCTGTTAAGGGTTGTATAGGGGTGATATTTAACACAATAATTTCCGATAGTAACTTATCGCTTTCCAACTACCTTGTAAACCTGCTCCCAACTCACTCATGTTGCACCCTATATGAAGAAAAGGTTGATAACTAAGTTTTTGAAAGGAAAGTTCACCACCAGATTTAAGATTACATTGACTTTATTGAACTCATTGAAGTAATTTTTCCTCTGCATTTGACCTATTCTAGTTACTTAAGAGCAGTGGGCAGCCACAGTGCAATGCCCAGCTGTCCACCTGGATATCGTCTGGCTACCAGGTTAGTATTCAATGAGAGGGCAGGCAAGTTGGTTGGAAAAAGCCACGGATCCCATTACATAAAACACCATGTCAGCTTGCCCACAATAGGCATTCAGCAGAGTCAATGAAAAACAGGAATGTCACAACAACAGGTAACAGTAGAAATATCACTTCTTTAACAGACTTGCACTCAGAAATACAGTGAAATTACACTGTGGCAAGAAAAATAAGATCAACCACAAACACAGACAATACTTCAAAACACAGACATTGACACAAATCACTTAGCTTCATACATGAGGTACAGAATGTCACCAGCACTTTCAAAATTTCCACTTGATGGCCTTCCGTAAAATTACTGGTATCTATAAATGTCCCTCACAGGGCACATAACTTATGTTACATAACCAAACTCAACATATAATGCACACGCATTCCACAGTAAATAAAATATGAATGCAGCAGGTGCCAAATCTCAGGAAAACTACAGTTAAGTGTCACAGTAAAGTGTTAAGTCACCACAACCAGCCAAAAAAAGTTTCAAGGTTTCAATGCTGTTCTATAACGATAAATTACATTCCACTAATATCTGCATACTTGCATGGGTGAGTGATTACACTTTTTTCTTAAAATGATTTCAATATTAATAATACATTGTGCAGGCGATTTGATTGACGTGTGCAGGAAAAATTAATCCTAAATAAATAACATAAATAATAATATAAAATAAATATCCATACGTAAAAAAAAACACACAAAACAATACATTGCAATTAAAAAAGCACGCCTTAAAACAAATGTTTATCATATGACTATTTACCTCAGCATGTCTATACTGCCTTCATATTGGCTTCTCATTATAAATTAACACAATAAATAAATAAATAAACAAATAAATAAATAAATGAATAAATAATAAATAAATAATTCGTTAAAAATGTTATATAAATAACACTTCTTAACTACACTGTTATAAACTGGCACCTTTTTCCCCACTTATTTTTACTATAATTTTACAATAAGTTTACAACAGAGTTCCGTGTATGTTAAGTGTAAACCACAGTTAAATGTGCGCAGAACTCCACTTACAGTTAAAATAACCAGGAAACAATGCGTTAATTTAACTGTTAAATTCAGTCAGTTTATAACAGTGTACATGGCAAACTTAAGTACATGAGAACTGGTACTTCTCTACATTGCAAAATGTTACACATAGATTAATTTTGTATTTCTTCAAATCCATGTAAAACCATGAGCATCATGTAATTGGTAGCTTAAACCCATAAGCAATTATAACCGCGTTACTTATCACAAGTAACGAAGGTGCATTTTACAACAAACACAACTTAACGTGAGACTTCTCACTACGGGGCGTTTAAGAATACAATCCAATAATGGATTTTCTAGTGAGTGCTTACGGGACGCACACACGTGCATGCCACTGGAACCTTCACAGTACTGACTTGGAATGAATACAAATGCGGCTTCACTGGACATTCGATCCTTTTCAAGACAAGCTGGCTCCGTTCAACCGGAACAGAGTTATAGCTCATGTTCTCTCGTCCGTTGATAATACAGCCCTCACATAGGCATTCGGCGACCGCGATCTCGCTCGGATATCTTCCCTCGTCATAGTCAATTCTGCAGAAAGATATTGTCGTGGGTTAGTTCACCTTTTTCAAAGTCATAAATTCCTACCAAAGACCATCAACATGACAAGAGTTTCCACTCTTTAGCCACTAATGTCATGGTGTACAACCATGGTCAATGAGCCCAAACCTACTTTTCTAGTTCTATAGAAGTGGCGGTCGTCTCGCACTCTCCACCAGGACAAAAACGCAAGGTAAAAACACCGGGTTAAAAATTATCTGTAGCCTATAAATAGCCTGGTTCACTCGTGGATCTTATTACATTAGCGATGGGTTACTGAGTTATTGGTCCTTTCCCCTTGTTCACAGTTCCTCTACTGGTACCGGGGAGTTTTGGATTTTCCTCGCTGAAAAGAAACTTCCTCGAATGCGAACACATCCGGATTCTTCTTCTTCCCCAAGGGACACGCTGTATGTAGGCCCTAACTTACATTTTCTATAAAAATTAAATTCTGGTGATAGACTTGGCTGTCAAAACTCGTGAGGTTTGGTTTTCATGAAATGAAACAGCACTGCCGGCTGATGTCGAGACAGTAGCTCACCTTACACCTACTTCCAATGCATCTCCAATCAATTCAGTCATGGCTTGGTTCAGTGATCCAACCGAGAAATTAAAGAAAATGCGACAAATATATCCAATTCTCACGGCATTTCTATGAATGCTTAATCGTAACATACTGTGGATCTGGACGGATCGGTCAAATTGCCTGGTATGATCGTATGCCGGGGGCTGAGACTCTTTAATAGCTGAAACGACTATTGTAAAGTGGCAGTGTCTTACCTGTACCGCCAGGGGGAGACGGAACGGTTATTGTACGCCTTTGACGACGTCTGCAGAATGAAGTTGGAACAACTCGCTTCAGTACGGGGATTCGGGTCTTCGAGTGACTGAATCGCATGGCCACTTGACAGGTGTAGGTACTTCACTATAAAGTGTTCTGCGTGGTCCTTAAGCTCGTCCTTGCTAAAACACCCAACAGGTTTCTTGGATTCCGAAAGCGCAGTCAAACTGAGTGTAACGAGCATGAATACGCCAACCTGAAAATAAATAATGATTGTCACAGTTATAATGTGCCTTGAACTAAAAATATATTGGACCTAATCCGATTAAACAAAACTGAATCCTAGGGCTATATCAAAAGCTCTTTAATGCCATTTGTTTCTACATTTATTCGAACAGTTTCGTTGAATAAGCTAAAAAGACAAAAGTCACCGTTAGTACTTTCTTTCGACTTACCTTCAACATCGTGGATAAATTTTGTGCAGTAGTGATGCGTGCAGTAACCGTTTTGCGCTTATTTCTGAAGCTCCATATTCCTGCGAAGGCATTTATAATGACACGCGCCGGCATGGGGAAATCCACTTTTGCAGAAGTCAGTGAAAATAGGCTAAACTATTTAGGACCATTTACTTCCCTTTCCCAAAGGGCAAACTTCTCCGTCAATCTGCAGTGAAAGGCACCGCCACGTGTACGACTCGGAGGCGCATTCAAATAATTGGTAAAAGAGAAAAAATGTACTGGGTTTGATGAAGGGTCGGGAATTAACGCATCTTTATTAGGCATTGATACCATTTTTAATTACCTAAATGGTAATGAAACCATCTCTGATCATTTATAAATTTTGGGGAAAAAAAATAAAATACATTGATTGTGTAAAAGGCAGCACGTATGAACAAAAGTAACAGCAGAAATTACAGCAACAGCCTAGATGAGTTTTGACAGTTTTGGTGCTGGATCTTCTTTGTCGAACTTAAGGGCGTAAGTTTGATTTGAGAGTTGGTAGGGGCAAGGGAAATGCAAGCTGGAAAATTCGTGCCCTAATTTGAGAGCAGATACTGCTTCTTCAGTTCAGAGATTATTCTGATGAGTTTTTTTGATTTATCATGATACCAAGAGCGGTAACTCTGTAGTTCTCATATAGATGTAATATTCATATACAACCCCAATTTGAGACAGAATACAGTGATTTATAGCCTAAATTTACTTTCTCTTGTACTTAATTGCAGTCTGTATGAAGACTAGATATTTAATATTTTGTCTGGTCAATTACATTTTATTTAAAAATAATAGTAAAATCCTGCCATTCAGGATTTGACGCATTTCCAAAAATGTTGGGACAGAGGCAATTTTAGCCAAAAAAAATTGGATAATCATCTGATTCGAAATAGCTGATGGCAGCAGATGATTACAATCATATTTGAGCACAGAGGCATGCATTCAGGAAAGGCCTAGTCCTTCAGGAACGTAGGTGAGCTGAGGACAGCCAATTTTCCCACCATGTGTGAGGAAAACTTTAGGTTTAAAAACAATGACCTTCAAAGAAAAAGGCAGAAGTATTTGGATATTTCACCATTTAAAGTGCATAAGACAATTGAAAGTTTCAAGGAATCTGGAGGAAATTCTGTGTGAAAAAGGCAAGAGTGCATGCCAAAGATGAATACCTGTCATGATTCTGGATGTTTGTGTGCGTGTGTTTTGGACTTTTCTTTGTGGCTCTCGTCCCGGGACGATATCGAATTCCTTTTCAATCGGATTCTTTACCCAGCTGGCTGATTGAACTAGGGCGGCGCTTCCCCGGACTCTATATAAGCCGGAAGTCCGCCACGCCTCCTTTGCTGGAGTGTTGTAGTTAAGCACGATAGCCGAAGATATCTGTAGTCAGGATTTATTTGACTATATATCTTCTCGTTATTTTCGGAGTTTCTATTTTTCGAGGGATATTCCCTTTTCTTCTTTTCCTCTCTTATCTGTGTATCGCAGTATTTGAGGTGCTTTGTTTTTCTCGGTTCCCGAGATTCTACTTCTTTCTATCTCTCTCGCTTTGCTTCCGTGTAGTCGGACGTTTGGACGTCCTTTGGAAGCACGAGTACGTTTTCCTGTTGTGTCGTCTTATTTACTCTCTGTGTTTGTCTTTAGTCCGTTCTGCTCTGTTGTCCTCTTGCCGCTGCGCTTGGCCTACAGATTCTACCGGCCATTACAATACCCAAGATTTCTGATTACTCAGGCAGCACTGCATCAAAGAACAGTCATTTATCTGTTAGTGACATAACCATATCGGCTCAGTGTAAAATTGCAAAACTTTTGTTGAGTGCCTCAATACGTAATTATATCCACAAATGCCGGTTAAAACTTTACTGCGCAAATAGGAAGTCTTATATTAACAATGTCCAGATGCAGTGTCTACTTCTCTGGGCTTGGAGGCATCTGTGATGGACTATTGCGCAGTGGAAACATGTATTGTGGTCAGACAAATCAATATTTCAGGTGTTTTGTGGAAACAATGGACACGGTGTGCTGCAAACCAAAGAAGAAAAGGACCATCCAGACTGTTACTAACAAGAAGTCCAAAAGCCCATGCTCTGTCATGGCATTTGGTGGTATCAGTGTCCTCGGCAGGGGAAACTTGAATTTCTGTGAAGGCACCATTAATGCTGAAAAGTACACTCAGTACATTTACATGTGCAATTAAGTCGAGCTACGGTAATAGCTCGATTAGGACTGCGTTTCCCAAAAGCATAATCGCTAACTAAGTTAGCAACTAACATAGTTTGTCCATTCATAGTCTGTGGTTCCAACTATGTAAGTTAACATAACATAACATGAATGGCGAGAACAGGCCGTTCAGCCCAACTAGGCTCGCCAGTTTCTTTGTACCATCGTGAATATATCACTTCAGATACTCAATGGCTCAATGGTATCTAGCTTTTAAGTCAAGTCTGCTCTTGAAAACTCCCAAGGTCTCTGCCTCAACAATATGGTCAGGCAAGCTGTTCCACACCGAAATTACTCTTTGGGTGAAGAAATATTTCCGAATATCAGTGCTAAATTTACCTTTAGTCAGCTTCCATTTGTGACCCCGAGTTCTGCTAACAACACTTGGTTGAAGGAATCCTACATAATTCACTTTGTTAATCCCTTTAACATATTTAAAGACCTCAATCAAATCACCCCTTAGTCTCCTTTTCCTAAGACTAAAGAGATTAAGGATCTTCAGCCTTTTCTCATAGCTTTCATCTTTAATACCCGGAATTAGCTTCGTGGCTCTTCTCTGAACTTTCTCTAAAGCCTCTATGTCTTTCTTAACCCTTTCGCAGGCAAATTTTGGCCCAGATGCATACCCCCACGGACGGATTAATTTTGGGTTTTTACCAAAATATGATTGTTATTCAAAATAACAATAAAATAACACCAAATCTCATAATAAGTTTCCCATAACTGACGTTTTTATGTTTTAATCCTCTCCAGAATCGCTAAAATCGTTTGGATCCAAGTCACTCCCGCTCTCTGGATATTCAAACTCATCGTCAGAGTCATTCAATAAAGCAAAAACTTCATCCACGTTGTATTTACGTTTAGAAACACGGCTAGAATGCGGCTATTTTACTCGTCGATGCCATGTTCACATGTCCCACAATTTGACGGGAAGTAGTCTCGATTTAGCGTTTTTAGGAAATCCCATGCCTCGTTCACGGCTAAAAATACAGTGCTGGGTGACCTGAGAGACAGCCAATGGTAATGAGCGTAACTAACAAGGGAATTCCCGCAATCGGGGAATTTAAAGAAGACTTTATAAAACACGTTGGTTAAAACGACAAAAATGTCGCTGTGCCTGCGAAAGGGTTAAAGTATGGTCCCCAGAACTGTACACAATACTCTAAATGTGGTCTGACGAATGTGTTGTACAAAAGAAGCATCACCTCCTTGGATTTGAACTCAATACTTTTGGCAATGTATCCCAGCATCCGATTGGCTTTTTTAACAGCTACGGCACAATGGCTAGAGCCTGTGAGGGTTTGGTCAACAATCACTCCCAGATCTTTCTCTTGTGGAGCACATTCCAGTTTAAAACCTCCCATGAAGTAATCCCGTCTAATGTTTTTATTACCTACATGTACTACTTTACATTTCGCTACATTAAATTTCATTTGCCACATTTCTGCCCAATTCTGAATTCTATCCAAATCATCCTGAATCACTTTAGTGGACTCTAAACTATTTGCCAAGCCCCCCAATTTAGTATCATCTGCAAATTTCACTAATCTGCTCTCAATATTCCTATCAAGGTCGTTAATGTAGATGAGGAACAGCAGGGGTCCCAACACCGATCTCTGGGGGACGCCACTCCCCACCCTACCTAGCTCTGATGATATACCACTGACCACCACTCTTTGTGTTCTGTCCTGCAACCAGTCATGAATCCACTTCAGAATACCACCTGTAACTCCAATGGAGCTCATTTTAAAAATTAGTCTCTTATGCGGTACTGTGTCAAATGCTTTCTGAAAATCCAAATATATGATGTCATAAGCCCTGCTCTGGTCATAAGTCTTGGTGGCCTCTTCAAAAAATTCCAGAAGGTTTGTCAGGCATGACCTTCCTTTTTACGAAAACCATGTTGGCTATCCTCAAGATATTGTTACGTTCAAGAAATAAGTCCAGCTCATCTTTTATGATAGATTCCAATATTTTGCACGCATAATGCAAGTTAAACTGACTGGCCTGTAATTACCTGGCTCAGTACGGTCCCTTTTTTATATATTGGTATTATATTGCCCTGTTTCCAATCATTTGGTATTTCTCCAGTTTCTAAAGACCGTCTAAAGATGGCAGATAGCGGCTTAAAGATGATCTCACTAACTTCCCTGAGCACTCTAGGATATAAGCCATCAGGACCCGCCGCCTTTATCTGCCTTTAGTTGATGCAACTTGTCTAATCTGACGTTATCCCTAACCTCAATTTCCGCTAAATAATCTTGAGCATTGGACAAGCCCTCTGGCGAATAAAGACCCGCTCTAAGGTAAAATTCTCAACAAAGTAACCATTTAAGGTGTCCATAATATCCTTATTATCATATAGCAGCGATCCATTTTTATTCTTTATGCACTTAACCTGCTCTTTGACTTTCCCTTTTCTGCTACAGTACTGAAAGAAGCGCTTAGGGTAAGTTTTTGCCCCCTCTGCAATTTGTCTTTCATACAGTCTTCTAGCATTCCTCAGCTCTTTTTTTTGACCACAGCCCGCATTTTACAGAATTCGGCCTTAGTAATCTCATTGTTATCCTCTATGTACATCTTATAAAGATTCCTCTTTTCCCTCAAACTCCTACGAATAGCTGCTGTCATCCACTGAGGATTCTGCTTTTTCAGCTTACTTTTGGACACCTTTGGAATGAATTTACATTGTGAATCAAGTAAAACCCCTTAAATCTTTCCCACATCTCATTTACAGACTCACAGTCCAGGAGTGTCTCCCATTTTGTTTCACTTAGATATGACCGCATCCTGTCAAAGTTTGCTCGCCTAAAATTAAAAATTTTTTGTTTTTGGAGACACCTTTTTTGACTTCCCATGAAACCTCAAAATTAATAGTAGAGTGATCACTTGTCCCAAGTGGCTCCAGTACCTCAACATTGCTAATTCTATCTGGGTCATTACAGAGCAGCAAATCTAAAATTGCCTTCTCTCTTGTAGGTTTATTAACATACTGCACCAAAAAAATTATCATTTATGACATCTAGAAATTCTTCCTCCCCCTACCCTGTCCTTTCACCATTTCCCAATCAATACCAGGATAATTTAAGTCTCCCATAATAATAGTCCCTCCTCCTCTACAAGCTTGCGTAATCCTCTTAAGGAGCATTTCATTGACTGTACTGTCCAAAGCTGGTGGTCGATAGCATACACCTATGTTTAAACCAGTCTCGTGTTTGCCAGTGAGCCTGACCCAGATATCTTCACAAGGCACGGAATATTCAATTTCAGGAATTTCCTGCACATTTATGTTTTCGTTCACATGGAGTGCTACACCCCCTCCTCGCCTATTACATCTATCCTTCCTAAAGAGCTTATAACCTTCTACATTAAATTCATCTCCATCCTCTTCACTAAGCCATGTCTCTGTAATCCCAACTATGTCATAGCCTTCACTAATCATAACGGCCTCAAGTTCTTGAAATTTATTTTTTAATGCTTCTTGCATTTAGATAAAAACATTTCAGGTTATCATGAACGCTCTTCCCTTCGATTTCCCTATGCGCCTGCTGCTCAAAGCCCCTCACCATGCTTTTTTTGCTTTAAAAATATATCATCAATAGTGCATGTAACGCTGTCAGCTTCCATCAGGGCAGTCTGCATTTCCTCTGTGTAACACTCTCTAACCTCCCTGCCCCCCAAGTCCCAAGTTTAAATAACTCTCTGCTACCCTCAACATACGCTGACCCAGTGCAAAGGTACCCCTCCGGTTCAGGTGTAGCCCATCCGGCTTGAACAGGTCACCCCTGTCCCAGAAGTAGTTCCAGTGCCCCATAAACCTATACCCCTCTTTCCTACACCAGGTTCAGTAGCCACGTGTTAAACCTCCAGATAAAATTCTGCTTCCCTCTGCTTGCACGTGGTACCGGTAGAATCCCGGAGAACACTACCGTGGAGGATCTGCTCCTAAGCTTTTCAGCTAATTCAACAAATTTGCTTTGCAGAACCTCAAACCTACCCTTACCTATGTCATTAGTCCCAACATGGACCATGACAACTGGATCCCCCCCGCTCTGGCCAGGAGCTTGTCCGACGCTCCAGGAGGTCTCCTACCTGGGCACCAGGCAGGCAACACACCGCACTGAGACTCCTTGTCGCGCGAACAGACTAATCTGTCTATTCCTCTAAGTATTGAGTCCCCCACTATCAATAACTCTCTTTTCTGAGGGGTAGAGGCCAACAGGGTGCCCTGCTGCTCATCAGTCCCCTCACTCTCAGGGTCAGGGGCCAATTCGAGTTCCTGCAAGGGCCGGAATCGGTTGGACACCTCAACCACTGGAGGAGCTGTCGCTGCACGGTGTGCACGCCCTTTCCTGCGCTGGACGCCCTACCGTCACCCAACTTTCTCTCCCTGCCTGCTCTGGGGTCCCCACACCACCCTGCTTTGGCGTACAGACCATTTCTCTAAACGAAATACTACTTAGTTCCTCTAGGAACTCTACTGATTATGAACTATGTCGTGCCGCCTAACTGGCCCTGAAGAACAAGGATCTTGCTCTCCAGATGCTCAATTAGCTGGCACCGGTGACAGACAAACCCACCCTGGAAATCTCTTTCCAAAAGTGCGATCATCCTGCAACCATCACATAGTTTTGGCCACATTTTGAACCCCCTACCTAATGACCTCGCTCACCCTAGATAACAAAGAAAATTACTAATGCCGAGACAGAAGTTCAGGAACCACAATTTATTAATTAATTAACCTGAGAAGCCCTAAGCAGCAGTCACAATAGAAACCGCGGGGAAACTATGTGAATGGATAATAAGCCTCTTTTAACAGGGGCTTAGTTTTAGTGAACAGAAATGAAATACCAAATTGAGAAACTCTATCGATAATAAGCACTCCTAATAAGCCAACTTGAATTTATCTAGACCCGGTACTATTAATATACTAACCTAAAAGTCTCACAGGGCTTAGCTGAGAACCCAGATAAAAAGACTGGCTATACTACGCCCAGGAGAAACTGGAGGAGGGAGGCGGAGCACTCGGTAAAAAGCTTTTCGTTTAAATTCAAGGGTAACCGAACGGACGACTAAAGTGACTGCTGTCCTACTGACTAAATACTAAATCTCAGATCCCCAGCCAAAAAGCAAACAGTAACTATCTAGCTAGCCAGCCACAAATACAACCAAGAGTAACCGAGATAAGAGTTAAGCCTCGGTTCCCTTTAATTAAAACGGACCGAATAAACAAGTCGTTTACTTCGTGAGCTTAACTATACACGGTACCTCCCCAACAAGCTGTCGCTGAGCACTCAAACAAACAGTTAAACTTTAATCAGCTGATCAAGGCACCGCAACCGGAGGAAAATACAAAGATAACGTAATTTGCAATGTGTTTAATCAGAAGAGCCCTTCGATGATAATAAAATGCGAAAAAGACAAAACCCCGGTTCGCGTTAATATTCAAGCTTGGAAATGCGTTTATGCGGTAATGCGGTCAGGATAGAGAACGAAGGGGACTAAAAAACCCCCGTGAACGTCAATATTTATTGGCTAGAAGACTGTATGAAAGGCAAGCGACCAAGTATGAAACCAAGCCAGATAGTTAGATATCCCGGTAATTTGATATATTCCTGGCGTTGAGAGCGCATAATAGTTCGTTAGCTAAATCAGCTACAGAAAAAAGCAGGCGACAGTGTACCTCAGTCCTTGAAAACAACTCTGACTTACTTTGTATATCACACAATTCACTAAGTTAGACAATTACTTCGGCGTTTAGTTTATTCTTTAAATTTAGCGTTTAAATTTATTTTACTTTACCTTACTTTGCTCCCGGAGACTGAAACCCCTCAAAAAAAAAACCCCAAAAAACCCCCGTCGCTTTTGTTTGACCAGATTAGCGACTTAATTTGGCTGTTTGCTCACCGAGTTGTTAAAGGGGGAAAAAGGGGGAAAAAAAGATGATGGAGGAAGATTCTCCCTGCCCCTAATGCGACAAAGGTTATACCTCGGGAGCAAATTGTCTAATCTCTAATACTGTTTGAGCCTGACCACACAAATTAGTTTCAGATAACTCCGTTTAAACAAGAGTAAAACTTCAGATTCGATCCCGCACGTCTTCCTCTGTCTCAACTCAAGCATAATGAACACCAACGAACAGCGCTACAGCACAGCCAAGAGGTCAGAGGTCCATACATTGGTCCATCATCATCAAGTTAGCATCTGTACTTTCGGAAAATGCACCCCCGGGCTTCCCGTGCAGGTTGGATGCAGGTCAGGGGTAAAGACAAGTGGGAGGCACTTGTTTGAGTTTTCCAATGGTGAGTGGAAGGAAAATTTCTGGAAGACGCACAAGTCATGCAATAAATTATGTGGATTAATGAAAGAAGTTTTGAGCCCCCAAGGCATGACTGTTGAAGCACCAACACCCTTGCAGACGAGGATTGATACTGTTCTGTGCAAACTGGCTCGTTGGGCAGAGCCCAGAGCTGCTCCAAATCAGTTTGGTGTTCACAAGTCCACAAGACATCCAGGGCCAAAGCCCTATTCGATGAACTGTAGAGCATGCACAAAGCGCAAAGTCCAGTTTGGTTTGATTCAAGCCTATACATGGAGGAATAATGCGACTAGTTCCCACATTATCTGGGTGTGTTTGTCTGACAATTAGAAATTCGAATTAGTACGATTTCAGTCGGAATAACATGTTTACATGTATTTTAAAAGTCTTGTTATAGTCAGAATAACACTTTAATTTGATTTTGGAGCAACAAGTCTTCCCCTCAAGACAACATCTTTTCTAGAAACGCCCGTGTATATTTCAATAAGACTATGCAAAAATGCATTACAATGACATGGCTGTGTGCGAATGCTGGACTGACCTGACAGCAGTCCTGACTTGCCCCAAATAAAAGGACTTGTGACACATTTTGAAATGCAAAATGCAACAATGCAAGTTACAGCAGCCCCTAAAGATTTATAGTGTTGCGAAAAGAAATGGAAATACAACCCCAATTCTGAAATAGTTGGGACGAAGTGTAAATTTTGAATAAAATCAAAATGCAATGACTTTCACATCTCATCAGCCAATATGTTATTTACAATAGAACATAGATGACATTTCAAATGTTGAAACTGAGACATTTTACATTTTTATCCACAAAATGAGCTTGTTTCAAATTTTCTGGCTGCAACAGGTTTCAAAAAAGTTGGGACACAGGAAAAAAAAGGGGGCTGAAAAAGCAATTAATATCCTAGAGAATCAGCTGAAAGAACATTTAGCAAGTAATTAAGTTAACTGGCATCAGGTGTGTCACATGATTGGCTATAAAAGGGATGTCTTAGAGAGGCTGAGTCTCTAAGAAGTAAAATTGGCCAGAGGCTCTCCAAACTGTGAAGGCTTGCATAAAAAAATTGTGGAATAATTTAAAAACAATGTTCCTCAATGTGAAATTGCAAAGGCTTTGAAGGTTTCATCATCGACAGTGCATAACATCATCAAAAGATTCAGAGAAACTGGAAAAATCTCTGTGCAAAGGCCGAAGACCTTTACTGGATGCTCGTGATCTTCGGGCCCTCAGACGCTACTGCATCACTCACCGGCATGATTCTGTCATTGACATTACTAAATGGGCCCAGGAATACTTCAAGAAACCACTGTCTGTAAACACAGTCTGCCGTCCCATCCACAGATGCCACCTAAAACTCTATCATGCAAAAGGAAGCCATTGTTGAGCATGATCCAGAAGCGCCGTCGTGTTCTGTGGGCCAAGGCACATTTAAAATGGACTGTGGCGAAGTAGCAAAGTGTTCTATGGTCAGACAAGTCCAAATTTGACATTCTTGTTGGAAATCATGGGCATTCTGTCCTCTGGGCTAAAGAGGAGAAAGACCACCCCTCCTGTTATCAGCATTCAGTTCAAAAGCCAGCATCTCTGATGGTATGAGGATGCATTAGTGCATATGGTGTGGGATATTTGCATGTTTTAAAAAGCACAATGAATGCTAAAATGTATATAAAGGTTTTAGAGCAACATATGCTCCCCTCCAGACGACATCTATTCCAGGGAAGGCCTTGTGTATTTCAGCAGGACAATGCAAAACCACATACTGCAGCTATTACAACAGCATGGCTTCATTGTAGAAGAGTCCGTGTGCCGAACTGGCCTGCCTGCAGTCCTGATCTTTCACCGATTGAGAACATTTGGCGCATAATTAAATGAAAAGTCTGTCAAAGGAGACCCGAAACTCTTCAGCAGCTGGAAGCCTGTATTAAACAAGAGTGGGATCAAATTCCAATGGCTAAACCTCAAGAAACTTGTCTCCTCAATGCCCAGACACCTCCACTTTGTGTTAAAAAGAAGAGGGGATGCTACACCATGGTGAACAGGCCCCTGTTCCAACTTTTTTGAGACCTGTAGCAGCCATCAAATTTGAAATGAGCTCATTTTGTGGATAAAATTGTAAAATTTCTCAGTTTCAACATTTGCTATGTTATCTCTTTTCTATTGTGAATAAAATACTGGCTGGTGTGAGTTGAAAGTCATTGCATTTTGATTTTATTCACAATTTACACTTTGTCCCAACTATTTCGGAATTGGGGTTGTATTATAGAGTGGTAAATACTCCACTGTCCCAGCTTTTTTTGAGACACGATGCAAGTATCAAAACTGTCTTGTTTATTTTGAGAAATCAATAAAATTCATGCGGTCAAACATCAAATAATGTGCTGTTGTATTTTTTTCAACATAATACAAGTCAAAGAAAAAAAATCATTTTTCTGTATTAATTTTCATGAAACATACCATCCCAACTTCTTCTCATTTGGGATTGTACTTGTTTCACTGTTTTTTATCTTAATACTTTTTTCATCTCAGATCTAAGTAAATTGGTCCTTTCTTGCTGTTAATGATGTTATCATGGTGCCTACTTGGAAATAAGTGAACAGTGTTAAAAGCTATTCTGATTTTGTAATAATTTTAAGCTAAATCATCATTAAAATGGCAGTTTAACACTAATGTGACCACTGGCATATTAGTCTAAGTTGACTAAAATTATGGGCATTTTTAGTCCACTGAATCTTGAGGATAAGCAGTCAAGAAAAATATACTTGTTTTGCAATCACTCTGTACATTCTACACATATTTCTCAGGAATTTTCTATTTATTTTCTACTTCTGTAGCTTTTATCATGGTCTAAACATATCACCTTTGTGGAAACATTTTACTGTTGTGAAGGTAGTTATATGTAATATGACAGTGATATCTAAGTTGACTCATGAGAGCTTTATCTATTTAATTCAAATACAAGTAAAAACGGCACAAGAATATGAATTTTTGCAATAAATTATGCACTTCCGTCGTGTTGACGTGGGTATGCAGTGTTTTTCTCTTGCATTTGTTTTATGAGGTTTTCGTGTTTTTGAGTTTGCATCGTTTCTGTTTTTGCAGCACGTTTCTCAAATTGGAGATGTTTTGGGCCGCTGCAGCTGGTTTGTGTTGAGGTGGATATGCAGCATTTTTCTCTTGCATTTGTTTTTGAGGTCCCTGTGTTTTTGACTTTGCATCGTTTCTGGCTTTTGCGGCGCGTTTCTCCAGTTGCAGATGTTTTGGGCCATCACGGCTTGTTTGCCATTGTCGGCCACCATATCTCTAGCTCCCGGAACCATTCCAGATGCAGTACAGCAGCTTTGGGTTCTTGTCTCAAACACTGGCCTGCACAAACTGCAACATCATCTCACCAACAGCCAAAGTCACTAACGCTGCAACAGCTGCCCACGGTTAGTGGGCCAGGTCGTATTCCCCCGTGTATGCAACCTCTGTTTTCAATCTTTTCGGCCTCTTGTATCCCCCCTTTCTTCCCTGTCTTTGCAGGCTGCACTAAAACCCTGAGCACATCATGCGTCCTGTCGTCACCGTATCCTTTACTCTCCACCTCTTTGCTGCATTAAAAAAATCAAATGCGGTTACTTTAGCTCCTTCAACCTCTAACATATTCATTGCAGGCAGTTCCAATTGTGGAAGAGCAAATCTGGCAATTCTCTTTCCGACTACCCCCCTCCCCGACCCCCACCCCACCCCTCCCTCTGGCTAAAATCCCTATGTATTTTTGCTATGTACATGTTGCTAACACATTTCCTTTTATCGTCGCTACATCTGCCAGGATAATACGAAAATTCTAATAATGAAATTGCACACCGATTGTTTCCCTTCGTCCCCTTCCCTCATTCCCTTTCGTCAGCTCGTGTTTATCGTGCTTATTCCTGCTCAAGGTCGATGGGGGGCGGGACCCTATCCGGGCATACAGTGGGCGAGAAATACTGGGCGGAATACTGCCGAGATCAGTTGTGCAGTGGATGAGCATACATTCACAAGGATTCCTCAGGTAAAAATAGACGGCTTCCAAAATTTGAGTCAATTGTGTCACCATACTCGATATTTAGCAGCAACCCATGGAGAGTGCACAATGTTTTCTATTGATATTTGTTGATATCCTATTCGATAATTGCTTTTGAATTGCTTTTTCAAGGCATATATTCACCTTTGACTGTTCTCAGGACAATGGTTTCCACGACCAGACATAGCAATGCACCAACAAACATCACGTTAGGGCAAGTAAAATGTATGTTTAAAAAAGAAAAACTACAATATTCTACGAGTCCTACCATAAGTAAACAATTCATTTTCAGAAAGAACAGCGAGGGTAAGGCTATGATAAACCGAAATATAAACAAGCAATTTTCACCAGCGGCAAACTAGAAAAAATTATCTAATTTTTTTCTTGAGTTTATATGTGGTGCTGTGTATGTGTCGGTTTTATGACAGTTTTCCTTTAAGCTAATGGTACGTGCCAGTGAGATGACTAGCAGAGGTTATCACGGGAGTTCAGCCATGAGTTTATTCATCAGATGAATCCACAAAAAGGCTGAAAGGAATAATGGTAATAATGGTAGGTTACAATAAAGAAACTAAATTTTTTAATGGGGCATCTTGACAAATATCTAAATATTTCAATAACATAGAGATACCAGGTGGAACTGGGATACGCTTTTGCAGTATTCGCTCTTAGCAAAGCATCAGAAGAGAATTGACTGAGTCAAGCGAAGGGGAATAACCAGTGGCCATTCTCATTATCCCATCCACCGTTTCATCACTAGGAGAACATAACAAAGTAACATGACAACAACATGATGTCGCGGAAGTGAGCCTTTAAGTAGTTATATATTTAGCGAGTTAGTTTATATAGTCTATTCTATCGTCTTTGAAACTAAATGGTGGCAGGTTCTATAAATAACTAAAATTTCCCTCTGGAATCAAGCCAAAGGATTTTTTTTCTCGAGAGTTTATATAACGAACAGTTTGATGCACCGTAAAAACAAAAAAAAAAAAAAAAAAAAAAAACAAGTGGTGCCAGGCAGTATATACCTTTCCCAACCTAGCAAGCATTTCAGTGCTTTTGTGTTGACTCAGTTTTGACAAAAAATAATTAACTTTTTTTCTCCATATTTGAGGAAATATAAGATATCGTAGCCTAAATGAGTTGCCACACATCAAATTTTGGCGTAATCGGATGAAAATTCACGATTTTGTGTACACTCAAAAATGTTCTACCTGACTCCCCGAACATTTATTTCCCATTGCCGAGGAGCTCCCATGACATATTTTAGCATATGAGAGGATACAGAATTTAAAGCTGTATCTTTGGAGCATGGTTTTAACTTGATCCAACTATTACCACTGAACTAGTGGTTAAAAAAAAATTCTAAACTTTGGCCTTAATCTCTGTCGAACTTAGGCGTATGTTTTCCAAAATTTGATTGCTTGTATTCTGGACCTTGGCAGACCTTTGTAGCAAGTTTGGGCATGATGGCTGCAATATTGTTTGTGCTAAGTTACCAATAAACAAATAAACAGACAAACACATAAAACTAAAAACAAAATTGCCACCGGAACAACATAATACCTGAAAATAAGCAGAGAATCTCACCAGGGGTTCATCTTCAAGGATGATTGAAGGATATGGTTGAATAAGTTCACCAAATAAAACCCATGACCTGCATAATACTGGAATATGGACAATACTAAAAACAGCTTCTTCATTAAGCTAATTAACAAGGAGCACTTTACTGTAAAATGTTACAACAAATATGATCAGCTCTGAACTGAAGAGCTGCAAGTTTTTTTTTAAATAATTTTATTTCTGTTTTCAATAAGAAGTAAAAACTAAATAAAAATGAACTGAAGTTTGCATTTCACAGATGAGTATATTACAGAATGAGTCCCGGAGTGCAAGACTTTGAAAACAATCAATCATAATGTGTCAAAATGTAAGTCTTGCTGTGAATGCACTTGGAGTTTCATAAGTACTTTCCACAAGATTTCCTTCTCAGCAACCCATTCTTTACATCATTGCAAGCACTTACTGACGTGTAGCATCTTTTAACACCACTGTTATGCTGTGTCAGTCCTGAATACTTTTGATAATTCATTTCATGCTTTGAATTCCCTTAAGCAGTGCTCACAATCGGAGCCTTTTCTCTGAGCTAGCTTAGCCTACTCACAGCCAATGGATAAAATCACGTGCATCAACACTGAACGAGGGTTCTTCTGGATTCCAATCATTTCTCTACCTGCACACACACACACACACACACACACTGACCCTAATCTTAACCAAATCATGCCTAACCCTAACCTTAACCTAACCTCAATTCACACCTGACTCCTGACCTGAACCATGACCTTAGAAATGACATTTCGCCATATTAGGACCAGGCTTTGGTCCCCATAAGGACTACTGGTCCTGACAAGCTCAGTATTTATACTGGAAAAGGTCCCCTATAGGTAATAAAAACATGAAGACATACACTCTCATACACACACGCACACATGCACCATGAGTGTACATGCAACTAATAGGCATCCATGCATGTATCCCGCAATGCAAGAACATACTGCATGCACATATATATGCATGCACACACAGACAATTTCATGTAGATAGTTTTGAATATGCACATGCATGCATCATACACATACAGTGTAGTATTTGCAGCAAAACTGAGTCATTACCTTTCCTGTTATTTCCTCCTACATTGTGCTGATGTCACACCGCAGAATGTGTTGGACTGTTGTTGTCTTTAGTGGCCCCAGGAGGACAAGCTCAGCTTGGTACAATTAATATTGATATCAAACATCATATCTCCCCACCTTGACTCTAACCTCGCTGCTTCATAATTCACATTTCACAATAGCTGAAAGATGTCAGTAGTTTCATCGCATATTTGTTTATCTGTTTGTGCGAGTGTTGCATGTGTGCAGGTCCAAGCTTACAAAAAAAAAAATTTGCAAGTTTTTATTTTTGCAGACCACCAGAGTATGCTGAACACACCCACTTCTCTTGGCTTTGACGTGAATGAGATGACACAAACTGGTGCGGCCAGGAAGTTAGCTCTTCAGCTTGTTTATACGGTTTACATTGCACTTTTGGGGGAAAAAAATGGTTCCGTAACAAACTCTGTGATAGAGGAACTCTCTAGAGTTGAGAGGGGCCGGTTAGGCGAGACATCTCAATTTGTGAACTTTTGCACTTTTCACACCTGTAACAGCGGCCTTCGTAAAACTGAACAGGAGACAGTTTCCCGGCACGGTCAAGCCAAACTTTTTTTTATGTCAGTGTATGTAAAAATCTCACTGCTTCACATACAGAAGGGGAACAAATTAAAGGGAAAAAACCTGAGTGCCTGTGTGGACAAACATACGCAAATGTTTCTCTTCATTTTCCTGGCGTGGGTTGGGTTCACTGGCCCTGTTGAAGGTGGAGGGGGTTACTGCAAGTCAATGCAGAGGTATTGTGATCACCTCAACAGCCAACGATGATGGGAATGGTTTCCTCCAGGATGACAATGGCCCAAGCTCCACTGGGCACAAAGGGTCGCTGAATGGTTTAAAATGCAACTATGGACAACACTTTTAGATTCTAAAATGTATTTGCATTGAGCCAGTTACTCTTCTGGGAATTATTTATTTTTCTTTAGCCTGATGGAAAACATACATACATCTCTTTCACTTCAGTTCACCCCTTCCTTTCAGGTACCAAGAGCACTGGTGCCAAAAAAGCCTGGGCACACATAGCAACCTTATTCCGCAAATGGCATTCTTGCACCACTGGGCAGCTCCCATGAGTCTACAGAAACTGTACAATAACAGAGCTAAATAAAACCCTGAAAGTCACTTGGCCATGTTTCAGATTTGGATGATTTCCTGGTTTTACTCTGCGTGGTCATCCCACTCACTCATTAATCCTGCTTTGTGAAACAGGGCTCTGAGCTGCTTCTGCGTGGCAGGGGATTCGTCTCTCAACATCCCGTGATGAAAACACCCAGAATTCCCCCGTGAATAGCAGCTGTGCCTGGGAGAAGTCAGCATAGGACGGGGGCGGGGCAGAGGGAGCTCACAATGAAGCTTGTGACTTTACCGCAGAAGTGGAAAGTACAAATAACCTGTACTCACTCAGAGCATGGCTAAATTAACAACACATTAACCCCTTGAGCACTGAGTGTTTTTTTTTTTTTTTTTTTTTTTTTTTTTTTTGGTAAGGTTGCGATATGATAAAGTTTCCAAATTCTGCATTAATAATTGAACATAATAATCCATAAACACAAAATTTTGCCATACTTGACATTTTAAGGTTTGACTTCTTAATTGCATCAAGGCTGTATGTCTGGCTTTTTGGAAAGAGAGCAATCTGTGGTTTTACTCATTTTGTCAAACAGTTGTTTTTCCCAGGTGCACTCAAAGGCCGTTTGCCACTTACAGTTCTGTCCTGGACCTGGCCTTGGGCCCGTCAGGCACAACAGGTCAAAAATTTTATAGCAACAACAAAGTGACACAAACACTGACACAGTTAAACCCAAATGCACATGGGTCGGCCACACCGAACGTCAGCGTGTGAGTACATGCATGTGTTTGTGTCTGTACAGGTCATTACATGTGCCTACCCTAGCATATGCAAATTTCCCTCTCCCGCCATCTTCCTCCTTCTGTGTGAGATTAGACTTGAAGAGTGGTGGTAGCACATAGCACTCCGCAGGCGGATCGGTGTTTGGGGGGTAGGGGGGCTTCTGGAATACCCACAGTAGATTTGCCTTTGCTGGGGAGTGTCCCACACATGATGTACAGTAGTGGCTTTCACATGACCAGCGGCAAACAAAATCACCCCTGACTGTGACCTTTAAATCTCCACATCATGACTCATGTCCAGAATTGTGAACACAGCTCGAACATAACAGCAGACAATCCAGCCTGTCTTCATTGCGATTGTAATTCCTGTTTTCATTCCACAGCGTGAAGATAAAGTACTTCCTGTTATGTTTCTTTTTATAGTCTCTTCATTTGCAGCTGTAAAGCAGAATTGAGGAAATGAAGCACAGATGCATATGAAAATGTATGGGAATAAATATATTTATAATATTATCATTGATACATTTGTTATATCAAGAGCACATAGACAAAATACACTGTACATAGTGTCTACTATAACTCTAAAAATAGCCTCTCGCTCTTGAGAAATCGCTTGCCTGAGAGATGCTTTCATTTTCTATCAGATTCTTTTGGGTGGCGAGTCAGCGTGAGATTTGTGTTTCAACATGAATGACCATGGCCTATAAATAATAAGAAAAAGTATGTTAAGCTGCAAGAAATTGAGCACAGCTATGACACAGAAAATGAATCTGTTTTAGCCCAGAAATGATATCAGACTTACTAATGAGTTTATATGTTCTAATTTTATTTCAGCACGCAAAAATAACTCAGTATTTCACCAAAACTTTTGGCTGGCCAGTTACCTAGCAATGTATTGGCTTCTAGTGAGCACCAAAGACATAGTTCCAGGTTGTTAGCAACAATAGCTGACTAGATACAGCACAATTTTGATATCAAATAAAGGACAAGTAATCAAAATATTTAAGTCACTTTCAACAAGCATTTTAGAAAATTAATTATATGAGGACAGAAAACAATTTGGCCGGTCCATAAAAATAATATGAACGGTTTTAAATGCCGACTGGTTTAACGATGGCGGCTATAGTAATGTATGTAATCATCTCAGATGCCTTGTTTTAAGTTAACTAATGCGCTAATGTACCCTATATGTCCAAAAGTATTTTGACACTCCTTGCCCTGGCTCTGTTTTCCATGGCTACCTCAGGGCCCTAAGGACAAATGAAGAAAAATCATTATGGTATAGCATAGCATAATAAGATACAATATTATATATTAGATATTTGTTTAATAGCAAAACATTCTAGATCATTCTGTGCTTCAAACAGTTTTAGGAGGGCCCTTGCCTGCAGCATGACAATACCTCTGTGCACAATCCAAACTTGGTGCGTTAAGGTGGATGTTGAAGAACTTGAATGTCCTTAACGGAGCCCTATCTCATCCTAAATCAAACACCTTTGGGATAGACTGGCCTGCCAACTCTGGGCCGGCCCTAACTGGCCTGCGCTCAACCTCACTAATGCTTTGTTTTTTTTTGCATGGAATTGAAGCAAAGCCCCACGGGTTCCAAATCACTCATAGTGATTTACCTGTGATTTTAGGATTGAATTTGAAATGACCTCAATTATTTTTACAGCTATACATGGTCAGCCCCCACTTATATCTCTTATGGTTTATCCCCTTACGAGCCTGGCTGGAGCATTTCCTCTGGCACAGCCCTGCTTTCTGTTCTGAGATCCAGACTGACACACAGAGGAGACCAGGTCTTTGCTAACATGACTCAAGAGTCTGCAACAATTCACCAGAAAGATCACAGCTTGGAGAAATCATCCCTCATTTTATTTCTCTTTGCTTATTTTTATCTTTAGTTGTATCTTATTTAATTATCTTATAAATTGTTGTAACCTACAGTTGCCATCAAAATTATTCAACTCCCGTTGCAAATTAGGTTTACTGGCAAAATTTACAAACTTTCAACTGTTTGCAATGAACAAATCAAACAAGAACAATTTAAATGGCTCAACACAACAAATATTACAAGTGGCTTCTCCAAATTCAACACAAAATGCCACTTTTAATGACTTCTGCAGGCTCAAAATTGTTCAACCCCTTAATACTTAGTAGAGCACCTTTTTGCTGCTATGACCTGCTGGAGATGTGATGCATAGGCAGATGTCAGTTTTTGGCAGCATTCCCATGGAATCTTAGCCCAGCCCTCATGGACCATGGCCTCCAGTTCACTAATATTCTAGGGTTTGCATGCTGCAACTGTGTTCTTCAAATCCTACCAGAGATTTTTTAGTAGGGTTCAAGTGAGGCGACTGAGGGTGGCACTCTGGAATCTTCTCAGACTTCTGAAATCAAGCCTTGGTGGATGTTGAGGTATGCTTAGGATCATTGTCCTTTTGGAAGGTCCAATGATGCCCAAGCGTCAGCTTCCCTACAGAAGGCATGACATTTTCTCCTTAGATATCCTGGTACTTGACTGAATCCATCTTGCCCTCCACACTTTGCAGATTTCCAGTGCCAGAGGAAGCAAGGGAGCCGCAGAGCATCAAAAAGCCCCCAAAATTCTTCACTGTAGGCAGGGTGTACTTTTCAGCATATGCTTCTTTATTCCTCCTGCAGACAAATTAAATTAAAGAATTAAAATCCTTGTGCATTGAAGTTTCAGTTTCACTTGCGTAAAGGTGGACCTCACCACAAGTAACATGGAAAGCGATTATGACTCCGGACTTCTCGTGCTTCTCTTTACTCAGGGATTGGAAACAATGCATGTGTTTCATGATCATTTAAATTGTTTAAATGAAATAAGAGCATTTGAAATGTCTTTATGCAATTCCATTGCTTTCAATCCCTCAGTAAAGACAAGTGTGAGAATTCCCGAGTCATAATCGATTTCCGTGTCACTAGTGGGGAAATCCACCATAATGCACGTGAAACTGAATAACATAATGCAGGATGACTTAAATTCCACGAGTGAATTTCTTCAGTGCGCGTTGATTGAATAATTGCTGGAACGTGAATGCCACTAAGAGGCGAGAGACTCACGCCGAATGCATGAGACTTGGCATCTCTGGAATGTCTAAGGTCATAATTCATTAATACAAATGCTTTCTATATTCTTACACATTTAATTTTGTGAATGTAAATGCAGCTCATTTTGTTGTACAGCCCTGCTCTTGGAATGAAAAGTGCTATAAATTATTATTAGTAGTAGTTGTCAGGTCTTGCCTCTCCAGACCCAGCACACAGGCCAATTAAGACCTGGAGCGCTGCCATACTCAGCCACACGAGGAGCATTTTAAGATTAAGTTTAAAATATACTTTATTAACATAACATAACATAACATGACATGAGTGGCGAGAACAGGCCGTTCAGCCCAACTAGGCTCGCCAGTTTCTTTTAGCTATTGTGAATATATCCCTTCAGATACTCAATGTCTCAACGTATCTAGCTTTAAGTCAAGCCAGCTCTTGAAAATTGCCAAGGTTTCTGCCTCAACAATATGGTCAGGCAAGCTGTTCCACATCAAAATTACTCTTTGGGTGAAAAAATATTTCCTAATATCAGTGCTAAATTTACCCTTGGTCAACGTCCATTTATGACCCCGAGTTCTACTAACAGAACTTGGTCGAAGGAATCCTACATAATTGACTTTGTTAATCCCTTTAACATATTTAAAGACCTCAATCAGATCACCCCTGAGTCTCCTTTTCCTAAGACTAAAGAGATTAAGGATCTTCAGCCTGTTCTCATAGCTTTCATCTTTTATACCCGAATCAGCTTAGTTGCTCTTTTCTGAACTTTTTCTAGAGCCTCTACATCTTTCTTTAAGTATGGTCCCCAGAACTGTACACAACGCTCCAGATGTGGTCTGACGAATGTGTTGTACAAGAGAAGTATCACCTCCTTGGATTTGTACTCAATGCTTTTGGCAATGTATCCCAGCATCCGATTGGCTTTTTTAACTGCTATGGCACAATGACTAGAACCTGTGAGGGTTTGGTCAACAATCACTCCTAGATCTTTTTCATGTGGAGCACATTCCAGTTTTAAACCTGCCATGTCTAATGTTTTTATTACCTACATGTACAACTTTACATTTCGCAAAATTAAATTTCATTTGCCACATTTCTGCCCAACTCTGGATTCTATCCAAATCCTCCTGAATCACTTTAATAGAGTCTAAACTATTTGCCAAACCTCCCAATTTAGTATCACCTGCAAATTTAACTAATTTGCTCTCAATATTTCTATCAAGGTCATTAATGTAGATGAGGAACAGCAGGGGTCCCAACACCGATCCCTGGGGGACGCCACTCCCCACCATACCTAGCTCAGATGAGATACCACTGACCACCACTCTTTGTGTTCTGTCCTGTAACCAGTTTTGAATCCACTTCAGAATACCTCCTGTAACTACAATGGAGCTCATTTTAAAAATTAGTCTCTTATGCGGTACTTTATCAAATGCTTTCTGAAAATCCAAGTATATGATGTTATAAGCCCTGCTCTGGTCATAAGTCTTGATGGCCTCTTCCTGAAGTAACTTGTACTCTGCATTTAACCCCTCCTATAGTTAGGAGCAGTGGGCAGCCACAGAGCAGCGCCCGGGAACCAACTTCAGTTCTAAAGCCAGTTCCTTGGTCAGGTAGGAGTGTTCCTATAATGCATGTTTTCCTAGGTGGGGGAAACCGGAGCACCCGGAGGAAACCCACGCGAACACGGGGAGAACATGCAAACTCCACACAGATTTGAACCAACAATCATCTTGCTGTGAGGCAGCAGTGCTAACCACTGTGCCCCCGTGCCGTGGTTAGCACTGCTGCTGAGCAGTGGCAGCATGTGTATATATACCATTGCTTTCTCATTGTTCTTTGCAACTTCTCTCAAGCCATAAGCCTGTGTAGCTTAGCGCTCCGTTTCGCGTGTATAATACTACTGTATCCAACCTTTGATATTAGTGCTGTGCTGTTCCAGCACTTTATAGATACTAGGGAACCTTGTTTCCTTTTCTTTTTCTTTTATAGTAATACTAGTGTTGTTTGTATTACTATAGTTTCTTTTGGAACCACGATTCCTGTTTTGTTTCGTATTTTTGCTTATGCCGATCGCGCAATACTTCAACTAAATCCATCCTTGCACCTGAGTCCAGTCCATGTTTTCCTGGCCTTCGTGCCAACCCTCACAGTAGTAGTGGAAGTAGTAGTATGCACATGTACAATTTTCTGTCATGCTTTGTACTTCTGCATCAGACTAGTGGACATCTCGGTGTGGTATTATGCAGAACAATTTACAAAGCACCAGCCACAAACACCAGAAATAAAATGTTTAAAAAAATTATGGCAGAAGTACGGAAACAGTTTACACCGCAAAATTCAGAGCCAGTTTCCTCTTTGGAAGGGGGAAAAAAGGAAACCGGCCTTTTTCTCAGCAGGAACAGAAAGGACTTGACAGATCGCATTGCATACAGTGGCTTTCATCAGACAACAGTGATTTCCTGAGGTCAGAGGACTTTGATTTGGCACTGGAAGCTCTAAAACGCATAAGGGCAGCTCAATTTTTTATTCATTATTTTACGTCATGATGCTATGGTAACAACCTTACACAAAAAAGCCAGACCTGTTTTTTTTAAATGTTCTAATTAAAATGTTCAAATGAGCAAACTCCAGGTATTCATTAGTCATCACCGCTTTTCCGTTACTTGGTACAAACAAGAGAATGAACATTTTTGAGCCATACAGCAAAAAAGATGTAACTTCGAATCAGGCCCGGGGCCTCTTTGCTTATGTTTTGCATGAGCTCCCCTTCTATGTCAGGATTTCCTCCAGGTACTCGAGTTTCCTAGACACGCACGCCAGGCCCTCAGGTATGAGTGTGAGAGTGAATGATGTCTGATCCCAGCACTGGATTTGTATAGTGTCCTGCCTCTTGTCCATTGACTGAACAGGCTTCGGTCCCCATGTGTCCGTATCCTGCCCAGGAGTAAGCGAGTTTGGATGGATGGATGGATGGATGGATGGATGGATGGATGGATTTTTCAGTGAAGGCATGCATTGCCTGCACATTTCTTATAAATACAGACAGGGCAGAGTTTGGGCTGGAGGTTATGCCATACCTTGAAGAAACCAAAAGAGGATCCAAAATCTCCAAAGCAAAAATATGAGCAGGGGACAACAGCCATGAGAAGTAGATCAGTTCTCACCATGTCTTTATAGTCCATGACATGACATGACTCTGCTCTCAGAGACGAGATATGTGCCTTGTCTATCCACCAAAAATAAGTGTAAATAAAATATTTGAATTGAATTAATCTTGGGAACTTGTGAACCTTCATTCAAACATCAAAAAAAAAGACATAATTTTAAAAAGCATGGCTTAAGCACACAAATCTCTGCACAATGTGAGTAGCTGCGCTAAGGGCAAGCTGCTGTAGAGGTAAGAGCTGGGGAAATCAAACTTTCAAAATGGAATGCAAATTTTACTATGAAAATACTAAAGTGATTCATTCTGTAAAAAGTACCAAAGATATTACCAGCCAGTAATATTTGGAAACAAAAAATCTTTTATCTTGTACCTTTTGCAAACAAGGCTGTAATAATTGTATTCAATGGATGTTTACAAGTCAGAGCAGAATTGATGTACATGACACATTAGCCATAAGTCAGGCCCATGGTTGTTTCCCAAAAATGACGCACACGTAAGCAGTGCCTTCTCTTTGCACATGGGGGCAGCCAGCGCAGTGTGGCAGGTGCCGGTTGAACACTGAGAAGTACGGCGGAGAGGAGACCTCTCGTCAATTACAAATAGAGGGAATGGACAGATGAGGAGGGATTTGGCTGACCTGCCACCAATCTGATAAAATTCCATTTTAATTGTGAGGAAATATTATTATTGACTGCATGCAGTTTAACCACTCCTGAGTACTGTTTATGAAAACATTTTCTAAAAATAAATGAAAAAAAATTCTCATAAATGATATTTATATTCATTATATGGACACTTTTAACATTATTATATTAATAAAAATACTTGTATATATTATATTTCTATTATTGTAGAAGTATTATCTTTTTGTGCGCATTACATGACGGAAAAAAAAAAAACTTTTTATGGTCTGTAGCTTAAAATTCAAACAAAAGTAGCAACGCAAACTGAATTTAGTGTTCAAATGGAACTGAAACATCAAAAAAAAAAAAAAAAAAAAAAAAATCGGTATTTTAGATACCAGCTGCACACTGATATGCTCAGTGGGGAACACTGCGCTAAAGGGGAAAAAAAACACTATTAAATTGAATGGACATAAGCCTTCTGAATTTCATGTTACATTGGTTACGGCAAGTAAATAATAATGTTATTATATGAAAAAAAAAATACCGGAAAACAAATAGAATCTTGGTGTTTATTTCTCCAAAACTGTAAATGCTTCTCAGCAAATGCAGTTTGCTATCTATAAAATGCTCTACATATCAAATAGAACAGGCCTACTGTGTATATGTATGCGTGTGTGAAAAAAAAAAAGCTCAGACTGCATCCTGTCTCTGAAATCTGTCTGACCACAGGACCTCATTAACAAAGCAGTCAATGTTCGTGTTGATCGAGGAATGAGGAAGTTTCACGTACAAAGGTGGATCCAGCGATTGTATGCTTCTTCAGCTGTATCTACCTGTGCCCCCTCATTTGCTTCTAAGAGCCACGTGCACCTGGGGGCTGTAGTCATAGATCCTCCAACACTGTGTCGAAAGAAAACTGTTCAACAGGACTCAGAAATACCATTGGGCAGAGAGTAAAATCGAAAGTACTGAGTGGCTCGTGAACCAGTGGTGCACAAATCCAAACTCAGAGAAACTTGCATTTTCCCAGCACAACATACAACCAGGTTGCTCTGGGTCACTTGCCTGCTACGCTGTACTTCCGTTCCACACACATTGAAATGCCTCATTGATAAAATAAGAATAATATAATGTGGCTGGAATGACAGCCACATCTTTTCAAAGACTCCTTGAACTGGACTGTGCGACAATATCAGAAATGAAATGGGGACGGCCAGCAAACTTTCCTTTGCTCTTTTATTGTGAAGACCAAACCACTATATTACAGAACAGATGCATCGATACCGTCTCTGATGTGATTCATAGAAGGAAACAGTCCTCTGACAGTAGACTCACAAGGTTAATATTGTGAAATATGGCATGGTCTTCGATGGTTTCACGTTGTGGTTGTCTCTGCGTTATTGCTTCCAGGATCATGTTCACTTTTAAAGTCCCCTCTCTTTGGTCAGTACACTGTTATAAAGTTTCACCTTTTTTGTCAGTTAATGTAACTGGCACCTTTTTTGCCAGTCATTTTAACTGTAATTTTAGAGAAAATTCACATTCAGAGTTCCGTGTATGTTAAGTTAAATGCGCGCAGGACTCTACTTACAGTTAAAATAACGAGGAAACAACGCGTTAATTTAACTGTGAAATTCAGTCAGTTTATAACAGTGTACATTCTCTACCACCATGACCCGGCAGTCTTTTCAGATACAGTGCATCAAATAGAAATACTATACAGAAACTTTGTCAAAGTTGTTGAAAATGTAGGAATATACTGTGTTTTCATATCTACTATTTGAGATATGCAGTGCTTGCTCTGAAAAGTGTCATGAATCACTTGCAATACTGCTTAAGTACGTATACAGTGTCATTTTGTTATGTAATTGAAGACCACAATGGAAAATTCAAAATCAAATCAAAAATTCAAAACGATCTTAGAAACAAAGCAATGAAAAAATATGCAAAAAATATAAAATATATAAAATATTATAATAACATTATTATATATTATTATAAATATTATAATAATATATATGTTTCATAATGCTAAATTTGGACTCTGATCGTTTTCCCTTTGTGGTCTTCAATTGTTCAGCAAGTAGTACGCTTCTAACTCATTTGTGAAACTTTGACAAACAGAGGGTACAATTAGCTCATGCTGGATCGCACTTCCTACCCAGCTTCTCTCAAAAAAAATCATGTAATGACATGATCGGCTGAAGTGATGCAGATCTCATCTGACATTATTCTGCTTACACCTACTTTCCTTCCTCATCCTCTTCCACTTAAAGTCACTCCTTTTGCACTTCCTGGGTCTGAAATACTGGCATCCATTGTCCACCAAAACAGGGGCTCATACTTAAAGTGTGCCAAATGGAACAGCAGATAAAGGTTAAGTTACAAACGTATTTAGGTTAATAGAATGTTCAGGAAACATTAACAGATCTTGGCACGAAAAGCTGTTTACCAGCTTGCCGTTAACCTGAGATTCACTGGCAAACTATGGTTTCGTAATTGAGCTGCTTTAAACTTCATGAGTGCAGCATCTGATTGGATCAAAAAAAAAAAAAGCCCAGCCCCACCCCTCACACCCTGGCATCATGACTGCATCTACAGCAGGAAGCCGGGCCTTGCTCAACAAGAAATGGCTGTGGTTTATTCTGGTGATTTTATCCCTGCTGTATGGAAACAATGTGAGAACACCAAGGAAACAAGACTGAGGTTTCCCCAAAGTAAATTCTCATTGACCAGGATCAGCCATGAAGCAAAATGACCCAATTCTCTGTTCCAACGGTGGTGTCCTGTAAAAATAAATAAGTAAATAAAAAACAGAGGATGACCACACTCAAAATCCTTACCTGTCTCAGGCTGGACAGTTTACAAATCCAGTTTAAATATTAGCAGATGTTCCTGTAACAGAGCTTGAATTCAACTTGATCGTGACATCGCTGCTACGCACTAAGCAGACTACCTGTTCAACATTTTCTATCACTCTAGTCCTCAGGAAAAAAAAACAGTTGGTCTGACAAAAGACACTTTTTACTCCTGGATAAGCAAAGCTAAGGAAGGAGTGTTGTGATGAGACTTGAGCATCTCTCACTAATCAATCAATCAATCAATCAATTTGCCGTTAGCACGAGCAAGGGTGGTAAGATGATCTTGGCATGGATTACCAGTCTCTAATTCACAAACAGCTTATCCAGGAGTAAACGATATTATTACTTTGATTTGTTCTAAATTTTTCCAGTAGATTTCAATGCATGGGAAACAATGAGTCATGATTGCTTCAGTTCATTCATGACAGTCAACAATGAATTAAGTTCCACAGCTACAATGACACAGGCCACAGCAGGGCTGCCCAACCCTGTTCCTGGAGAGCTACCAATGCTGAAGGTTATCACTCCAACCAAAGCAAACCACACCTGCTTTCCCAGTTACAGATCTTGACGAGCTGCTAATGAGCTGAATCAGGTGTGCTGAATTACGGTTGGAGCAGAAACCCACAGGATGGTAGCTCTCCAGGAACAGGGTTGGGCAGCCCTGGGCTACAGCTTTATATGCCTTTAAAATTTAAATCCTTCCAATTTGATCTGAGTTGTTAAGGAACGTCATTCCTGGACATGACACCACCCTTCTGTAAGTCTTGCAAATCTGTCAGACAAATGTTCTCTCTGAGTCCTGTACAGTCGATTCAGTCATCAGTCATTGACAATGAGACTGGCAAGATGCCAACACAGAAGTAAAAAGTATGCTGTCACTTTCCATAGTTTACATGACTGACATACACTGGCAGCGCAACCTAAAAAGGTGAAGCACCATTTGCATTAGACTACCCTGTTGCACAACCATTGATGTGCTCCAACAATGCAGTGACGCTTGAGATACGGATATTACAACATCTGCTCATATTACACTGCAAGATAAATGATTTAAAAAATACAAGTAGGAAATGGGAAAACCAGCAACTTTCGACTCTCCCTGGAATTGTGCATGTTGATATTTGCGTGGGTGGAGAGCAGTGTCACAGGATATAGTTCAAAGACATGTTTAGAGTTCAATGTGGAGTGTAAAGGATTTAAAGTTCTGGCACAGAATTTGGTGTTAAGGAGTAACTAGTCTAGCAAGGGTAAATATAGTAAGAGAGTGTTCTGTTACTTCAAAATCATTTCCCATAGAAAACTGAGGAAACTTTAATTTAAAAAGGGAATAAAATGTTTAAAAATAATTAAAAATGACACCAATAAAGTGACATTAAAAACACTGACCTAGTATAAAAGGGACAGTTGACCCTACATTTTTAATGAAATACTGTTTCAGTTCCAGTGTCAATTTTGGATCGGCCCAGGAAAAACTGTCTGGATGATAAAACTAGTTTCTGATGTTGGATTTATAGGTAAACACAGGCTTCAGTTTTAAAGCAGAAATGTACATTAAAAAGTATATGCAATCATCTAACGCGAGCAAGTCTAAATATCTCTACTTCTTATGAGTTTGTTTATTTTACATAATTGAAACTGGATTACAAATGATGTCACTTGATATGTCACGCCTACTTGGCAGAGTGTAGCTGCTCCTCTTGCAGTCCAAAGTTCCATGTTTACATCACAATAAAATTCACAAACCAAAACTTCCCAAGATTAATAATCAAAATTATGTGCCTTCACATGTGATGTCAGATTCCCCCACCCTTTCAGACACACACGCAATTACAGAATGGAGGCAGTGGCTGTAAGGAAGCATTGCATCACTGTTATACAAACATCCCAGTCATGCACGTGAGAAAACATACGTATTTCCCCCTCCTGCTCAGATGCTAAAACACAAACACTGGCTGGCTTCAATAAAAAGAAGAAAACCAGTGCAATTACTCCCACTGTAAATGTCTGCTTGTGTCCATAAAGCCATCCAGAACAGTGCCAGCCAGGAGAAGGTCTAGGGAGGGGTGGGTGAAGTAAGGATAATCCAGATAAAGGGACTTGGCGCTGGGATGGAATGGGGCATGGCAGGGAGCAAGAGGGTGGGGAAAGGGATACCTTTGTACTTACGGTTGTATTTTATTTATAGGTGCCTTTCATGGCACTCAAGAACACCTTACATGTAGAAATAATAAAAGAAACAACAGCGCTGGGCAGAGTAAAAAACAACTACACATGAATACAAAACAAATCAATATACAGAGTGAGTCAAAAAAAAACCATAAACTTTTTAAATGTCCAATTATTATATTCTGTAGCAATGTATACAACATCTCTCTACATGTACGTTTTCAGCAGCTCTTTCTGCTTCTTATGATACCAGTTTGCACCTTGGTAGATTAAACCCATGACTGCTGTGGAACAATTTAAGGAGTTAAGGGAAATTTCTCTTGTGCCAACTGATCAGGCTCTGATACAAAGAAAACAAAACAGAATTCCTCCCGCAGCACATTTGTACGTTTCGTGTCCTATGATATTCAGTGACCAAGAAGGCCCTTTGCCTGGGGGTAAACTGTGGACGAACCATGCTTGGCAGTGTCAGGTCATTACGACCAATGCACAGGCAAGATTCATATGCCTGTTTTTAAGTTCAAATGACTGTGCAACCCATCATGACATGCATGGTCAATTTCATATCCAGCCCTGGTCAGTTGGCACAAGTCAGATTTCACTTGAGTTCCTGAATTGTCCTCAGTGCAGTCATGCATGAAACCTAATGAGGTGTAATTGGTACCAATATCAGCGGAAAGATCTGAGGCAAAAGTACAAAATATGTTGTATACATGTATATAGCTACACCATCACAAAATGACCCGTTAAAAAGTGTATAGTTCTTTTTTTTTTTAACTCACAATGTATAACAGACTAAAAAGCAGTGGGTACTGAAAAATTACATGTAAGCCAGTCTAAAGAGGTGAGTTTTTAAACGGGATTTGAAAGTTTCGAGAGAGTCGATGTCACGAATGGATTGTGGTAAAGAATTCCAGAGTTGGGGGGCTGCATAGCTGAAGGCTCTGAACCCCATGGAGGATAACCGGACAGGAGGTGTGGTAAGGAGCATGGAGGAGAAAGAGCGGAGAGTTCAGGTGGGTGTGTAGTGGTTGAGGAGATCAGAGAGGTAAGGAGGTGCTGTGTTATGGAGGGCCTTGAAAGTGAGGAGGAGAATCTTATGATCTAATCGGTTTTTGATGGGGAGCCAATGTAGTTGTTGAAACTATTAATTAAAATTTAAAGGAAGTGCTGATCTATTGTGTAGTGAAAATGTATTTGCCCACTACTTGATTTCTTCTATTTTGGCGTATTTGCCACTCTTAAGTGTTTCAGAAAATCAAACTAATTTTAATATTAGACAAAGATAACGTGTGTAACTCAACGTGGAAATGAAATCAAATGATGATTTCATTTATTTAAGGAAAAAAGCAAACCAACCCTACCAAGCCCTATACGAAAAAGTAATTGGCTTTTACTTTCTAAATCAACCAAATGAATAAATTGAATCGATATTTGGGTTCAATTTCAAAAGACGCACCCAGACATGATCACCACAAGCCCTGTTGAATCTAAACATCACTGATATGGAACCTGTCCGGCAATGTAAAGAAGGCAAAAAGCAGCAATGATGCCACGATCTAAACAGTTTTAGGAACAAATGAGAAACAAAGCCATTGACATCTGGGTAATTCCGTGTCATGTTGTCTAGGCCTCATATGTTGCCAAAACTTCATCAGATGTTGTAGGCTAATTAGAGGAGTGTTTTGCAACATTTTTTGTAAAAATGATTTTTGGTTTCATGAAAAATATACAGTTTTAATGGAAGGGGGTGTATACTGTCAAAGCTCGTCCAAATTGGAATCATAATTTTAAAGGTATTGTAATGGTTTTTCTGTGCACGTGAGTATGTGCTATATTTGCCTTTGTATAAAATGCCAGAAAGGTTAAAAAGGCGTAAAAGCAACAAGTAAAGCATTGCAATACATTCAGCTACTTTGATTGGACTGGCTGCTATGTTGAGGCAACTGATTCTGCTTGTATTTGAAAGTGCCCTCCATACAAATGCTGAAATTATGCATCAGGGGTGTGGCTAATTAGCATATTTTTCAAACCTTTTGTTTCTCCTTGTAACATTTATATTTATAATCTAATATTTACATTTAACATTCATAATTAATCTATTTACATGATGTTTACATTTGATATTGTTAGATTTAACATTTCATATTTAATATTCACATTTAACATTTATGTGTAGCGTTTTGATTTCACAATTTAATCATTAGATTTAACATTTGATGTTTAGTATTGCTCTAAATCTGGGGGCAGTTCCCCATATAGTGCTTTGGGATTTTGATGAGGCTCACAAATGATCAGCATGTCATTTTATATTACTCGGCATATTTATATGATCCATGTCATTTTATATTCCTCGCATATTTATATGCCAGGGGTGCTCAACCCTGGTCCTGGAGAGCCACAGGGTGTGCTGACTTTGGTTTTCTCCACCCAGTTTAAGCCTAAGACACCAGGTGAGATAAGTTAAGAGTGTAATCAACTGCTTTAATTCATCAATCAAGAGTTGAGTAACACCAATACCCAGCAAACACTGTGGCCCTCCAGGACCAGGGCTGGCCAGTCCCGTTATAGGCTAACCCAAAACATTTATTGGACACTACTCATCAGGGTATATTTAAAAAATTGGCCCTTAAAGATCATTATGAATGAAACCATTCAGATCCGTGGTGCATAATGTTTAAGCGTCCCTCTGCACATCTCAACTAAACATCCATCATAAATGTGATGTTGTGCTCCTTGGGAGAAAGTTTCCACCACGTGCCCTAATTTCTGAGAGTAAAATTTGAGTAAATGCATCACAATTATCTGCCGCAAAAACTTCACCACTCAGGGGCATGTGCATAAAAACAGACCTATATTGACTTGAAATAGACCCATATTGACTTAAATATAACTGTAAGTCAGCCTTCCTATTGACACTTTGACACATCCAAATTCTCTAACGAGCGAGTAACCCTCCTCATTAACGGACATGAGCAGGAAATAGTTTGACAGGTCGCCATGACAAGCAGCGCATGAATTTTCTATTCTATCTAGGAAAGGAGGCAGCTAGCTCCTTTGCTGCTGCCCTCCAGCAAGGAAACACAGTACAAACCTTAAAAGATAGGAAAGATCGAATACAGACAATTAACCTTCGCAGCTTTTTCAATCAGATATGTTGGAAATTTTCAGATAGATTGTGAGGGCTATCTTTGCTGTCGAGTTCATGATGTGGTGACGGAAGGGAAATCCAATTTTTCTAAAAAAAAAAATCCCAAAGTTCCTTTAAAATCTACTTCTCCTTGATCCATGTGATGTTTGCTATCGAGTTCAAGGAAATGTGTAGAGGAAAACAAAAAAAGCTATCTGTTTCAGAGAATTTGGATGCAGCCTTAAATTTTCCTAGTGCATACAGCTTCCCTATGAGTGACTAACATAAGACTGACTTGATTAGCTGTTGAGCATTCCATTATGGGTGAAACAAGACACTGCACAGAAGACAAAAAAATGGCGGTAGCTGTAATAACATTCAGCAGGGGAAGATCCACGCATATTACACCTACTGGAAACCCCTGCCTGTTGGAGAAATACAATGCTGAAAAAAGTGCATTTCATAAAGATAACGACAAGTCTGAGAAAGTAAAGAATGAGGGGCAAAGTTTTATGGGCCACAAAACTCAGAAAGGTATTGTACAGTACCAGTCAAAAATTTTGACATACATCCATACATTTTTTCTTACAAGACATGTTAAATAAAGAAATAGGCACCGTTTATTTTGCAAAAAAAAAAAGATCTAATTCTTAAATCCATCAAACTAACCAGCATTTGCTGTCATATTTGAAGAGCATACTCACATTTTTATTTACTAGAGCAGTTATAGGGCTATAATGAGTTTGCTGCTGAGCGACCGTCTAAGTTCCCAAAGATGTGCTGCACTTGTGGTTTGCTTTTCATCGACTTTTTTGCCTAATGAATTCCAAAACAGCTTGTCTTTAATTTGGCTGTTGGAAAATGGAAAGAGCTTGTTTGTCTGCTTACTTTGCAAAATATGGCTTCCTTGAAAATTCCAAAATTTTGGACACTATTCAAACAAGTAAATTATTCTCTTTTAACTTTTGACTGTTTACCCCTTACCAAATTCCATTTGAGATTATATAGAAAAGTTAAGCTGGTTAAATTTCTCTACAAACAGAGTGCTTTGACATTAGCAAAGTGTGTCTCAACTTTTGACTGGTACTGTATGTTTAAACAATCTGAACAACTTCAGTAGCCAAAATGGTGCTGCCGGTAAAATACATAATACTGTTAGACTTGAAGCCACTGAGCTATCTGTCTTCATAGTTTTCTGGGATTTATGACCCGCTTAAGTATGTTTTCACCCTGAGGCAGGCAGCTCACGTGAGTCTAAGAGCCACACAAACCACTGCTATGTGGCTTTGGGCTTCCCGCAACCTGGGACTGTCCCCTTTACAATGGCCATGTGAGCGGCCCAGAAAGAATTCATATTGAATCAAAAGAACATTTTCCCACTAGGGTATTGACAAACTACGCCCTCGCCATTGTTCTTGTCCCAGTTCCCAAAAAGAAAAAATACAGTGAGGGATGGTGATGAAATAAATAATCCAGCACAATTTTTCAAATACTGGGCTGTACTCTCGCCATGACCTCTGGCACAAGAATGCGGAACCAGAAACTGTAGACTCTGGGTGACTAGTTGGTTTTTGTAACTGAACCTGATGAATAGCAGTGCTCAATGGCATGACGTGCCCAGCCTTCAGGATTATAGGATTCTTCGCTCCCGGATTTGATCTCCCCGGACTTTTCGTCCCCAAATTTTTCAGACCTGGACTCTTCGTCCCTGAGGACTTTTCGTCCCCAGATTTTTAATCCCCTAATGATAAAAAAAAGTGCCACCATTGTTGACAGACGGATGGACAAACGGACGACAGACAGATCACCATGATAAAAGGGTTAGGGTTAGGGACAGGGTTAGGGATAGTGTTATAATGCAGGAAGGGGGCAAAGCATTATTGGGGATGAACCATCTAGGGACAAAGAGTCCGGGGACAAAAAATTCAGGGACGAAAAGTCCGCGGACAAAAAGTCCAGGGGACAAAGAGTCCTAGAGCTCATGTTACACTTCACCAGATCATTTCACTCAGAAAATTAGTCAGGGTGCAATAAGCTGCAATACTTTTAATTTACAACAGTGACCTCAAATCAATGGCAGAAAAAAGGGAATAGAAACAAACATTACAGAGCAGTTTTTTTTTTATTGTGCAGAGGAAGGGGTTGTAGGTCAGGTACTGTCTGAATAGATGACTCTGTAAGTCACGATGGAAGTTCGGCAGAGACTGAGCAGTTTGTAGGGAGGTGGGTAGGACAGACTACCACTGGAGAGCAAGATGAGAAATATACAGTGGTCTGGTTGAGTGACTGGCATTGTGACTGAGGGCAGGGGGACGAAGTCGTCATGTTCCTGCATGATGAAGTGGGCGAGCTGGTGCGTATGGGGTGATTACCCCTTTGCAGGAAGGAAAAGGTTGTCTTGTTTGCTGAGGCATAAGCCAGAGTAAGGACTTTGAATCTCAATCTAACCGCAACTGGCAGCCAGTGCAGGGATCTCAGCTGGGAAGTCACCTGGGAGAACTTGAGGTGGTTGAAAAGCAAACAAGCATCTTGAAACTTAAGTAATTAACAAATAATTACCTCAAAAGCAGAGACCAAACAACTAATTTTGTAAACAATGATCATACCCATGAGCATGTAAAAGCACCAGTCATCACTTAACTCAAATCCAGCTAGATCCAGTAAAGGAAGTTAATTTCCACCTCAATCATCGAGTAAACAGTTGCTTAAATGGTAGCAGTAGTATTCTTCATGAAGTCTAAATTGCCAAATAGATTATTATCATCATTAACCCCATAAAACCTACGGACCAAATATGGGTCCTTCAAATGCAGCTGCTGTATTCAAACTTGCGGAGTTTCAGGCCATTTTTGACCCCAGTCCTGCCTCTAAGCTAATGTTTATCCCCCTCTTCTCATGCCTATAGAGGCACCGGGGAACAATATGTCGATGATGCTTAGTTCCCACTGTCGTGCGCTCCGTTACGAACGCCACGACTGGCCATTCGTAGCTGATCGTGGAACTTCTCTGAAGCTGCTTTCACACCGGACGCAAATTTTCGCACGACAGATTACATTCAAAGTCAATGCAAAAACGCGAATACACGTGAAACGCATGTATTCGCGTCTTTGCATTGACTTTGAATGTAATCTGTCGTGCGAAAAATTCGTTTCGCATCCATTGTGACAGTGGGTTAAAATTTCAGGTTTGGATGCGAGGTGATGCGATGATCACGATTGACAATTAATCGTGTCAATCGTAGGAAATTTTTGAACCGTCCAAAACTTTTCTACGATCAACACGATTGCCACGACTGACCTTAAGATCTGATAGGATCACTATGATTACTCCACGATTAAGACCACGATTTCAATCGTGCCGCGAATCGTGATAGCATGACCGGCACACACGGAAATGAGTGTGAGTCCTCTATATATCGGCGACTGGCAGGACTAGGGTTAAATTATAGAGGATAACCCAATTTTCCCAATGATTCTAAATATGTCCTGCTGAATTTCAGGGAAATTTGTTCTAAATTATGCACAAGATCTACTTAGATATTTTCCATCTAATGTAATGCTATGGCCATAAAAACATGGCGTCCTGAGTGTGATGTAGCTTCAATGAAGCGCTGCAACCAGCAGATACAACGCACGTATATGACATTGTAATACAACGTCAGAAAATGCTTTGTCTTACTCAGAACCTACTTAAGGGCGATCTTAAGTAAAAATTGGAGTTTTGGGGTTAACCAACGAGAGTTTCAAATGGCTAGCATTTCTGGAATTTCCATCGTTTGTCAGTGGAAACAACAGAGTGAGTGACTGTTAGGGACTGGAGACTCCATGCAATCCCACTCGCCTTATCTAAGCTGACAATCACAAAGCTCTCTAAGTTCAGTCATAAGCAATCAGCTAAATTTATTTTAAAAAGGACATGTGATCGAGAAAACATGGAAGATATGATTTAGATATGATAAGGATATGCTAAATACCCTTGTTTGTCCAGTCCTGAAAAGCAGTGTCCAGTGATGTTTCCACTGCTCACACACACACACACACACACACACACACACGCACACACGCACTCACCCACACATAAAATTTGGACTGTCACCCAGCTTTTGAACAATCTCAGAGACAGCTTGTTCATTCTTAATATCTGCCACCTTAAAGGGCATCTAAAGTCGATTCCCATTGTTTTTGTTTATCGGCCAATCAGCGAGCCGCACCTGCGCAAACGAACCAAAATAGAAGGATTATCTACGCATGTACACAAAACATTGGTTTACATGAATGAAATTGGTCATGTGACAATGCAAGATGTCAACAAAGGCAAGTGATTTGTTTGTAAACATTGGACGTTCAACGTCCCGTCTGAGAATCGACTTTAGATGCCCTTTAAGCTGCTCACCAAACATTGGCAGTTAGCCGAAGGTATCAAAAGCAAATCTGTATTACAGAGGAACAGAGATGGTTAACAATGCTAATTATACTTAGTGCAACCGCACCATCTGCTGGCATTAATCAGCAATAAAGTCTGATAAATGCAGGGTGAAAGACATTTTGAATCTGAATTGAACTAGACAGGGGTGCGTTTCCCAAAAGCGTAGCTGCTAACTAAGTTAGCAACTTGCATAGTTTGTCCATTCACAGTCAATGGGTCCAACTATGTAAGTTAGTATCTGTGATTTTGGGAAACGCACCCCAGGTCGGTCGGTCGCGACCAATGGGTGTAGCCCCCAATCGCCCACATGTTCCATTTTTTTTTCTTGTTTTGAGTAAGTTTTTTACCCACAATATATCACTTCATTACAAAAGGCTGCTGCTCATCACAAGATATAGTTCCAAAAATTACCAATTCTACAACTGTACTAGACACTCTGAAGGGTTCAGCTGGAGAGCTCCAGTTTTCTCCTGTGTTCATTTTGGCTTATTTTGGACACAAAATTGTCTGTTATTTAGTTATTTAAGTTTACCATGGCAACCAAAATTGATTGGCGCCGTGTCCTAACCACTGACCATATAAATATAAAAGAAATAGCTTCAAATTTGTGGCTTGTTGAGCGTCCGCAAGGAAATCTCAATGGCGGCGGCAGCGGACGCGTAATGAGGCCATCGTAGCCAACTTCATCTAAGGGCTACGATAACTCTTAAAGGTTGTGCATCATTGCTTTCATTACATTACAGAAATTTAAAAATCAGGACATACCACGTATATCTCACCTGATACAGTTGGTAAATAAAATCAACCTGAATCTGGGACCAAAATACAACGTAGTTCTTTGCAATGAAAACCAGAATAGATACGAACACTCCAAGACATGTCTGAGAACTATTGCATCAAACAATGTATAAAAGGGTTACAGGACTCTTCGTCCCCGGATTTTTCGTCCCTGAATTTTTCATCCCAGGCCTTTTGTCCCCATGGACTTCTCGTCCCCGGATTCTTTGTCCCCGGATTTTTTGTCCCCTAATGATAAAGAAGCGTGCCACCAATGTTGACAGGGTTAGGGTTAGGTTTGGGGTTAAGGGGTCAAGCCTGGGGTCACTCAATTTAAGTACTTCTAAACACTAAAAACACATAAAAATTGAGTCAACTGAAAAAAGCTCAGAATGGAATTTGATTTTAATCAAATTTAATAAGTTTGTTACTGTGAAAACCGTACATTATTGGCGAAAAATGTGAAATATTGTGGCAACAATATCTCAGAAACAATACCATATTTTCCTGTAATTCTTTTTTTGTTCTGAAGCTAATATCACCAGCTATACAATGACATATTCATTCTGGGTATTTTCATGGGAAAATATTTTGAAAAATTATTTGGTCATAGAATTTAAGAAATGGGTGGCAGAACCTGCCTGGCAGATGGATCATAAATACACCATGTATCTACCTACCCAAAAATGGCTATGTCATTGTATAGAACATAACAAACTGATGCTATGGTGAAAATTTCAGAGCAATACCTTGAAAAATGTGGATTTTATGCCTGCCACAAGCCTGATAAACTATGAAATTTTGCAATGCAAGAAAATCGCGTTTTTGTCGCGAAACGAATACACTGGAGGCGTTCACATGATAAAAATCTACTTAAAAGATAGTTTTTTGGTCTTAAAATCACCTTTTATGAATGTTTTGAAAGATTTTTAACAAAATGAAAAAAAAAATATTTTTTCAAGTCTGAACCTAGTCTTGACCCCTTAACGCCATAATGCAGGAATAGGGCAAAGCATTACTGGGGACAAACAATCCAGGGACAAAGAGTCCGGAGACAAAAAGTCCAGGGATGAAGAGTCCTAGAGCCGTTTAAAAGTGTGCACCTAATACCAAACACCACCACACTAACAATACCAGAAATTTAATACTCCATCGTCAAAGTCAAACAGAAAAAAAACCCAAAAAATATTCAAAACAGAATCAATAATTATATTGTAATTTTTTATACTCGGTGGCAAACCCTTTGCAGTCAATGACTGTCTGAAGTCTGGGACCAATAGGCATCACTGAACCTAGGGTTTCTTCCCTAATGATTCTCTGTATTTACTCCTGAAAAGTCTTCTTTTGATTGCTGGCTTTGGTACCGATACGCCTGCCTCTTAGAGAATGTTTTTGATCTGGCCAATTGTCGTGAAGGGGTTTGCTGAACCAGGGAAATAATTCTCCTGTCATCTGTGCTTTCTTTCTTTTACAAATATACCAAAAACTTCAGTTGGCTACATATAATTGTTTCTCTTTTTGTCTGGTATGTTTGTTTTGATTTTTCAGCCTAATAATGGCTTGCTTCACCGGCACTGACAGCTGTTTGGACTTCATATTGACAGTTAACAGCACCAGATTCCAAATGGAAATGTTACTCTTGAAATCAACAGCACAGCGTTTATGTGGCACCGTGATGGTCCAGACCAGCATTCAAGTGCGGAGACAGACTTGCAATACAACTGGTAATTTTTTGGCAGCAGTATGTCAATGATGGGAATGAAACCCAAGAGGGGATAGGCGGGGATGGAAGCCCGGAGAAGAGGAGAGACAGTTCAGCACAGATGTTATAAGCAATTTTTGGGCTGCTGTCATTGGCCAGTGGCTTCCGGTGTGCTGCCAAGATGTTGAAGCGCTTGCCAGCACTGTACTGCCCACAAAGACGAGGGTTGATGCTTGAGAGGAATTCAGTCCCAGTCCTGGCCCCAGCTCAGGGTTGGAAGCTTGTTCCTGACAAACTTGAAATGGTTAACCCTTTAAACCCTAGCCTGTTTTTTAGACCTCAACTTAAAAAATTGCAATACCCAAATTGAAAAGGGCATATCTCTGCAACCATAAGGTCAATTTTAATAATTTTGGTCTCAAAATGAAGGGGACACCTGTGTAATTTGCTCAGATGTGAAAATACTCTTGTTTTTTATGAACCCATTTCTGCTGTTGCTCTTCTTTTGCTGATATCTTGCAGATGCTTTGAAATAGAGTAAAGAGGGGCATATCATTGGTATCTGCGGAGTCTCTGGTTTCATTTGAGCTACTGGTTGTGCATGTGGCATAAAGCAGCAGAGCGATAGCATCGAAATTGTGGTGAGTGGATTAACTAGGTGGCGCTGTAGGGATTTTGGTGTTTAGTAATTCATTTCGTTGTTGTCGGAATGTGTTTGGAGCATGTAAAAATAGCTTATGTATTCTTGTAGCTGAGGTTCTTCTGTTTAATTTGATGTGCAGCTTGACTATATTGTTACATGGCTAATGCTTCATTTTTTGTCATTTCTTCTGGTGTGTTCTTTGGGGGACCCTCGGGTTTAAAAGGTTAATAAGTACATGGTCCAAATCCCGGATACTGACTAGAATTAGAAGCTTGCTCTTGAAAACTTGAGTTGATGAACAGGATGAATTAAGCCAATGTGAACTCAGTCCCAAACCTGGGCCCTGATTCGGATTGGAAGCTTGTTCGAATTAACTAGCGACAAAAAAGATTTACAAGAGACCTTGGCTGCCCCTAAAGTTCTGGTTGTACCAAGACGTATACAAAGACGTTAACCATACATATGGCTAGAATCTTAACGTGAATGCAACTTTACAATCCAAGGACAAGCACAAGCACTGGCAGGCTTAAATACCCATCACTTGCTCATTAGAAAATGAGTGAGTAACGAGATTCAGTTGATAGAGGAGACACGCACATGATGTGCACCAATCACAACATTCATACACCCAATAGGCAGGCACGCTGCTGAATTGTGAGGTAGCACACTAGAGATTCTCATGAGGGCTGTTACAGGCCACTTTTAAATGAAATTATTTAGTAATAAAACACACCTAGCCATGAGCACCCAATTGTCCAAATACTTTTGGTCCCAAAAAAAGGAGGGTCTTATAAAATTGCTGTATAAATTGCTCTTATAAAAATGCTGTAATTCCCGCTCCGTCTATCCAATATCTAATGTGTTGACCCTCAATCTGAAACAGAATGTCCTCACGTTTGACTCATATTTATAATTTAATTTCAACTCGAATATCAACTCGAATAATGGTCAGCAGATAATACAATAATAATGCCGTCAGTGTCCAAATATTTATGGACCTAAGTGTCTAACATTATGTATGACGATCTGAAACCATTTAATATGACTTATTTACAAAAATTGAGGATATCAGGACAAATACCTTGTCAGGCAGTTGTAATGTGTGCTAATGGGCATGTCCAAACAGCTCACTTGCTGCCATTGCTCACATAAAATAAGCTCTCTGGACTAAGTTAAGATGACATACCTCAGTAAACCCAATGATGTACTATAAGTATTTTCATGGCTTCATTGATTGTGACCATGCACGAAACCACCAAGTCCCCAAAATATTCAATATCAAGCCAAATGAACATTAACCCTTTCCAGGGCTACGTTGCAAATCTGCAACATCAAATTGCTAGTTAGCTCATTTTTAGCACAAACATTATTTTCATGTTTTTCACCTTTTTGGTGACACTACAGGACTTCGTTGCATTTTTGCAACATATAGTTCATCAGTAGTCCACTGGATGGCAGAGCTGTGCCCTTTCCAATATGGCAGCCTCTACGTGAAAAGTTCTTCCAGTTTTTTAGGCTCCTATTTCGGGTAAGTACTAGTACAAGAAAACTATGTCCAATTTAGGACGGGAGTGCATAAGTCATTTTTTGAATGTTAATAGATACTACTCATGCCAATTTATGGCTAAAAACTGCATTGATATTTTTTTATAGGGGTGGGTGTATTTTGACATTGCAAACCTGCAACATCCCATAATGCATTGCATGTTGCGTAAAAATCCAAAATAACGTTGTATTATGTTTATATGTCCTCAAACAATGATTTTCACTAAATCTTAGATTTTTCCTCAAACTATAACTTAAGTGGTCCCCGAGAAGGTTAAGTGAGAAGTTCTGTATCTGCATAAGACTGTCACCCATGCATCAGACTTTCTAACCCTTGGGTCAATATTCTGTGGAATGCTTGGATTGCTAATGTTGTAACAGCTTTGAATTTTTAACCAGATGGTCCAAAGTTCAAGTCTGCACAGGCCAGGCAGATTAGTTTTAGCACAAGTTTCTCACAACATGAGTTAACTTAAAAATTCACAAGTTTGACATTACATTTTTATACTCAGACATGGATCCCTTTCCTGCATCTTCAGGCTCATTTCAGAAGCTATCTTACACTCCTTGCTTATCTTTCTCTTGTCAAGACCCCGCTCTTTAGTTTCCTCTCCGCAGGAATAGAAGTAAGCAATGCAAGGCTGAGAAGACAGAGTTACAGAGGGCTCCCCCCACTCTCAGTCTGAAGCAATGTCAATTACGGACTCAGCAGATGCGCGATGTGGATCTCTTGTATGTCCTTACTGAGGCATCATCTGAGCAACTGCTAGCTCCTCACTCCCCCTAAGAGCACTGAAAAGGAAAATTGAGCTACCTTTGAAGTGGGAATTGGAGTGTCTAATGATGAGTGACCTCGTTTGACTTCTAGCTTTTGTGATAACCTCAGAGAATAACAAGTGGAAAGCTGACAGTTGTGGAAAAGGCGGGGACAGAACAAGTCAGAGCTTTGCGCTGCTTCACTGAAGGACAGACATGTTTCCAGTGAAACTGGCATCCTTGTTGAAAAAAATAGAATGCGATCTTCATGAGTTCTTTTTTAAAAAACATGAAAGTAGAGAGCATGTAGAACAACAATCTTTCTTTGATGTTTCACTGCAGTGCAGTTATTTTCCTCTTCACATTCCCTCGTCAAATATGCATTACTGTGTGTGTGTGCACAATTAGAGGAGAAAGATTTTCATTACTGTATGGCTGTTTTTTTTCCATAGGTAAAGAAACGTTATTTTGATAACATTACCGGAGTACCATGATTTGAATACTAGTTTTTTATTTTTGACAAATCCAGTTGTTCGTCTATTTACAACACAAAAATCTTCAGCATGTCAAAGACCCCACAATTATTAGCTGCTTTTGCAGCTCCAACAACTGGATTTCATCTGATTTTGCTGGAGAAGTTTGTTTGCTTTTATAATCTGTATCTTCATGCAAAATTCAGGATAGGAAATATATATTTTCATGCTCTTTACCATTTTCAGTCACTATGTCTTGACACTGGCCTTGTGGGGAACACGAGTCAGTGGAGTAACAGAAGTGAGATGCAAGAGTTAAGCAGATGTAACGTGTGCTGCACTTGTTAACTGTAATTCTCGGCTTGAAGTCACAGCAAAAATAAATAAATAAATAAAAATAAAAAAAAATTCACCTTTCTCCTCAGAGGCTTTGTTCCCCTGTCCTGCAAAACAGTGGGAAATGGCATCATATATCGCGATATAGACATGATCTGCGCGTTGGGCAGACGTCTCATGTTTGCTGGGATATGGCATTTTGTGACGCGATATCAGTCACGTCCAGAACTGGCAGATGCATATAAGCCATCCATGGGAATCCCAGAATGAAGTGCATTACTAGAAGTAAATGCAAACTGGCACTGATTTTATTACCACTAGATGGAGACAGTAACAAATAAGTGACTGTACAATACTGAAAGTACAGCTGATAGTATTTGACAGGACCTTCGTCCCCTCAAACATTCCTAACGGAGATGTTACCTGTATTTTAAGTGAGACTGATATCATGATTTTTTCTTCTTTTTTTAATCAGACATCTGCTTTAAAAGAATAAGCTCAAGAACAAGCACACAATTATTCGCCAAGAATACTTTATTTTTTGAACTATTTATAATATCTTTTTTGAAGGATTTATAATATTTCCCCGCTGAGTCAATGTTTACGAACATGTTGAAATACTAAGTTGTAAGGATAGGCTACAACTAGTACACTATCTTTTGAATTAAAACTTCATTAATGTAAATAGATACCAACATTAAGCTATAAAAATTGAAACAACTAACTTTTTTTTTTTAATATACTTTTTTTCCAGTGTTTCGGTAATATCAAATACGCGAAAATGGGCGCGGCCTTGGTATGCTCTCCAAATGAGCTGTATGCTCTCATCGCACTGCCGTCAAATCAGATGGCAAGAAAGCAATATATGAAAAACGGATGAAGCGGCTCAGTGGAGTCACGGGGACACGCACCCGGCGGGCTTGCACGAGCAGCCTGAGTGGAGACTGCGCTCGAACTGCAGGTGCACGCGCACCTTGCTTGAAAACTTGGCATTGATCATTACGAAAGAACGGAATCCTGCTGCAAGCAAATGATTCAATATCACTGGGGGAAAGAATATTCCAGTTTCCACGCGAGCCTTGCGTCTAAAAGAGTAAATCGTCAGTGCCAGGTGGGTACAATTTCTTTATTCTTGAGGAGCCTATCTTTTTCCTCCTTATTGATGCTGCTCGAGAGCTGGAGAAAAAATATAGATACCGGTATTTGTATTGTGAATATTATATTTCGTGAATTTACTATTGAAACATATTGCTTAGATGAAAAGGCTGAGTTTTAGACCACTAGCTGTGCGATGTGAAGTACTGTTGCGTGCGCAACTTCGTGAACTGAACATCGTGCCTACTTGGTGCCTGCGTACGTAATGTAGCTGATTAATGATGTTAGCCAATTACCAAGAGCACCTCTGGCTTTCCGGATTTCATTGAAAAATTAAAAAAAAAAATCTGTCGTGGAATGAAAGAACTGTAGGTCTACGTAATATCAGTTTATTAATAAATGTGATTCAATTGAGATCATCATAGCCCCAATGAACTCACTGGATTATCACACACTATTACAGAACAGCGGGCGATTTTCAGCAGTAATTGTAGATGAGAAAATCATTACTTTACCTGTTATTCCACGTTTTCATTGCAGAATTGTAAGCTGATTCGTGTTTCAATCATGAAAAAGTAAGTGATCAGTTTTTAAGTGTGATGTATTTGAGTTGTACCTCAAGTAATGTATTTACTTTAATATACAGCATATCTATCTATATGTCTGTCTGTCTATCTACATATATACAGTACACACACACACATACACACTGCCTGGCCAAAAAAGGACCCCCTTGCATTTAAATAAGCAAAAACTTTAGGGTATAACTGAATCATTATTGAAATGATTAATAAGTGGTTAGGATGGTCATGGGTAAGATGTTACTGTGTTTCAAAAAAGGCAAATTTTTGGCCTGCAATCAAGCAAAGAAAACTACTCAGAGATTGTTGAAATCACTTGAACTGAATTAAGAACTGTTTAACACATTAATAAATTCCTGGAGGGGTAGTGATGACCTGTTAAATTTGTGAAAGAAATGACTTTGAAAAAATAATGAATGATCATGTTTGAAGATAAAATGCTTGGTGAAGTCTCATTAAAAAAAATAATCTACAACTGAACTCACGGCTATGGTCACTGGTGACAATAAGAGCATTTCAAACATGGACAATGCATCAAGAACTTGCAGGATTGTGACAAAGCAGCTGTGTGGCCACAAGAAAGTCACTAGTCAGTGAGGCTCTGCTGGAAAAAAGACTTCAGTTTGCTAGGCAGCTGAAGGATTGGACTGTGGAGCAATGGAAAAGGGTTTTGTGGTCTGATGAGTCCAGACTTACCCTACTACAGATCGATGGGCGTATCAGCGTAAGAAAGACCATGAATCAATGTACCCACCGTACATATTGCTCATTGTATAAGCCTCTGGAGGCAGTGTCATGATCTGCAGTTGTTTCAGTTGGTTTGGTCTGAGCTCAGTAAGGTTATACAGTAATAAAATGAAGTCAGCAGACAACCTGAATGTACTGAATGACCAGGTTATGCCATGGATGGGATTTTTCAATACCTGACAGCACAGGCATATTCCAGGATGAAAAGATTCATCAGACCCATATTGTGAAAGAGTGGTTCAGCAGGCATGAGGACTCATTTTCTCACATGCAAAGGCCACAACAGTCTTGACCTAAACCTGATGAAATGCTTTGGCATGGGCTGGAGGGGGCCATTTGGAGCGGTTTGACTCTCCCATCATCAATACTGGATCTCAACCAAAACTTGATGCAACTTTGGTCCAAAAGAAATACTGCAACATTGCATAAGATTGTCAAAACAATGCCATGACAAATGTGTGCCATGATCAAAACAAAGGTGGTCCTACAAAATATTAGAGTATGCAAGTTTTTTTTTTTGGCCCGGCAGTGTGCCTTTGTCCTGATTTCTTCTATTTTTGCTTATTTGTCATATTTGAATATTTTAGATCAGGGCTGCCCAACCCTGTTCCTGGAGAGCTACCATCCTGAGGGTTATCACTCCAACCAAAGCAAACCACACCTGCTTTCCCAGTTACAGATCTTGACCTGCTGCTAATGAGCTGAATCAGGTGTGCTGAATTAGGGTTGGAGCAGAAACCTACAGGATGGTAGCTCTCCAGGAACAGGGTTGGTAGCCCTGTTTTAGATCATCCAACTTATTGAATTGGTGAATTCAATAAGGGCCCGACTCCACACATTTTCAACATGTAGTTGGGCCCTTACCACCTATTCAATTTTATATGTGACAAAGAAAAATTATGCAAATACAAAATTCAGCTTTTAAATGATCATTTCATTTATTAAAGGTAAAGATTTATCCAAAATCTATATCACCCATGTGAAAAAAATTGCCCCTTAATGTAATAACTGATTGTGCCACCTTTTAGCAGAAACAAATGCAATCAAAGATTAGCGATAAGTGACATTGACTCGTTTACATTAATGAGGAGGAATTTTGGCCAGCTCATCTTTGAAAAATTATGATTTACAAGCAAGTCGCCCAGGTCCTGAAGCTGCAAAGCTGCCCCAGTCCATTACGCTGCCATTACCATGCTTTTCTCTTTGTGTGATTCTCTTACTGTGGAATGTTATGTTATGGCATTACACTGGATGTAGCGGGACCTAGGTCATCAATGAGTTCAAATCTTGACTCATCAGTCAGCAGGATATTATACCAAAAATTTTGGAAGTCATGAAGATGTTTTTGGCAAATGTAAGATGGGTCTTTGTGTTCATTTTGGTCGGTAGTGGTTTTTGCCTTGCAGCTCTCAAATGGATTCAATTTTTGCCCAATCTCTGTCTTGTTTTAGAATTGTGAACACTGACCTTTTCAAAGGCAAGTGAGGCCTGCAGTTCATTTAAGTGTTAGTCTGGGTTCCTTCTTGACCTTCAGGATGAGTTGTCAATGTGCTCTTTGCGGAATTTTGGTAGCTCAGCTGCTCCTGGGAAGGTTCACCGCTGGTCTAAGTTTTCTCTATTCGAGCCTCACAGCTCTTTTCGTTAAGTGGATTAGTTTCAAATAAAGCTCAACATTAAGTTGAACCAAAGAACAGGAGCTGTTAATCGGGCTTTCAATAAAACTAAGCTATGTGCTCCTGGCTATGTTTGCTGTTTCACGTGGGACAGAATGCCACACAGAACATGAATTCAAGTTCTGTGGGATGCTACTGAGAGCAAAAAGGGCTTAGTTTGTCAGTTAATCCAATTTTTACCGGTGTGGTGCACTGTAGAAAGAACTTATTACTTAAGAACCACTGCTGAGTAGTGTGATGATTGAGTACTTAATGTTAGCTAGCTGGCTCGTTGACGAGGGTCCTCTCCTCCAAAACCGGTTGGAGCGTAAAGTGATTGTATGTGGGAGGTAACGGTCGGCTCGCAATCTATTTCTGTTTGAATTAATGTTACCGCGTAGATGTTGTAATTTACTTTTTATATTTTATACATGTTATTGCTAGCTTGCTCCATTCGTTGGCGGCTAAGTAGCTGGTTTGCATGTCTGATCACGATGATGTGGTGGACAAAATTTTGGAAGCTTGGTTTAGCACTTTTAGTTAACAATGCAGAAGTTACAGATTAAATCCGACTTTCCTTTAAGCATGACAGGCATGAGTGGTAAAACTGGGATCATCTTCTGAAATAGCTTGCTCTGTTGTCCCTGTCCACTCTGTCCGATGTGAGGGAATGCTGCATAATTATCCGTAATTAAATTGCTTTTATTATGAAGCACATTTTGTAAAATATGATGAATTTCAAATTCCTACTCTTATTACTCTGCCGTTATCTGTTTATGTTCTTTCGGTCTCTTTCAGAAGCCCAGGTAGCCTTGGTAATGCCAAATAGACATGCCATTGCACAGTCACTTAATTATTTCATGATTAATGATTATTCTTATCATTTTTATTAAATTATTTTTTTTAAATAACAATGGTAATCTACATAACTGATTCTTAATGTCTCGATAAAAAATTTATTTCATGAATGTGAAAAAGGTGTATATAATTATCCACTTCAGATGCACTTTCAATAATGAACACAGTTATAAAATAAGTTCCATAAGGAGTAGAATCTGTTAAATAGAATTTACATCATCCGTGATAAAGGTATTTTTTTAATATGTAGTTTAATGCAAGAATCTTCAATGTAACAGTCCAGAAAAGTCACCAGAATTGACCATTTAAGTGTTTTGGGGAAAAAAAAAATCCCCTGGGGGAGCATTCCCTGGAGTCCCCTTGATGTCCTTGGTCTACATCATTCAGCATAATACTTCTCAAAACACTGCCAGTGGTCCCTCTCATGCAGTCAAAACAGTTCCATCAAATTGACGTCCACTTGAATTCCTGGACGCAGGGTTTCCAAGCAGAACATTTCCCAGAGCATCACATTCTCTCCATCAGCTTGTCCTCCTCCCATAATGCATCCTGGTGCCATCTCTTCCCTAAGTAAATGGTGCACACAGACTCGGCTGATGCACATGATGTAAAAGAGAATGAGATTCAGCGGACCAGGCGATTGCCTCAGTTGTTTGGATGCTCACATACAGATTGTAGGCGCTTTCAGTGGTGGAACAGGATTAGAATGGGCACTCTGATCGGTCTGCGGCTACCAAGCTCTATACGCAGCAGGGCGAGATGCACTGTGTGTTGTGACGCATTCTTCACATCAGTATAATTTAAGTTCTTTGCGACTTGTGCCACAGTTGCCCTTCTGTAGGTTCCAACCATTCAGGATTGCCTTTGTTCATCAATAAGCCTTGGGCGCCCAACATGCTGTTGACCGTTCATGTTTTGTCCCTCCTTGGACCACTGTTGGTAAGTACTTTCCATTGATCATTGGGATCACCCCAGAAGCCTTGCCACTTCAGAAATTCTCTGACCCGTTCATCTGGCGTTTGCTTACCATCTAAGGTCTGTCTGCAGACATGTGCAGTTGTTATGAAAAATGGCACACAAAAAAATGGCAAAATATGAAACTTTCGATGGTCTTTACAAAAAAGAACGAAGTTGAGAGACCATTCTCCATAGAGTTCAATTCTGGACTCTGACCAGGCCAAATCATGAGCCTCATGGACCCTTTCTCAAGCCACAAATTCTTGAGTATATGGTGGGACGGGAGGTCTCAGAAGTGCATTTGTTTCATTTTAGCTAATTTTTTGACCCATGGTTTGTTAAGGCAATTTTTTGAGATTCAGGCAGTGCATGCTACGGTATATGACCATCTTAGATTTGCCTGAATTTTTGTTTTTGGTGGAAGGTCTATGGATAGGTAGAAAAATCCAAGATTTCCAGGTCCCTAAACTAAACTTTTTTCTGTCTTGGGCCCCCAGAAGGGTCCATTTCTTGAGGGCCACAATTGGACTTCTGAGAACATTAATTGCTGAAGTTGAAAATTTGTTATGTGCCACTGACTGCCGAGCTTAATTTTGATGTATGTCAATCAACAACAAATGTTCCAACAATGGAACAATGGATTGGAACAATGCCCAGAGCATCAAAATCCCACCACCAAATTATCTGCTTCCCTTCTGATGCCATCACTCACCCAGGCAAATGGCGCACACATACCTGGCCGAACACATGGTGCGAAAGAAAATGGAACTCATAAGGCAAGGCAACCTTCCTCCAAGATCTAGTTCTGACTCATTTCCTACTCACATGCCAGTTGAATGCACTTTCAGTGGTGGGCAAGGGTAAGCCTGGGTAATCGGACTGGTCTATGACTATGGGCCCCCATATGCAGCTGGGAGCAATACACTGTGTGCTGTGACACCCTCCTCTCATAGCCATCTTGAAAAAATTCTCTGACGTGCGCGACAATGGCTCTTCTGCCGTTTCGGACCAGATAGGATGGTCTTTGTTGCCCTCGCACGTCGACGAGCCTTCGGCACCCACATACACTGCCACCAGTTCCAGGTTAGTCCTTCTTCAGACCATTGTTGGTAGGCATTTGCCACCTCTGACTGGGAGCTCCCTCCACAAGCCTTGTTGTTTTGTGGATGTTCTGTCCCAGTTGTCTGGACTTAACAATTTGGCCCTCAGCAAATTCGCTCAGGCCTCCTGCCCATTTCTCCTGCATTCAACACATTAACTACGAGAACCAAGAATGTATGTTCACTTCACATACATTCTAATATATCCCAGACCATAGTATGGGCAGTTTTATGAAATAATGAGCGTCATTATATTTTGGCTTATCGGTTTTGTGTGTGTGTGTGTGTGTGTGTGTGTGTTTGTATCTTTGTTGAAGTGCAGACTTAATTTGAGGGTTTTTTTTTGGCTATCTTCATTTATCCTTTATTTAACCAGGGGAGTCCCCTATCGAATCAATTGTTTATAAACGAAGAGATGTTTTGTCAATATTCTTTCCCGTTTTTGGGTGCATAAAAAAATATAGGACAGTTAAACATAATGTGGAATACAGTGATTATGTTTTACATTTGATCGCACATTATTTGCATGCATTGATTGCTTGAAGTCTCTGATGCATAGGCAACACCAGATGCCGAGTATCTTCCCTGGTGATGCTCTGCCAGGCCTGTAATGCAGCCGTCCTCAGTTCCTGCTTGATTCAGAGACATTGCGCTTTCGGTCTCCTCTTCAGCATATAAAATGCTTGTTCAGTTGGATTCAGACCCAGTGATTGACTCGGTCAACAGAACCAAAATAACAAGTGTTTCACAGCCCAATGAGTTATGGTGCTCACTGTGCGTATGTGCGCGTGCGTATGTGCGTGTGTGTGTGTGTGCGTGTGCGTGTGTGAGACACAATCTCCATCATTTTGGTTCTGCGCACCACCACAGTGAATCTGAAATGAATCAATCAAGACATGCGTGAAAACTGAACTTTCAGCTCAAATTTAAGGGTTTCGTGGAAAATATAGTAGTAGTATAAAGTATAGTGGAGACGCGGTAGCGCAGTGGTCAAGTAGGTTTGACTTGGGATTGTAAGGTCCTGAGTTCAAGCCCCGGCCACGACCTTCGCGGTGTGTTCTTGGGCAAAACACTTCCCTCCCACGCTCCACGCCTCACTCCACCCAGGTGTATAAATGGGTACCAGCAAATTGGCAGGGAAACTTGACTAAGAGCTGGGGGAGTACCTGCGATGGACTGGCATCCCGTCCAGGGGGAGTAGTAATATTCCTAGTCGCTTCATGCCATGGAAACCGGGGTTAAGCACCGGCCCGATGGGCCACTAGGCTCGAACAGGCTTACTTCTATAAAGTATAGTAGGAATGGCAAACATTTTTACACATAGCCGCCCCCCCACCCGCTCACCCCAAATCCCCCCCCCAAAAGGGTCCAGAAATTGTTGGACTGTAGCCTTCATAGCCCTCGTTCATCAACAAAGCTTAGGGGCCCAATACCCCGTCGCCGGTTCATGGTTTGTGCCTCCTTGGGTCAGTGTCAGTAGGCGCTCACATCTGCAGACAGGAAGCACCCTGGAAGTTCCAAGATGCTCTAACCCACTCGATTGGCTGTAATGATTTGGCCTCCATCAAGGTCGTTCAGCTCTCATTTCTCCCTCATCCGACACATTGAAAATGAGAACTGAGTGCTTGCTAACTGTCGAAGATCTCTCCGCAGACCCTGACATCTGCCATTGTTACAAAATAATCAACATTATTCACTGCATCTGTGAGAGGTTTTAATTTTTGGGCTCATCGATGTATGCTCCAATGAAAGCTGATAATCTGCACTTTAATATCAGAGCAATTTTGTCCATATTGAATTAACTGCATAGGAATGACTTTAGGGACCTGATTGTTGATGCAGTTGGACTCACACTTCTGATGGGAATTAGAATGACATCCTGAAGTTCAATCCTCACGATCAAGAAAATGTGTTTTCCTCCATTCTCATTGGTACAAACATCACATAAACATTGGCTCATATTCCTGCACTGGCAGAAACCACGACAGTTGTGACTGCATTGCAATCATTGCGGCAGCTGTTTTGGACAACAAGCTGAAGGTGCACGGCCACTGAACCCAATACATCATATTAAGCCATGAGACTTCCGTAAAGAGATGCCTCTCATCTGTTTAGTGCGTTGGATTGCTCTCTAGGGTGAGCTTATTTTTTACTCATTTCATCACACTGAAGGATTTCACATTACCAGAAGGGGAGCCGCGGAACTTAGTACACGTAAAAGCAGCCCTGGAGAGTTAGTGCTATTGATGTGAAAATATGCACATATTTCCGCAATCCCCTTCCTCGGGGTTATGGTACTATTAATAGCTAAGATAACAAAAACTTAAAAGTTGAAAAATTGAGGCTTATTTGGGAACTATAACTCAAATCAGGAACGAAAGCAATTAGCCCTCCCATTGTCCTTGGGGACATGAATGAGTCTATCATAAATTAGCTGTGATGAAATCCTCCAAAATAAACTTTTTTTCTATGAAGTATTTTTCTTTTCCTGGAATGAAGTTCCTCGTGTTGAAAAGAGTTTAACAGCGCGTCATTTATATTTTTATGAAAGTGGCTCTCCATCTTGGTACAAAGATTGTCTTAGTGCACTTGTTTGTTGCTGCAGTTATAAAATAATAAGTCTTTGTCAGTGTTACGCACGTCACATCCAGAAGAGCAATGAACAATTCTCTAAATAGATGTATATTGGTGAAATTAATGTTCGGTCCAGACAGAAGTTGAAAAAGCTATTGAATAATGTGTCCACGAGTGGCAAGAACTTTGTGGAAAAAAATATTGATCTAGGGATCAAAATTTAGTGATGACATTTTATCTCAAAAATAGAGTGTGGTCGCTCGTGAGTTACTGTGACTCAGTGTAGAAAGCTCTTTTGCATCATTTGAAGACAAAAGGAGACTTCTGACAAGAAATGCTCACGGCACAAACAGGTCCACTGAGCTACATTTTACACTGACAGAGTATAATCCCAAACACTGGTGACTGATTGAGATTAGAAAGATATAGGCCTAAACGCTGTTGAATTAACCCTGATCACCATTGACCTGTGCAGCCAAATTGCAGCGTTAGCTGTATCCATGCTGAGAAGCTCTCTGTTCTGAGGTCTGTTCTATTCAAAAATCGACTGCATTGTGTCGGCCTCCAATTTCTTTTCTGCGAACTTCACCTCACTGCGTCAAAATGCTCTAAAGGTTGTTGAGGTGTTTCATGAATATGCACATACATTATGCACTGCAAATTGTTTGGGTAACACAAATAAACCAACAAAATTAACAGTCCTCTGACAGAATCCCTAGACAAAAAAAAAAAAAAAAGATATTTTAGCAAGCAACTCAGTGGGATTCAAGGTGGAGATGGAGAGAAATACCCTGAGATGAACTGGGAATACGTGCTTGAAATAAAGTGCTTTGAAAACCTTAAATTGAAGAAAACTGCAGCAGATGATCAGGGCAATTCTGCAACTCTGTGTTTAAGTGCTTGTGAAATGCACTCCACGGAGGTCTGGCAAATCGCATGGCACCAGACCCTGGGCTTTTTCTAACCAGCAGTGCTCTACTGGACATTAAATTCTGTCGTGAGCCTCAAACGTTGAACAAATATGGAGTACGAGTTTTGTTTAGTCGCATTTTATATCCCAACACTCATGAAATGGACTTTGTGAAATTCAGAACAAAGGAGAGGTGGGAGAGGGCATAATTTGAGTGAAAACAGCCAGAGTTTGAGGCATTTATTTCTGAAGAAGCCTACCATGTTTTTTTTTTTGCTAGGAAGGGAATGGAAATTCAGATAAATATCTGGCTCTAAAACTCCTATCTGGCAAACAATTCATGTACTTACCTGTGAGGAGATAAAAGCCAACAGAAGTTTCCAGAATGGCAGAATTGAAACGGAAGCAGAGCGTAGCTACTATTCTCCGTAGCAGTCACCGCGTGCAGGATGTTTTAAGCTTGCCACAGATTCAATCTTCGCTTCGGCATCCTGAGCTAAACTGTGCATCATCTGCAACGTGAGAATCTGATTTAGCAAAAGACAGACAAGGACGACGGAAAAGAGACATGATAGAAAGAGAGACGTCGTAGAGATGTTTTTCCCTCCATTATGCCGTCCAGGTCAAGTCCACATTGTGCTGTAGAAAGAAGTAGATTTTATGGGTATAGCAGCCATTTTGAATGATTCCCCACACGCAAGTGCTTTTGGTAACTAATGAACAGCAAATGATTGAGTTGTCTTGTTCACTATCATATCTGAGGAAGGCTACGGTTTGTCAAAAATTTGAATAAAATTTTACTCTAAATCACAGTAAGGTAAACTTAGGAATAAAGCAGGTGTACCTAGCTGATTGAGACTTTTGTGAGAGCCTGCCGCTGCCTGTTTGTTAACCACTCGCCACAAGCTTGCACTACACATAAAACTGGTCTCTGTCCTTCTGTTCTTGGAAGTACAGCATTCCAAAAGAACTTACTTCAGAAGGACACAATTGAGGACTTAGTAATCTTGGCTTTGAGAAACTCTTACCTCCTGCCTCCCACTGTCTCTTAAAACACCAACCGGTTGTGCTTCGAACTATCCCAGCTAATAAGATGTCTGAAGCCATAGATGTCAGTTATTTCTTAAAACCATTTTTCTGATATTGCTGGCTAACCACATTGAGTAAATTCTGGAACAGCTCTTTGTACATTGGTCCTTGTTCCAGATTTGGGAGGGTTCCAGGATTTACTTGGTGCATTTATCCACCAAACTCATCAAATCTGCTTTATGAAGCTGCTAAAAGGCAAAAGGCTGTCAATAGGTGACAGTCCCACTCTGGGGTGCGTTTCCCAAAAGCGTAGTTGCTAACTTAGTTAGCAACTTAAATAGTTCGTCCATTCACAGTCAATGGTTCCAACTATGTAAGTTAGCATGCATGTTTTTGGGAAACGCACCCCTGATCAGAAATAGCATCAAAGTTCCACGACAAATTTTACCTAATTCAATGAGACGCACACTGCTGCCATGTTTTTAGAACTTTTCAACTGGGAAGCCCTAAGGATTATTCTGAGCCCATCCTCCACACCAGCTGTTTTAGGAATTTCATGAAAACTGCTCGCAGAGCCACACATCTTCCAGCCAAACATTTTAATCAACAGAAAACATTTGCATTTCTGACTTTAAATGGGTGAAAGTCCCATGTGTGGGATTTATCTTTATGAAAACAGCGAGATAAATTTGCACCCCTGACCAACACCACCGCCACCAAACTCCGCTATTTGCATTCTTTCACTCTGCTAACGGGTACGTATGCATCATACCTCACACTAAGGTCCCAACACTGTTTTAATACCCGATAAATATGATTCATAAACTGATAAATCTCACATTAATTTTCCATTTGACACTAGTACCAAAAACATGAGCGAAGAAGAAAAATGCAACATATTGCGTGTGCTGGATTTGATTCTGAGTTTCCACATCCGACAAAGTTTCAGAGCCAAATTCTCAGAAAAATTCCCAACAAACGCTGGATTTTAATTAGGGAATGTTAGAAGGGATTTTACGCTTTCAAAGGTTAGCATTTGTCTCTTCTGTTGCTGTACAGAAGATATTCTGGGTGCCACACCAGGAGTGGGTTGGCTCTTGGCAGGTGTGCTTTCGAGATAGGGGTAAAACTAAAGGGTAGATGTCAGCGTCCAGTCACACAGTGACAGCAGGACAGGTGCATTAGAGTGGTGCACCATGGGTGGTCGTGCCATAAAGAAGCATCTCATTGCAAGCAGCACTAGCGTAGCAGGGTGATGACATCCTTCACATTGACCTTTCTCACTTTTTCAGGAGCTCCGACAGGAAGAGACATCAGCTGACAATCAACTCACTGCCATGCGCTTACAATTCACCCTGCAAAGCACAATAAATGCCACACTGAAACTCAAACACCATACCTTTGTGTTACTGTGGTACACAGTGCCTGCTGCACGCAACGAGCTAGAGAGCAAATACACACTAAGGCACATGTGAACACATACAAGCATACGTTCATTTCGCATTTGTGCAGACATTCAAATGCAGGGAGGTAGCACTATTTTTACTTTCTTGCCTCTGTAGTCTAAGCATCTTGGATTTTAATGATCATCAATGAAGAATGAAATTGAGGTTTTAGTGGAGACCATCAGCTCTAACTTTCAGGTAATGGCATTGATATTGAGTGATCAGCTCAGGAATTATAGCCCTTTGTATGCATAGCACCCTCGTATTCTTCAGTAAGCTTATCATATATTTTATTTGGGTGCAAACACTTATCATCTAATGAATACTCGAAATGCATTGTCAATAGAGATCACCCAATGCTGAGCATCTGCGCTGCAAAAACATTAAGAATTGAGTGACTATCCCCAGACTTTTGACGGGCAGCGTGCATATACACACTCACACATAAACAATGTTAGCGGAGAACTCCAGCTCCAGGATCCAGAACCCCACCACCAGCCCTTCAGTGAACGTGGATGAGCAGGTGTCCGAGACACTGCAGTACAAGACTGTGTCGGTGTTCCTGGTCCTGCTGGTGTGCTGTGTGGGGATTGTGGGAAACATCATGGTGGTGTTGGTGGTCCTCACCAGTCGGCACATGCGCACCCCCACCAACTGCTACCTGGTGAGCCTAGCGGTGGCTGACCTCATCGTACTGGTGGCTGCGGGCCTACCCAACATTTCAGACAGCCTGACGGGCGCCTGGGTGTACGGGCATGCTGGCTGTCTGGGCATCACCTACCTCCAGTACCTGGGCATCAATGTGTCCTCCTGCTCCATCACTGCGTTCACAGTGGAGAGGTAAACACAAACATCTTAATGGATGTTTTTATCGAATGGACCAGATAAAATATTAAATATCTTGTCTTCATACAGTCTGCAATGAAATACAAGTGAAAGTAAATTTATAAATCACTATATTCTGTCTCAAGTCAGGGTTGAGTTGGGGTTGTTCATGAATATGACATCTATATAAGAACTACAGAGTTGGCATCATGATAAATCAAAGAAACTCATCAGAATAATTTCTGAACTGAAGAAGCAGTATCTGCTCTCAAATTAGGGCACGAATTTTCCAGCTTGCATTTCCCTTGCCCCTACCAACTCTCAAATCAAACTTACGCCCTTAAGTTCGACAAAGACGATCAAGCACCAAAACTGTCAAAACTCATCTAGGCTGTTGCTGTAATTTCTGCGGTTACTTTTGTTCATACGTGCTGCCTTTTACACAATCAATGTATTTTATTCCTTTTTAAATGATCAGAGATGGTTTCATTACCAGTTAGTGTAATTAAAAATGGGATCAATGCCCAATAAAGATGTGTTAATGCCCAAGCCTCGGCTCTTCATCTAACCCAGAAGTACATTTTTTTCTCTCTTACCAATCTCATTTTAACTGAATACGCCTCAGAGTCAGGCCACGTGGTGGTGCCTTTCACTGCAGATTGACGGAGAGGTTTGCCCTTTAGGAAAGGGAAGCAAATGGCCCTAAATTATTTAGCGTTTTTCCCTGAAAATTTACCAGAACATCTTCTGGATTTATCATAAATATTCAGGTGAAAGGATTCTATCCAACTGTGTTAAGTATATCAGGAAACTTCTTACATTCTGAGCCGAATTAATGATTCAAGTTATTGATAAGTTTTTTCACATAGTTGCATGGCACCCACTGACAATAACATTTTAAAGTAAATTTCTGGGTACAGAGCAGTGTATGAAAATGCGTCATCAAATTACATCATTAGCTTTGGCGGAATTTGCTGTAGAGTTGAGGAGCTGCCACCAGAGCTGTTGTAGTTGATTAGATAAATTCCGTTGAATTAGTCAATTCTGACGCACTGGGCACACACATGCTACATTTTGCACCTCTGAGCTGTTCTTTTTTTTCTGTTTATGTTTTTCATTCGAGGGCCACTCCATTTTGTTTCTGTATGCTGTATCTGCATCCCAGAGTGTTTGCGTGTTTGTACTTCAGAACTGCAAGTTTATGCTTTTGTGTTTTCATTTTGTGTTGAACTTCAGAGCCACCGTTGTCATTGGGGTGTACTTAGAGTCTCAGACTGTAGAAAGGCAGCTTACTGTATGAGAGGATAGACACAGTTCACCTGTATGTTCTAGACCAGACTGCAGGGCTTGCCATGATGGGGGGATTCATAACTGTAAGTTGTTTTGGATTACCAAACAAGACTTTAATGATAAATGTAAGGCAATAACTGCAAGGGCCAAGGCTAATGGGACTGGCAAAAATGACAGAGCATTTCTAGGGTGGTGGGGTCCAAAATCCTTGGTAACAGCCTTGTTCTTGAGGCCCTTAAAATCTGGCGCTGTCTCAGTGATTGTTGTTGTTCCTGTTTGAAGATACATTGCCATCTGCCACCCCATGACGGCTCAGACGGTGTGCACGGTGTCGCGGGCGAAACGTATCATCGCGGGCGTGTGGGTGCTCACCTGCATCTACTGCCTGCTCTGGTTCTTCCTGGTGGACATCCAGGTGAGCGAGAACCAGCGGGTGCAGTGCGGCTACAGAGTGTCTCGCGACCTCTATCTTCCGGTTTACCTTATCGACTTCGCCATCTTCTACGTTCTGCCACTGCTGCTGGCCATCATGCTGTACGGCCTCATCGCACGGAAGCTCTACCTCAGCTCGCTGTCCGACCCCTCGCCCTCTGCTAACGCGACAATGCTGCGCCGAAGCTGCAGGGAACCTTCTGATGCCACCGCAAAGGGAAGCCGCCATGCTCGCCCACGCAGTGCCCTGTCTTCTCGGAAACAGGTGTGTAACTTGGAAAACAGGTGAGAGTTTCCCCTGTGGAGAGAAAAACAGTGTGTCTCTGGCTAGTTCTGAACTCCTCCCATACCTGATTGCCTATCAGTACCTCATACATACCTAAGCTCTAAGTGCTATATTAAGAGAGTTATAGCACATTTTTGCCATTTGACCTTGACCTTTCGGCTCAAGGTCAAATTCGGCCAACCGCCAACGCTCGGCAAGCATGATATGCTGTACATGCTCAATTCACACTTATACTGTAAATGCAATAATAAGCAAGTTACGGCACATTTTGTGGCAAAACACCCCAAAAAATGATGAAGTCCAGACACGCTGCCTAGGTGGCGCTATGAAGGAGCGATACAATCAAAACACCATTTACACCGTTGAAGCAGGTCATGATACTGATTCCATTGCTGTGATTAAAAAAAAAATTCATCAGACGGTTTTTGAGAAAATTGCACCTAAGTGCCAAAAATGGCCATTTTCGACATAAAAATGGCCGCCAAGTCTAAACGAACGATTCGATCAAAAAAATTTTTGCTCGGGCATTAATTTGATGACTCATTTGATCACTATCCCAAATTAAAAAAAAATTAATCAGACCGTTTTTGAGATACGGCTTTAAACAGACGACGCCGATGCCGCCGGACACAAAGTGACGACAATAGGTTACTGGCCTACGGCCAGCAACCTAAAAATGCAAATAAAATAAAAAGGAGTGTTTTTAAAAGCCGATTCCCCCTCGACTATATAGGAAACACGACGGCAGTACATTACTTTACAAGCTTAACGGTTCCCCAGTGGGATGGTTTCTCCAGATAGTGGAGTCAAGATCGCTTTCAGGTAATTTTTCCCAACGATCATGCCGAATTTGTGCATTAGTTTCGACGTCGCTCGCAAGCTATTTTTGGGCTCCAAAGTTTGCTTGATGGCTTGCTAGCTTTCCGCAATGACATTAACTACGAACACTGGTGTTCTGACAATTTGTGCTGCCTCGTCAAAAAATGCGTCCGTGATGCAAAGTGATCGTAAAGTCTTTGTTTTCGCCTTAAAATTGCAATATGAATCAGTGTACAGTAATAACTGTTATTTGTTTGCTTATTATAACACTATCGAATGCGTGCTCGGATTTGTAGCGAAAGATCAGCTTGGCTTTACTTCTATGATAACGAATACGGTAAAGTTAGCCGGGGTGTTCATAGTTAACGTCATAATGTGCTCGAATTTGTAGCAAAAGATCACCTTGGCTTTACTTCTGTATGATACTTGGGCATGTGCACATATTGGTATTGTTATGTACTGATGAACGGTGGCGTTATATAATGTGAGTGTAGCCGATGCAAGCATTTCGCTAGCGAATGCGGTGAATTTAGTCGGGTTGTTCATAGTGAATCTGATAATGTGGTCGGATTTGTGGCGAAAGATCACCTTGAAAAATGTGCTCGGATTTGTAGCGAAAGATCACCTTGGCTTTTGAGTTCGCTCCAGACTGACTGAAGCCAGCACTGCAAACTTGGGGTCCGGCTGTGTGAAACGAAGCGAGGCTGAATCAAGCCTGTGTGAAGTGAAGAGAAATAGGCCAGCGTTCATCTCACAGTAACGTAGTGACGTACCATGAGTGACGTACGTTGTGCGCGACGCACTGCTGACAGAGGGAGACAGACACATTACTCAAATAGTAGTAGAGATGTTTCAACTTGTGAATTCAATTGTTTATTGATAATGTACTGTTATTTCAAAATGATGAGTGCAACATACATAGAGAAAGTTGACGCTGGGGCAATTAAAAACTAATAATAATGTGACAAATTGCAATAATAAGATGTCGTGAAACAGGTCAGTTTATCATGAAGTGAACTATATGGCAACAAAATCCTGTATGGCACCATGAAGTGAAAAACATGGCAACAAAATTCCTATAAATGAAGACCAGTATAATGGAGGAATCTTGCATGCAAGACTTGACTAACTGGTATCTTCAGTGCCCAAAAGCTTGAGGAGAGTGAATAAAAGATGTGGTGATGCTACACAGTGGCAAATAGCAGACTGTGCCAAGTTTTTTTTTTTTTTGTTGCAGTCATCACACTTTAAATTTCAAAATGCAATCAATTATACATGTTAGAACATCAAATTATGTGTTGTCAGTCTTTTTTCAAGAGATTTGAGGGTGTATGCTCTTTTCAAATAATTTCTTTTAAATTTTATTTGCATTTTCCGTGATGTGCCAACTTTTTTTGGAATTTGGGTTGTAATTAAAGTGGGAAAATTATAGGTGGAGAAATCAAATTGACAAAATTATAGGAAATCAAGCACTTGCAGAAAGTCTAAATTTTTCATCAACTGTTGCACATTGCTAATAGCCAAACTAGCCAAAATGTTGACATGATGATGCCAATTCAAGGGATTGCCAACAAATATCACATGGATAGTAATATACTTTCTATCTGTCTCTTCATCTTATTGAGCACATTCCATATTCCCTGTCTTTTGTTGAAGCATTATATAAGCCTAAGAAACTATGAAATCATTCAAATTTGTCAAATTTTTTGTCCTTCATTGCAGCTATTGGTGTTTTCCTATTTTTGGTGCAGGACACAATATGATTTCCATGCTTCTAGACGCTTCCACAACCACAGAATCTGAATCTGTGACCTTAAACTGCTCTTTCAAGAAATAGCAGCCACCATTAGCCCTTGCTCTGACTGAACAGCTTAAAGCTCTGGCTGAGATCTACTTTGCATTAAGCCATTTATTAGCATCCACTCCTAGCCAGAGTGACTTTCACAGGGCATGGAAAGGTTACCGCTTAAAAAAAAAAAAAAAAAAAAAAACTGCTCTTCTCATTTCCATCATGCCCCCAATTAGCCTGCTCCTTTTTGTTCAGACATTTGGAGATGTGCGATTTAATTTCAGGGAGAAGGCCACAGCTATCAAAAGGGATTAGTAGAAATATTTACAGCACATCTGTATCTCCTCAGCATTTCCTGGTCTCCCTGGTTATTTATCATGCATGACAAATGATGGTACACCAGCTTAGAATAACATGAGCAAATTAGAGGCGACATTTAATATTTGAAGTTCAAAACGCTCTCGGGGGAAATGCTCCAGTCCCATCAAGAGCAGGTTGGAAGTTGATTATGTCTCCATTATTGTTTTGCTTCTTGATTTCTTGCCGGTAAAGTATGTTTCCTCTGGCGCAATCTGGAGTTCCTGAAGAACTGTTTTGCTCAAATCTTCAGTGAAGTGTTCTGTTGCAGCGGTTGCAGCAAAATGAGGTTATCAAAGCTTGAGATACATTGGGGGATTTAGCCAGGCAATGGGTGACGACTCCAGACATTGATTCTGGCCCTGTAATCCCCATTCCTCATCCTGCAGCTATAAGCCTCCTCCAACGCTGCCACTCTCAGCTCAGGCAATGCCAAATATTAATGCAAAATTTACAGCCTCTGGTCCATTTCCACCTTTATACTTGACATTGGGTTTTCACACCATTTCATTCAAGGCTGCATTTTTGGTGGGTGTGAATGCATGCCTGAATATCAAGTTTTGGAATTCTGTCAAAGTTTCATATGTGTATATACAGCACTGTACAAAAGTCTTGTAATTAGTTTGCGTGTGTCATTCGCGCCATTTGCGCATGTTTTTTGCGTTACATGCCTTTATTAGCGTTTTTGCATTGGCTTTGTATGTAATCTGAAGCAGAAAAATGCATGCACATCCAAACTAGAAATTCACAAGTGCTCGACCCAAAAGGACAATGTAGAAAAAAGAATAAAAGTCCCCACACAGTTTAAATAGTTCCCCAGGTGAGTTAATCCACAACGTTTCGGCCGACGTGGTCTTCGTCAGGTGCACTTCCAAGGACTTTTATTTGTATGTAATCTGTCAGCACCAAAAATTCACTTCACTTTTGGTGGAAACTCAGCATAAGACTTTGGGTCAGCCTTGCATACCATATACTGGACATTGTGCCAGTATTGTTGCTGCTAAGATCTCTCAACATAAATGTACATACCTTCACATTAAGGCTAACAAACCACACATTAACCTCATGCCCCATTTCCAATCCAATGTGCTGGAGATCCAAAATCGCAAATGTAGTGTCTCTATCTCAAAACTATTAAAGGGCAGTTCTTATTATGCACATCCAGTGCGTAAATAAAATATCTACAAATCCTCCCGCTCCTTTTCCACAGGTGACAAAGATGCTGGCCGTGGTGGTGGTCCTATTTGCTCTGCTGTGGATGCCGTACCGCACGCTGGTACTGGTTAACTCCTTTGTGGCCACGCCCTACCTGGACGCCTGGTTCTTGCTGTTCTGCCGGACCTGCATTTACGCCAACAGCGCCATAAACCCGGTGGTGTACAACGCCATGTCGCAGCGCTTTCGATCGGCCTTCCGCAGCCTGTACCTCTGTCAGGGAGGATCTGCACATCGCCGCACCCTCTCCTCATTCTCCTCCGGCCCCAGTATCACCCGCGGTCCGGCTGCCAACGGGAGGGAACAACCTGACGGGAGGGACGTATCGGAGGTGAGGAAGAGGGGAACAGAGCTGGGAAGTGCAGCGATCTTGGATGCCTGGAAGGAGGACACGGCCGCACTAGACATGCCCACACATGTGGCGAAGGCCATACCCTTAGCTGAGGAGAAAGAGCAGAGGCAGATGAACCACAGTGCCGTGTGACTCTTCTTTTGTCGATTATTAGTGTCATTATTGTTATTGTTGATTATTATTATTATTATTAGCCAGGCCTCCTCATTTCACTGTAATGGAATTTTAAAAATAGCACAATGAGAGGCATTGCTCAACAGTAGAATCAAGAATCAGATTAGAATTTCAATGAATGGAGAAAAATGTTGAAAAATTGTCTCCAATTCCAAAGATCTTTGAGTAACTTAAGAATTACGGTCAATTTATGATCTCAAGATAAGATTTCATCCAATCAGTGGTGGTCCACATCTGTCTCTTCTGCTGCTGCTGCTGCTGCGTGAAGTTAGACCTGCAGCAGAAACAAACATGGCCAATGAAATTTTCACTTTCAATAAGTTAGTTCAGGTGACAATAGAGGCTCTCTGTGTTTTAATGGAAAAGCTAGGTAGCAAGTAAGCTGATATGAAATCTACTTTAGTAGATGATTAGCTAATGCTGTGTTAAAAGGATAAGAGCACTTGCCAGGTTAGCTTTGTTTTGTCCTGTCAGGACAAGATCAGGAATTTGTATATACTGTATTTTCTTCCATTGTCACAGTCACTGAGAATATCCCTAGAATGGTTTTGAAGTTAAAGCTTTGAAACCTTTTGCGGTAGCCAGCAAACAGCACTGGCTTTTTGCCTGTGGTCAGGTACTGACATGTTTTATTTAGCTTGTGGTGAAATTCAGCCAACATCGAATACAATAAGGACTCGTAATAATAGGCAGTGGCTGCGGGCATATAGCCCATGTAGCTGGAACCGCTGCAAAGTCTAAGACAGCACGTTCTGGACCGCTGTTTGTGTATGCATCTCAAATAAGACTGTGGGAGTTTGGGTAAAACCAGGGTCAAATAATTTTCTTGGTCCTTCAGTAAAACTTGAAACTGTCCATCCCCAAAACGAGAGACATGGAAGAGCACAATTCCAATCACAATCCCAAATCAATAAAATACAGGCCGGAAAACAAGGCAGCTAATCTTTATGTTCTGCTCTATAGAAAGCAAAATGTTATGGTTGTGGTAGATTGGTCGTGTTTTGTATTTTATATAGAACATTGTGGTTAATTGAACATGCAGGATCTTACAGTGCAGAGCAGGTTCCTCAAATAACTAATTAGCAACTTAGAGACAGAAAAGCAACGCTATTTCATTTTTTTATTTACAACATAATCTATTTGTAGAATTCAGTGCATTTAATTAACAAGCACACCGACCGCTGAAATGTTGAATGTTTGAACCCTAAAGGGACATACTGGCATGTAATTCAGTTGTGTGGGCCAATTATCATACATTTATCTGGGGAAAGACTAGTGTTCTGCCAAGTTTAATTCTTATGGCACTCAGAAGCACTGCGCCTTTTCATTCCTTTATAACTGAAACCATGGCAGACTAAATAATTAGGCTATTATGGTTATCATCATCTCTATACATGCACTGAGATAAAAATGCTTTAATTAAGGGAGTAAATGGTAGATGTAGACTGATGGGAATTTTTCTTATTCACAAAATATTCAACATATTTTTCAATAATAATACGTTGTAATAATATAGGTTAGGTAGGCCTATCGTTTTCACCGAAAATACACTGACTTGGCTACATCAGGCTCAAGTTAAAGAAAGCTTGCCTTGTTGTCTGCTGATATGAAAAAGCTTCAAGTAAATGTATGGGAGTTACATTTATTTCATCTAATTTCATGTACTCAAATCAACCAGTCAATATCCTGGTCATTGACTTGAACTACCTATTTGTTTTTGGAATTAGACATATGAACTTCATTTCTTACAAATACTATGGTACTTCAGTACCAGCCATATTGTTAAATTGTTTCAATACTGCGATCACTGCATATATAACTGTAAGAGTTGTGCTCTGAGCACCGGTGATGTGCACGGAGGACAGGAAGTATTGGACTGGACTCAGGTGCGAAGATGGACTTGGTTGTATTTATTATGCCTTCAGCACAGCAAGAAGGCAAAACAGGATATAATACAAAATAACAAGGAATCGAGGTTCCTAGATATTACTATTAGTAATACAAACACTGGTCTTTAGCTGAAGTACAATGTATTACAAATAGAACAGAAGAACAAGGAATCGTGGTTCCTGGTAATAAAGTTAAAGTGCTGGTATTAACAATAAACGGCACTAAGTTCAAGAGTTATAATATATCCATGCGAAACACGGGAGATAAGTCTATACAAGACTAGAGAATGAATACAGGCTTGTGGCTTTCAAGATTTCGCAAGTGCAAAGCTCAGTCTTAAATAGCATAACACTACCGCACAGTGGAAATGAACAACAGGTGCATGCAATGATTGCGGAGCTGAAGAATGTGGTCCGGGTCTTAATAGACCGGTGAGTTGGAAGGCTGGAGGCAAGGTCTTACGATAACAATAGCTAGCATTTGCAAAAAGCTGAGATGATGCTCTGCCACCTGTTTTCAACTCATTAATTCACCATTCGCCCAACTCTGCATGGAAAGAATTGAAGGTGAAGCTGTCACTAGACCACCCCAATACACTCAGAAAGAGAAAGCAAGCAAAATTATACAACAAGAGATATCAGTCAAAATATCAGAGTCCTCTTTAAAATTGAATTGCATTCTTTTCATTATAATAATAAAAGTTAGAACTGCACAATTCTCGTTATGATGCGGGCTGTTTTTCATGTAGCCTATATGCAGCACAGTTAGCAGAAAATGTGGGAATATTAGGTAGTTATAATTTGAGTTTGTTGTTGCTTACATTACCAAGCTAGCTTGTTTTTTCCAGTTTCACATGACAAATTGTTTTGTTGTGTTTGGTAATTGTCATTTTCTCCATGTAAGGGTCCAGCTAAACTAGGCTCTCTTTATCTTGATATTATTATTGACCAAGTGGGTGCAAGTGTACTTCAACATTTTCCAGTGTGTTTCTGCCAGTCCATTATCCTACACATCCCCCTCTCTTTCCTTTCTCTGTCAGTCTGTAAAACCCTCAATTTAATAATAATAATTCTTCAATTTAGATTTTCCTGAAGTGACTTACAGTTGATTTGACAAAGTGGGGGCCCATTCCCCCCTGGAGCAATGTGGGTTAGAGGGCCTTGATCAAAGGCCAAACAGCTGAATTCACCTTATTGTGGGAAAACAGGGTTGTGAATCCCCAATCTTTCAGGTCCCAGTCAAGCTGCCAAACCATAAGGGTATACGCTGCCCTCATTTTAGCTGCCAGTCAGTGTACTCCTTCCTCCACTCCTCCAGTGTGACAGTTTACAACTTCTCCACTCTGCATTTTTCTCAGTAGATCCCTCTCTTTCTCCAGTCTGTTAGTCCAAACCCCCCATTTTTCTCCCTCATCGTCCTTGTTAGTCTATATCATTCAGTCATTAATATCGCACAAATAGCTGCCGAATTCACACTAAGCTAATCTATACACTGAGACACTCATAACTGAATATTTTACAGTTATAGTCTCTGAGTTGTGACTTAAAAAGGGAGGGATTTATGCTGAGGCAGTCATTAATGTGTAGTGGCATGTCTGACCTATAGACTACAAGACTACCTAAGAATAATTTTCATAATGAAAATTTCAAATTGCTTGAATATCTGAAGCAATCAGTGCTGACACATTCTTATAAATGAAAAGGAAATTATATTCCTGTTCATAAACTTCAAGCATAACTCTTACATTTTCCTTTTGTGACTAAATGGTCTTCTCAAATGTAAAACAAAAAATACAAAAAACAAGTGATTGCGCACAAGTTAATGAATACCTAAAGGGTGAGTGTACCATTTACCTACCTGTTTGCGCCTGACTGACAAAAGCATTTTACTCTGCTTTGCTAATGTCACAAATTGCTCCAATATTTGAATCAGTATTAAGGATTGAAACATTTCAATGCTTGAATATGACTGTAATGATTTTGATATAGTGTTTGTGGTGACATTTTTCTCAAGCTCATTGTCTGAATATGTATCTTAACACATCTTCCAAATCTGTAAATGTGTGCAGGATCTGTAAGCTTGATGCCAGCCTGTGATGTATAGTGTTTACATACAATACTATGGTTATAGTTTTGCCAAAATGTAATAAATGTGAGGAAAAATTGTTTCTTGACTACTTCTATGAAAAATGTGTCTATTACCAATGATTCTTTTCAATAATCAGGTCTTCAGTTTATCCAATTTTATTTCGCACTGTCATAAAATCTTTAATTCATTAAGCTCCTCTGGATTTAAAGACAAACCTTGCCTAAAAATGATATTTTTTTTTCTGCTGGAAAGCTGTATGCTTCATTTTTTCCCGAAGATAAGAGAGATGGTGATTTTGAGTGAAGGAATTTTGAGGTGTTGATTGAGTGAGAACAAATTTTGAGGTGCTCATTGGGAGCGGAGGAATTCAGAGGTGCTGATTGTGAGTGACAGAATTTTGAAGTATTTCATAGAGCTCTGGATAGGAGCTTTGACCCACTTACAGAGTCTAAGGGCGTTTTCAGACTTGTGGTTCATTCGCTTGGTCCTGAATCAGGGACTAAAGTTGTTAAAATGTTGCATTTTCTGCATAGTTTGGTTCGCTTTTACATGACAACTTTTATAAGCAGACTAAAATGACTTAACGTACACCACAAGCGAGCAGACTGTCGCCTCATTGATGAGAATGTTAGTGAAGTGTTTGTGTTTTTGGAAGGCGTAGTAGGTAGGCTACTCACTGGGGAGGGAAACTTTTATCAAACAAGTATCATCAGATTTATTCCAACAGCATTGTGCTTCACTGTGTAGTGTCACTGCCATTGTATAGCAAATTGAAATCAGCGCCAAACACAAATATTCAAAGAATTGCCGGCCATATTTTCATGACTATTACAGAAAACAAGAAAATTAGAAACTTACCATTTCATCGGAGTGAACTTCAGGAGTATGGCTACTGATGGTGCCAACATTATAAAATACTGATGCCATTGCAACGCTATCACTTGCATCATGGCCGTGGGACTTCACAACATCTGCAGGTTTAACGATAGGTTCAGTCTCAAAAATTTTGTCAAGGTTGTCGAACTAATGACACTTCTCATTCCTCGAGCTTCCGTGTTTGCGAGGTGAATTGTGAGCTCTCGTATGCTGGCCTGTCTTGCGATTTAAGCCATTCTCTCCAAGCACCTGAACAGTTAATAAACATACATGTTTTTAAATGTTTCAACAAGTCACGTTACACTGTAGCAGATGTCTATGAGGCATTGTAACCTCATCAGTTCACCTCATTCTCATTCATGCTGCCACTTCCATAGCTACAGTATGGTGCAAGCCACAGTTTGGTCTATCCACTACCTAAACTTCCTCATAAGGTTTGCCTATCCCAGCTGACTATGGAGGAAAGGTAGGAACATTCCTTATGAAAAATTACTTTAGTTCCAAACTAGTTACCCTATAGTAAATGGATGGTATTTTTTGACACCGTAGTGATACGATAATTATTCAAACTACAGTGATACAGTTTTGTGGACTATCGTAATATCATGGTACAATTGACTGTGGTAATACTGCTGTTATTACGTGATGGCTATAATACCACTCTAGTTATACTATGCAAACTATATATTAATGCTACGGCTATACCAAAAATACTATAGTATTACCGAGAAATAACTATAGGATATTTTTCTAAGGGAATAGCTCGCCTATCAATTGCTGGACGCACACACCATGCGCTCACGCACTTTGACCTTATGGCAATTTAGAGTCTCAAATTAGCTTGACATGCATGTCTTTGGAATATGAGAGGAAACCTGAGTATCATGAGGAAACCCAGGCATACACGAGGAGGACATGAAAACTCCACACAGAGAGGCCCCAGGCAGAATTCAAACCCTCAACCTTCTTGCTGTGAGGCAACTGCGCTACCTACTATGCCAACGTGCTGCCAAAGCCACAAGTCACCTCATGAAATTTCCATTACGATGGGGATTTGATGGTTCCTTGGTCCACTGGGTCGAATTGCTTTCTCACTAGAGGTAAAGAGTTGGTTCGGAAGTGAGCCGAGACCACCCTTTCTTAGCAATCTCAGCCTGTTTTTTTTGTCTCGCACTCGAGGGCAATTGCTGTGCTCGCATATGCCCAAATGAACTGATCCTTGGAAGTGAACATGCCTGGTTTCAAAACAACTGCTCCAGATGAGCCAGGCATGAATACAGCCAAAAACAATATGAAAAAAAAATGACCTGGGTCTGTTTCCAAGATCAGAAACAGACTGTTGAATTCAGAACTGCATCGATTTACAATATTTGAAACCTATCCCAGATCATCACGTTTATTTATTCAACAAAATTTACATAATTTTGCTCTGTACACCAAAACAATGGATTTTAAAGCAATCAAGATGAATCAAGGGCAGACTATCAACTTAAAGGGTTTTCCCAAAATATTTTATGAACTGTGGGGGAATAACAACTGATAATTCAGGGGTTCAAAATTCATTGGACAAACCAATATGATCACAAATGAAGCTATCATTTTCAATACTTGGTTGTAAATTCTTTGTAGTCAATAACTGTAGCTTGGAATGGATAAATATCACCAGACGCTGGGTTTCCTCCATAATGATGCTCTGCCAGGCCGTCACTGCATCTGTTTTCAGATCCAGCTGTTTGCTCTAGTGCTTTTCTTTCATTTTTCCTCTCTGCAAGTGAAATACATGCTCAGTTGGATTCAGGTTAGGTGTCTTTGCAGCCGTCGAACTTTTGACGAATTTGCCCAAAAGTCCTCCGCAGTACGCTTCAAGCCATTGTCCATCTGCACTGTGCACTCCAATGTTTTGAAGCATTTGGATGAATATAGCCAGATAATATACCCCAAAAACATTCATCCTGCTGAATTCATTAGATGCCATATCATCAATAAATACAAGGGAAATAGTTCCATTGGCAGCCACACATGCCCACACATGACCAGGCTTCCGAGATGTATTTGGTATGCTCCAGATCACAAGCAGTTCCTTTCATTCTTCATATCCTTCTCTTCCCTTCATTCTGGTGCAAGGTGATCTTTGTCTCCTCTGTCCATAGACTGTTATTCCAGAACTGTAGGAGCTTTTTATTTAGGCAAACTTCTTGATTTTGGGACTGACTAATGGTTTAAGCCTAGTGGTAAACTGCATTTATTCTGTATTTACTGCTGTGAAGTCTTCTCTTAATTGTTGACATTTTTAACATAGAAGGCCCTATTTTCACAACCTAAATGCTGTCGGCAAATGCAAGTGGTATCGGTATCGTATCTAAAAACTGGGCGTGTTTAACTCCATTCCAGTAATTTTATGACAGACCTCCACTCGTGCTGTCCAGCCCCAAGAGACAAAAACCTTTTTTATTTTAGAATAGGAAACAACCAAACTGGGCAAAGGCGATAAATATGCTATTTCCGATGGCCGAAATTGTGCATAACTTTACTGTCGTGCGCATATCTGTTTGCAAAGGCACGAAAATAGAGCCCAGAGTAGTCTTGATCTGCCTAAATGGGGTGTTTCCTCACTGGGAAATGAATTCTTCAGTCATCCACCATAGTTGTTATCCGTGGTCTTCTGGACATTATGGCGATCCTCAGCTCACTAGTGCTAGTTGATTTAATGACATGTAATGTTCTGGCAATTTCTCCATTGGGTTTAATGACTTACTTCACTGCCTGTGAAAGTGCTTTGGACCTCCTATTGAGGTTTTGCAGCATTTTTTTTGCCACCCCAGGAAATCAACTCAGGACCTTTTTATCTGCTCAATGACACATGAAAAAATGAGGAACCAACATTCAACTGGCCATGGAACTGCTGAGGAGCCAGTTATCCAGCTAGTTTTGGTCCCAGAAAGAGGGGACCCCACATACAATGCAAGGTGTTGTATTCCTGCACCTTTCACTTGATTTTATGCAAATACCATGAAACTGAGGTCAACAATCTGCACTTTGACCTTAAATTAATTATTTCACTGCATTGCTAATGTGCTTTGGAGGATGGGTAAAATAATAGTGACTCTGTCCACATTTTTAAAGACCCACCTGTAAATATACTTATATGCATGTAAAAAATTCAGTTAGTTGAAATTTCAAAAAAGCTGGCTGTGGAAACAATAGTCCAGCCTCCATCCAAAAGTGCTTCCACTTAGATTATAGTCTTTCTTCATTTCCCCAGTCACTCAGGTCTTCCTTCCATACCCTGACCTTTCTCACTCTAATAACCAGGATTCTGAGGGGCCTCATGTTTGCAGATCAAAAGAATTCTCTGCTGAACACTCAAAACAAATGATTCTGATCTGAAGTAGATTTTGATCAATCCTGGCAGCTGTCAGTTAGTGGGCTGGTTGCCGTGGTTACACCGTTTTTGATCCATGATGAAAAGGGAGAGGCGATGGCATGGGAGACTAGATCAACCCCAAGAATGAACGCCTGAGCCACAACTGCCCCGCTAGTCACACGGGTGATACATAAGGCTTTCAGGGTTACAAAGCTGCAGTAGCTATGCAAAGAACGAAATCAAACCTTTTCTCTCCTCTCCTCCTTTTATAAGCCTTGTAAAGGACACTGAAGAAAACATTCAAAATGCTTTGAATGTCATTAGGGAGTAAGATGAGTGGGATTCTGAACAGCCAGGGTGAGTGCAGGGATCTCGTGCTGAGATACGCCACTAAATCCTCTGCATTATTCCCAGCCGTCGGTGACACTCCGGCACTGCGCGCTTATCGCAAATATCTTGGATAATTCCGCCAAGATTCATGTCTATTCACAACTGAAGATCGCTGGCCCCCGCTGGCATGACAGATTATACTGTGCAAATAGGCTACTTTATTAAGATTTATTCCAGGAAATAGACAACAGAGACAGTTTTAGAAAGGGAGAAAGGTAAAAACTAAAGTATAACAGGGATGTGCATTAAAAATGGCAGCATATCCTGTAGAGGTCTTCTGCAAGAATATTCTGGATTCTACTGTGAGTAAAATACAAACTCCTGTTTATAATTCACGTGTTTTCCCTGTGTTCGTTTGAGCTCAATCCATTGTCCAAACGCATGCTTGTAAACTAAACTGGAGGATACATAGCCAGCCTGCATTGCTGCACGAGCGCATCTCGAGATGTATTGGCATTCTACCCTCACAAGACCAATGGATTCCAGTTTCTCATCCAATGGACGCTCGGATAGGTCACACCCGCAGTCCAAAGACATGCTTGTCAGGCTACCTGGAGACCCATATAGCCAATACATATAACTGCAAGAGCAAACCCAACGATGGATAGCCAAACTGTCCAAAGTGTATTAGTGTATTCCTGTCTCTCATCCAATGGATGGTAAAATAGGTGTAACATAAAATGCTCCCTTTGTTTCATGTCCCCACAACCCTTCACATCTCTCAGATGGAGTTTTGCACACTCCTGTGACATACACATTAAGTGAGGGAAGCGGTCGCAGGGAGGGGAGATGGAGCAGTTTCAATTAGGAGCGCCTCCACGCTTATTCCTCCTCAATTCCTCATTCTTCGAACATGTTATAATGTGGATGATCTTTACGAATTTTCACAATTCACATCAGTCATATTGCATATCAGTCATTATTGCATTTTACAGTTATTTTATGGCTACAATGCTCAAGCGTGGATCGGACCATGTGTCAAAGAAAACAGCAGATATGTTGCTAAGTCCGTTCAATGAATCACAATCAGCTGAATGATGAGTCGAAAGGGTCGCCTCCATCCAAACCAGTTCTGTTTGATACCCTTCTGTACACGTTGATCATTTACATGCACGTCCTAATACAAGTTATAGAAACATATACACATCATCAAACACAATTTTTAAATAATCATGCATCACCTACAGCTGATAAAGACCATTATTAAATCACATTTACTGTTAAACTGGTGAATTAACGCATTTTATCAACAAGGCAATGGATAACAGTGATTATAATGAATGTCCAATGATCCGGAGGGTTTATCACAATGTATTTTGGGCAATTTTGCGACTTGAATGGTGTTTTTGTAGGCTGTGTTGGAGGTGTTTGAAGAATTGTTGGTCCTCCCTCTACTCACATAACTCTGACTGGAGTCAACTGATTGGTAGTACCAATCTTACCCAGTGGCGTAGCCAGAGGGGGGGCAAAGACACGTCACTTTATGACAATAATTAGTCCTGGCTAGTTCTCAATCATTTTCCTTTATTGACGCGTTTTCCAATTATCGTAATTTGCAAGTGAAGACACGGTTTCTCTCCATATGCGATCTAACAGCGATTAAATCATGGGCAAAATTCAGTACAGTTGCGGAACAAGAACAGAGAATTGGGTTCGCACAAAACATCCGTTTAAAACAATTATCAGTCCTGACCTGTTCTCAGTCATTTTCACAACAGAAGGTTCACTCCGAGAGCACTCCACATTAAACAGGTGCTGCTTGTTCTCCCCGATTAGGTAAGATGACAATCATTCATCTGGACGCGTATTTGCTGTATTTAAATCAACGTAATTCAAAATTGCATACCTGCGCAAACAGCTTGAGCCGCAAGCTTTGTATAGCCTATTGAACTGCCGAGTGCCACTTTTTTTTTTATCAACCCACACAATACCGAGAGTGAAAGTCCGCGTTTCATTAGAACACGGACCAGTTCAATCAACGCGAAGAATTGGCCTATTAATAAGTAAATTATTTTGCTGTACTGAATTTAGCCCATGATTTCATCATTGTTAGATTGCATATGGAGAGAAACCGTGTCTTCAGTTGCCAATTACAATAATTGGAAAACGCGTCAATAAAGGAAAATGATTGAGAACTAGCCAGGACTAATTGCTGTCATAAAGGAACGTGTCTTTGCCGCCCCTCTGGCTACGCCACTGTTACCTCCGTTCATTTGGGATTCCCCACTTCAGTCGAGGAAAGTGAGCACAGAGGAGCAACCATTTTTTTCAGAGATATTTAGTCAGATATTTAGAGGAATCAGGTGGGGTTGAACGCCTGGTAAAACTCAAGACACAAAGATGCGGACGGGAGCTGCTAATTCCCTGCCGGACAAAGAACAGCACCTCCGGGCAGGCAATTCTCTTCCTGTCCAGTGAATGCAGAACAGCATTTGCTCACTGTCAGCATCGCTAACTGGGCAGGGTGGATCTCCCCATAACGGGCTGCACTGAGATGACCTTCAAGTCCTGCATCAGAAACACAGCCACTAGATGGCTATTATATTAGTCATATGAATGAACAACAGTGAGTTTCACAGGGGGAATTTGTACTTATTTAGTTTCTCAAGTGTTTCAATGTTTTGTACGCAACAGTGATACAAGAAAAGAAACTGATGATAAAACATGGAAAAGTATGTAAAATACATTTGCGACAAGGTGGTACCCTACAGGAAATTAGTGTATCTACAGCATACCCTTTACTTCAGTACAAGTGACAGCCACAACCAGATAACTACTGTCAGTCCATTCATGCGCTTCTCACCCCAACCCACCTCTCTCTGACGTCATCGTCTTCTCGCTTTCCCCTCTCCACACTCCTCCCAGTCTCTCCCTCCCTCTATTATTAATGAGAGCTCCCCGGTCTCTGTGAGACAGCACAGTGGGTAGTGGTAGGGGTTTATATCCCCCCACCCCACCCCCACCCAAAAAAAAAAACACATTCTATCACTCACACCAGAGTTGGCTGCTCGGCTGAAATTAAAGGGGACATTAAAAAATCCCTTTTAACTAATAAGTAATCTAGGCCAGTAGTCTTCATTCATTTTCGTTGATTGAAAAGTTTCCCAAAGATTAGAATAAGCCATCAGCAGTTAGGCATACAGCTTCCTGCTAAGTGCAGTGCAGCACTAAACAGTAAAATTAATTCAGGAAAAATGTTCTACTTACCCACAAAAAAAAGATAAACTACTGTTAAGTTCTGCAGTAGCTTTTAGCAGGCCATGCAACCAGAGCTTCACAGTTTTTAAAATCACAACAAAGAGAACAAACATAAGCAACAAGTATTCACAATTGAATAACGTTGCCTGAAATGCAATTTTGCTTCGAAATGGATTGCTCATCTCACCTCGATGAAGAGAACTACCCAAATCTAGTAGCGTTGAGTGTTTTCAGAGATTGCACAATGGTAATTTAAATAATTGATTGCAAATGGGTCAAGATCAATCATTGATTAAAAAAAAAAGGATGTACTGTGCCTCCTCTATTTTTAGCACACCAGCAGCCACTGACTCATACACACACACACACAAACACACACACACACGCAAGTGTACCTTCCGAACTATTGCAAATTCCTAAACATTTCACAAAGCCATGTAAAAGCACAGCTGATACAGTTGGATTAGTCTGCACAAGGTTGACATTTACGGTGCTGTTGAATTTTGTGACACAAATTCATCAATCACGTCATCTCCGGATCATCTTAGCTCATGATTTTATTTTTACACCAATCAGAATGACTGTGTTGGAAGCAACTAGTTTGATAGCACAGTACAGACTTATGGAAACAACTTTAGTTGCTAGGCAACACAGTTCCTGCTCTTTCTCTCTAGATAAACAATTACAGCGGCCGAAAGGGGTCATTATGCATGCCCAGTATTAACAGGAGTTATCTTATGATACTCCAGGCACATTCATTTCGATAAATTTTTGATACATTTTCAAAATATTCAATAGGAGCATTAATTAAAGATGCAATTTTTCAGGTGTCCAAAAACTGGCTGACAAATTGGTAGCTTTTTCTACCACTGTGGTGGCTATTTTTGTTGTTTTAATTTTAACTGCCACTGTCACAAGTGCTGGAAGGAGGTAATGATAGTTAAACTTTTCATTACGTTCGATAAGATAACACTATAGAGAGTTCATATGCCCAGCATTATATTCAGTCAAAGTTCCTCGTATGTCCCATGAGAGGTATTTTATCATTCATATGAAATATTCTTCCTGACACAAGTGGTTGAATAGAATGTGGTTCATTAGATTTGATTTGCAATAAAGGATGGATCAAAAATGAGAATAAGTAACAACATTAAATATGAATAAAGGAAAATTAAATGGATAATGTCATGCATCAATGTTCCCAGAGCTGCAAGCAAACAGCCACCCCACATTCTCCCTTGAGAGAGTCCTAAACATCTGGCCACCCGGAATAGCTAACAGAACTCATGCCCATGGTGGGAGTTCCACCTGTTCCCTTGGCAACTAATCACATCCCTGCCACATGCCATTCATGTCTACACAATGATGGGCAGGCACAGCAAAGAGCCTGGAACCAAAGTGCTACAAAGACTACCAGTACCCCAATTAACATCATGATACAAGACCTACAGTCACCACACCGTAAACATAACTGCAGTCAGCACACAGTAATATCAGCTGCAATTTACAAACGAACGGACAATCAGCATTCCACTGAAATCTTTTTTTTTTCCACGGAAAAAGTAGCACAGTCCACTTGTCAGTATTTTGGTTCCACAGCCGCAGTCAAAACATCGTAACAGGCGCTATTCACCGTCAGCTAAATTAATCCGACAGAAACTATTGCTATGTTCCATGTTCCACTCAGAATGCAACAAAAAGCATTGGTAAATGGCAAATAGACTGCATTTATATAGCGCTTTTCTAGTCAGATGACACAAAGTGCTTTACAATTATGCCTCTCATTCACCCTGATGGCGGAGGCTGCCGTGCAAGGCACCAACCTGCACATCAGGAGCAGTGTGGGGTTCAGTTTCTTGCTCAAGGACACTTCGACACCTTCTCTGGAGGAGCCGGGGATCGAACCAGGAACTTTCCGAATCCGATTCCTAGCCTAGCCGCTCTACCTCCTGAGCCATGCCGCGTTCCCTACAGGGCTAAATACGGTATCCATCAAAGCTGTAATAACTCACCAACAGAGGACTTGCAAATAGTCCTTCTAAAGGGAGCAAAGTCAGACTAGAAAGGGCAGTAATGTGCACCTTCCATTATGCGCTAGGAAGGATAGCCATGGAGCATACACAGTAAAGTAAACTCTGACTTGGTTAGACCTGCCTTCATAGTACAGTGGCAGTAAAGTGAAAATAGTGACCATTTGCAGCGAGAATTGTAGACCACTACAACTATGGAAATTAACCCCACTCTCCCTGTTCTGGAGGAGAAAGGCAGAAGTGGTGATTCTCAAACACCACCCTACAGAAACATCCGCAGAAACAGTTGTCAGACAGACGCGTGTAATTTGCATTTTTAAGACTGATCATGGCGGCACTAATGAAAGCCAATCAGCAGATCCAGCCAATCAGCAGATTTGGCCTCAGAGCTGCCGTTGAGTGATTCCGCATTTACATTCCCCACGGAGCTCCACAGGACATCCACTTCAGCCTTAAACTAATCACATCTTGCCAGGAGGGTCTTCCAAGGCTCCAACACTGGGGGAGGAGGGGGGGGCACATGGCGACTGCCAATATCCACTAACCCCCCCCACCTCACATGTTGTTGCAATAAAATAATAACGAGGATAGAAGCTCCCAGGAGGCCTATCCAGCTGAGATGAATTCTCCCGGTAGGAAGGCTGGGACTAATGTTTCCAACAGCCATGATGAGTCTCATCCTCCAAACAGCGATGATGAGTCCAGACTTACCAAAAGCAATGATGAGTATAATCATGAGGTCAATATTTTCCACAGAAGCTCTGAGTCTGTTCTTGCACAGAGCCTACTCCTCCCAGCACAGTCATTCTGGTGTAGTCTTTAACACAGGTATGTTGGCCAGGGGGTGTAGGGTATACACATGAATATGTCAATCTGTCAGCTCTCCAGACAGCAGCCAAACACTGCCTGTCAGAAAGATTCTCTGGTCTTTATGTAATCTGCTCAGTGCCTGATCTGAGGTCAGCTCCAAAAGTCATGGAGCTCAGTCACGTGAGTGCATAGATCCAATCAGCCTCAAGAAAAATGGTTCAGCAACACAAAGACATTGCAAAAAAGAAACAGTGCTTGCAGTGGCCAATCCACAGCTTACAGTGAATGAGCAACTATTATAGAAAAACCTAAGCAAAATAATCAACTTGAATAAATTAGTGAATAATCTGCCTTGAGGCATGGCCTGTGAGCACTTCTCCAGATCATAGCCCTCCCAATCGACAAGGTGAAGTACATGTCACTAAACCTTCCTGAAGGGGAGGATCCTCTGAACTGTGTAAATTGATAAGCCCCCAATAATCCAAGAAGAATATGGGGGTGGGACGTGTTGGTTAACAAAACTTAGTCCGAGCAAGTGGACCAAGAGTTCCACTGACACTTGTAAATCTATCTCCAAAAAATGGGCCCATTCTCCAGAGTCTGATGTAATTAGGTTTATTGTATTCCAGCTCAAAATAAAATACAAAAAACCCAGGCTGGTCTGCGCAAACCACATAGCATTCATTCTTCATCAATCACCCCACGCCGACTGACCACCGATTGTCCAAACCCTCATATTTATTAGCCTCTTGGAACGTTCTTTTAGATGGGATTAAACGTGACTCTTTCTACCTTATCCAACATTATTAATTCTGATTGGTACATTGTCATATCACAACCCTCCACCCTTAGTAACAAGTTTTTTATTACATCATAGTGTAAATTCCTTTCAGGCCTCCAGGGACGCTCGAAGACCACATATGAGCCTTCCAAACCTTGGGTTCACCTGAAGTTCAGTAAGTCATCTGGGGCCATGGACGGCTCCAGAACTCTCAAATGCTCATGCTCAGGTAGTGGGATCAGGCTGACTACCAATTGCGGAAGATTAGCTCATCAAGCCGGCCTTTAAGGCCCTGCTAGAGCTTCTTTATCAGGTTTTTTGGCAGATTTATGAGTTTTTGCCACTTCTCAGCTCCACACTCTTACAGATGTTTTAAAGGCCTGGCTCAGTTCTTTCTGTTGAACTGAGACAATGGTAATACCTTGATTTTAGAGTATTTAAGAATATTTCTCCCACCACAGAGGGCTAGAAGCGGAGAACTGGCAGAGACAGTCTTTGACTGATTGTCTTAGAGCCCAAGCCTAAACCGTCTGGTGCCTCCTAGATGTGAGGCTTTGGGGTTGCGGGCACCAGTACCTTGTCAACTGGAAGGGCGAAGGCGCTGAAGAGAAATGTTGGGTGGCAGGCAGAGACATACTTGACCCCCAGGTCATTAGAGACTTTAAGAGAGACTTTCCTGGAAAGTTGCTTGGTCCGGGTCAGCCTCTAGGGGGTGGCTGTGGGGAGAGGGTACTGTCAGTGATCTGGATTTTTGTGTGGGCATGAGTTCTGACCCTGCCTCGTAAGTAATAATAGGCTTACTGATCTATTGGGAAATTTGAGAGCCGTAACCACTTGCTCCTGAGTGTCTCTGCCTTTAATGGAAGCTCCTTTTATACAATAACACAATTAGCCTGCTCGTTCAACATTGCTTACTTCACATCACCTCATTATTGAAAATTGTCATATCATTACCTGCTAAATTGCCCCTGCGCCAACTTTCTTCCGAGGTCTGTCACAGTCAATAGATTTGAAATATGCGTATCTTTTCAATGAACAATAAAATTCACAACTTGAAGCATCAAATCTAATGTTGTCCTAGTGTTCTCAGTACAGTAGAGGGATTTCAAATCAGTCCTTCATTTCCGGTGGGACACCAGTGCTGTAGGGTCTTCATGAGTTCTGACGTTTTTCTTCTAATCTGTAGCTCTGCTAACCATAATAAAATTGCACTTTTTCTAATATTGGTACTCATCTACAGTGGCTTTCTTGTAGCAAGTAACTTAGTAAGCATGCAACCCCCCGCCAGACCAAGAGTGCAGATTCTTTATGAAACTACTGCTTGGCACTGCTGTGTTTGTGACACTACACATGTAAAAGCGGGCAACAAAGACGACAGGGGACAAAAAACTATCAGTGTTATAAAAGAAAGCCAGTCCAAATGTAGTCTGTTCCATAACCATACAACTCAATCATACCCCCCAACTCCAACCAACACACTTTACTACACAAAAAAGATGGTGGCTAGAAACTGAAGCCTTAGGGCATTATGAGAAAACACTGGCGACACACAGACAGGCTTTTTTTTTTCAAAGTTTAGGCTGCAGCCCAGGTAGTCTGCATTTCAAGGCAGCTACAGTTATCGCAGGCTGTCCCATAGTGAAGGTGCTTTTGAATACAGTGAGAAACACAGCCGTCATCTTGCCTGATATCAGATAGACTTGTCAACATGGAAACAGGAGAGTAAACGAGTTGACAATTCCGTCTGAGGTCGGGCAAGATGACGCCTGCATTTCTCAGTTGTATTCAAAGGCGCCTTCACAATGGAACAGCCTGTGATGACGAACACAATCTCTTTCGTATATGACTTTTAGGAGACAATGATCCTGGAGTCCAGTGGACTGGCAGACCTGCCGAAGTCTGCCAAATGAGAGAAGCTGCCAGTTAAGGCAGCCAACTGAGGAAGTAGGGCATGACTGACATCCCTAAGCAAAACAGAGGCCCTGGGGAAATGCCTGGGGTGACCAATGAGGGACTCCAATCAAGAAAGACATCATTTTGTATCCCAAAAATAAAAGTATTAAAGAGCTTTGTTTGAACAGCACTTGGAATAGGTCAGATTCTGAAGCAAGAAGAGAGAGAAAGAGAGACAGAGCGTACAAGAAAGACAAAAAAAAGAGGGGGGGTGAGGCTTAATTAATACAACATTTCTCAGGATAATTCTATTTATTAAATGTCCAAATCAAAGACAGGAATGGGATGTCGTGTAATCATACACAGCAAAATAATCTCCACTTTTCCTGCTGTCAGTTGGTTTAATTACACCTCGCAGGAACACACCTGCTGGCTGATAAACGACAGCATCACTGCTGGTTGGCAGGAGGGGGAAGATACGCATCCGTAGAAACTTCCCTCCTCATCCGCTGCGTGCACTCGTCTGCTTTTACAGCCTAATTAACCCCTCTGCGCAGATTTAGAAGTCGGCGTCCGTAAATTCCGAAATTTAATTGCTAAATAATTCTACGATTAAATTTCCAAACATCTTGCTTCACTGGAATAATTTTCCAGAGACTCTGTGACACAAACACTGAGTTGTAAAGCCTGAAATAGGCTCATGCACAACAGGAAAAATTGGCAATATTAGTATTCTGCGCAAAGGGGTTAACACATTCCACAGGCTGGCAAGAGAGACGTCACTCTCAACACAGCCGAGATATTGCCCCTGCCACACCGCTAATTAATACACGCTGTTGGAATGTAGTGAAGAATGAAAAAAATCCCACTCATTTGGTGAAGGATACGTCTTGTGTTGATAAATTAATTTGGGGGGAAAAGAAATGCCAAGGAATGGTCTGTAATGCCATCTTGGGGGGACGGGGGGGTTCAATATTAGAAAAGGAAGGAATTTCTAAATTATTAATAATGCAGCTAATCACATATTTATGCAAAGTCAAAGAGCAAAGCACAGAACAACAATTTTGTGAGAGAGAACAGCATTCCGAACAGGATGCCATTTTGGCTGAAATAGCCTCTTTGGCTAAAATAGTGTACTGGTTATCAGGGGACAGTGTGCCAGCGTGCAAAAACAGGCATAATTCCCACAGACTGCACTCAGAAGAGAAAAAAAGCAAAAAATATCCCCAAAATATACTCCTCTGCAGAGTGCACAATGTCATATTTATACACCAATCAAAGCCTATCCCTATCAGCACCAGCACCAGCCGGTTCCAAAACTGCGATTTCCAAGTGCAAGAAAACAAGAGAGGACAGCATCTGACAACAACATAAAAACAGACAAGCCAAAAACAACATGCACTCACAATTTCTCTGATAGAAAATGATTTTGAGCCAGACCAAAAACAAAGGCAGTTCCATTAAGTCAGAGCTTTTTAATTACACAGCTCTGCCATTTCAAATCCGTCGCAAAGTGGAGCTTTTAATTGCCATTGAATTCAGCAGCTCTTTTTAGCTAGTGTACCAATCAAACCTGTCACAGTTAAATGGTAATTCCACTGCACTTTATGCCACCTGTTCGAGGATCTTCATATAGCTTTTTGCGCCTTACGTAGTGTTCGTGAGGGGAGCAAAAACCATGAAGATCCAGCCACATCAAAATACACCACGTAGCCAAAAGTATGTGAACACCACACTGAAACCTCTTTCACATAAACAACAAGCATTGGAATGAATTGCTCAGTATGGGCTGATAGGACACATTCAGCTTCCATTTGAGGGTACTGCAAGTCAAATCTGTTTTACCATTAAGATTTTGTGGCACATTGTAAACCCCTTAACCCCCTCCCTTACGAAAGGCTCCGCTGAAACTAATTGGAGGCCTGAAGGGGGCAGGGCGTGAAGTACATAAAGGAAAACAATTTCCAAATCATGGAGCAAAAAAGTATTTTCATAAACCCTGAAAGTCTGTTTCATCAGCTCACACTGACCATTTAATTCCAAATTCAATACAGATGTCAGATATTTAGAAATGCCAATTTCCTATGTATGTATGTCACTGAGGTTTCAGTGAAGTGTCCACACGCTTTTGGCAATATAATATAAGTAACTGAGACAGATACATGCATAATCACCTGACATGAGTCCTGTGGCAAAAGGCATTCTGGACCATGACGCCAAACAAAAGGGCACATATTGTCATCAATAACAAACTGCCTGGGAATATGGTGAATATTGTTGCCATGTCCTATGTATATGGGATATAATATCGTTCAGAGGTTAGATGATTAAAAAACAATACAACCTGAGGGCTCATCCTACGCACAGGCTTGTTAGTAACATTTCCGAAAGGCAAACTTAGGCAAGCTCTGTAGCCTCCAGCTCCTCTCTTAGGTGTTGCTTAGTTCAGTTTTAAGTTTTGATAAGCTGTACTTTTCTATGGGCACAGTTGATGCAAATGCAAGTAATTAGACGCCAAAAACAGAGTTGATGATGCTAAGCAGGATCATAAGAAAAAAATGAAACTCTCGGCCCCGAATATAACAGACCTCTCAGCTCGAGGCATTCACTCCATTCCCCCACCTCTCAGCAGCACTTCCATAAGTGCCCAATCAGAGGACATGGGGGAACTCCCAGGACCTTACCCACAATCCTCAAGCCATCACATCACCAGAAAAGGCCAATCACTGATAATTAGTGAAAATGAAATAAAAAATAAAGATAATCAATTTCAGCCTATTAACAGTTAGGCCTCTTCAGCTACATATAGTGTTTTAAGAACTGCAGTATGGGTACAGAAAGAGATAGGCTCAAGCTAACCCCCCCAACACACACACACACACACACACACACACACGCACGCACGCGTGCACACACACACACACACACACACACACAAACAAACATACATTTGCATAGCTATATTTCTGAGGACACTTTATTGCCTTATATGCTTTCATTGCAGCCTATGCCAAATGCCAACCACAACCAAATTATGCCTAACCCGAACCTTAACCTAACCTTATTGTAACCATAACCCTAACTTTAACAAATTACCTGTGGTCCTCCATACTTCTCTGTTAAGACCACCCAAAATGTCCCCAGAACATTCGTGCCTGGTCGAGAGTTGGTTCACACAAGTATAGCTACACTAGCGCACACCAACATACACACACGTACACATACACAAACAACCCTGACCAGGCAGAAGCAGTTAGATGATAGATGGAAGAATGGATCCATGGCGAAAAGAGATAAAACCTTGTCATGTCAGAAATACACTGCCAAAAACCCAGTGATGAGGCTGCATTATGCGTTGCTTGGGATGTGAGGATTTTGCGCGAGGAATACATCTACATGTATAATAATTAGACAGACTTTCGCGTCATACGCATAATCATCGCAGCCAGTCAGGCAGCGCTCAAAGCGACAGGGATGCAAAATACAGCTCTGCACTGATTCAGCGACAGCAGATGGAGGTGAGAATCAGGAGCTGCAGTACTGGGAGAGACCAGAGCAGGACCAGCAGCAGAAGACGCTGGGCGAGCAGGTCGAGTGGGAACAGCAGAGCACAGATCGCTGTGCTCCGATGCCCCAACAGATACCTGACTTATGACCTCTGTTGAGGTTGCCATGGCAACCAAGGCAGCAGGGTTTTCAACCTCACCTGGTCCAGACAGCAACGTGGACCCGACACGAACAGGCAAAAATAGCAACACAGGTCATTCTCTCTTGCTCAAGCCTGCCCGATTTGACAACTTACCAGAGCATTACTCCCCTCGAACACACTGGTAGGCTGGCGACAGATCTCACCAATCCTGCACATACACCGACTCACAGGGGTAGTGATCAGCCGACAGTGCAGCCAAAATACTTGCTCTCAGTAATAATTACAGTGATGAGGACTAGCTTGGCACAGATAAACTGGCTCCTCATCTGAATACAATGCAACTCTAACACTAACACAATAAACTACAATTCCAAATCAGGAAAGTCAGGACAGTATGTTAAATTCAAATTAAAACTGAAAGCACTGAGAAGTAAATTATCTTTGACCAGTATTAAATTGAAAACAATGTATCAGTGCATAATCTGATGTTTCATTGCATGATTTCTGAAAATTTGATTTTCAAAATGAACACATTTGAATTTTGATTCTTGCGACATATTTGGGATTGTAAAGCATTTACCACTTTGAAATGTCGCTGTGTGAAGAAACACACCAAGTGATAGTGTTTCGGGTGTAATTTTGCCCCATTCTTCCAGCAAACAAGTCTTAAGATGAGCAGAAGAACAAGGTCTTTGTAGTTGCTTTTTGCATTTCAAAATGCATCACGCCCACTATTGGGGACAAGTCAGCACTGCAGGCAGGCCAACCCAGCACCATAGACTATATAAAAAGACGGATGCAGCACGCGGGTCTGAAAACTGAGGCCAATGCGGAAATCTTTAAAATTTGCATTCTATTTAATGGCTAGCAGATTGCGACGTCGGTGGTTGCAAAAAGAATTTCAATCCTATTGGAGTATATGAGAAAATAACCCTGCTTTCCCACCTGATTTATTATTTCAATAATGATTTTCCACATTACTTTATGGCATATATCACAAGTTTCAAGTCTCCTTCGATATATCATGATGTTCATTTTTGTAAATTATGGTCCCAAATAGACCAGAACAAAGGATAAAGCCAGAATATGCTTTAGGGGCGTGGCTATGCTCTGGTCCTCATCTGATACAATCAGATCCACCTGTAGATCCACCCCGCGCTCCTCCCTGGATATTCAATTCACGTTCTCATCCAATAGGAATCACATCCGGTTTCAAAATGACAAAATGGCACAATTCAAATTGCCAAAATCAAGGCTTCCTAAATGGTATGCTGAAACCAATGGGTGATGCCACGGTTGCTTCGTCCATCTTTTTTACAGTCTATGCCCAGCACTCACACCCTCTTCTTGCGTAGCCTTTGCAACATATGCAGAATGTGGTTTTGCGTTGTCTTGTAAAAATGAGCAAGGGTGTCCGAGGAAAAGAGGAGATCTTGAAGGCAGCATTCTGTATAATCAACTACCAGTTAACTAAGTTTTTAAAAATTTTTGGTTTCGAGGAAAACGCAATCGAAAATTCAGAACCCATTGATTTTTATAGTATTGTACGTGTTCTCAGACTTTACTTTGTGTGACACACATCGACACAAGACAGTTATAATGAGCCTATTAAGACACTCTTGTCCGTCCGTTTACTTTGTATTCTGCATGACTAAATTTGCCGATAAACCTTCGCAATTACTGAATGAGTAAAATTTCGGAATAACATAGGTCTATATGCCATGTTTATGATAAAAAAGACCAGCACAGCATCTACTCTCAAAAATGATTTTTTGGCTTTGAGTTACTCAAGTTCTTCTTTTGTTTAAATGCCTGCATTTTCAGTATTCAAGCCACCTTGGACGAGACACTAATGAATAGAGTATTTTGAACATAATGTGATAATTCTTGAATCACTCAAAATATGGAACTCATTGCTCTTAACCTCCATGACATAGCCTCAATCCACCTTGAACTACAGACCACTTATTACAGTATTTCAAAAAATTCGAACATAATTTAATAATATCAGAAAAATATAGAACTCTTAATTCTTAGCCTCTTTTGTCATAGCCTCAATTCGCATGGGACAATAGAAAAAGGCCACCTTTCAGTTTCAGTACCACGCTGAATGGCTAATGTCACATCTCATGACTTTGTTTCTCTCAGGAAGTTTATCTTATGACAATTGACGTGAATACCTTGTTTGCATGCAGCAGGAATTTTGTGCAGCAATAAAAAATTTGGATTATCATTTAGTTCCAAAGTAATATCGGAAGTAGTAGATTTGTTAAAGTGAAAGTGAAAGGAGGGAAACCCTAGATGTTGCCATTTTCCAATGTGGTTGTGGGAAATAATTTGGTCTATCCAGTATAAATAGCATGTTTGAATTTACAAGTGTGACTGTGCTGATTTTTATTACCTACCGTGTTTGCAGAAAGAGTACACTGTTCCAAGACTAAGCCTGTTTTCATTGGTTTTTCAAGTGCATGCTTGAGTACATCTCTCAATCATTCAGGGGCAATTCTAAGTCAAACTATGCAGTGATTACAATCAACTCACCTCTCAAAAAACACCCCTAGTTTGTCATCAACGATAAACATCGCTTAAGCATGCCTGTGAGCTGCCATGTTGAATCTTTGATCACCTGATTCAGTTGCTGTCAAACTGTTAGTTGCCACGGTGACAGAAGATAGACCTATGTAATACTGAGGTGAAGTTCAAAATATTGAGATAGACCTTTGTGATAGTGGCCTGGACATAAAATGAGAGGCTATAAAAACAGGATCAAGTGCTGCAGACACACCTAGTTAACTCTGAGAGGATAAATTGGCAGTTCTCTGCCCATCTTTGCTCCTAAATGCACCAATCATGATTACAATCACCAGCTTACGTCAGCCATTTAAAATCATATCATTATTCAAATTTTTTTTTTTTTTTTTAACCTCATTACTAGTCTTAAATTTCTTCCATCCCAATGTTTATTGGAATCTGTTGCAAGCCTGAGTGGCATTAATGCATCTATATTTATGTTGACTACATAAAACATTAAATATCTTGTATTTCATTGCAGACGGAATGAAGACAAGTCAAAGTAATTTTATAAAACACCCCTTTCTGCTTTTATGTGCTGTTTCTATACCATCCCAACATTTTGGGGTTGTAAATTAACACTTCTTCCACCTGCAAAATTCATACCGGATTAGCTCTACCCAGCCTACTCACACTCACCCTGACCCAACCTCCTCTCACTGAGCAAGAATTTACACAACCTGCTCCTCCTGACCAGCACTGACCCAAAATTTAATCAACCTACTCTCACTGACCTACCACTGACCCAAACCCATCTTACGGACCCTGAATGTCCCACCTCACACAGATTGACCCAGAATGTTCTAACCTACCCACACAGACTTCGCAGTAACCCAGTCTATTCTTATTGAACTAGAATTGACCCGACCTGATAGGACTTAACTAGGATATGCATTTTCCTCGAGTTCAACCGAGAATGCAGAGGGGGAAAAATGGAGAAAAAATATATACTGCGCACCTCTAAGATTTCATTATGTAATTTAGATGCCATATTCCACCAAATTCTCACTCCGCCTCAGCGCGCTTTTAACCGCTTAATCTGCAGTGACATCTAGCGCTATTGAAGGAGATTGTCCAGCTTCGAAGACCTGACAGTAACTCAAACTTGATTTGTGCGAACAGCGCTCAGTACGCCTACAGGCTGCCTGTCGCTCAACGAAAGTAAACAGTCGACGCTTGATCACCAATTGCGACGCGATCGCATTATGACATGATATTCATTTCACATGGACTAGCATCGCAGAACCAAAGACGGAAAAGCAATGCAAAACATTCCAAGAAGGCCTGCTTGCTGATCGTGGGATTAACGACTCCTAGTGGCGACAAGACAGATCATGGAGTACAGGCAACGGTTTCAAATGTATTGAATTTAATGGTAGACTAGGGAGACTGAGAAAAATATCTCATACATATTTTCCCCAACGTTAACCAATCGATAGGATTTTCGATCAGTAAAAAATCTTCCGACGGTTTCGATGCAGCACTTGAAGTGACCATGATGAACATTTTTTTAAAAAAAAAAAAAAAAACCTATTTTGAAGGTCTCCGCCAGTTGTCCCTCTAGCGCAGCTAGGTACCAACGGGTAAAGAAGTCACGACAGCTCTCCGGTCCCGAGCGAGCCAGGCTAGTTCCATAGACTTTTAAGCCAAGCATCAACTTGCATCGTGCAATTAAGACAAAATAAGGGAAATGCATGCTTCACCTAGTAAGGACCATTATGTCACACGAGCCCATTATTTGATTTTATATAGTTTTGCAAAATTGACAAAAGGAGTAGCCAACGCCAACCCGTAAGGCTGGTGCGGTGGGTATTTGGGCCGACGAAGTGATGCCGCGCTTCAGTTCCTGTAGAAATGCTCAGAACTGATTGGACTCCCTGCCCAAGAGGTGTCTGCAATTCTGAAAATTAAGACAGCACACGGTGAGTCGGAGGGAAATTAATCTTGTTCTCTTTCACGTCCTTCAGTGCGCTTTATTTTCCATCCACAGCGTGAACAAGAGTGCTGACGTATAAACAAATTTTTTTTTTTTTTTTACAGGTCTTGTCCCCTTATATTTTCCACGTAATTATATTAAACGGTCCAAAGCACTACCAGCCCGAGAGCCTTGTTGTGGACTGGGAAAGTGCTGCTGAAAGACAACTGGGCCAACGTTACACAAGGATTGCATAATGAAAATGTTCACTTCATTAAATTTAACATTTTAAAAGAGCACCTTTCAGAACTGTAATGAAGGAAACAAACAGGATTCGTCTACTTTTAACGGACGTAATATCTGAAGCAGAGCTTTACTCATGTTCTATCCCTGCCCGACTAGTGGGAGAAGCACCTGAGACATGCTCGTAGTCTCTTGCAAGGATCGCTTAAGTAGTAGGGAAAGCGTATCTGGCTGGACAGAGGTAAAATGATGCTTCTCTGATGCGTTAAGGCTTTTTAGAGGCGACTGCTGTATGAAGGCAATGCAGAGGAAAGAAAATTTCCAACATTTTAAATCTGTAAACAAGCAGGTGCTTCCCTACGTGTTCCATATCTGCTAGTGTTGGTATATGTGCGTGCATGGAATTGCGTGCGAGTTCAGGTTTCTGTGCGTTTGCGGGTGTATGTGCACATGCATGAGTGCATATGAATGCTTGTGGGTGCACCCACGCAAGTGAAGATTTATGTGCACATTTGTGGATTAAAAAGTAAAATTATTAATTATATTTTCCCTTCCCATTTTTTAAGAATATGACTTCGTGAAAGGATAGTCATAACAAAAAAAAAAAATAATAATAATCAGCAACACTGACAACAAAATTGTGTGGGAGACTTAAAATTGACATCTTAAAAAGGCTTATAAAACACTGACTTCTTAATGCTAAAATAAATCAAAATAAGTAACATTAAAAAAGGTAGTTTACATGAAAGTTGGGACCAAGATAGACATTTTACCTCAGTAGAAAACAGACTTTCATTCAGTCGAAGAATTTTCCTCAACTTACAACTAAATGAAAGCTTTAATCACAAACTCAGTGGAGAGCGAGTATGTGTGATTAATTCACCAAATTCTGCATAAAGAATGTCATTATTCCCACTCATAATTGTGAGTCCAAGAACATAAGCTTGAAATTTCCAGAAAAAGTGGAAATCCATTCACTACCAGTACTGGTTTAAAAAATAAAAAGTACCCTGAATACGAATACAGTCAAAAAACAAAACTCAAAATTTCAATTCAGTGATAGAGCCAGTGATTAAACAATGTCTCACAGCAGCCATTGCCAAACTTCTCCTTCAGTACTGAGCCAGATCAGGGTTTTTCATGTGTTTGACCTCAAGGACACCTTATGCAAGAAGTACATCAGGCCAAGCTCATGAAATACTAGTATTTGGCTTGGGGTACTCAAGGAATGGTTGGGCAGCTGCCCTCTAATAGTATATGATTCAAATAAAACTTGAAATGCTGTCCCTCCAGGTAAAAACTGCCTTGAGGGCTCGTGTTTCCCCAATACCAAGCCACTGATGGCAAAAAAAGGACATTTTAAACATTAGTACATAACGCTCAATTTAATCAGGAAAAAGCTTGTAGAATAAAGAGGATCAAAACACCATACTCTTTATGGTCCTGGGGAAGAGGGCTCGGGTGGGTACACCAACAGGTGCATGGTAGGTTTCATTGTTTAGTGTCATTAAACACGTGGCCCCTGTTATGAGTAACAGTCCAGGGAACAGCCAATGGCAGCGAAAGAATGATTAACAGCCCTCAGAACACCCCACCATTGTACCAATCCACTCACACAGGCCAGTGGCTGGGCTGTAACTGGGCATTTCAGGAGGATGGGGCGGAGCTTCACTTGACGTGTTCTGCTCTGTGGGAGGAGCAGTGTGGATGGGCGGGGCTTCACTTGACGTGTTCCGCGCTGTGGGAGGAGCAGTAGTACTTCTTGTGGGCGATGAAGGTGGAGAGACTGCTGAAGCGGATGTTACAGAGCCTGCAGTAACGGGACGTCCCATTCTGCAGGGGGGACACCTGCGCCGCTTTGGGGGACATGAGGGGGGGTGTGGTCTGGAGCAGGTCAGGCTCCACCTCCTTCTTAACTACAGGCACAGGTGAGACGGCCTGTGGGCCGGCCCTTTGGGGGGAAGTGGGCATGGCAGGTAGGGGGCTGCCATTCATTTGGGGGGGCGAGTGGGAGGAGCTCCCGTTCACTGCATCCTGATGGGGTTTCGTCCCAGGGCTGGTCTGAGGGGGTGGGGCTTCACTCAGCTCCCTCCGCCCTGGGGAGGGGCTACCAGGATGAGCACCAGGAAGTCGGGTCAATACCAGGCCGTGAACAGTTCTAAGATGATCCACCAGGTCCCCTACAATGGCTCCTCCCTGGGGGCAGTAGGGACAGGCCAGCGAGGAGCCAGTCGGAAGGGTAAAGGCTGGAGCCGCCTCCTTGGATCCCAACAAGGGCGGACTGTGGGAGGGGGAACCTGGTCGGACGGGAGGTGGGTCCAACTGGTCCGTAAGACCAGACCTGAGGGAGGGGATGGGGCACATTTTGCCGAGCGGCTGCAGCGGGCGCCGTTGCAGCGGGACTGGGCAGTAGTAAGACTTGTGCGCCAGGTAGTTCTCCAGGCTGTTGAAGCTTATGCTGCAGGCCGAGCACTTGTGGTAGTCGCTCAAAACAGGGGGCGTGGGGGGTCCCCGTCCTGTCTCGTGCGGCCGAGACCTCTTGCGCAAGTCGATGGGCAGGTCCCCTTCAGAGCAGGGTGAAGGGGCGGAGTTAAACTCAGGCGGTGGGGCGGAGTTAGGAGCGGAGGAGGAGTTGGCCAAAGCGAGGCTGCGAGCCATGTGGATCTCGTACATCTTCTTGCGCTTGCGCGTGCGGAACGGCTGCGGCGGGCAGCCGGCGTTGGCGGCGGGGGGCCGCGGGCTGCCGGGCTGGTGTCGCCAGGCACAGTAGAAGCGCTTGTGCACGGCGTAGCTCTCGCGGCGGCTGAAGCGGATGCTGCAGGCCTGGCAGAAGGTGGCGTTAGGGTCGTCCGCGTCCTCCCCCGAGCCGCCAGGACTCTGACTCCCCTCGCTCGCCTCGCTCGCTCGCCCGCCGCTCTCGCCCTCCGAACAAGAGGCTTCTTTAAGCCCCGTCCTCTCGGTTTTTATTTCAGCAGGCTTTCCCTCTACAGCGGCACCCCCCGTCTGTATTTCTTTTGAGGCTTGCTGGACTGAGAGGGGTCCAGGGGAGGAGCTAATCTGCACTGACTCTGCCCTTTCCTTCCCCTGACATGCAGCAGGAGGCGTGGCCGTGAGTGGATCCTTGTGCTGGTGCCGGCTGGAGCAGTACAACTTCTTATGGACGTAGAAGTTGTTGACATTGTTGAACGTGATATCGCACTCGAAGCACGTCGCCCCCTTGTGGACAGGCCTAGTAGGGGTTCGGTCAGCAGGTGAGGTGGGAGTGTGTCCCTGCCTTAGTCGGGTGTGCACCATCTCCGTCATCTTAGCCAAAATCTCACACGACTGTTGTGGGGCTCCAGCCCCGCCCTGCAGTCTTGGGCTGGATGCACCACTAGTAGGCTCTGCTTTCACCTGCGCTAACGGCTGTATCCCTGGGGAGGGGCTTTCTGAGGGCGGAGCCTCATCTTCCACGTCAGAATGCGGCTCCTCTTTTACGCTCAAACTTGGCGGGTTGCAAGGCAAGTTGACCCCCTGGGGTGTCGCAAGACATCCATTGGCCGACGGAGGGGCGGGGTCAGTCGGAGCCACACTCATTGGCTCAGGGCTCACAGATGAGCAGGAGCTCCGCTGAGGGGCGGGGCTCTGTATCTTCAGGTGCGTCTGCACGTGCTGATGGAGGAGAGCAGGTGTGTCCACAGGAAAACCACACACCTGGCACTTCAGCACCACCCCACAGTCCTCACTCTCTCCTGCCAGGACAACAGCAGTATTGTTAGCAGTGGTATAGATAATACTGGTAGTTGCAGCAGTAGTAGTTGTAGTACTTAAAAGGGCCTGTTATATTACCCAGGGTATGGCGTATGGAATTCATAGTCTACAGCACTGCTGCGCAATCCTGCCCCTGGAGTGTTAACGTCCTGAAGATCACATTTCAAACACTAATTCAGCACACCCAATTCACCTACTGAGCAGCTCAACCAAATCTCCAGCAGTTGGCTGACATAAACATCGTCAGGCTTAGGGCGAAAACCAACGAGACCGTAAATCTCCTAGGAACAGCACTGAGCATCACTGCTCAGAAGAAACCAGGCATTTACTGTATATGAAAGCAAAAATGTAATGAAGACAGGACTACGTCCTTAATTAGAGGGGAAAACTGAGAGATTCATCAACTTTCATTTCTGAATGTTTAAGAACACTTTCACTGTTGATTTCCCAAAATGCTTTGGGCTCAGATGGGGGCATTACCCAGCATGCTGTGCTGCGTTACCTGTGCTCAGCTGCAGAGGAGGCGGGGCGGGCCCAGGTGAGGACGCCTGGCTGTGAGACTCTGATTGACAGGCCATGCGGCAGGTGACCAGGTGGCTGTGGAGGACGTCTTGTGAGCTGGAGACGAAACCGCAGGCGGGACACGAGCTGTCGGGCGGGTCCGAGTGTATCCGGAGGTGCCGAGCACAGTTAGCTTTGGTGGTGAAGGCAGACAGGCAGATCAGACACACAAAGGGTCGCTCGCCTGAGAGAAAAAGGTGCGCGCGCACACACACACACGCAGAAACAAAGAAATACAGTGAGCTTTGTAAGCACATGGACAGACTCAATTTGGGTTCACTCATACAGTTGCACATAAACTCAAATTACAGTGAGGACATCAAGTGAAACTTCTCTATACGTTACGGCCATTAACAACTTTTTTCTTTGTCCAAATACAAACAACCCTCACCGTAAAGAAAAAAAATCACCACACAGCATGGGCTGACCATTAGACCACCGTTGGAAATTTAAAGGAACAGTTCACCCATACATGAAAATTCTGTCATGATCTACTGATCTCCATGCCATTTGGAACACGGGTGAGGTCTGTTACTCCACACAACCATCTATACAGCCGCACAACTCCATACCAATCTTCTCCAAAACAAAGTAAGTCAATAGAGATTAGGGATGTGCATTTCTGTAAAAAAAATACTATTCGATAATCACTGCTAAGTATTCGAAAAAATTATTCGAATTATTCGACCCCCGCACGCACGCACGCACTCGCGCAAAGACAGAAACAGCTTTTTCGTCTTTTATCATCTGCAGCATATGACACGGTTTATTTAATTGAACAAGTAACATTTTCTCGTCGTTTAAAACGGGGAATCACACAGGTTATATTGAACAAGTTCTCGTCGTTTAAAACAGGATATCACGCGGTTTATTTAATTCAACAAGTTCTCGTCATTCAAAACAGGGTAGACTAAATAACAGTGCCTCCATCGGCGCAAAAAACCAGCACAGGCTAACACGTCTTTTCTGCCGTGAGTGCGCTAAAGAAACTGACCGTGACTTCATAAATTAGGTCTATTGGGTCTATTCATTGGTCCTCTAAAATCGTTCATATGCCCATCTCTCAATGCGTAGACCTATCCAAGAAAAAAACTGAACAAATGAAAATTACCACCGTAATACCGGAAAGATTCAGCAGTAAATCAACAGCAAATTCCATTTTCCTTTTTGAAAAACATGCAAATACATTTTCATTAAACTGTTGGACAGAAAGTAGTCTCAGGCTACGTGCACAACATAGGCCAAAGATAATGATTTAGGCAAAGCCTGTGGCGAAAGAGATTATTATAAGAGTTCCAAACGAAACTTTTACTAGGCTGTTTAAGAATCATTAACATTCACGTCAACAGATTCCGGTGGCATGAGATTGTTCTTCTGTCATTTTAGACACGGGTTACCGTGCTGCGCTAGAGGAGGTTTTACAGTTAGCGACACCCGTCGGCTGTCTAACGCATTGCATCATCAGAGAGGACGTTTATTTCTGTTCCGTGTTTATTCATTTTTGTCGGATAAAAACGATAGTCAAATTACGTATTCGATTTTCTACTGTAGAAGGAGTATTCGACTATTCCAAAATCGATACCCATCCCTATTAGAGATGCGGCCATTAGCGTTCTTTAGACTTTAGTATCCAAAGTATGACAAAAATTACTCCATACAGCTTGGACAGCATAATCCAAGTTTCCTGAAGCCAAACAATTGCACTGTGAGTAAAAGAGACTAGTATTATACCATTATTTGCAGTATCTCACAAAAGTGAGTACACCCCTCACACTTCGACAATTAATTTATTATATCTTATTAAGGGACAACGTTACAGAAATGAAACCTGAATATGTTGTAGAGTAGTCATTGCACAATATGTGCAGCAGTGTAGATTTACTGCAATGTCCAAATAACTGAACAAACAGTCACTATTTCCAAAATGGGTGGCAAAAAAAGTGAGTACACCTCACCGTCAACATGCCAAATTGTGTCCATAGTGTCAATATTTAGTGTGACCACCATTGTTGTCCAGCACTGCCTTGATTCTCCTAGGCATGGAGTTCACCAGAGCTGCACAGGTTGTTGCTGGGATCCTGACAACATCACGGAGCTGGTGAATGTTGGACACCTGCTGCTCCTCCACCTTCCTCTTGAGGATGCCCCACAGGTGCTTAATGGGATTCAGGTCTGGAGACATACTTGGCCACGCCATCACCTTCACCTTCAGCTTCTTCATGAAGGCAGCTGTCATCTTGGAGGTCGTTATCATGTTGGAAAATGCCGTGCGGCCCAGTTTCCAAAGGGAGGGCATCATGATCTGCTTCAGAATGTCACAGTAAATATTGGAATCCATTATTCCATTAATGAAGCGCAGCTCCCCAGGACCAGAAGCACTCATGCAGCCCAAGACCATGATGCTGTCACCACCAGTACACACTTGTCTTGGTACCCCTCACCAGGGAGCCGCCACACATGCTGGACACCATCTGAGCCGAACAAGTTTATCTTGGTCTCGTCAGACCATAGAACATGGTTCCAGTAGTTCATGTTCTTGGACTGGTTGTCTTCAGCAAACTGCTTTCGGGCTTTCTTGTGGGCTAGTTTCAAAAGAGGCTTCTGTCTTGGCCGACGGCCATGCAGACCGACTCGGTGCAGAGCACGGCGTATGGTCTGAGCACTGACAGGCTGTTCTCCCACTGCTGCAACCTCGTTAACAATGCTGCCAGCACTCCCGCGTCTGCTTTCTGAAGCCAACTTGTGCACCTGACGCAGAGCATGAGGACTCAACCTCTTCGGTCGAAGCTGACGAGGCCTGTTCCGAGCAGAACCCGTCTTGGAAAACCGCTGGATAAACTTGGCCACCGTGCTGTAGCTCAGTTTCATGGTTACACAGATCTTCTTGTAGCTTAGACCATCTTTGTGGAGAGCAACAATTCTCTTTTTCAGATCCTCAGAGAGTTCTTTCCCATGAGGTGCCATGTTAACCATCCAGTAACCAGGTGCACCACAATCTAAACCTTCAGCACAAGTTAAGCAACCTAATATGGCCCAGTCGAGCAAACAAAAGCATGAACATGATGAATAAGACACGTTTCATTGCTTGGTTGACCATTACCAATTGTCGTTGGTACTCACTTTTGTTGCCACCCATTTTGGAAATAGTGACTGTTTGTTCAGTTATTTTGACAGTGCAGTAAATCTTTACTGCTACACATATTGCACAATGACTACTCTAGAATATATTCCAGTTTCATTTCTGTAACATTGTCCCTTGAAAAGATATAATAAATTAATTGTCGAAATTTGAGGGGTGCACTCACTTTTGTGAGATGCTGCAGCTTAAACTTTACCACAGCCGTTTTATTTTAAAAATTTTCATGATTACGAGCACCCACCCCCTGCAATTCATATGACGACAGCTCTTTCCATGTGTGTGACGTACGCATATGCATACGTAGCTGGGTAAATAAAGACGACGGGTTGGGTGTACACAATCATGAAAATTTTTTAAATTATGACGGCTGTGGTAGAAATTTACACTAAATAATTGTGTAATACAGGGCCTTTTCAGTCTCAGTGCTTTATATGGTTTCGGTAACTTTTGTGGCACGAGCTGTATGGAGTAATTTCATGATCATTTTTGGCTGTGTATTGCACTCTAATAACACTGACCAAGTCTGCATGGACTTCAGTTGTTTCGGGGAAGACCGCTACTGAGTTGTGCTGGTGTGCTCCAAACCTGTTGCATAGATTAACTTCACCCGTGTTCCACATGGCATGGAGGTGAGTAGATGAGAGAACTTCCATTTTTGGGAGAACTGTTCCTTTAAGGTCAATGCCTGGTTACGACTCAGGACAGTTTTGCATCTCAAGAGGATCGGACAGCTCACACAAGTGCACAGAAAACACAATTCTGCAACACCATTTGAGAGCAGAAGCTATAACAGACTCTGGAATGAAGCTCTACAATACAGCTTAATGAGAGACGCAATGGAAACAAAAGAAATACTGATTTTAAGCAGTGTGCAGCACTGCCAGTGTCATGGAAGGACCGTGCAGTGACTGAGTGATCTAAAGATCACATGACGCGAGGCTCACCGCTGTGCGTGCGAGTGTGTACCTCCAGGGAGCTGGCGCTGGGAAAGCTCTTGCTGCAGTGGGCCAGGGGGCAGACGTACTCGCTGGGCGGCTCTGGCAGTGAGGGCGAGACGGAGCCCTGATTTCGGCTGGCGCAGTAGTACTGCAGGTGAGCCTGCAAGTTCCTCTTACTCCGGTACCAGATGCCACAGGCCTGACAGGGGAAGACGTCCTCTGGACAAATCAGATTACAGCACTCACATGAGTGGACCAATCACAGTGCAGTAGAGATGCAATGAAATGCATCACAAAGTAGGCTCAATGCAGCAGGAAGCAATTGTGCATTTTAACTAGCAGGAAGACAACTCCTGCAGGAATAGCAAACAAATATTCATCACATACCAACTCCCAGATTGCTTCTCACTTCATCTTCCAAATACTAACAGTTTTCTGCTTTAGACCAATGATTTCCAGCCATGTTACAAGAGATCTACCTCCGTATAGATTTACACTCCAAACAAGAAAGCAAACCACATTCAAAAACCAGATCCCACATTGAGCTGCTACGCAGCAGATATGTGCTCTAAACTAAAGTTATTATTAAAACCAACAGGAAGGTAGATTTCCTGAAACAGGCTGGGAACGACTGATTTAAATCATACCTAATACTGAATTAGCAGTAGTTATCAATGTTTCTCGCTGTATTCATTAATGGTTAAGGGGGTCTGTTAAATTTCTCGGCAACAATAAGATCATATTTATAATAACAATGATGATAATCATATTTATAATTACAATGACGACAGCACCAGTGTTATCACCATTACTGCAACAATCACAAAATAATGACAGTGATGAAATTGAATAATACAAATAAATTAATAACCCTGAGTAATTCCACTGCTCCTGCCGACTACTCTGACACCTTATCATGCTAATACGGAGCGGCGTGATCATTCGATACCGGAATGACGAAAGCTTCCGCAATCATTCAATCATCTCCATGGCAACGAGTGCTTGGGGGTTGTGAGTGCGAGAGGCCGGATAATCGCCGCGATCTGGTGTCAGGGCCGCTGTCCTGGGCCACTCAGATAAGGACGTCTCAGGGATGTAATTACTTAGGAGCTTGCGAACCGGGACATGAATGATGGGCTTTTATTCCTCAGGTTAATATATGGATATTCATCAACCTCTCCTCCCCATAACTTTAATTAAGACTCACGCTCCAGCCTGACTGTCGAAGGCGATAAAGACTCGTACTGCGATATTTGCGGAATGCTGTGAAGAACCTAATTGGAACATCAATAAATAATCTTGTAGGATGACAGTCCAACTTGGTTTAAGAATCACATGGTGACATGAGTGTAAATGGTGAAGATTAATGGTGACGTGTGTAACCGTCTTGAATGCTCTAAAAGTAACAAGCGTAAAAATTTTGAGGACTTATTGTCACGTGAGGGCGAACATAGTGTGGACTCTTTGATACGATCGAACATTTGGAGGGCAGTTTTGGCGATGCAAGGGTTAGCATTGTACGGACTTACTTGGTGATGCAAGAAGCTCTTAATGAAGCGACAGACCTTTGCAGTGAGCGAGTACGGGCATGATTAAAGCTGATGCTTCTCAATGACTGTGGACATCAGCAGCACATCTCAGTTCTCTTAAACTGCATCCACGTTTCCCCCAATCGCATCTTTTACTCGCGTTTTAGTTCCTCCCACTGGGGATGCATGGAGAGCCGTACGGAAACCATGTGAAGAGAGAATAAACATGGAAATCTGTTTCGAGAGAAATGAGACGTCCTTTCTCCTGAAGCATCACGTGAAGCGCCGTCTGTTTCTGACGACCGCACACAGGTGGATCTGCAGCCAGCGTCTGTCATTACATCTTGATGTAACGGCTTGAAAGTCTTCTTAGAGGGCAGCTCTCGTGTCTCCGCACAAAATAGCTCCTCAGAGCTCCATCCTCTTTCCTCATAGCAGAAATAACAACTGTCAGACTGTTTACAAGATGGCGGAGACAGAACAACTTCCAGGTCAAGCGAGGATCAAGGAGTGAGAAAATATCAAATAAGAGAACTGAGATGCACCCCAGAGGTCATATCTTCCTCTAAACAGCGAACAAAACAAATGCACTCAATGCCCAGATGAAAAGCTGTCTAATTTTTGATACAATATGCCTCAAGCACACACACACACACACACACACACACACACACACACACACAATAGAGACTCACTGTTGATGACAGCGGTGGCCAGGACAGCTGCCATTCCAGCCTGCTGGGGGAGCAGGTGGATCTGGAGGTGCGAGGCCTCACCCTCCTCCTCCTTCACTGGTGCATTGTGGGTCTGCGTAGTAGTGTGCTCATGCAGCCGGGCTAGTAAGCGGTCACCAGCACGAACGGCCTGCGTCAGCTTACAGTACAGCTCCTCACCTGGGGAGAAAGGAGGCACAGCCCGAGAGGGACGCTGAATGAGGTTGGCGAGTGTGTGTGAGGTTCAGCAGGAGGGTGTGCAGAGTTCAGTAAGTTTGTATGGAGGTGTGCTTCCATGGGTGTGTAGATATGCTGCAGTAAGAGTGTGGGCCATAGACTGTATAAAAAGATGAACGAAGCAACCATAACGACGTCACCCATTGGTTTCAGCAGGCCATTTAGCAGGCCTCAATTTTGCCAATTTGAACTGCACGATTTTGTCATTTTGAAACTGGATGTGACTCCTGTTGGACGAGAGTGTGAATTGAAGATTCAGGGAGGAGCGAGGGGTGGATCTACGGGTGGATCTGACCGTATCTGACAAGGAACAGAGGATAGCCAAGCCCCCAAAGCATATCTGGCTTTATCCTTTATTCTAATCTATTTGGGACCATAATTTACAAAAATGAACATCATGATATATCAAAGAAGACTTTGAACTTGCAACAGATACCATAAAATAATGTAGAAAATCATTATTGAAATAATAAATCAGATGGGAAAGTAAGGTCATTTTTTTCATAGACTTCGAGAGCATTGAACTTCTTTCTGCAACCACCGACGTCGCCATCTGCTGGCCATTAAATAGAATGCCATTTTAAGAGATTTCCGCATTGGCTTCACTTATCAGACCCAGGTGCTGCGTCCATCTTTTTATACAGTCTATGGGTGTGCAGGAGTGTGCATAGTTCAGTAAGTTTGTATGGAGGTATGCTTCCAGGGTTTAGCGTGTGGGTATTCTTCAGTCAGTGTGCGTGCGGGTACAGTTCAGTAAGCGTGTGCGCAGGTATGGTTCAGTAAGCGTGCGGATAGGTACAGTTCAGTAGGTGTATGTGAATATTTGTGGTTCTGTGTGTGTGTGTGTGTGTGTGTGTGCGTGCGTGCGTGCGTGTTTGTGGTTCAGTAGGTAATACCTTGGTTGTAGATGGTGCAGTTGGCCTCTGAGTTGTTGGAGGTAACAGGGAGTTTGTTCAACCAGAGCTCAGCATCGGCGCCAATTAAACCAGACGCCTGTGAAGGCACATCCACACCAAACAGAGTCAGTACAAGAACCTGTACGCTTGTCTCTCTCAGTTTCCCTCTCTGATTCACAAAATCAGGCAAAACTCCTCAAATAGCATGCTACAATTACAAACTAATAACGCAGACACCCGGTGAGAACAGCTCATTGTATGGAAATTCCTCTTGACTCAGCACAAACACTCCCTCAGACTTCCCCTCCTGCGCTAGCCTCTTTAGCCACCCCAAAACCTGAAACATTCATTAAGGACAAGGAAAATCAAACCAGCAGTAACCTTTGTGGTAGAAACATACATACCTGTCAGAACTATAACATTATGCAGATTTAAATTTGCTAACAAAAGATATTTCAATATCTGATGTACGGCTGAAATTGTGACAGAAAAAAATTTATTGTATTTCATCACCAAGCATTATCCACAGTTCAGTGTTTTTGTTTAAAAAAAATTATTTCATCATTAAAGGGGCATTTCCCTAATATTCGACCACATATAGTTTCAAAGCGCAGGCACACAAACCATACACATTTCCCCCGCAGCAGCTTGAGGTATTTACATATTTATCACTCTCATGGCTTCCCAATGCTTTTGCTGTAAAAACAACAAAAACCACAATGCATTGCAATGGCTTACTACTTCAGACACACCCTAAACTTTGTGTGGATATGTGACATAGAGCTGGCGAAGCCTTGTGCTAATCTGTAACATCCTCTGCACTCTTATTTTGGCGTGCCATTTCCACCGTTGAAAACACTGCTAGCCAGTTTGCAATACAAGCAAAAACAACATGGAATTTTTTTTTTTTTGAGTATGCCCCTTAGCTACTGAGAGGCAAAGGCGATGATGAAATAGCATGCAGTTCTTCCTTGCCTCCAACTACGTCACAGTACACAACAAATGACGACGCTGGAGGGGGAAGAGCAACAGATTTTCCAGCTGAACCCCAGACATACAGAGAACTCCTGAAAAAACCGCATTGGTTTTTCAAACTATATCCCTAACTTGGATAGATGGAGAGAAGGTTGAAAAATGTGCAAATTGTCCCTGTAAAGCATTAGAAAAAACTATTTTTTACCAACTGGTCAGTTACAGAAACCAGGAAGTGGATATGACAGGAACTTGAAGTAAATTCATGGCTGACTCTGTGTGAGATCCAACAACTCCACAGGAAATAAATGGAGTGACTTCTCCATGCTAAAAGTTCAGCGGACAGAGGCCATCTTGCCCAGCCCTCCACCAGAGGGCAGCAGTCAGTTATTGTAAACCATAGCTCCCTCCGCTCTACAAGCTGTAAAACCTTTTTTTTTTTTTTAAATTAATTCACTGATTTAAAAGAATAAAAGAATGAAACTCTAAAGACCAAAGACATTAATAAGAGTATTATTGTACACTACGACAGAGGGGATAAAAAGCTCTGGGGCTGAGCTCGAGTCAGGGCCGAGGTTTAGGGTTCAGTCCTTGGACTTGCAGTGTTGTATTTCATAGGGGACACGCAATGATGGGGAGATAACTCCTCGATTGTTTTAATTTGAAACTTAATCCTCATACATGAGCACCGTCAGCTGCCGCTAATTTGATTCAGGCTCATACATAGAGACTTGGTCTTGTTCTAATAAGATGAAAGGGAGCTTTGGAAATACTAATTCACAAGGGACAAATAAAGTCAGACACAAACACACATTCATATTCATGCATCCAAACAAACAAACAAACAAACAAACGCACACACACACATACACCGCAAAACCAGGACAGCACTCTCTCTCATAAATGAGAAAAAAATGGACAAACACAAACACACCCATGCTGTAAAACTGAGAGATGGATAACCTTGCAGATTTGAACTTAACTTCAGATGGAAAAAACTAATGTTCTCTCAGTGCACACTGCCTGTGCACACTGACTGGCGAACGCTGACACACGTACATATACTGACCACAAAATGACCAAACCTGCAAACACCGACCATGGAAGAATTACAGACCTGCGTACAATTATGTATTAAAAAAAAAAAAAGCCAGCAGAATTTTTCTGTGCACACAAATACTCAGAAACTAAAAGCTAAGATGCACAAAAATGTTGCCTTTGATCCATGAGAATCTGCTACAGCTCATTTACCAGACTGAATGTAAGATCCCAAACCTGGAGAGAGTACATCCTGAAACAGGCCAGCTTTGAAAGACTGAACCTTCACCAGCCACAAGGTGGCAGTTAGAGATGCGAGTCAAAGAAAACTAATGCAGCACGTTTGAGTGGGGACATATATTCAGAAAGACACTAATCTGTGATTAACTGGGACAGTTACAAAGGAAAAAAGAGAGAGAGAATATAATAACTGCCATGAGAACAATAGGAAGAAATGGGACACTGCCCAGGCTGAATACTGACAATAACAATACATTAATTATATTCACAATAAATGTCATTCGCTCATTTACTGAAACACAAATACACTCAAGCAGTAACTACACACCTATCCCAGTGGTCTCTCTCAATATGGCAGAGCAACAGAGAGGAAGAAAGTTAGGGGTTTTACTCCTAATCTAAATAATAATTTCCTGGTTAGCCCCTCCCCCCTCATGAATATTGATTCACCAGCCTTAGACCTGTCCAATCTCACATACTTCGACTTTTAAGCTACTAAACTTGCCAATCTAATTATTTAGTCCAAGTTTACTGCCCCGCCTCACACACCAATTTCACTTGAGCACAGCATGCAACAAGCCCCGACAATTTCCTCCACCCCTGACCCCTGACCCCTGGCCCCTAGCCAAAACTCCACCATGTCCCTCAGTATAACTCCACCCTCATCTTAGTCTGCTCAGAGCAGGACCCAAACAATCCCATTTAACTGGTCATTACCATCATTTTATTCTGGACATAGTTATTGAATAAAAACCACCCAGGTCACAGCCAGCTTGTGAACTGTTGACCCTCTAGACTAAAAATGCACTACAACTGCAATAAAAAAGAAATCACATTATAGAATAAAACTCAAAATGCTGACATGAAAAATACTGTACTTTAAGTGGAACCAAGAAAAATGATCTATTCTTTTTATTAAAAAAAAATGTACTCCAAATCAAGATTTCACAATTAATGGCATACCTGTTTAATTTCAAGGATCAACAAACTCAGGCAAGAGTAACAGCATGTACTGTTTGATAAGGTTATGGTTCACTTTTGGAGGGATTTTAGATCATTCCTCCATGCAGGTCTTTTCAAGATCAGTCAAATTCCTGGGTTTGCGCCTATCAGCTGCTCTCCACAGTTCAGCCCTTAAGTTTTTAACTGGATTGAGGTCAGAGATGGCCGATGCAGAACATTGATTTCGTCGTCTCAGGGTTGGATTTTGAGTTGTGCTTTGGGTCATTTTCTCGCTGGAAAGTCCACCAACAGTCAAGTCTCAGCCTTCTGGCAGAAGCAACTAGATCATCAGCCAAAATTGCCTCATACTTGGCAGAATTCACTTAGCCAATAATCTTTGTGCAAATATAGACGCAGGCGTCTGTAAATTTTGAAATTTAATTGCTAAATAATTCTTGCTTCACTGGAATAATTTTCTCCAGACTGTGTGACACAAATACTGAGTCATAAAGCATTAAACAGGCCATGCACAACAGGCAAAAATTTGCATTATTTGTATTCAGCAAAAAGGAGTTAACCAGTGCCCCTCAAACTCTGGAATTAAAAGAGCCCAAAAACACTACTGTATTTCACAGGGGGTGTAAGATGCCTTTTCTTCTATGTGACTGATATTGCACATACCGTTGCGGCAGCAGACCAAAATGATCAAAATTTGATCTAAAATGACCACAGCATTGTGCGGTCAGAGGACTGTGGTCAATTGTAGCCACCTGCATGTGGTCAAACACACGAGCCTGCACACACTCATGCCAGCGCACACGTATGCCCATATCCCAACCAGAAAACCCCATCCTCCAGGTGTGATGATATTCACCCGGAGGAGATGCACCGTAGCTCTCCATCTCTGCCATCGCATTGTTTTACTTTTCTGACCCTTTCAGTTTTCGCTCACCTCTTCCCCACTGTTTTTCCCCTCTCCATTCCCCATCTCGCCATTCTCCCTTCCTTTCTACCCTTTCCAGGCTTTCCTCCTTTAAGCCGCTTTCACACCGGACGCGAAACAAATTTTTCGCACGACAGATTACATTCAAAGTCAACGCAAAGACGCGAATACAAGTGAATCGCGCGTATTTGCGTCTTTGCATTGGCTTTGAATGTAATCTGTCATGCGAAAAATTCGTTTCGCGTCCGGTGTGAAAGCAGCTTTAAGCTCCTCTTTCACAGCTTTAGTAAAAATGAAGAGCATCATTACCAAGTAATCAAATCAAAAAAGTAGTCTATATGTCATCACGGAGAACGTCAATCTTCGCCTGAACTTCACAAGAAGTTGGCGAGGTCATAAGGAAGAGGGTAGAGAGGACAGCAGGAATATGGTTTTACTTCCAAAGAGCAAGATTGGCAGCTATGGATGGTTGGTGTGATGAGGTGAGTATTCAGGAAGATTCTAGGGTATAAGGTGGCGCTCCTTTATTTGAGAGTATGGCAAAGCAAGGGGATTGACGACGCCTTCAGTTCCACTGCAACTTCTGGCTTCGCTCTCCCCAAAGATGGGCGAAGAGCAAAAATGCACATCTGTATGCAAATTCATGCATGCATGCACTCACAACACACAACGCACAACGCACGCACGCATACTTACTCTCACTTCCTCTTCTTCCCCTTCTCTTTGTGGTCTGCTCTGGCTCCACCCTCTGTAAGGTCCCCAGGTGGTGTCAGGTGACAGGTCCTTTCGGGCGAGGACCCTCTTGACCCCTCCGACACTGCTCAGGTGGAGTTCATCTGGAGGAGAGAAACACTATCTGCGATGTGCCACCATCCAACCAACCGCAGCAGCATTCAGATACAGTGCAGCGAGACAGGTCATCCAGTCAAAGATTATTCCAATACTTTAAACAAACTCGGGACTTCAGCACAGATCATCTATATATTCAAAGGCGAAAAAACCATTTAGAAAATCAATTGGCAACCTTATTCCATACACAGGCAATGAGTGGGCCAAAGTCCACCTTAAAAGAGATGTAGTTATATTTCTCTGTATGCGAAAGTGTGTCGTTAATCTTTTAGAACAGCGTACAGATTTCTGTCAATAAATAAAATACAAAAATTAATACTTTCCCCATCACTTCCTTTTCAGCCAATTAAAATATACGCTTATCGATATTTCTCTTACCAGTAACCATTCAAACACTAGGCCTTGTAACCTGGAATGCAAGATGATTGGGGAAAGACACTGATTATTGCAACAAACTATAATGTTATCGCAATATCAATGACAAGATACATCTGGTGTAACAATAAACATATTCCACAACTCACCTAATGGTAATAATCCCGATTTCAATTTGTAAAATTTATGCTATGGGCGTTTATCAATTAATTTGTCCACACACATCCTCTAGATATCAGTCATCACCAGTTGACTGATACCCAGAAATTTCTGAGACAACTGACCTCCTGACAGCATAGACTGAGGTCAATCTCTCTCTCTCTCTCTCTCTCTCTCCCTCTCGCTGCCCTTGCTTTCCGCAGGTCAAAGTCCACAGTCCTGCAGCTGCAGAACTTAATCAGCCTTCTGCTCTGGTGCCCTAATCTAATCGGTCCATCCATGCCGTCTGCCGGCCCTGATTGGCTAGCCCCAACCACCTGACCCCATTATCAATGTACTCCCCAATCACTGCCATCAGTAACCAAATTGTGCTAGGATAAAGGTGTTTGCCTTTGATAACACAGTCAGTGCCGGAAAACACAAATACTCACGTATGCTCACTTACACACGGGTGGAAGTGGTCCATTATGTAAGGTGTACGGCTTCATATTAGTTCTGTCTTTAACTGTGTCAACAAACCATTTAATCCCACAGCTCTATATTGATCCAGTCACTCAATATTTAAAAGAGTTCACATTCACTGTCCCTTGAGATGGACAATTCCTCTCTGAGCATGTGCAGGAGACACCTATCTGAGCGTGCTCCACAGTCTACCTTCTCCACGGACTGACTGCGTGCTCTATCTGGGCTGATTGATTTCTACTGCTGTTGCTATGGGAGGAGCGGATCACTGCCGAAATATTGATCATCTTTATCAGGCCAGCGCCGTGACCTGCGCTAATAGAGGAGGGTACAACCTGTCGTCCCACCTTAACCTTCACAACGGCTGAAGCCATTTCACCACCATTCATGCCGCAGGTCCGCAATCACTGAACACACCAAGACAACAGAACACAGCACAAACATTGCTTTAAAGGGGTTATGCCTCCCCCCGCCCCCCCAAGTTATAATATTCCTGGATGTCTAAAAAGGAAGGGTTTATGTACTTTTTAACAAACAAAAACATAAAAACCAATGATTTCTGCACAAAAAGATTCCAGTCACTCCTATCCCTCTGAAAAACAGGCTGTTCTGAGTGAGCATCCCCTCTGTGAAATTAGCTCTGTTCTGATTGGCCAGCGAACAAGGCCACTGGCTTCGTGAGTCAACGGAGAGCGACAGTGTCAAAATCCCCTAGCTACTGGCTAGTCTCTAAATACAGATGACTGAATAAGCCAGCTAGCTATCAAACAATGAATATGGAAAGGTTACACCGGCAGGCTAAGCAAGGATGGTAGGTATAGTCCCAGAAAAGTGCAACATGCAGTCACCATGAAAGTTTAACTACGCTTGGAATTCAGCCTCTAACAGGAAGAACATATTGTGAATAGCTGCGCTTATCTTCCGCTACTGAATTCCATTAAAACAGCCACCCAGTCTATCTGTTCTAGTCAATATGTCTCGTACATTGCCTATGGCTAAAATAGCAATGTCTTCCACATTCACAGTCAATTTAGTAGCTAGCAAGCAAGCTAATAAATCACGTAATGAGTATGGAAAGATAATGTTTACATGCTAGCGAGCGAAGAAGTTTTGAGCTAGTCAGCTAGCTATGTCCAAAACCAAGCCATATAAATTTAACTGACACTTCACATAGAATTCAGTTTAAATATTAACAGAAATGGGAAACACTTATCTAGCCAAGCTATGTGAAGTAGAAAGGGGAGCCAAATCTGAATGGCATGCCAAATGCCACATTTATGATAAGGCAGCCCATAAAAAAAAACTGACTGGGTTGTCTTATTTCACAGTTTTTGAGTTGATAGGCACTCCAGACACCAAATTCCATGTGCAAAAGCACTAAAATAGCATATTTTACAAAATTTGTCCCGTTTAAATCTGAGACGTGCAAGCAGTCACAGGGGAGACAGAATTGAAGTTGCTTACATACATCTGCGTGTCATCAGCAATAATTGAGACTTTTTCCTTCAAATGACGTCACAAAAAGCTCTTAAATGGGCCCTGTGGGCACATCCTGAGTCGCAAGAGCAGTCACAGAGTTTAAAGGTTGTCTGTTATTCAGATATTTTCCCTCTTCATTTAATGGGCAAATACTTACTCATTATGAAAACATTTTTGAAATAAAATTTGCTTCAGTTTCCATTTAATACTAATATTCATGCTATTTTTAGTGAACGAGCCTAGCCCCATAAAAAAGTTGATGTCAGGAGACATGATCTGTACATCATCAGGGTAGATGGCTCAGCTCACTCGATCTGCCCCCACATTGTGTACACAGCATTTCCCAGGTACATACTGTACGACACATGTATAGCGTTTACTAGTTCAGCTGTGTCGAAAAGTTTGCGATCTGTCTGTAAAACTTTTGAAGTGACCAATGCCAAAAAGTTACACTGTGGATGGATGTAGTAATACATCAAAAGACAGTGTCAGCCTTCATGTCTTTCCCGAAGAAGAAAAAGTAAGGATAATTTGGACAGTAAAAGTTAAACTGAGGCAAGCAAAGTGGAACGGGCCTAGCGAGTACAGCATTGTATGAGAAGATGTGGGCCATTTAAACTGTAAACAAAATGGTACTCAAGGAATTAAAACAAGGGTGAAAATGAAATCCACTATTTGCATTTACCCCACACAATGAAATTATTCACGTTTAAAAATGCCTCTTCACCTGCCCCTTCCCATTAGACCCCACCACCATTCTGAAGCAATTATTTATAGGGTTTGTAACGAAAGCGAAAATTTAGAAGCGGAAAGAAAAGTATTTGAAAAATATGTGTTGCTGTGCAAACAACTCTGCTGACTGGGATTCATTCCCATGAAACTACCACAGAGTGACAGCTGTTCCATTAAAAGGTGGCTGGGATGAGTCAAAACGCAAACGGGTTCTTTGACACAAAACTTGCACAGCGCCAGCTGTTTTCATTGACAACCCCTCTGATGTGCCGATAAACCTATTGTGACACAAACGCATAGATAGCAGAGCACGAAACAACCAAACTGGTCTAAGGTGATAAAAATGCTGTTTGCGACGAACAAAATTATGAATAGCGTTACTACCACATGCATTTTAATTTGCAAAGGCAGAAAACTAGAGCCCTTAGTAATTTCAGCAGAGAACCTAGTCCAGCAATAACAAGTGACTGACTGCGTGATAGAACAAACCAAGATCTGACAGGAACAATGAGCAGACCGCACCTGTCTAGGTAGCCACAATCATACCACTAAAGATGTTCATTACAGCAGCTTCTGTGCTGCCTTTGACCCAGAGGCCAGACAGGGGAAGCACATGTAAGTCATTTGTTCGCATGTCTTTTTTTAAATGGATATGCCAAGAAAATTCCATTGCTTTACAGTTTAATTCTGCCAAATATACGCAGTCACAGATCCTGTTTGCAACAGCAAAATGTATATTCCCCTAATGGACATAGCAAAGAACAGATGAGGAAAAGGCATCGGCATGATTAGCCAATAAGCGATTTAACGAGACGCTTTCAAAATAAATTTACAATAAAAGAAAGAAACTGGAATCTGAAGCCATTGCAGTGAAAAGGGTACCATTACTTTACTAAATGACTTCATCATATGTAACTAGCTCTAAAATTTGAAGCGACCTGAAACCTCATGTACAATGTTATGTCGCAATGATTCATGTTCAAGAAATTTACTTCTATAATCTAATCATTATCAAAATACCAATTCCAAGAAAGGTGAGGCAAATTCTGAAGTGGCGAATGGTGACCAAACCAATATCTTCAAAGCAAACAAAATGCCAATAACATATCGACAATTTTCAGTTTAAAACTACTGAATTGAAAATATTACTCAAATATATCCTGAACACAGTCAGTGTCATTTCCTTTGTTTTTGCAGAGGCCACGGACAAACAAAACCGAGCATGCGCCAAACAGCACCCCTGTCATTTGAAAGAATGATCATTTCCATTTTCCTTTCTTTATACAGATAAGACTCGGCGAGCTAATCGGAAACTTGTGCGCCGGACTTTATCAATGACATTTACTGCTGTTTGCAAAAAATCCTTTCAGGAATTTGCATGAATTATTTGCTTCTGTGTACTCCGTGGTGAACTTTTATCTACAAATGCTCGGCTCCTCAGCCCTAATCAGAATGTGCGCCAAATAAATAAACAGGATAAAATAATGTGATTCTTAAGGTGAATCTAAACGGTGGCAACAGTCGAGTCATCATGAAGGATGGCTGAACAGCACTGCTGGATGGTACCAGCCTACACTCCTCAAGTGGACCTCCTCCTCCACATCGAGCACTCCATCTCTTAGCTGACTCTTAGCGGAGTGTGCAAGGGCACAAGAGTGTGTACACGTGTACTCTCTCCTTTCTCACTCAGCAACTGTGAAGCAGTAGAGCTGGTGTTGTGCATCAGTACTGCAGTCACAGAAAAAAAGAAAGAAAGGTGTAGGGGTTAGAGAGAGCATAAGGGAGAGAGAGCCACGGAGACTGAAGAAAGCCAATTAGAAAACTTATTAGATTAGCACAACGAGGATTCCACTGTACTGTCCGCATACAAACACACATTGATACAAATGTGAAAGCATACACATGCCCACAGATGCACACAGACAAAGACGATACAAACCACATAAACGGACAGTGGAGTTCAGCAGCAGGCTCCAGCCACAGTTGTGTATCTAACAGCTCCTCAGAATTTCCTCTTTGTCACTGTGCTCCAGTGTACATGCACAAGACAAGTGTACACCAGCTCACACCTGGCACATGGAAGCCAGAGCGAGACTTGACAAACAGTCATGCATCACACACTCAGAAGCCTTGCTTGGGCAATGCTCACCTCCCTCTCTGGCTTCAAACACCTGCATTACAACATGAGCAGAAGGGGGATTGGTCCCACATGAGGACAGAAATGTGCTTTTTCCACAGATAAAAAAAAAAAAAACACCAACTGTATTAGATACGATAGTAAATATAACACAATAACTGCTACAGCAGCCCGAAGCAGAACACCGACAGTCATAACCAGGCACAAAGCTAAGTTCGTACACTTCCAACGTTGAATCGAACTCTAACCCAGCTTTAATCAGCCTCACTCACTCTGTCCTTCGCTCCCCTCTTCGTTCCCTGTTGTTCATCAGGACAGAGTCTAGTGTGGCCGAGTGAGTTGGAGGCATTACGGCCTGAGAGTCAAGAGCTCTGTTCTCCGTCCTGATAACAGCCTCCCTACTGCCTGCACAGGCCCTCTACTGCAAACAATAAACATTCTGACAATGTTACTGCATTGTAGGGCTGGGCAATACATCAATATTATATCGATATCGTGATGCAAAATAAAATATCGTCACGGATTTTGGATATCGTATTATCGTGATGAGAGATGAGTGTTGGCTCTTCTGGTTTTAAAAGCTGCATTACAGTTAAAGGTTGCATTTTTCTGCTCTTACTAGATTGTTGTAGCTGTTGCCTGCACCTGATTGGTCGTTATGTCAACAATACTAATAAATGGTTATCAAAAATATCATTGCGCTAATATGTTTTGAAAGCACCAACATTTGTACCAATAATTTTGGCAAAATATCGATATTGAGGTATTCGGTCAAAAAAAAAAAAAAAAAAATTGAGATATTAGATTTTGTGCATATTTCCCAGCTCTACTGCAATGTTTTAACAATGTAATATTATCACCCCAGCTGCGTCATGAGTCCCTGACAGCCAGAACGCACTCCTAGCAGAAGCCTTTCTGACGACCCACGGCACAGTCCGCAGCTTCAGGACGGTGTGCTGTATGCGATTCCCCGCTCTGTTAAGCGTTCGATCCCGAACACGGCACATGTCACTGTTGCTTTCAACTCATTTCAGTGAAGCAAAAATAGCAAAAAGGAGGGCAGACTCTCGGTTATGTTTCTACAACCCCAATTCCGAAATAGTTGGGACTAAGTGTAAATTGTGAATAAAATCAAAATGACTTTCAAATCACACCAGCCAATATTTTATTCACAACAGAACAGAGATAACATAGCAAATGTTGAAACTGAAAAACTTTACAATTTTATCCACAAAATGAGCTCATTTTAAATTTGATGGCTGCTACAGGTCTCAAAAAAGTTGGGACAGGGGCCTGTTTACCATGGTGTAGCATCCCCTCATCTTTTTAACACAGAGTGGAGGCGTCTGGGCATTGAGGAGACAAGTTTCTTGAGTTTAGCCATTGGAATTTGACCCCACTCTTGTTTAATACAGGCTTCCAGCTGCTGGAGAGTTTTTGGTCTCCTTTGACAGACTTTTCGTTTAATTATGCGCCAAATGTTCTCAATCTGTGAAAGATCAGGACTGCAGGCAGGCCAGTTCAGCACACGGACTCTTCTACTACGAAGCCATGCTGTTGTAATAGCTGCAGTATGTGGTTTTGCATTGTCCGGCTGAAATACACAAGGCCTTCCCTGGAATAGATGTCGTCTGGAGGGGAGCATATGTTGCTCCAAAACCTTTGTATACCTTTCAGCATTCATGGTGCTTTTTAAAACATGCAAGTGTCCCACACCATAAGCACTAATGCATCCCCATACCATCAGAGATGCTGGCTTTTGAACTGAACGATGATAACAGGAGAGGTGGTCTTTCTCCTCTTTAGCCCGGAGGACACGACGCCCATGATTTCCAACAAGAATGTCAAATTTGGACTCGTCTGACCACAGGACACTTTGCCACTTTGCTACAGTCCATTTTAAATGAGCCTTGGCCCACAGAACACGGCGGCGCTTCTGGATCATGCTCAACAATGGCTTCTTTTTTGTATGATAGAGTTTTAGGTGGCATCTGTGGATGGCACGGCAGACTGTGTTTACAGACAGTGGTTTCTTGACATATTCCTGGGCCCATTTAGTAATGTCAATGACAGAATCATGCCGGTGAGTGATGCAGTGGCGTCTGAGGGCCCGAAGATCACAGGCATCCAGTAAAGGTCTTCGGCCTTGTCCCTTACGCACAGAGATTTTTCCAGTATCTCTGAATCTTTTGTTGATGTTATGCACTGTCGATGATGAGACCTTCAAAGCCTTTGCAATTTGATGTTGAGGAACATTGTTTTTAAAGCATACCACAATTTTTTTACGCAAGCCTGCACAGGTTGGAGAGCCTCTGGCCATCTTTACTTCTGAGAGACTCAGCCTCTCTAAGACATCCCTTTTATAACCAATCATGTTACACACCCGATGCCAGTTAACTTAATTACTTGCTAAATGTTCTTTCAGCTGATTCTCTTATATATTAATTGCTTTCTCAGCCCTTTTTTTGCCTGTGTCCCAACTTTTTTGAGACCTGTTGCAGCCAGAAAATTTGAAATAGCTCATTTTGTGGATAAAAATGTAAAATGTCTCAGTTTCAACATTTGAAATGTTATCTATGTTCTATTGTAAACAACATATTGGCTCATGTGATCTGAAAGTCATTGCATTTTGATTTTATTCACAATTTACACTTCGTCCCAACTATTTCGGAATTGGGGTTGTATAATAAAAAAATATTAATTATGCAGCACTCCAGGAACAAACCTTCCACAGAACATGTCCCTCACTCCGTTTCCTTCAACAGCAGACTGGTGACCCAAAGCAGTGCCTCAGATTGTGTAGGCGTGTATGAGTTTACACATAAGCAAATTTGTGAGAGTCCACAAGGGTGAGTGTAAAATAAAGACTAGGTAAAAATGTTTAAAATCCTCAGTCAGCTCTGATAATTGCGGTTGCAACCGTTATCGTGAATTTTGCAAAGTGACGCATAACATCCCGGAGGAGAGAAAAGTCAGGGTCCAGGGTGAGAGGGGCAGGGATCGTCAGGAGTCTGCAGGGACTGTGATGCCAGTTTCAAGAAACTTTTGAAAGCAGAGAGAAAATGTGGCCAGCCCTCCAGCCAGCAAGGTCAGTGTGAAGATAATTTTCCTTTCAGAATTGATTTGCATATCAAGCATCATGGCATGGTGGAGATTAAAAGCTATTTTGCCATATCAAGTGACAAAGCCCGTTCCTAAAACTTATGCGCCAATCAAACGTCATTCAAAGGGATAAATCATTTTATCATTTGTGTTGGTAGAGCATCAATTTCAGAGTATATTTTTACATTTCTGATAACCTTCCGGCTCAACTTCACTTCAATACATTTCCAGTGGCGTCAAAAGAGCAAGTGCCATTTCCGGTGGTTGTACACCATATACGTACAGTCTGGTACATAAGTATTTGGACTGTCACACAATTTTCATTTGCAATGATTCAATCAAGATGTGCTCAAGGGTGCAGCCAAAAGTATTATTTGAACTACGGAGGAATTACAACCTTCTTATACACAGTATTTAGACAAACTAGCATAATCAAACCTTACTTTTTAATACATGGTTGAAAATTCTCGGCAGTCAATGACGAACTGAAGACTGCAACCCATAGACATCAATAGATGCCGGGCTTTTCTCGTGCTGATGCTCTGCTAGGCCTTTGTTGCAGTGGCCTTCAGGTGCTGCTTGCGTGTGAGAGACAGAAGAAGAAAGGGGGGGGGGGGGTGTATTTTCATGGGCTCTGCGTGCTGACAGGGAGGTGAGGAGTGTGAGGGGGCTCTTGATGATAAGAAAAAAATCCAAACTGGCCAAAGACTCCCTTCTGCCAATCAGACTCCTGATAAAGACAGAGCCAGGGCCAGAACTGATAGAAAGGCATTCTCCCTCCCCCTCCCCCTCTCCCTCCATCTTCCTCTCCCAGCCTCTCCCTCTCTCTCCCCTCCATCATTAATACACTGTCTCCTCCTTCCCTCTACTCGTCTCCTACCCACATACTTCCAAACTGGAGAAGTTGAGCAGAGGAAAAGACAACACAGTACTGAAGTATAAGATGCACAGACACCCCCACATCCTGTCTCTCTGCATCTCTTCCTCCTGCTCCATCTTTCCACCCACCCCCTCCTCCTCACCAAGCAACAGAAAGGCCATCACACTGCAATAATTGTGCTGCCTTCAAACAGAAAGCAAACAGCAATTTATATATCCAAAACACAGCAATTAATATCTCCCCATTTAATATTAAAGAAAACTGCTGGGCTTTGGTGATAGTGAACTCCTTCAAAACATGAATTGAAACGCACCCACTTGCTGCTAATCTACGAGACTTTAAAAGACACACTGAAGATGAAGTGGTAGTAATCAGCGTAGATTTTTCTAAAACACAGAATAAAGGACCGTAAACACCATGAGAACAAACTGGCGGGTAAATATGGTGCTGGCATTACATCACTGAGCCCAAGCACCCTGCACAGCATCACTGCTTCAACTGTGGATGAACCAATAAATGCCATGCCACTACACACCATTGCTTCATTAATGCACTTTACTGCAAATACAGCAAAAAACATTTTGCTTCAACAGAACAAATGCGAAATCTGACTAATTTTTACCTATTTCAGCATTCCTGTATTTAAATCCAGCACTGTTCAGGATTTGAGTATCATCTAGACTGGCATCATAGAAAGCGGCTGAATTGAAGAAAGACATTTTGGTCCTTTTATCATTTTCCTAATTTTGGAACTAAAAAGTGCTGTAAATACAAAAAATCTTCCAAAAAAAAAAAACATATATACTGAAATTGCCCTTTTGGTCGGCAGTAGCACAGAAAATCAAAAATGGCTGGGAGGTAAAATTATCCAATTCTTAAATCACAAACTCCTTGACTATAATCATGCAACATCTGAGGGTGATTCACAGAACTAGAGTGCCCTCTACTAATTTTGGCACCTTTGGTAAATGTGAACTAAGTGGTTATAAATTAATGCCTTTTAAAGGTGATAAATACAATATTTGACAAGACTTGGAATTTCTTTCCCTCATCAATTCAGTCTATAGGGAGAGTTGCAGTCCAGAACTTACTGAAGCTCACACTCTCTCAATAGGTCACCGTTACAAAGAACTTCCAAAATCCATACCAGCTAGAAAAGGAGACGTCCTGACAAATACAAAAGAGCTCAGACAGTAATACTACATCCCAGAATATACTCAGCCAGCTGTTCAAACAAGCTATTGCTTAAGTCGCTAAGATACAACCATACTTACGGTTACGACAGTACTGCAAGAAGTTTTTCTGGTTGTCCAATCAAACATCTCACTTATGGTTGTGAAGCGTATGCTGTCCTCTATTGCATATATGACTGTCGATCAATATGTCAATTAAATACAAAGCATCACGCAGCAAAGAACCAACGTACTTTAATTTGGAGTAATATCAACAGGTGAACAGTGCCAATGAGCGAGCATATCCCACAGGAATTGCCAAAGGCAATAAATGAGCAATGAATATTGAAATGCCAATGCATAAACCAATGGCAAGAGTGCGCATTAATATTTAATCGCTGATATGGACAGAATAATGACACAGCATAAACACACAAGGATTTCCCATGACAGTTTTTTGCAGAGAGCGATGTTTCTCAGAGTTGTACTGGCATAACTTATTGCTGTTGTTGTTTTGTTGCCGTAAGGGAATAAAAATTTTTGAATTTCTTTCTGAACTCACAGAGAGACGCTAAAGCTAATAAATATGTCAAGCAAGTGGCAGACAAGGCTTGGATGATGCCCGATAAATGCAACAACTACGCGACGAAAGTGGCAGCACCATACTGGGAATAGTTAATGTGCACAATCTACTAATGAATATAAAACAGAGTTGTAGAGCCGAAGGTTTCAGTTGAGCAATCTTGGCAGGTTTGGCCCCCGCTTCCTTGAGAGGGAATATCCCACAATATATTGCAGTTGTGTACAGTGCAGGGCTGTAAATGAGAGACGCAAGCAGACACACTACAAACACACTTCCATGTTTAAGTCATAAACCCGACCCCTTTAACTGCAGCGACAGACTGAGTGGAAGAAACGATACGTCATCCTATCATTGCCTGCTGCAGAGCCCCTCACCACGATGCCAAACATTACAGCCCACTTTCGCTTCATGTTGAGAATTTCAGGCAAAACTTTTAATAACAAAATAATGCATGACATCAGCATGAAATGTATGCATTTGTCCATTTCTGTTTTGCTCCCAATTACTGGAATAACTCAATCATTTATACAAAAGCACTTCAGTACCTTCTATCTTCGTAAGCCCCAAATCTTAAGATTGACCATAGAATTCTAAAACAGAAGCACAGACCTGGTCATTGAATGAGTGTGTCAAACTTTCAGCCATATAGGATAAAGCTTCTGCAGCCTGCATCCATTGGCTGGCCTGTGTAGAGTTCTACAGTCTTACTTTTATGATGTCACTGCTGTTCACAATAACGATTCAGTTTTACCCAAGATGGTGCCCCTTATTAGCAGATTCTAGATAACACAACCTTATGAAATTTCCCGTTCTACTGTTTTTTAATCTAAGGGATTGACACATGGCTGGGGCGCAACTGGGGTCAAGAGGAGTGACAGGCACGCTGGTCTACAGAGTCTATTTTTTCTTTAGTTATTTTGGGCGATACCCCTATAAGCAGCACTGTTGGGCTATCAGGCACATCCACGCACAGGAGCCCTGGGGTCCGGAGGCAGCAAATACCCAGAAAGATCAGTATCGGCAGCTTCTCAAAAACCTGGACTCAAAGACACCAGAGAACACCAGCCACAGGACTGAAGAAGTGCTGAACATCAGCTTCTTGTCCAGTGTTCAAAGTTCTGGGGAGCTGAGGTCACAGAATCCAGCTCTTTGAGACCCACAGATTTTATAATCTGGCAACCCCAGCTTAACCCCAGTGATGAACGGTAAAATCACAGGATTGTCAGCAGTGTCACGAGAGTAAGTGTGCTCACCAGGCCCCTCCCAGATCTGCTCAGTCTCCTCCTCTTCCTCTTGACCACTGTCCAATGGACTCTTCTCGTCTTCATCACGGCCTGGCGAGGCAGGTGCGCCATTTGTATCGGGGGTGTTTGGCCCTGCAGATACCGGAAGGTTCCACATATCTGGTCAGAGAAGATGTGGGCTGGACACACTAAATTGATTAAATAAATCCATCAGAAAATACAATCCACCATATATAAAATGGCTGTATGTGCTAAAGAGCTCACTCGATATGGATGAACATATCCACAAATCAAAGCTGCCAGTTTCCACATTAACATCCTTCACATGATTTAATTTCAATCTTCTGCAATACGAGGGCAAAATTAAATAAAACGATGTCGCAACCCAACTACTGACTGGCGGTACTGCATACACGTGCATGAGTCTGTGTGTGTGTGTGTGTGTGTGTGTGTGCAAGAACTTGTGAACAACTGCCATAGTCAACATTGATAAACTCTGTTAACCAGAGCTGATCCGTCTGTCTTCAGTTGTTTAGTTTCCACTTCCCCAGTAACAACACATTTTATATATTACAGGAGGAGGGGCAAACCCCTTTCCCCTCCAAAAAAGATCCAGTCACCCCACGTTGGCCCCAATAACACCCCAGCTGCATGCACAAAGGCCGTGTTTGCTCACTCCCTTCCCCCGATAACAGGCGATAGCCTCGATCGATTCCCGTCATAAACGCAGGTACACACAGCCCTGCAGCCGCTGGCTGTTATTTATGCCACAGACGGAGATAAGATCTACATCATTCAACACTCGCGCAATTTCTGCGATTGGATAGATTGATTAGTGGGAGGAGCCGGGACAACAGCAGTTACAGAGTTTAGTATTATCAGCAGAATCACCTGCGGGATCAGAGAGATGGAACTCAGACTTTGTTCCCCCACCCCACCCCCCCCCCTTCGCGGGAACAATCTCCCTCTCTATCTGACAACCACACACTCACCACCCACCCCCAACCAACACACACCTGCAGGGCAAAGTTTCATCAACCCCAATTTCACATTTCAAGCACCAGAACTGCACCAGCTCTCATGATAGGGTGGGAGGCGGGTTTTCTTTGTGTGGGAACGTGGGAGTCCAAGTGTGCCAAAGCGCACATCACAGTTTGACAGATTGAAAGAAACGAAGGTGAATGAGCATTGACTGTAAAGAAAAAGCAGAAATACCTTGGACATTCAAGAGAAGGCTCTGTATGACGAATGACAGGTGTGTACGTGTGCGTGCGTGCACCAGCACATGTATGCGCACATACTAAAGCAGTTTTAAAAAATTTTACTCCGGTTATCAGAATTCCTTAAAACACAGGCCGCTTATCAAACACAATAAAGATTTGCCTATTGACAAAAAAATATGATTATTCATCGGTAAATCCCTGCAAATGCAGCAAGATGACCACGAATGGTCTTTGTTCCAATGCCAAAGAGGTGTCAGCTCACTAAATGGAGCAGAGCGCCCCCTGGCTGCAGCAGACTTACCTTCACCCTGCATCTGTTGATTGTTTAAGGGGCTGGAGTCAGATTCTGCAGAGTCCTCTTGGTCTGAGGCTCCACCCTCATCCTCTGATTGGCTGGGTTCATCAGGTGGGTGGTCATCCCCTTCTTCCAGGTCTCCAAGGGAACCTTGAGTAGGCAAATTAAGAACTAATGTTACTGCCAGGAGGTGGAAAGGTCTCCCAGCAACCAGGGCACACAGCAAACATAGAAAGACTTCCAGCGTAAAATGGCACACGTGGCAATCACTAATGGAAGAAAGGCCTGACATCCCATACCAACAGGGCCAACTCTTGTTGGATTTTCTTTTATCACTTAAAATCATAGATCATGCAAAATTAAAAATATTAAATCAAAAAAATAAATTAATTAAATAATTTTAAAATCATATTCTTAGAAATTTAATAATCGATGCCAACAGTTTACTCTAGGAATTAACAGTTTTGTAGTAATAATATTCACTGATATTCAAACAATAAGGTAGGCCCAAGTTCACAATTGAACAGAAATTGCAACCAAAGTCAAAAATATTAAAAATACAATTTCCACAAAGGAAATACTGGTGTGAATGAAATCTGTAGGAGAGGGCTATTACTAGGTGTTTTGATAATTAATTTTCACAAGGCTTTGATGAATGAGGAGACATTGTTCCAAGCTACAGCCTTGACTGGAGGCATATATTTACACTCCCAGAACAGAGTGGCCTGTAATCTATATAATTTGAACAACAGTAAGCACGAATAGGAAAACCTTGTAGAGAAAGAAAAGGTGATTTCTCCTATTGGTTAATTTCACTTCCAAAGCAATTAAAAAGAAGCTTGAGATAATGCTTGGAAACAATCACTGCCCGACAAAGTGTTTCTGTCTTTGTAAATGAAACATCTTTGGGCCAATTCTGATTTCAACGACTGAATGGCTCACCGCAATTTCAGATAAAATTAACAATTTTAGATTTGGAACTGCATAAAATGAGAGCGAGAGAACATGGAAGAAAAGATGGATCCAGGGCCGACCATTTTTAAAACTGTGAAGTGCTCGCTTTGGTCAAATGCAATTCCCAGTATCTGTGAAGACGTTTTCATTCAATTAATTTCCCTTTAATCACAAATGTACAAAGGGCGCTCACTCTTTAAAATTCTAATTACATTTCACACTCAAAATGTAAGCTTGGATAATGATTTTTTATTTTGCGCAGTCGTCATCCCAGAAACTCATTGACGACATTGTTCTTCCCAGCACAAAATGTACAAAAAAATGCAGAAGTTCATCATGTGCCACAGGCTTCATGACCGTTTCAGTAGCATCGGGAAAAAAACATAGCGCCCACTCACTTTGCCCTTGGACAACAACGTGAAGCATAAAGGTAGCCAACAAGACTGAGGAGAGAAAATTTGACTTGAAAATCAGAACAATATAGAAACTGTTCTATGCGCATCCCGCTGTGCATGAGATTGGCACATGAACAGACAGTCTCATAGCACTCCGAATGAACATGCAGAGGCCTGCAGCAAAACAATCATCAACTCTTTAAAGAAATAGCACCTACAACTAGTCCCCATCAGAGTCAGAGGAAGGAAAGATCTAATGTGAGCTGAATAAGTACTGAATAGGGTGTCAGGCAGGGGACAAAATTAGCACCAGCTACCAGCCAAACGCTGGTAAAATATGCTGGTGGCTGGTAGATTTGCTTCCCTCACCAGCCAAAAAAAATAATAGTAACTTATTAAGTGGCTGGTAAAATTTGAACATTCACAGGCCGTTTGGCTGATGGACAAAAAAGTTAATTTTGCACCCTGGTGTCAGGCAGACATTGCCGACTCCAGACCTGGAGGGCTGCAGCGTCTATAGCTTTTTGGGATTTATATTCAATCAACAGAGATAGGCCTTATAAACAAGGTGTATAGACTCCTTACCCCAGGGGTGTCCAATCTAATCCGTGAAGGGCCAGTGTGGGCACAGGTCTTTATTATAGCCCAGGGCTACAGCATCTGATTCAACTAATGAAGTGATCAGGGGGTTCAATCAAAACCATGATAATTAGAAGTAGGTGTATCAGTGTTAGGCTGTCACAAAAACTAGCAACCACACCCAGGCCTACCAAAGAAAACAGCTAAGCTGTAACAAAAGTTTGTCAGAAGTACACCTTTTTTCAAATAACCAGCAACACAAAATCGACACTTTGAATTTAATACATTTTCACCAGAACCAAACTCATAAAATCGCACAGCCTGTAACAAACCCAGTGATGAACCAACTGCGCATGTGCAATCGCCTGCGGAAGTTTGGCAAAGAAAAAAAAATGCCCGACGGATGGACAGATGACCGGGACAGACGGACGCACGGACCCCATCCAATATCTCCCGTCGCACTTTGCTGCAGGAGATAATGATAAGAGTAACTACCACAGACCAACGATGACACTCCCATCCAGCAAGTATCGTACAGCTGGACAGGAGACTTTGAACAGCAAATCTCCAGGTCACACAAAGGAGGTATAAACCTTACCGATTTTCTCACTCTTGCACTTTACCTTGTTACTCTCTCTCTCTCTCCCTTACTCTGTCGAGCGATGCGAGCCGGCATGAGCAGTCCCGCTTTATCGGAGGCTGCAGACAGTGCTCGGGCCTGATCTGTCTCCTCTTCATTAAGCAAATGCGCCAACGTGGAAATGAAAACATAATAGCTATTTGATTTCCGCGGAGATATTTTGCATATTGGTCGGGCGCTGATAGGGAATTTCATCAACTCCCCTGCTTTTAAAAACAGAATTACGGAGCAGAACCGAGGCCGGATTGAGGGAGAAAAGACCGTTCTCCCCTGGAAGACACTGGAGCATTAAACATCCTTCCGAGATAAGGAGGAAGAAATGTGAAGAACTTGCCGTGATTTAGTCCGACTGTGTTAATCAGAGACGGGACAGAGGAAGTTAACTCCTTAATGAGCGGCTCGCACCTCACAAAATGGGCCGACGGAGAGTATTACAGGGCTTTTCTACAAGCACCTACTCTGCCCTACTCGACTTGACTCTAATCGGTTTTCTAGGGTTTTCCATTAGGTGATAGTACCTGGTACCAGGTACTTTTTTTAGTCCCTACTCGGCCGCGGTTCCAAGCCAGCTGAGTTGAGCCGAAAATGTGACGTCAACAGACTGCAGGCCCCTGATTGGCCAGGGAGTGATGCTTGCTATGATGATCCCACCCACGTTGAGGTGGTACTCAATTGTAATGGAAAACGACCAAAACCGAATAGAGTCGAGTCGAGTAGGGCTGAAACTGTGTAATGGAAAAGCGGCACTAGACACAGACAGAGGCAGTGACGGAGATGGTAAGTGGTAACTGGTGAAAGACAGAGTCACACAGAGCAAGAAGTAGTGTGACAGGGAGAGAGGAGGAGTCGGTTTGGTGGAGAATGGGTGAAATGGTGCATGTCGGGCAGTGGAGGGGAACTTAAAATGAACCAGAGAGGTGGAGGGAGAGCGGGAGAAACAAAAGATGAAAAAGTGAAGGAGATACAGAAAGAGAGGAGGCGGCAAGTGAAGCCAGCTAGAGGGAGAACGAGGAAGGGAGAGGTAGGGAGCGCAAGAGGAGAATCGAGCAATGAAGTTAGAGGAATGAACAGGTGAGGGGAGATTCTCTCTGTCTTCCAGGATGGCTTGTTGACTGCTTGGGCAATCAAAAAAGAACCAGGAGTTCAAAATCAGCAAAGTGATTCATACCTGTCGGCCCAACATTTAACACGGGGCACAAGCAGGAGAGACGGGTGTGTTTGCAAGTTTTGCGAGTGAGTAAGAGCAAGCAAACACTCATGGAGAGAGCATACACAGAGCAAGAACACAAATTACAAACACAGGAGTACAGTGCTATCATAGTGCATGAAGAACCAATAATCTTTTACCCGGAACTACCAGCAGTTATCAGAGCTGGCAGCATCTGAGCAGAAATCTTAAGTCACTAGAAAGGACTAAATCCAGCCCACTGTAGCCAACACATCTCTCTTATCCACCACTGACCCTGGCATCCTGAGCAGCGAAATCTGTCTGAGACTAAATAGAGTCTGACAGACACACGCGCACACGTACATTCTCACACACAAACACACTCGCACACGTACATTACATACACACACACACCTTCGCTCATACAAGCAGACAGAAAAAGTTGACAGCTGAGCACAGAATATCAGTTGGTAAGACTGACAGGGTCGTTGTGCATCTCCACTGTATTTTTGTGCTCCTGGCGTCAGAGCAGCGGATTGCCACCTCACCGTAAGGATTACGTCCAAGAGCCACAATCAAAACCAGTCAGGAAACCAGAACCAGTTCAAAGACAATTATGGAATTCAATCAAAACCAGTTACACTGTTGCATTACGGAAACCTCGACCAAAGCCAGTCAGACTTATTCCCCCCCACACACAATTTCTGAAGCTGCATATAAGGCGAGAGAGAAACTTTTTTTTTTGCTTCCTCCTGCGCATGCATGCTTATATGAAAGAGCGTGCACGTGATACATCCTGCATGAAGCCTGACCTCCTCATGACTACTGTAAATTTTATGGCTTAAGTGCAGCTCCTAAAAGAACAATGCCACTGGCAGCTACTGCACAGGAGTCCTGTACTGCCATGGACCTCCTGGCCTCACCCAAGACGATGAGCCACTGAGTCACAGCTCTGAATGTGCATTACCCTCTTCCCAGCCCAAATATCCGCTCACATGCACACCTTGCAGCACACGGCACAGTTAACCCTCAGAGCGCCAAATGCGGCTATTGCTGCTCAATGATGTGAGACATCAAAATCAAAGCTGTTGAAAACCTATCATGTGGTGACTTGTTTAAAAGAGCTCCCCTGCGGTAGCTCTTTTAAACAAGTCACCACATGATAGGTTTTCAACAGCACGAGATAATTAAAATGTATCATTTTCAAAAATTTATTTCAGCACTTTAAGGGTTAAAATTGATATTAAAACCACATAGCAGAGATGGCAGGCTTACGTGATTCACAGGAGTAAAATGAACGCAGTTCAGAATACGTCAGTGTTCACCGCAGCTGTTTTGAGTACACGCTGGCGATGGCGAACTGAAAACTACAGATTTACAAGCTGATGGGAGTTGCAGGCCCTCGTGAGACTACAGATGATTTTAATATCTGACAGGGTGGATGGTTGACAGTGTTTAAGGCCATGCCTTCGCCGGTAAGGCCTATCAGTAATTAGTAACCGCGCTTTATCACTGATAAGATAAACTTGCTCTGACCTTTACGTTGGTCTCTATGGAAACAAGCCCTTTCCCCCCCCTCATGTTATTTTAGTGATTAAACAGAAAATAGCAGTGAGATGCGCAGGACTGATAGAGATGATTAACAATCTTAATAAAAGCGTCTGGTCGAGGGGTGTGGGGGCAGGGTGTCATCGAAGGGGGGCATCGAAACTCAGCATTTCTCAACTCTGCAGCACAGAATGAAATAAAATGAAGTCAAACTGAATTTAAAAAATGAGGTCAATGAGCATGATATCATGAGACATTCTCATTATACATGAAAGGGATCATTAACACTCTATCCACCATCCTGTTCTGTCATTTCACTTGACATGCAGTACGATCCATAAGCATTTCCACAGAGATACAATATTTCCCACGTCCTGTAGGCACGAGTGCCTTTTAACTGGTACTGCCCTCCAAATACTTACAGACCTTGCAGTATCTATTCCTATGACATTCAATTTGGTTCGATCTGTCTAAACATCTAAATCTGCAACAGCACCTGGGAGATCAACCTCTATGCATCATGGGAAATGGTGTCACTACCAATGCACTGGAGTTTGATCTGACCATTCTGACACTGAATGATTTCAGCCGTAACTTTAAAGTGCAAAAAATCCATCTGGATGAACGGTTAACATACCACATTCTTCGCCAATGTGTTATGGGGTTTGATACACCTACGAAGAGGTTTCCCATTTTAAATGTATACTTTTTAACACTGAAAACCTATTGTATAAGTTATGTGTCATCCTAAAATAAATCACAACATTGAAAATATCTGCAGCCAGCTCCTTTCTCTAATTTCCAAGAAGGTTGGTGAACAATGGAAGATATCTTAGACCACTAATCCATAAAAAAACATCTAAAAATCCTTCAGATTCCAAGGTTTGTGCGTGTGGACTGCCCTTTTCAATTACAATCACGGGTTTTCAATAAGGTACAAGTCCACAAACTGACAGGACCATTGCAAAATGAAGACTTTGAGTTTGAGTTCCCCAAACCCTTTATTTGTTGATTTCTTTGTATGTTTGGGGTCGTCATCCTGATTGAAGGACAAACTAAGGCCAAGTTTCAAAATCCTTGCCGAGGCAGTCAGTTTCCTGGAACTTGAAATTTTTTACACTTTCAAAAAAAAAAAAAAAAAACAAGATCTCCCAAACCACTAGGAGCAAAAATACCACAAATGATAAATGATTGACCCTATTATTTCACAGTTGATATCAGGTGCTTTCCCTCATTTTGCACCTCCTTTTTAGCTTAAAAGATATAGGTGTGTATAGAAAAAGTTCCAATATTGGTCTCCGCTGACCACAGCACAGGATTCCAGTCATGGTTCCAATAACTTGGCAGCAGCTTCATTCATGCAACCTTTCCAAATATATATATATACATACATACACACTTACTTTTTTTTTTTTTTATTTGGCATCTAACATCCCACCCGAATCTGGAATGGCCAATTAGCGAACTATGTACACAAGCTTGCTCGTATGTAACCCATGTTGCCACCTCGGGAGAGCGAGACAGTTCACAGGGCCCCTTCGAAGCACGTGCCTGTCAGCCGCTGCTTCTTTTTACGCTCATAGCTGGAAACTTCGCAAGCTCAGAACGAGGGTGGAGAAACTCGAACACGTGCAAGCTTAGAATTTTACTGACGAGCATCCGGCTGGGCAAACTGGAGGCACTTGAGCAACAAACAGTTCTATAATCTCAAACCGGCAGTCCCTCCCAATTTTTTTCCCTGCAGCACGAAGCCAATTGTGCGCTGTTCTGAAAAGGCTACCGGCCACTGCCGGCACTGGCGCAACCTGGAGTCGAACCCAGGCCATGGTGCTCACTACTGCTCCAGAAAGCTGCCCCATAAACAAGTCAGCTAACCAGGTAGCCTCCAAAAAACCTTTTGATACAGAGATGCCGTCTACCAGTTGATAAATGTAACTTCATAACCCCAAGATTGCACCAAACAGTGCAGCTCTGAAGCGGTGATCTTACGATGAACAAAATTATCAACACTATTACATCCATTTTCAGTGGAAATACTCTTTAGGGGTGCCAAAAATTTTGACCCCAGAGTTTCTCAGGAAACTAGAGGCACTCATAGAGTGCAAACCTCTGCCAAGGCAGCACAATCCAAATCTTCGTGAGTGGGAGCAAAGTTGAGGATTGTGTCACAGGATTTCAAGATGGCTGTCGTGGCAGCCATATTGTTTCACTGATCGCGGTGAAAATCAATAGGGTCCATCCTTCATGTAATAGCAATCCACCCACAAAACTTCAAACAAATCCGTGCATCACTTTTTGAGTTATGTTGTTCACAGACAGACAGACAAACAAACAGACAAACAAACGGGCGAAAACATAACCTCCGCCCCAACTTCGTTGGCGGAAGTAAAAAACTCTACCACTCAGAAAGCTTTTCTACATGTCTGAAGTCTATGAATGTAAGTCACAAATCTCACCTAATGTTTCAGTTGAAATTTTGAGTCATTACGTTTATTTTGTGCCGTCAGTATGCTGCTCACTTATATGAAAAATGGCAATAATTCTAGAGCACATTATTGATTACTTTTAAACACCAACTCTGCACTTGTATGGGAATTTTACTTTCATAGAGCGATACCCACATCCAGGCTTCCATACACTCGTTACCAGACTGAATTCACAACGGCTTCTGACAGGACTTGTCATTTAAAGACGGCCAGTGAGTGGTTAAGTGCACTAAGCACCACATTGAGCATCGCAACAGTGATACTCAACCACATACAATTACAGGAGCTTATTTGGGAGGAGACCGTTAAGGTAGCCATCACTTCAAGTTGATGTGGAGATAAATTATTTCAAAATATAGCATAAATCAAACTTTAAAGCGTCTCAGTTGTTACATCTTCGATTTAATTCTTTTTTTTCCTTTGCAGGAGTTTGAGCACCAGGCATTATTCTTCTCTGACATCAGGGTCTGTGTCAGTCATATGATCCCAGATACAGAAAATTGTCCCTCCAGGAATGCGTGCATGAGCAAGCACATGCATGTGGGTCAAAGGGTGAAAGCACATTGTGTGTGTGTGTGTGTGTGTGAGAGCATGAGAGAAAGAAAAAAAGAGAGGGGGACAGTAACAGCGTCTGCATGCAAGACACCACACAAGTGCGCTTGTACACTTGGAATGTGGCCTTTGCCAAGGATTTCCCCAATCAGATGAAGGTTAGCCATTGCAAGATATTTCTGAGATAAATCTGCAGCGATTAAGTGTACCATCGCTTTTTTTTACAATTTTCCGCACTATCAGCAGGCCTTCAGACAGACGCGCAGTCACACTACTGTCATAAGTAAAAGCAGCATTCTTTCGAAATGAAACCATTATTACAGCAATGACTATAGCCACTAATACTATGATTCACGTAACCTGCCAATTAGTTTGTCTAAATGTGGTTGTGTGAGGATGGTTAGGGCAAAATAACATACACACGCACGAACGCGCTACACTATCGCATCACTAAGCAAATCAACTCCGAGGACAGGGGAAAGGCAGAAATCTCTCTGCCACCCAAATGCATTTATCCATCTCAGCTTTGTGTGAATTCAGCAAAAAATGCCTTCAGGAGAGCTTAACCCTTAGAGCGCTAAATTTTCAGGGAAATAAAAATTTAATTGTCCAGAGCTGTTGAAAATCTAAGTTGCCACATGATAGGTTTTCAACGGCATCTGATTTTGATATCTTACATCACTGGGCAGCTATAGTTGCCGATAGCGCTCGAAGGGTTAATGCAGCCATTGAGCGGTCCGAGCTGCTGCAGCCATCCCTGTAAAATTCAGCCTTATCTAGCAGTCTGACCAGGCTGCCCTGCCTCATTATACAAATGACTCTTTTAAAGCCTCTGAGTCTCAGCCTTGAATCTATCAAACTCCAAAACCTCTACCCTCCCATACAAAGACCATTCAACAGGCAGAGCAGTTTTCAAACTAAATATTGCAGAGAATATTCTCAATAATCATGTATGCAAATGACTTCAAGTCCAAGTTGTTGTGCAATAATTTAAAGCTCAGAAAAAAGCTGAACCATGAAGAGTCCCCTCAGTCAGTCACTAATGAAGCTCACTGACCAAAAAACTACAATCTTAACACACTAGTTGTGATTCTACAACACAACTTCGTGTGAGAGCAAGAATAAGCCTGAACTCTACCTTTAGAATCATATCTTTAGCTGCTAATACTGAAACCCAAAACAATTCTTGCCCCCTAATTTTATAATCAAAGTGCGCTTACATGCTGAAACCAAAATTCAGTTCTAACTCCTCTACTTTTGAAACCCTGACACAAAATTTCTGAAAATCTAGAAGCCAAATCCATGAATGACTTAACAAATGATTGACGCCAACATAACACTTACACCAATCCTACAACCAAAACCAACTTTCAGCTCATCCAGCTACTTCCTGAGCAAAAACTCAGGAACAATAAACAGCAGCAGTAATTCTAGAACAAGGTAGTTACTCCTGCAGTGATTCTAGAATCTGATCTCACATGCATTCGCACACTTCAGAAAAAAGCTCCCTCGCTTCGGCTTTACCAAACCTCATTTTGCATTAAAAAAAAAATCCCCAAAAGAAGGAAAAAAACATATCTTTACATTCTTTTTCAATTTGTGTCAACATTTTATCAGCAGCGTGTGAATAATCGCGGTGGCAATTTTTTTTCCCCCTCATTCTTTTTGTTCTGTCTGTTTCTGGCACTCCGGTAAGGGGAGAGATAAGGGCAGAAAAGAGAAACCAGAGGGCCAGGATAGAGAAAGAGGGAGATAGATACCGTTGATATCAACTCCTACACCATACACTCTTATCACAGCTTTTTATCAGTTTAGGGTTTTTTTTTTTTTTTTTATTCTCGCCCAACTGCTTTTTCTTCACAGTCCTGAGAGGGACGACAGCCCTTAAAACGCAGCCCACTATCAAATGAACCTTAGGCCCGGCTTACATCAGCCCGTCCCTGTGAATAGGCCTGATACAACACCACAACAGCTGTCAGACAAGGCCGCAGGGCTTCAAACACATTCAAACACACACACCTTTATCAGAGCGCTGGGAATTTAACGCAGATTCATCATTCACCTGTAGGGACAGAACTATACAACATACAGATGATGTGTATGAGTTTCTGTGATTCTTACAGCACTCAGAATGGATTCTGAGTCCTATTTGCTTCCTCACACGTGGCACTGCTCCAAGTACCCTATCTGACTGTTCCTCTCCACACAGGCCATCCTGTCACCCACCTTTCTCTTCAACTCACCCTCTCCCAATCGCTCCGTCTCTCAGGAATGAACACAGGGCCAAGTTTTCCTCATGTTCTGTAACATTAATACCCTTCATTAGGACACAGAGGTAAAGGGAAAAGGAGAGGAAAAGAGAGAAACATAATTTATCCGTGTATTACCCAGAAAGGCCGACACTTTAATCAAGTCAGCTATGAAGTGAATATTTCCATTCTTATCTGAGGGAGGAGTGGAACAGCAGCAGCTCAGATAGAGGGCAGGAATGATGATGGGGGAGGGGGCTGGCTATTGGGTCCCATGCAGCGCTATCTCCACCCATTATCAAACAGCTTATCGCGGCTCCCATCACACCCACTGGAATGGGCCAGCTGAGCTCCATCCTGTCACAGAGACAGCTCCGCCTCTCTCGAGGAACAGGGGGCGCCACTGAGACGGAGGGATGCTGCACATGCTGAATGCGTTATCGGCTTGTTCAGCATGCTCAGGAGGCAGTCAAGAAAGTTGTTGTTTTCCATGCTTCCAACTTCTGTGCTATAATAGATCACTCTATCCCTACCGAGTGTAGTCCATGTTTTTCTGTGCAGTTTCCATCAGCCTACTAAATGCGGTCTTTTTTATTCTTTGTTAATAATTACGAACAGAGGCAATAAATAAATTCAATAATATTTCTTAATTACAAAAATCCGCCCCCCCAGATCATGACAACATCTTCCTCCATCTTCTCAATTATTACATAAACCGTAAGTCTTTAGCACAACATAACCACACCCCACCCCATCCCACCCCCCCCCCACCCTTCAGGCAGCCAATTCTCCGCATTCTATGTCTCTATGGACAGCCTGTATGGTCTATGCCCATATGCCCATCTCTGGGACAGCTTGACCAGTACACCCCATAAATGGTGTCACACGTCACCTTGACCACATTCATCACTGACCTTCAGCAAGTCAGGTATTTGCAGGATTGCCAGCACGTCACTGGACAGACTCACTCTTCGCACTTATCAAACCCATATCCGATCTCAAATCCCACCTCCATATCAAAACTCCACTTCATCCCAAACTCCACTCCTCTAACAAACCTTCACCAAATGCCATAGCGCTTGAAATAGCCACATCCGTGTCAGAGCACGTAGACTCTGTTCAGTCCTTGTTCTCCCTGATCCCCCCAATGGGACGGTCCACTGTCACAAAAAGCAGCCAAATGATCGTCATCATCTGAACACACCGAGGAATATTAGAAAACTTAGTTGCCGTTTCTATTTGCTCTGTGAAACGGGGCAGACTAACTAATCATAGCTACTACTGGCACGATTTCCTTACTGCATGTCACTGCAAATACATACAATGCCCCCATAGGCAAGCCACCTTTCCTCACCTTTATCTCCTAGCTCTGGCACTGAAACATATTTCAGAGTAAAAAGTGAACAAAAAACACAAAAAAAGACAAATACACATCGCACACTCTGAGACAGAAAACGGTTTTCAACAAGAGGCTGGTTGTGAGAATCCATCGCTCAACATCCCATATCTCAGTGCACAATCAATGCACCAGCCTATCAGCTGGCCTTTATTGCTCGCTTTCCTTTTCCGGGCATAAACTTTCTCTTCATTTTAAACAATTTAAACAAAAAATACCTCAGATAAACATCGGCGGAAAAAGTCCCCGCGCCGCAGCCCTATCAAACTCAGAATCTCGCCTGAGTAATACACGCCATTAGCTTTTATTTAATTAATTGATTACAACGGCTGTTAGAGGGAATCACAAGCAAGAGACTGAGAGAGAAAGAGAATGCATTCACACCTATCATCTAATTACGCAACCACATTAATCATGTTAGTGGCACAGCTAACGGCTGGGCGGGGCCTACTGGTGTGTATGAAGCCTTGTAAGAGTCCAGCGCCTGCCTGCTGCGCCCTGATAAGAACTCTTATCAAGCTCGCCATCTCTATCACGGCCCAGATCAGCCCCGGAGACTTATCAGAAGTTCACATCGAACTCCAGGCAGAACAAATAACGAGAAACACACAGGCAAAGGGTGTACGTGTGTGTGCATGCACCTCACATAGTTATTTTTATTAGGCTGTTGAAATTTGGCAAAAATTTCTGATTCGAACTGCTGCCTTAAGACTCAGTAACTGTCAACCAGCAAGCGCCGACAGGAACGGTTGAGATTTTCTTTGCCATTTTATTTTTAATGTCTTAACCTTTAAAACCACTGAAAAGTAGAAAGATGAGAAAAGACAAAATAAAACTGATGGGTGCACTCCTGATAGTAAATCCCTGTACTTTTTCCTGATCATTGAGCTCTGCACTGAGACACCATCCAATCAAAACAGACCATTGCCAACAGTAGTGATGTCACAGAAGAATGATGCTCTCCCTCTCCCGAGCCTGTTTACATTCAGCCTCCTGCTAATAGTGCCTCAGTCCCACCTTCCCTGCCCCATCCATCTGTCCATCCAGCATGCTGGAACAGCAATTCTAGAACAGGAATGGACTAAGGCTACATCCACACAAATTTGTTTTCAATTTAAAACGCATAACTTTTGCTATGTTTGCCTAACGTCCACCCTACTCCGCTGTCTTCGGTAGCCCTGAAACTGAGACTTTTGAAAACACTGCTGACCCCGTGTTAGTTTTAAAACTCCGGGACTGCGTTGTATTGAGGACAGAGACCGTTTTTGTTTGAAAATGCCGTTTTAAAACAAAAACGTATCAGTGTGGACGTAGCCTTAGAGAGGCCTGTGGGAGGCAAGCATGGTTAGCATTAGTACGCACATCACTTCCAGTCTGTCTGACGCTTCTTATCACTGCATCAAGGCCTCTATCGGCACAGAGATCTCCAGGCCTTATCGGCCATCACATCTGAGCTGGCAGCGCATAATCCTCATAGCAGGAAGTTAGAGAGGAGAATTTCTTTACTTTATCAGGGAGGGAGGCGAAATCAGCAGTGGAGATCAGACCATCAGGAGAATGAAAACACAAACACACCGGCAGAAATGAGCACTAATGGAAAAAAACACTCCTCCACACTCATGAGCGCGCACCAACATACAATACATGCATCTCGGCAGACGCACGCACACGCATGCAATACCATCAAGAGAACTGTGACCTGTACGACAAACCCACGACCAAGAACTAACATTATGAAAGACTGCAAAGGTCAGAAAAGTGATACCCTTGCAGCAACAGAGGATCATGAGATTGCAAAGAGATGCACTGGAGTTTGAGTTTGTTGGGAGATATATGGATAGTAAGGGCATAAAATATCATGAGAATGATGTCAAAGTGGTCTTGGAGCAGGGAGTTCCCAAGTCACAGGTCCCAAGCAAATCCAATAACCGGCAGACAAAAGCTTTACCTACACTTAGAACCTGTGATGGATCCTAAGAGAACCAGGAGGAAACCCTTGCAACCAACAAGTGGTCTTTACAGTTGCGTGCCCTCTAAATGAAGTTTCAACCCTTTGAAGAGTAGGGTTTTTTATGTTTTTTAAAATTTTGTGATTGCACACCTGAAAGGGTTAACCCTTTCAGCACCGTGGGCAACTATAGTTGCCCAATGATGTAAGATATCAACGTCAGATGCTGTTGAAAACTTATCATGTGGCAACTTGTTGAAAACCCATCATGTGGCAACTTGTTTTTAAACAACTCAGGATAACTACATCTGTAATTCCTTAAGAATGTATTTGGCGCTCAAAGGGTTAAGGCACCACATGAACCATCTGGAACACAACCCAGGCTCGCCCTCATCAACTGGACACAGTGAGGGAAATCTCAAAGGCTGAACAGGAAGTGTGCTGCTCTCCTGCAAAGCTGCTGCTTCCTGCTTTGGGTTTCCCTGCAGCTTGCGATCTTATTGGGATGCCAGATAAGAAACATTCGATTAGAAGTTGATGGAGGCACTACTTCCTGTTTTAAATGATGTCACTTCCTTTCACTCTGAGGTCACTTCAAAGCCTTGTGCCAGTCACTCAGTTCAAGTCTCTGTGTGGTGCCAAGGAGAATTTTGTAGGATGGCCTCTGGGTGTACACTTACACCAGTGCTATATGGAGTGATTCTTTGCCTTCATAAGGTTTAGCATTAATTTCTGGTGTACTTACACATTTTAACACACTGTTGCAGTGACAAGAATATATGGCAAAAACTTTTGGACTTAGACAACTTTATTTATCCCAAAGGGCAACTCAGTTTTTGCAGTCTACCTAGACAGTACATTCACAAACAGCAAATAGAGACCATAATAAATAAAAGTCAGTACATGACAGAGATGCTCATTGACACATCGACCCTCATGTGACGCTTTTAATAATGACACACCCAGGGTCAGGCAGATTATAAAAATGCACATTTAAGAACAGCAGCAGATAAAAGATAAAAGAACATAAATAAGATAACCCAAAGGTGCATTACAGATTACATTATAAGATAAATGCCTCAAATGAACAGCGAAGACCAAGCCATCGCCATGTGTGCTGAAAACACTATTGTAAACATGGCATCCCACCACAGGCCAGCATATTACCACTGTACAACAAGGCATGGAATGATCCTAGCACAAAGAAAATAAATGGGAGAACAACCTTCAAATATCACCTAGTTCTCAAAATGTGTCAGGTCCATTCTAATGTTGCCTGCACCAATCACAGATCTAACACTCAGGCGAACGCACAAGTACTAGGGCCATTAAAAATTGTATGCACACAATATCGTTCAAGTAAATAAAGCAGGATTCAGGAAAGACGTGGAGGAAAAAGAAAATACAAGGACCCCTGATCTACAATTAGAGATCAGCAATTCTCCTTTGTTACTTTGTTTAGCGAAGGGAAGGATCGACGCCCGCCGTGTCGCCTTGATAGACTGTCTCTCTCTCTTCAGGTGTCCACTGCAGATCGTAGCTTAAGAGTGCTTTGCAGTCCTCAGAAGCTTTTGAAAAGTGAACACAGCCTCTTAACACATAGCATATGCTAATTTTACCATATCGAGAGATTTCGCTTTCCCTTCCGAGTACCTTTCTCCTTTTGACTCCCATTAATATTTATTCTTGAGAAGCCTTTTCAAACTCAACCTCCAAGATATTGCCGTTGCCCTTATCGCGCCAAGCCATCTTTGTGGAGGCAGAATTGAAACATTGCCTGGTACCAGAGCAAAACGGCTTTTCAGACCTGCTGCTCCGTTCAACCGAGAGAAAGAAATTAATTTTATTTTTAATTAAATCAGATGCGAGATCACAAACCTGCGATAAACTCCCACACATTTGCTAAACATAAGAGTTAGCCAAAGACGAATAGTCAAAATGCAGTCAACTGAAAAATAGGAAAAAGAGACGAGGCAAACTGCAACCGCGCGGCTCAGAGTTGAGCGCGCACGCGAGAACAGATCCAATTGTAAATCCCCATCAGCGGATGAGATCTGCTCGCGCAATATCTGGAGTCACCATCTCTGGAAACAGAACTGAAAACCCGGAGGAAAATGCAACGCCAGACACGAGCAGCCACAGACTGAAAACAAATAAAAAGATCCAATTTTAATCCTAATCTCGGATGAGATCAGATCGCTCTTTATCTGAGCTCACATCGCATTTTCTGAGAACAGGGACGTTTTCAAAACAGAATCAAACAGGAAATCATGCCTACAGCTATTGACTGCATATGGATATACGTTTTAAAGCACAAAATAAAATGAACTGGGAAAACTTAATTATGCCTACACAAAACATACACAATTAAAACAAAAAATTGAGACGTGGTTGCAAATATTCCCTTCATCAAACACCTAAGTTTATAGGGCCTACATGCAGTCAACTGAAATGCACGAGGGAATTTAAGCCTTATGTGCAAATGTTCACGCACTCTAATGACACGGAATACGTTCTGACAAACGTCCACCAAACCGGTTTTGGAATAATTTTCGATTGTTTATCAAAATCGGCGTGAACCCTTACAAGTGTATGGTGAAACTGATAATCAACTTCAAGGAGTAACTCCTCCGCCTGCAACGCACTTTGATAAGCTATTAAGAAAAGGGTAAACCAACATGTTGCCGTCAGGACATGCTTTCAGCCCGACAGGCTCAACGGTTACTACACGACGCATGTCATGTCGTCCGATACTTATATCAGGCAGGAGTACATATGTGCCTTTTTCAAAATAGTGTCTGCTGACAAATAGCAGACTATCAATAGCCGATACGATTCGTCCGTTATCTGGAAAACCATGTTCCCAAAACTTCCCGCGACGGAAATTGTGCAGAAAATATAGAATGAACGCAACAGAACATTTCCAGGTTTCAGGATACTTACGTTTGATCTGTCTCGGTTTCGTTTGCTTTCTTCTTGACATAGCTCTTGTGTTTTCAGCGAGTGACCACCCCGACAACTAATGAAGAGTCCCGGTTTGGCCACCGGACGAATGTAATCTCATGTCCTCTTGTGTTAGCGGAGATCACCTGTAACGTTAGACCATACAGTAAGATAGGCTTCCGACTTTTCTCTGCCGTCGGTTATTTTCCCACGTCTTTTCAACGGTGTCCTTGCCTTATGGATAAACTGCAGGCGCCGGCAGTCTGCTTCATCAACTGTTGTTATTATTTTGTGGTAGTTATGGCTATTATGCGGTCCGTTTCTTATTTTTGTCCAGTCCTTTCCACAACTGTGTACTTTGAATGGACACCCGCATAAGCTACCAGTGCATCGTAAGACCACGCCCCCGAACGTCAACACGTTAAACGCAGCGCCGCACGTTGTTTGCGAGTGGCACCAGCGCTTTTTGGAAAAAGGCGTTTCTTCTTCTTGGACTGTGCATGACAAAACTCCTGGGGCTGAAAACTATAATAATAATAATTATTATTATTATATTATTATTTTTATTATTATTATTAAGTAGGCCAGACGGCTGGTAGTTCAGTAGGCTAGACGTCATCAAATGAAAATTCCGCCGGACAATGGGCAATAGCTTACTTTATAGCTTTTCGTTTGAATATAAGTATAAAATAATTCCCAGGTCCCTTCTGCTTCTTGGCCTCTTATGAGTTCGAAATTAATATTAGGAATCGCTGTACTACTGTCGCAGCCTGAGAGCTCTCTGCGCGCCCCAGGACGTTAAAAAGCAATCGGACCAGCAGCCCAGTTCTGCGGTAGATGTGAAAATGGGAATTTGCCTTATACGTTTCTGCCCCCTAGAGGTATGTACATGTATCGAGGTAGTCCTGAAGAATTTGAAAGAAATTATCAGATAGAATAGGTAATAAATAATTACCAATACGGTTCTGTCATAAGGCATTAATTATTTATTTATTGTTTCATTTATTGTTTCATTTTATGTTCAAGGCATTTGGGCTTGTGGTCAAAATATGAATACTGGCATTCATCAACAAGGACAAAAAAGTGTCATTGAAATTCAAGAAAGTAATTACCCTATTCTGCTAATATATGTATTTCAAAGTATTTGCAGTTTTCACTAAAATGCATTTTGAAGTTGTTATATTTATTTACAGAATGTTGAACGAGCATTTACAAACTGCTTGTCATTTGTGAACTTCACAAGGCCTACTGCATTTGTGTTTGGGTTTTTTTGAGACTCCCCCTGACACTGTTTGATTCACAAATGCATTTTTTTTTCAACAGGGAATTAATAGCAGCCAATCAGATGTTGCCCTCTTTTCAGCAAATCATTTTTCAGTCAATATATAGTACCAGGCAAAAGTTTGAACATACCCACATTTTTCTTACAATATGTGTTAAATAAAGAAATAAGCAGACTTTATTTTGCAAACAAAGATCTAATTCTTAAATCCATCAAACTAACCACCATTTCTTGTGATATCTGCAGAGCATTCTCAATTTTTTTTCTTTGTTTTTTAACAAGGGCAGTCATATGACTACAATGAATTTGCAGCCGCACAGCTATCTAACTTCCCAAAGACGTGCTGCACTTGAGGTGGCTTTTCATCAACCTTTTCGTCCAATAAGTCCCAAAACCGCTTGACTTTAATTCGACTGTTGAAAAATAAAAGGAGCTTATTTGTCTGTTTACTTCGCAAAATATGGCTTCTTTGAAAATTCAAAAATTTTGGACACTATTCAAACTAGTCAGTTATTCTCTTCTGACTGTTTACCTTTTACAAAATTCCATTTGAGATTATCTAGAGACGTCAAGCTGTTTAAATTTCTCTAAAAACAGATTGATGTGACATTAGCAAAGCGTGTCCAAACTTTTGACTGGGACTGTCCATCTCACACCTGACTGATTGGTCGAACGCGTGGTACTGTTCAATAGCCTACAAGGAACACGATGATGGTAAAGTACTTTGAAAGCCCACGATTACTGAACTAACCTTATGTCTGTACATAACACGCAATCTCAGACAGCCAAAAAGCTACGTCCTAGACAGAGGAATCCCCAGTTTGGTTTTTTCACACGACCACAACCTTGTCTGACTGTTGATATGACGTTCTTACTGCGTTATGCTGTGTTAGTTTTATGCCAGATGTAACAAGACCCGTTTTCAAAAAAGCTGCACTTTTAACTCATCAGTCCACAGATAATTATCCCAAAAGTCTTTGGGTCATCAAGACATTTTTCGGCAAATGTGAGACAAGGCTTTTTGTTCTTTTTGGTCAGCAGTGATTTTCGCCAAGCAGTTCTCTCATAAATGCCATTTTTTCCATCATAAGTGCAGCACTGACAATGGTCTGAGTGTGATCAAAACATTTGGTTTTGTATTTCACCTTTTTTTCTTTCTTTTTTCTTTTTGTGCATCTTAGCACTTTTTGTGCACTTTTGTACTGTGAACTGACATAAACATGCTTTTTTACAGGTCAGACCGATGTTTTTTGTCTTACAGTCTTACAGCATTTCTTTTTCCTATATTACTACCTCTACGCACCTGTAGTACTAATTAGTTCAGTGTGTTGACCGAGCGCAACAATCCTTTCTCATTTTTGGAAAATATTGCAAATGTACATTTTTTTTTCCGTAAACCTTTCAATTTAATGGTGCATAGGTCATACTCGTACTGCAGTTGACCAGTGTAGATGGAGTGATTTTATAATTGGTGGTATGACTTGTGATGGGAAGATCACGCCACCCAACAATTTTGGTTGAGATTGGCTAATTAATAGTATTGATAACAATTAGATATGTTGCCATGGTGATTTTGTCAGGAGTACCTAATCATGCCAATCATGATAAAGAAGGCACTTTTCATGAAATGTACTTTTAGGATGTCTGTTGCAAAGGAGGAATTCAGTTCCTGTATGGCGATATACCTGCAGTCATGGGGAACCAAGTTTTCGAGTCTTCAGGTAGATTAATGCACAGGGTTTTCTCATAGATTTCTGAAAAATCGGAGGGTTTCTCCACACAAGGCTTCGAACCCACAAGCCTTCCCTATGTAGGTCAGCAACTTTGAATTCACTCACTGACAGGGCCTCCTCATGCAAGTTACTGACCAATAGGGCCTCCTGAGGAAGGTCAATAACCCATATGGCATGTAAATGAACATCAATTTGCTGACTGAGCCTCCACACATATATCTCCCTAACCGGACAACCTGTCGTATGTGCTGATCTAAACTATGTGAAAGATGTGCATGCGTGTGTGCGTGTTTATGAAAGCATATCAACGTGAGTATGTGAATGTACTCTTTAGACAGAAATAGGGTGAGTTTGCTGGGTCTATTACGTTCTCTCTGCGTGACAGAACTGCGATCCAGCAGCTGTCTGATGGATAATGATGTGTTTAAAACTGAGTGCCAGGAAACATGACCTGATTAGCAGCTAATCTTCACGGAGGCAGCCCATCCGTCATCAACCGAACCCCGCCCCTCTCCATGCCAGCTGTGTATTTGGACAACTGAGAATGGTTTACACAGAGGGTGAAAATTCATAATAAACAGGCAGATTAAAACGCCTTTGACAGAGGACTTTGAATGAGAGAGATTAGTGTTGATCAAGATGGGGTGAGGAGACGTGACAATAGATGGTTGAGAAACATTGGTTCAGTCTGTTCCTCCACCATTAGCGCTTCAGCTTTCTCAACCAAATATCTCCACTGTACTCATCCAGGATTCCGTGATCGTAAACGGCGCACCCAAAAATATGACTTTCAGGTAAACAGGAGAGAGAATCTTTTCGGTCATTCCATGAAAAACCAATCATTGCCTACCACATGACTGTCTCAGAATCAACTGAGTTTTTTACAGTAATGGTAGTATAATGAAGCCATGCAAAATTTTATCTAAATACTATTAATATTCTCTATGTTACATGCCCTCGAAGTACTACGGGGTGGGTCGAAATTTACGCTTTTCAATTCACATTATTTTTACTAGCATTTTAGAGCCCTCCTAACTTCAAAAGTACAGGAGACAGCCATATGAAATTTCCAGGGATGGAAAACCAATTTGACCTCTGAACTATTTGGCTCTGAGTAGTCCCAAACCAATGGGTGACGTCACAATGGCCACATCCATACTTTTATACAGTCCATGACTATAGCATATGAACAGTCTTATTTTTACCAACATTTTGATTACAGGCTCATCTTCTACCCATTATTCCGTCAGTGTCAAAATAATTTTCTAATATAGGCATATTTTGACACGTCAAAAAATGTAAAATTTGAGTGTTTCGGTGGCGAGATAGATCGCTATGGTTGCGCTGGGATGCATCAGCAGTGATGTTCCTGGGGTCACCGGGGGTTTTGGGACTTTCAGCATCAGATCCCCTCATCCAGGTGACCCACCCGGGGTTGATCAAGTCCTGGGGTGCACCCCAGCGGCGGCCATCCACGAGCTCGCCCTCTTATCCAAAGCCACCATGTGGCTTTCTCTGCAGCTTCAGTGATGGTGCATCTGGCCCCCCTCGTCGCAGCTCCGGTTACTCCAAGCCCTGCCAGCACTTTACAGATTGAGCACCCAGCAAAGCCCTGCTAGCCTACTTCAATCAGCACACAGAGCCTCAGCATCATCAGCCTCGGCTTCTGCACTGGTCCACCAGCTCTTGACATTTGATGAGCCTCCTCTCATGTGCCTCCTCCATGTGATTATCCCAGGGCACAGTCAGCTCCCACATGATCACCTGCTTGGTGGAGTCTGAGAAGATGATCAAGTCTGGGCGGAGTCTTGCGTGCATGATGCGATCAAGGAACTTGATTTTATTTCCAAGAGCCACTCTCAGCTGCCAATCCGAGGCTGTGGACAGTTGGCATGGTTTTGTCTGTGGTCAGGAATGGGGCTTCCCTCCAGCTTTGAGGAAAGAGACGGTTTTCTTCCTGGGGTGGCGTTTACTTGACTGAATGGCTGTGGGGACTGTTTCCGCAATCGCCTTAAAGTTGCACTATGCAAGTTTGTTTACTTTCTGCGCGATTATATTTTTGTCTCAATTCGCCGACATCTCTCCACGATCTGCTAGCTGCCTGCCCCTAAATTCACTGTAAAAAAAACCCGGGCTCTGGAGACCGCACAGGCGTCACAAACTGCAAATAAACACAAGGGGCACAGGCTGTGCTCCATAACATAACAAACCGTCCCGGCCAATCACCGACAAGAGTTGACAGTTATGGAAGCACAGGAAGGAGGGAACTATGGGAGGGAGGGGCGAGCTACCTCTGTTTTGTTTGAGTTCGAATATCAACAGAAGTGAAAGTAAACAAACTTGCGTAGTGCACCTTTAAGCACCTGACCATGGCTCCAGTGGTAACGACCATCGGAAAAATGTACTTATTCAATGAATTAAAGCAATGATAATGCTGTGTGAGCAAGCACTATACACGTATACAATATATACAAAGGTGCGGTCTGCAAGTTTGAATTCGACCTGAAGCTGATTTCATGAGCAACATGCTCAGTCTTGATAGTCATGCTGCCATGAAAATAGTGTAAAATTTGTGAAATTTCTTCCCATCCCAATGTACTTTGAGGGCCTGTAAATTGGAAAATATTCATGGTATAAAGGTGCAATTTTGCATGGCTTCATTAAATATACTCAAGTTTTTGTGCAAAAAAAAAATCAGCTGATTCTGAGGAGGTAAGTTGGGAACTGTGTTCTGAATTTTTTGAGTTTATGAGAATGATCCTATTGAGAACTGCTTCCTGATAACCATAAACCTGCTTCAGAAAGACTATGATTGCATGAGTATCATACAACTGTCTTCATCAACATAGAATAGAAATAAGCCAAGCAGCGCCATGTTCCAACATGATATAGCAGCATAGGGGGAAAACCTCTATGCTATATAAAATAATGAGGATGGATAATTAAGATACGTTTGTCTCAGTAATGCTCAAGAGGGATACCAATTTGGTGTGGCAGGAAACCAGCAAATTTTGTAATCAGACTCATAAAATTGCTATTTTAACCAAAAATACAGAATTTCAATTAATAATTAAAATAACCACTTGACTTGGCTTTCACGCTCATGCAAAATGAGAACAGACACTAGATTTAATAAAATGATTCACAAACAGAACATAAAAGGACTAATGTAATGGGGAAAATGTAATGTAATATGTAAGGTTGAGTGGGTGCAAGTATGCACACACCTACTCATGTTGTTTGTCCAGGAGACAAAGGAAGAAGGAATGAATCGAGTTAGATAGGTTAGTCAGGATGTTAGCTGAAATCTGGGAAACCATGAGAGTAGTGCATTGGGAAGAAACATGGCCCACGCAAGTATGCAAATTCAGATGCTTCAAGCTACGCAAGAGCAACTTCATGTGTCTCAGCATTCTGGAGTGTATCACCAGACAATTGTAACACAAAGCAACGCAAGAGCAAGTTGCAGTCTGGGTGCAACGCAGGTCAGAATGAATTATTTAAAAGGTGAATGGCAGTAGGGGCAAATGAATTAAGTCTATTGGTCTGGCACCCCGGGGGACTGTACAAGCGACCAGACGAAAGCAACATGAACACCATAGACAGTGGGTGGCTAACATCAGCCAGAACTGTCAGGACTTTCTTCAAGGTCCTGACCTTAAACACGTGATCGCGTTCATTTAAATTTGTGCCTGCGATTTTTTAGCATACTTTGGAAATACCTCCCAGTCTCCTTTTTTTGAGGGTTAGGCATTCTAAACGTTCTCCAATCCTTTGTTATTCAAAATAGGCTAAGGTTGCCCGGCCTCAGTGGAAGCTGCAGTGTGTGCCAGCACCACATGAGGGATTATATGATATCACAAATGTGTGCAAGCATATTCTTCACTTAGGCTTTTCCTGCCAGTATAATAATCACTGCTGAGCTCCAGAACAGACTTCGATTTTTGAAAGTAAAAAAAAAACAACTATCACAAAAGGTAAGGAAAATGGTGTTGCAATGTCTCCAAAGGAGGAATTTTAAGTAGAAGAGCCCCATCAGAACAACAATTCCAAGATTTATATTTTTAATTATTATAACTTTTAACTTTAAGTAATTATGTGCAGACCCACAGATCTAAAACTGAATAATTTAGAAAAACCCACGACTTAACTTCTGATGTTGACGGGCACGTCTTTGATGTTAGTTGATCTCAAAAACTAGAAATATTTTGTGACAGTGATAACATTACATTAGAAAGTTTTAGACATTGGATGCAGTTTATATTTTGTGTTAACAGCAAGTTGGTATGACATTTAGTTCTCCAGATATCGCCAAAAAACAATTTTAATTTTTCAAGATGACATAACAGTCCGTCACAAGACCCCCAAAAGTAATTCTTTTCCAGGGCTTAATAATGCTTACATCCCTGTTAGAGAGACAATTCACCCCAAAATAAAAAATATATATATGCTTTTTCTCTTACCTGTTGTGCTATTTATCCATCTACGTAGATTGTTTAAGTGTGAGTTGCTGTGTTGGAGATATCAACTGAAAAGATGTCTGCCTTCTTACAAATATACCGGAACTAAATTTCATTCGTCTTTGTGGTGCTCAAAGTGGCAAAAAAAAAATACATACAAATAATTTTAAAGCAATGCCTCTTTCAAGAAATCATGGCCCAGAAACTCAAGATAATCCACAGACCATGTCGTGAGCAGTTTAATATGGGAACTATTTTCTTTCTACCAAACTGTTTCTTTCAATCGCACCGCTTTGAGCAGCACAAAACAAATGCAATTGAGCTCCATTATATGCTGAGAGGCATTAAAATGCATAGTGGTTTTCATGGTCTAAGTTGACAACTGATAGTTTTTCCTTTTGCTGATTCATATGATGATCATCAGGTATGGTCATCATTGCAAAATGTTAGGTATCTGGGTTCCAATCTTTTCTTGGTTTAATACCTCATTATGATCACACAAATGCAACAAAATTCCCTGGATCATGTTTGTGAATCACATAATGTGAGAAATCATTTTGCACATGAAAAGTTGAAGGTCAGGGCCAATAAAAACTCACAATAACAAAGTCACATCATCCCCATTTCAAATGCCACAAATGAATGAATCTCGGAAGAATCAAACATTGTGAATGTTGAATGATGGCCAGTCTCGAAGAAAAGTTTCTGGATGCATTAATGTCCATTAAATGACTGTATCCAGACTGCAGGGATGACGCAGTGTAACCAGATGTGTCAGCTATCGTCCCCGACAAAGTGCGTCATGTGTGACGAAACAAAAACACATTCCATAAAACCTCTTCTGCCATCTCAGATAAGGCATAAGAACTGCTAAATTGACTGCCAGTGTAACGATAGGAGTGAAGGCAAGTCTCACTACCAAAAGCACAGTTTCCTGAGACCTTGATTTGCGCTACAAAATAAACCATTTAGCACTACTGTAAAACAGAATATTTTAGTATGCGCTTTTAATGCCTCTCAGTATATAAGCAGGGCTTTTTGCTGTACAGCTCTCTCACAGATACAATTTTTGCCCGGTCTTTATCTCATGGTGGAATCATGAATGTTCACCTTATCTGATGCTAGTGAGGACTGCAATTTATTGGATGATTGTCTCGGCTCTTAAGTAACTTCCTTGATGAGTCATTGATATGGTCTTGGAGGACTTTTGGAAGGTTGGCCACCCTTGGGAAGATTCACCACAGTGACAAGTTTTTTTTTTTTTTTTTTATTTGGAGACAAAGGCTCTCCCAATGGTTTGCTGACACCCCAAAGCCTTAAAAATAGCACTGCATTCTTTTCTAGACTGATATATTTCAATACCTTTCCGTCTCATCTCATCCATAATCTCTTTTCGTTGAGTCACAGTCTGCTGCTTGTTGAGACCTTTGGGCTGCATTACATTGCTGAAAAGATTCTACGTAAGTCACATTTACATTCAACAGGGCAGTCAGTGAGCAAGCCTATCTGTGTCACATATAATTTAACCAAATTACCAACTAGATTAGGTAAATCGGTTGACTGAGTTATTAAGGGGGCAATTACTTTTTACACAGTTGGTGTTTGTCATTGAACTTTTTTCCTCCGAAAATTATCATATAAAAATTGCATCTTGCATTTACTCAAGTTGTCCGTGTCCTGCATTACATTTGTTACATTCTGTTTTAAGATCAGAAATAATTAAGGGTGACAAATATAAACACATATGCAACAATAAAAGAAAATCCAGATGGGCCAAATACTGTTTCATGACACAGCATGCGATTTTTTGTTTTCTTTACAAGCATACACCTTACTAACACAGAATGACATTATACTGCACAAGGACACTATTACTGGGGTAATGCTTATGTTTCTGGTATAAGCCCGGGGCTCACCACTTGCACCAAACGGACCACACATATACATACAGCCACCCACACACTCTCTTTCTTTGTATATTCCAGAGCGGAAGGGAGATCAGGGAGCGATAAAGGGGGAAAAAGGGAGTTGAGATGTAAAGTCATGCATACACACTTCAGCAAAATTGCATCAGAGATCCAGTGTATCCACAGAAGGATGACTTTGCATCTGATTAACTGAATCTGAAATGTATCTTGCAGTGTACCTCTGTGTGCATGTGTGTAACTGTGAGGGAGTGAATCAAAGACAGAGGACTGAACAACTTTTCAAACTACATGGACTTCAAAGTCAATGGATACAGAGAAACTTATTTCATTGCATGAGAAACATATATATATATGTATATTAGACCACCTGTCATAAAAAAACAAGAAAACACGAATATTTAAGAAATTTGTCAAAAACTTGTTTAAAACTAAAAATTATTGTTATTTTGTAGGCAAGTAACAAACTGAAACCACTAAATACTCGTTATTCACACATAAAAAAAAAAAAAAAAAAAACTGTTTTGTATGGCCTCCTTTGGCCTTGATAACAGCTTGCATTCTTGCATTCAACCAATAAAACTATTTTTATGTTCAGGAATGCAAGAAAATAACTGTTTGGCATCTTAATAAAAAAATAATAATGTGCATAACTAGCTTTTCTGCTTTTTTGTAAAATGGTAAATTCTAAAATTTATGGATAACAATAATAATTATATTTTACCATTAAAAATATCATTTCAGTTAAAGAGCTTGTGCATACTGGTGGATTAACCATTACAAAGACGTAAAAATTATTTTGTAATTACCAATATAGCAATCTTCACCACAACAACTTTTAGGTTTGAAATAACTTCAAAGTACACATCCACTCCCATGCTGTATCGATGCATGCCCAAATTCCTATATACACTATTACTCACGTTGATGAGTCCAAATCTTATGGCCACTCACAGAAGAAGCAAACGAGGTTGATAATCTTGTAACAGGGACACATCCAGGCCCGCAAACAGACTTTTGGCAGAAAACTAACATACTGTAGTCGAAGTGCAGGATACTGGAGAAATGGGATCTGATGAACTCTGACACGGCTACTAGGCTATAGCAATTTGGCTCCTGTCAGAGTATTAACAAACAGGTAAGGCTTGCGGAGTCTTCCTAATCAGCAGTTGTCGGTACCTATAGCTGCAATGGTCTGAGGAGGGACAAACGACAGACCAGCAACAAGGAGTTGGGCACCCGAGGCTCATCGAAGCACAGGGGAAACATAGAGGAAACATCTGATCCAAACCGACAGAAGGGCGATTGTGGTAAAAGGTGCAGAAAATTTTAACGGCGGTTACCGAAAAAACATGTGTCACAACACATAGTGTGTCACAACACATAGTGCATCACGCCCTGCTGTGTATAAGGCTTTGCTGCCACAGACTGGTCAAAGCACCAAATCCACCCCGTGTCGACCGATAAAATTGCACATACAAATTAGAAATGGACCTTGAAGCAATGAAAGAACAATCAACAGGTCTCATTTTCTTTTATATCATGTAAGCTGGCGGTGTACATGTGCCCCTTTCACCAGGGGAACCTACGTCACCTGGGCGCACTATGGGAGGAAGACAAGCTGGTGGAAAAATAGTCATGTTCTGGGTTACATTCCATTGAGAAACCCTTGGTCCAAGCTTACTCGACACAACTGGTTTTGGTAGCGCCTAGAGGACCATCAGCTCATTTGGCTATTGATTTTTGCTCAGTAGTGTACAAAAAAATGTACACTTTTTGAGCAGCGACTACTTTGAACATTGTAGCTGCCACTCCTTGAGAGCGTAAAAATGAAACAGGAACTCCAAATCAATCAGCAGACAGTGTCATGGAAGACTGTTTCTGTACAGGCTGCTTTGGTAAGAAATGAATCACTAAGGCTTAGAAAGTGATATATTTCCCATTTAACCAATTCTCTTGTCTACAGGACATTAGAAAAAAAAAAGGGTTTGTTTGGATAGTCTCCATAATAACGGTGGTTCTGATTACATGATGACTCAGTTACTTCCCAGTTTCTGTTTTTTTGCTGTAAATCAGTATTATGGTTGGCAAGAGCTTAAGCAACATATCATTTAGTAGCCAAATCATCCATAAATGTGGTCAACAAGTGAATTGCAAAACTCGGAAGACAACTCAGCACTGAAGCAGCGGACCAAGATGTTGGTCCAGTCATGTCGCTCTCGTTAGGCAGAGGTGGCTGAGTCAGTGCCAGTGATGCTAATGCTACACGCAGAGGGCTAAAAAAAAAAAAAAAAAAAAAAAGCCGCAACCCTTTTCCTGCAAACTTTTCAAGATGAAGTTTTATTTACACTTCTGACCAAAAAATCTTACACAGGAAATGCCTCAGTTCTTTTTCCGCCAGTGTGGGTAAGTTTATTTATTTCTGCACGCATTCCTGATTTCCTGCTCTCTAGGCTGCGGTTCAAAGCTCAGCTGAGCGGAACCCTGGGCTATTTTTAGAGGTAAAGCACTTAGAGAGGCTGGTGGGCCCTTAACAACAAAACATGGGCCATATCAGAGAGTTTACATCTATTTGCCACATGATCTAAAAACTGAAATGCAGGCACAGTCCATCACAAAATGTTGTAATTTATGATGATTAAAAAAAAAATTTGTAAAATTGAAACAACACCTTCTGATTTTTATAAACACAACAAAATCTTCGAAGAACAATAAACTTTATCTTTTGGAGTATTTTAACTCCAATCGGTGTCAACTTTTCACTGTTAGCGTCTTTAACACTGCCAGAGTTTATTTAACACTGATATTTTAGCAGTGTACAGTTAAAACACAGAATGACTTTGACCTCGCTGCCCCCGAAAGAATCTTGTAAAGGGAAAATCAAGTCAGCAAGAAGCTCGTTTAAGAGGAATAAAAGACCAGTCAATTCTCTAAGAAAAATATTTAATAAAAATCAAATTGATTACATCAAAATTAAAAGTAAAGTTGGTGAGAAGGTGCAAATAGTAATTAAAACCATCATCGCCAAGAAATGTTTTGAAAGAATAAAAGCAAACAAAAATGCAAGCAAAAACAGACTTTTCCTAAACTAGAAAAAAATGAAACTAGTTCGCACAATTGTTCATTTCTACTCCCAATATAATTACAAACATGTTTGAAATCTTGATTTTATTTATAAGTCGACCATCAACATCTCTTGCACTTCAGTAATAAACGTAGGCTTTTGGGCTACTCAAGACAATCAAAATCTGTTATATGCAGGATAGGCACCATACTAAACGTTGCGAAATTAATGCGTTTTTTTCCAGGGCAAAGCTTGAGGGCCCTGGCGCCCCAACAAGAAGCTATTGATCAATGGGGCAGAAAGTGGAGCGCGTGGTCCTGCAGGGACGGCTTCCAGAAGGGGCTGTCACCTTTTACATAATACTTTCAAATACTTTTCTTTTTCATAGCAGAAAAAAACACTTGTACTCAAGTGAACTGATGGGTTTTATATGACTTCATCGGTTGTCCAATCGCATTTAAATATACATACCCAAAAAAAAAAAAAAAAAATCAAAAGTGAGCAGAACGGGGCACGAGCAGAAGAGACCGCAGTAGAAAAATGATTAAAGCTATGAAATTCGGGGGATATTTGATCCGAAAACGTACACGGATAGACAACAGTCAGAGTTTGAATAATTGAACGGTTGCTGCACTATTCTCACCTGCAGCTGTGACAGAGAGTCGGCTTAAGTCTTTATGACAAGATGAATGAGCGTTCGTGGTCACTTTCAAAATAAACTCACTGGAAGTGCAACATTTTCTCTGGATTTGGTAGAGGCAGGTAAGAGCAAAGCGGGAATCCCATGTGATATAGTTGGGGCGCACGCGGTCCGAGCATCATAGACGCACAGCTGAACGCTGAGCTGTCAGTCTCCAGAACTCGTGCTGGGATTTCAGCACTTCCTCTAAACGAGCTTTGGGTACCCTTTTTCGATAGAATACTGTCTATACTGAAACCCTTCGCCCTGTCGGTAGTTTTAGTGGCACTGCCTAGAATCATCCCCTTCTGCCTTTTTGCTCTGTCGAGTGAGTCGACCGCCACATTAAACGCAGGGCTGCCCGCGGGATGTACGGTGTTCTCGGAAGAAATTATGCCTGTCTGCACGGACAGGGACTCTGGACCGCAGGACTGAAATGATAAACAGGACCTGTAGCAGCTCCCAGAGGAAGTAACCGGTGAGGAACAAGAGGCATACCCTCCTGGAGAGGGGAACAGGTCCTTTGCGCACAGCTGCACCCGATTCTTATTGATCATATCCACGCAGTATTTATCCTTCATCTCCAAGTCTGTCCTTGTCACAAAGATGTCGTCGGCAGTAGGTTTGAGACTGGTTGCGGAGACAGAAATAGCCCTGCTGCTCTTCTTGTAGCGGGATTTGGCTTCGCGCGACTCTTGGGATTTGGACTTCCTCTTCCTCCGCCTGTAGTTACCGTTCTCGAACATGTCCAGGCATTTAGCGTCCAGGGTCCAGTAGCTACCTTTCCCAGGTTTGCCTTTTTCCCTGGGAACCTTAATAAAGCAGTCGTTCAGGGAGAGGTTATGGCGAATGGAGTTCTGCCAACCCTGCTTGTTGTCGTGGTAAAAGGGGAATCGTTCCATTATAAACTGATAGATTCCGCTCAGCGTAGCGCGCTGTTCCGGTGCGCTCTTGATTGCCATAGCGATGAGTGCGATGTAACTGTACGGTGGCTTCTGCGGAGGTTCCTGCCGACTTGAGGCAAAGCCCAGAGCGGGAAGAATGCCCCTGCTGTCATTCCCATACAGGTAAATCACGGAAGGATTAGCGAGACTCAGTGTAGGGGGGCTTCCGCCAAACTGCTGCACGCGGCTGCTGTAAAGGCTCATCATTCCCCTCCGGTCCGCCGGTCCAGCTTTAATATGGCCCGATTCAAAACAAGGTCCAGTCTGCAGAGCAAAGAACTCCGTGTCTGTTCCCTGGAGCGTCTGCGGCGTTCCCAATGTGTCCCCGTCTCAAGTCTAAAAATGTTAGATAATTGCAGTACGTTTGCAATTTTATGTTGACTTAGCGCTGGAAAATAAATTGTCTATGATAAACACTCGTTGTGTTCTCAGCCCACCCACATTAATTAAAATTTCATTGTAGAAAGCCCTCTCTCACTCCGCGTGTCCCTTAGCTACCAGCCAATGGTGTGCTTGGCTATCCCTTCATTTGTTTATAGAATTAGTCTGTTGATAAGTCTGCCCACCCAAGTCGAATCAAGCTGTGTTTATTTGGAAAAATTTCCGGGCACCCAATACATAAACGCACTGATCTGATGTTTGAAGTATCACGTCCACCCTTGACGCTCAAAGTTGCTCGCACAGAGAGAACAAGCAAACGGAGAGAGGTTCGATCTGGGAGTTGCTGTTGATTAAGTTGAAAGGAAAATAAAGTATGAGTAAAAATAACTTAAACAGTCATTCTTATATTTATGTTTAGTGAATGTCAACTTGCTGCTAAAAGTGAGATTTTTCATAAACAATAAAGCGCTATATTTCAAACCCGTGTTTTCCGCAGACTAACAAGATCTTCAGCGTGATAAATTTGTCGAATATTTATTCGGTATAAGGTCAACAGTCATATACCGTCTTCTCGCAGCGCTCTCACTTGAACAGCAAGGCTCCGGGATACTGTGTGTGCGTGTGCATGGGGGGGAGCGCAAGTCCTTACAGCTCACGAGCCCAGACCAGTCTCTTCCATAAAAGGGGAGTTTGGCGGGTCGAGGAAGCTAAATTGTATTATTTGTGAATGCGTGCCTGTTGCTTTATATTATGTATTTTCCTGTTTATAAGACGGAGGGGATTATAACAACTTTACAAGTGCGCACAGCTGGCCAATGCTTACATTACGCGTTTGGAAGTTTCAACAGATAAACCATAGACTTTTCTTAATTTGTCTTCTTTTCCTTTTTAGTCTGCGTTTTTCCTTTCATTTTGTTCAGGCGGTGATTCATTGAGAAATGAAAACAAGACCCTCAGTCAGTAAAGTCACGGGCGGTCACAGAGCCCATATATTCTTTGTCCATTTAATCCGATAGAACGAGCTCCCTGGTAAACCGTTATTTATCAATATACTATGAGTAATCGGCGTATGAAGGCTACACCCTCTCTTTAGACTAAGCATCCAAGTACCTTGTTTTTATGCTCCTCTTCCAGCAATTCATTCAGGTAATGTCTCTCATACAACACTCATCAGCCAGATAGGGTCGTTTAACCAGTCATATCCAAATTGGCTCTCACCGTGTGACGACTCCGCTGAAAATCTAAACCCTGTAAAAAAAAAAAAAAAAAAACCTTCAAAACGGCTGATGACTCTTTCATACAAATATACCGCTTCCATTCAATCACTTTTCAAGTAGGTGAACATTACATATTTTATTTTTTCAAAAAAAAAAAAAAACGGAACTACAAAAAATTCACAAGAAATATACGCGATATATTTAAAAATGCATAAATAAATATAGCTTTGGAAAACATACTTTTCATTTTATTATCAAAATAAATACAACTACTCTCATCGTTACCATTACTGCTACTACTCCTACCACTACTACCACCACCGCTACTATTACTACAACTACTACTACTACTACTACAAATAATAATAATAACAACAATAATAATAATAATAATACATATGACTGCAAGTGGCAATTAGTGGGTACAAGCAGCATGAGGCAATAATAAATTTTGAGACTGTTAAGACGGTTCATGTTCATGGTTCATAATTGTACGTTATACCTTGCCCTGCAAATTTCATGTTGACTGGTCACTCCCATGCCTTATTACCCAACTGATATGGGATTTCAGATACCAATGCCGATACCAATACCGATTATAGAGTGGGAGGAATTCACCGATCACCAATATAGGGACTGATATCGAATTATTGAGTTTTTATGATCAAATTGAACTTCTCTTTATGGATTGTACACTGATATGATTACGCAAAGGGACCAAGAAGTGATCAACTGTTCGTAAGTTTTGTCGAAAAATGTACACTTCATCAGTTAACATCTTTCACCTGGGACTTGCCATCAAAGGGATCATAATCCTGCTCTCACCTTGCCTTAAAGCGCATTGCTTGTCCAAACTCGTTCCCATTTAAGTGTTAATTTGTTCAGTTGCGCAGATCAATTGGTATTACAATCCATTTCCCCTCAGCTTGCATTATTGTTCATTGCAATAGCTATGAAGCATTTTCCTATCCACATTAAAGGTGCACTATGCAAGTTTGTCTACTTTCACTTCTGTTGACATTCGAACTCAAACAAAACAGAGGTAGCCCCCCCTCCCTCCCATAGTTCCCTGCTTCCCATGCTTCCATAACTGTCAACTCTTGGCAGTGATTGGCCGGGACGGTTTGTTATGTTATGGGGCACAGCCTGTGCCCCTTGTGTTTATTTGCAGTTTGTGACGCCTGTGCGGTCTCCAGAGCCCGGGTTTTTTTTACAGTGGTAGGGGCAGGCAGCTAGCGGATCGTGGAGAGATGTCGGCGAATTGAGACAAAAATATAATCGCGCAGAAAGTAAACAAACTTGCATAGCGCACCTTTAATGGTGACATAAAACATTAATGTCTTTTGAAGCTTCTGAATTCCTGTAGCTCACAAAACGTTATATATTTTTTTTTTTCTGCATCAGGGTCCAATCGGCTTGATGTGCCTTAAAAATGTTTCATAAATGCGGTTTTGCCGACTCAGGTAATCGTGTTAAGTTTGCATATGGAAAAATAAAACCCTGTCTACAGCTAGTGACATTACCATACTGCAGGTTAACTCTCAGCCAGTTTCCGAGCAAGAATCTGACAATTAATAGAATTAATTTACTAAGCAAATAGGCTACCAATAAGTTGCATTGCCATCAATGATTAATGATATAACTGTGCGTCAAAGAGGAAGACAAAAGTGTGAGATTACATGGATGGGAATTAACTGAAATTTCACGAAATTCCATCTTGAAGTGGACTGTTATGAGGTAAATTCTGCTGAGGATGGCATTTAGATAAGGTTTAGATTTCATTTCTAATTAATTAGATAATTGCCATTCATACAATCTCATATAGTAGCCTTCCGACTACTTTGCCAGAAGCTCAACTATAAAGATATCATCAATGATTTTGCTACCATGAAAATTTGACGCATGGCATACATTTTAAATTATTTTACATGCATGCCATGCATCAAGCTTTCATGATGCCCTAAAAACCAATTAACTAAATTATTCAATCACCAGCGCTCCAACATAAGAAGCACTAGTAATTTAATAAATTAATTATTATCGCACCACGGCAACCAGTGTGCAACTGTGCCTCTCCGCAAATGTAGCCTATTCTCTTGAACGCTGAAAACAATTTGATTAAGTGCAATTTTTTAATAAATTTTGTTGCACTGCTGAAAAAAAATATAAAACAGGAGATGGAATTCAGAGGAAGTATTGTATTAATTAATTTTTTTTTCCATCCCTACGATATCATAAATGTAGCTAATCGGTGATCTTGGTCATTTCTTGATAATTTCTTAGTAACAGCTTGGAAGCAATAATGCATTTAAGGGTCAGACGCTTGCTGCGTGCCATTGAAAATCCCGCAACGCTGACGTTACCGCTAAGGGGACGTAGGGCTTTAGGAGATTAAACAATAACCCTAACTCTAACCCCCATAAACCTAACCCAATCTTAATCCTAGCCATAAACCCAACCTAACCCTAAATGTAACCCTCACCCCTAAGAAGAAGAAGAAGAAGAGGGAGGATAGGGTTCCAGCACTCTGTACTTGGACACCTAATAGAAATAAAAATCAGAGCAAGCACAATAGGGTTCCAGCAGTTCATGCTCGGGCCCCTAATAATAAATATAACCACAAACCGTACTTACGGGTTCCAATCAACATGAGGCAATTATCAATTTTGAAGGAGCAAAGACACACACTGTGTGAATCTTTGAAACAATTTCTAGTTTATGGCACATAATTGCAAATGGTATACCTTAGTCTGCAAGTTTTATATCAATTATCTCCACCAAGGGCGTTATGTTTTCACCCGTTTATTTGTCTGTCCGCCTGTCTGTCTGTTGACAGGATTACTCAAAAAGTTATGAACAGTTTGGCATGAACTTTGGTTGGATGGTAGGTGGTGGTCCAAAGATGAGTTGATTCAATTTTGGAAGTGATCCTGAACATATTCTGGATTCTGGATCTGGAAGAATTACACGATATCTGTCCAGCGCAGGTCTCTGTGATATTTCTGACCAGATAACTCAAAAAGTTACTAACGGTTGGGCACGAAATTCGGCAAGATAATAGGTGGTAGTCCAAGGGTGAGTTGATTTAATTTTGGAACATATTCTGCGACCAAAAGAACAGATATGGCATGGCGGAGGTATGTGCTCTACCGTCATAGCTATGCCTGTCAAATAGCAGCTGTTACCTGATTAGCTTATAGTGGCCATGTTTTTAAAGATTTCATTTGCTCATTGCAGGGACAATTAGAAGGTTATTCACAGACACAGTAAGCAAAATAAGAACCATTTGGATCAAATGGCTGAAAAGGTATAGGCAATTTTACTTTTTTTTTCTTTCCTCCTACAGTGTGAGCTATCAGCCAGTTGGAACTAAATTTTGTATGCTTCAGTTTCTTGTCCTATTGATGTAAATTCTGAAGTTTTCTAATGATTGGACATTGCAATAATAAATCAATAGAGGCCATGCCCACAAACTTCATTTGTCTGCTGCAGCCACATCTTTTAGTGTAGAAACATTCTTTATGCTGGTATTCAAGTTCTTGGTCTGAGGATTTTGATTTCCCAATTTCATGTGAATTCATCGCACCATGTAGGAAAAAAATTGATATTAAAGTTTTAACAAAGAATTCAAAATGCCGAAAAATTTGCATGCACCAAATGAGTGTGGCTTATATGTCTCGGTTCATCTGGAATCCACCCTCAGCATCCATCAAAAAAGAATTGGTTTCTACTATCTACGGTTTAGTTGTCACCCAAAATGCTTTGTCCCTCCCTATAGCGCCACCATCTGGCAAGTCAAAGTAATTTTCATATAGATTGCTCTTTTACACATCCTTTACAATACTATAAAGTTTCATGATGATACCTGACAGTTGCAGTGAGTATATTGTAAGGGCTACTGAAATTTGATTGGCTGATGTCGGCCATCTTTTATAAGCTATCACTTTGTTCTCATATATTTTTAGAGCAACTTTGACCAATATATAGCATGCAAAATTTCAAGTTGATCGGACAGTTTCTTTAAGAGTTATGACATTTGTTTGCTATAGCAACAGATTTACACCTAATTTGGTGGGCTAAAGTAGCATGGGCAGTAGATGAGGGATCTCAAGTTTGGAAATGATTGGACATTGCATTAAGAAGTTACAGCTCATTACATCAATACAGGCCATGCCCTCAAATTTCATTGGCTTACTGCATCAACATGTTCTAACTTATCAACTTTCTTAATATAATATTTAAAGACCTTTGTCTGAAGATCCCGTGCACCAAGTTTCATGCAAATCAGTTACACTGTGTTGAAGGAAATAGTCTTTAAAGACTTTTTTTAAAAACTCTAAGTGGCAGAAAATCTACAATGGCATATTATTTTGGTCCTAGAGGCTTTTTTGTTCATTTGGAGTACGGGAGTCAGAGTAAAGAAAGAATTTTGATTCTTCCCTAGACGTTCAAGAGTCATAGCTCAAAACATGTTGTGGCTCTCTATGGCACCACCATCTGGCTAATCAGGGTAATTTTTTTTTAATCTGGGTAGAGGGTGAATGTAGAAATCTGTTTACCAAGGTTCACAACTCTAGCTTCTACAACTCCAATTCAGAAATAGTTGGGACAAAGTGTAAATTGTGAATAAAATCAAAACGCAATGACTTTCAAATCACACCAGCCAGTATTTTATTTACAATAAAACAGAGATAGCATAACAAATGTTGAAACTGAGAAATTTTACAATTTTATCCACAAAATGAGCTCATTTCAAATTTGATGGCTGCTACAGGTCTCAAAAAAGTTGGGACAGGGGCCTGTTCACCATAGTGTAGCATCCCCTCTTCTTTTTAACACAGAGTGGAAGCGTCTGGGCATTGAGGAGACAAGTTTCTTGAGTTTAGCCATTGGAATTTGACCCCACTCTTGTTTATTACAGGCTTCTAGATGCTGAGGGCTTTGGGTCTCCTTTGATTGACTTTTCATTTAATTACGCGCCAAATGTTCTAAATTGGTGAAAGATCAGGACTGCAGGCAGGCCAGTTCAGCACACAGACTCTTCTACTATGAAGCCTTGCTGTTGTAATAGCTGCAGTATGTGGTTTTGCATTGTCCTGCTGAAATACACAAGGCCTTCCCTGGAATAGATGTCATCTGGAGGGGAGCATATATTGCTCTAAAACCTTTATATACCTTTCAGCATTCATGGTGCTTTTTAAAACATGCAAGTGTCCCACACCATATGCACTAATGCATCCCCATACCATCACAGATGCTGGCTTTTGAACTGAACACTGATAACAGGAGGGGTGGTCTTTCTCCTCTTTAGCCCAGAGGACACGACGCCCATGATTTCCAACAAGAATGTCAAATTTGGACTCATCTGACCACAGGACACTTTGCCACTTTGCTACAGTCCATTTTAAATAAGCTTTGGCCCACAGAACACGGCGGCGCTTCTGGATCATGCTCAACAATGGCTTCCTTTTTGCATGATAGAGTTTTAGGTGGCATCTGTGGATGGCACGGCGGACTGTGTTTACAGACAGTGGTTTCTTGAAGTATTCCTGGGCCCATTTAGTAATGTCAATGACAGAATCATACCGGTGAGTGATGCAATGGCGTCTGAGGGCCCGAAGATCATGGGCATCCAGTAAAGGTCTTTGGCCTTGTCCCTTACACACAGAGATTTTTCCAGTTTCTCTGAATCTTTTCATGATGCTATGCACTGTCGATGATGAGACCTTCAAAGCCTTTGCAATTTGACGTTGAGGAACATTGTTTTTAAAGTATTCCACAATTGTTTTACGCAAGCCTCCACAGGTTGGAGAGCCTCTGGCCACCTTTACTTCTGAGAGACTCAGCCTCTCTAAGACATCCCTTTTATAGCCAATCATGTTACACACCTGATGCCAGTTAACTTTTTTACTTGCTAAATGTTCTTTCAGCTGATTCTCATATATTAATTGCCTTTTCAGCCCTTTTTTGCCTGTGTCCCAACATTTTTGAGACCTGTTGCAGCCAGAAAATTTGAAATATGCTCATTTTGTGGATAAAAATGTAAAATGTCTCAGTTTCAACATTTGAAATGTTATCGATGTTCTACAGTAAATAACATATTGGCTCATGTGATCTGAAAGTCATTGCATTTTGATTTAATTCACAATTTACACTTCGTCCCAACTATTTCAGAATTGGGGTTATATAATTTTTGCTGTGGAAACACTTTTAGGGAAAAAAAATAAAATAAAAATCAGAACACATACAATAGGGTTCCAGCACTTCCTGCTTGGGCCCCCAATAATAACAATAACAATAATAAGAAGAATAATAATAAGAAGAATAAATATAATAATAATTGCAAGCAGTGATTGCCAGGTCCAAGATGTGAGGTAATTATCCATTTTGAAGCAATAATGATACACATTGTATGAATTTTTAAAACAATTTTCTGTTCATGGCGGATAATTATACATGCTATTAATTATAAAACCAAGAATTTTATTTCTATGGTTTGAAAGTTAAAGCCAAAACCACCACCATATGGCCAATCAGGGTCACTTTTTTTTTTACCCGAGTGGCAGACACACGCACACACACACACACACACATCCCCCCCACCCCCCCTGCAATTTGCACTAAGTGGCCCTTCAAGGCGATGGAATTCAAACCTGAAGGTAAACATTGCAAAATGCAAGAGTTTGTAGACTTGATGCGAGAACTTGTAGAACACAAAGTGAGAAATTGTACAACAAAAATCTGAATCCTTCCACTAAAACGTTCACGGGTAAAAAATATTTTTACATGCTTTATTGTAGGTGCTCAAGTGTGAAATAGAATATCCTTCAGTGTTTAAAAGATGCCTTTTCAAAGAGATTTGTAAATCTAAAATAATTGGGTTTGGAAAAATCCTCAGAGAAATTATGTGGTTTTAAGCATGTGGCAGGGAGAAGAATTACGATAAACTGTATTATGTGTTTGTTTTTAAAGGCTAGAAGTGTAATCAGTGTACAATCCGCATGAAATTTTCTCATATTAACTCCTGCATTTTGGGGACTGTCATAATTGTTTTACTAGGTTCTGATCAAATAGGCATTTAGATGCCTTAAATAAATAGCACTAATGCGGTCAGTGATGCCCTTAGTCAACTTAAGAGTAGTTATAGAAACTGTGAATTTGTACTTTGTAGAAATGTATTTTTTATGTGTATGTGTTATTTTATTCTGAATGTAAAATTACGGGATATCGCTTTAAGTGAAGACTGTAGATGTTAAAGAGAGACACCTCAATCATGCCGGGTTGTGGCATTGAGATAAAGGGGGAAAAAATATCATAATGCACAAAAAAAGACGATGCAGAATCTTTCGACGTGTTCAGGCAAAATTCACCACACACGTGCCTTCCGTATCTCAAATCAAATAACCGTGGCCAAAAAACGGCTGTTTAGACAAATTTGTGCAGGAAAACCAAGCCAGCAAACGCACTTCAAACATTTTAACATACAGTAGACTAGTAAGGATATTTTTTAAGACCCGCGAACTTCCGCAGGATCACAGTGCCCGAGGTGCCTCGGGACTTGAATGACTACTGATGCTCGGGGCTGCTGACTATGCAGCGTGAAAAACAGTAGCCGACGGTAGTCTGCAGGCAACTGCAGGCGGAGGAGCCCCTGTTGCTGCACCTAACGAAAAATATCACGCACGCACTCTGTGAGGCTTTGAACAAGATCTTTTTTCCCCAATTTGATGCAGTCTTGATGGGACTTATGTCCTCATCGCACCCAATGCGCTCGTGTTGGCAAATGCTCTTATTCGGTCTGTAATAAAATACAACAATTTGGCTATGGCTGCCCTCCTCATAATTTATTAATAAGAATTTTAAGTAATAATTGCTTTGCTTAAGTAAGGAGAGTTATTCAATTCCTGAAATAAAATTATTAAAGACGTTTAAGACGATGAAGTAATCATTTTTATAACATAGGCCTATTTCATGAGGCAAAAATTTAACGATTCAAAAGTTGGCTAAACAAAATGCAATCGACAAAAACATACATCTTAAAGTTCACGAATAACACAATTGCGATTAATCAAATGAAATACAAACAGAAAATGCATTCTTCTTCTGAGCAATGAAGCAATGAGACTGATAACGTCTCTGCAAAGGGGAATGGGCGTTTATGAAGATTCCAGTGATGATCATAGTAGTGATGAACATGATTAACATTATGCGGCAATCATTAGGCCTACTTAGTCGCAACATCGTAGACTGGTACTGTGCGCGTGTGCGTGAGTGTGTGGGTGTCATCACGGTAAATGGTGGTCCACCTTTTGTAGTGGGAACACCCCAAGGAAGCGGTAGAGTACTTCGACGGGTGTTCCCTCATCGATGGCAAGATTTTGCCGCCGCGATTGCGTCACAAGCGTGCAAGACGCAGTCTCTGAACTTAACGCGTGTACAGTTGAAATTACACCGAAGGCCAAGAGTGAGGGTGGGGTGTGGGCCGAGCAAAAATCCGGTGTTCCAATTTCAGATTACCCCCCCTAATCTGAAGTTAACTTCAAATTACCTCCCGCTACATTGAAGTTGGGTTAGGGTTAGGGGTGGGGTTAGGGTTAGATTGAAGGAGATACAGGGGGGTACTTTGAAACTAGGGGGGGGTAATTTGAAGTTAACTTCAGATTACCGGGGGGGTAATTTGAATGGGGGGGTAATCTGAAATTGTTACGCCGGGAGAAGGGGGGTAGGAAGACCAACTGATGTGTTCCCATCTAGCTGCTTTAATTATTACTATTATTATTATTATTATTATCATTATAGTAGTGCACAGTGATGATTATACACCACCACTTTCTTCTAAAACGGGTCCTATTATATTTCTTCTCTATAATTTTTCAGTGAAAATGTATTGAAAAATTCTATTGTTGGCAATGAGAAAAAGCATCATTCCAACTAGTATATTGAGATAAAAATATGTGTAATAAACAAAAACACTGAAAACAAAATTTTTTTATAGCAATTATAATGTGTTGCAAATTCTGTTTTGACTCTTGCACAGCATGAATGTATGTTTGAAGGCTCATTAAATGATTATTGATGGTAAAAAAAATTGTTTAAACTGGTTTGAGGCAACATTATTCTACAAAATTAGCTCTGAAGGTTAGATGTCCCAATATATTAGGTGACATGAACTTTGAGCAGTGTCACAGCGTGAAAAACGATGGAAGGAGCCCTCTGACATTGTTCATAGCCGCATTATGGCCTTAAATAATGCTGGTTAGTCACCTTGAAAAATTTCTGAAGATGTTAAATGCTGCTATGGCACTGTAAGAAACACCATCTAGCATTTCAGAGACCGGTTCACTGAAAACTAGTGGCAGTAGAGGCGCAAAATGGAAGTTAAGTGCATCTGATGTTCGCTATCTGTGTATGATAAGTAAAAAAAAAATTGGCGATTGACAGCACAACGACTCAGTGATGATATTAATAGCACCAGAAGTGAAGAGATGAAAGTATCAAAATCTACTATTTCCAGACACCTGCGTGAAAATGGCCTGATTGGTCGTGTTGCTACCAAGAGCTGGCAACATCAAAAAAAAAAAAAAAACTTGAGTTTGCCAAGAAATTCAAGGATTGGACACCAACGGACTGGTAAAAAGTCCTTTGGACCAATAAACCAAAATTAGAAATTTTCCTATCCAAACGCAGGACTTATGTGCGCCATAGAGTTGGAGAAAATTTCAAAAATGACTGTTTGACCCCTTCAGTAAAACATGGAGGTGGAAATATTATGGTTTGGAGTTCAGTAGTGCACTATGAAGCAGGATTTGAGGTTATTGAGGGAACTTAAAATTTAACCCGGAATTTTCCGGACGACTCAAAGACTCTTCATCCCCGGACATTTTGTCCCCAAATTTTTCATCCTCGGAATTTTCGTCTCCTAGGAATTTCCGTACCCGGACTCTTCGTCCAAGTGGACTTTTCGTCCATGAACTTTTCGTCATCCCCGGACTCTTCGTCCCCAATAATGCGTTGCCCTCTTCCTGCATTATAATCCTAACCCTAACCCGTATATCATGGTGATCCGTCCGTTGTCCGTCCGTTTATCCATCTGTCAACAAAGGTGGCACGTTTCATTATCATTAGGGGACAAAAAATCCGGGGATGAAAAGTCCTCGGGGACGGAGAGTCCGGGGACAAGAAGTTCATGGGGATGAAAAGTCCAGGGACAAAAAGACCAAAGACTGGACCAAAAATCCGGGAACAAAAAGTCCTGTACCGTTTCAGGATAATGGTGGTTCACTTCTTATCTGGGTAAATCCCCATGGTAACTAACGCTGAACAGCTAACCTGCTCCAGAGCAGGGTAAGAAAGAGATATGAAATCAGCGGGGATAAAAGCAACACCGACTGACCAATAAATTTTCTTGAAACAAGGCATCAGCATTCATAAAGGATCTCATGGAGCTTGGTGCGCGGATCATGCCAGGGTCTATGAGGAGGGTAGGAATATTCAGGGACCGGCAAAACCCTTTAGCTCCCCTGATGATTGTCTCTAGGAGAGATACCAGGAATAATTTACCTTTTCAGCTTCTTGAGCCATATGTTGTAAGTGCAACACCGTGGAGTAATGCCCTTACAGTTCCACAAACTGTATGCATGCATTGCCCTACGTTTTTTGCCTCTGTTTGTTTTCTGTACGCTCTTGTCTGAGCAAGAATAGGCATGGCAATTCATTAGGTGGCACATGCTCCATCAGAGCTGCTGAGTGACTTTGTAGTGTTTCATGGCCACTTAACCACACAGTCCATGAAAGAGGGCATTTATAACATAGAAGATAGACCTTAACCCATGTAACTATTCCATTTATGAATAATGTAGATCCTATTACATCTACTGTTGCATGCTAAATGCAGCTCCTTATTTAGGGCTCTAGCCCACCAGGCTTGCAGCCAAAATAATTAGGTAAAAGTTGTCATGCAGACCATTAGAAAAAATCCAAGCAATTTAATGGAATATACAAAGCATTAAACAGGGACGTACTTACGCCCTTATGATGGGGCGTACTATTAACAAACATTCAGACAGTGGAGGATTTTTTTGCCAGCTGTCCTTCCCACATTTTGCAGTTGCAACTGTGTTGCTTTTAGCTTGTATGATGTGTTTGTGTTCCTCTTATTTTTTATTATTATGGTTTGCTCCTCCAGCATGAAATATGCTGGCCTGCTTCCAATCGTCTTTTCCGATTGGTCATATGCTGCCAACACCACCCTTATACTGCATGTGGAGACACTCATTCTAGATTCGGAACACCAGGGTTGACTTACCGAGTTGACAGCCATCTTCGTGTAACCACTTGGCTTGATTGTCGTTGTGAGGTTAAGTGAAGTAACAAAAAATACCCTGAGTATGCTGAACTTGGTTCCTAGCACAGGCCTCCGGTCCAAGATTTTAAACCTTTAGAGAGTAGAAAAGCTTTTCAGAACATATTTTGAGTTTAAAAGTGTTCAAGAACTACTGTTAGCAGTGGTCATTGTATCATCAGCAATTGAATGATCAGGCAAAATATTCTTAATTCAATTCCTGCTTAAACATTCAAGCCAGGTATTAAAATCTATAGCCAAGAACTTTTTAATCATGTGGCCTATTTGTAATCTTACCTTCATGGGTCAAATTGATCCCCAAACAATGACAACACAAAAAATCTGACACACTTAATACATTACATATTCCCTTTGTGCACTTCCCTGCAAGAATTAGTGGCAAATATTTTTAACGGCAGTGGATCGTCTGACCGTATTTAAAACCCCGATTCTTTCTGCTTAACGAAACTGCGTAGGTCATAAGTTTCCAGAGCAAATTGTTCTCACGTCCCATACACTCGAAACGATAAATTATTTCATTTGTTTCTCTCGCCATCTAGTGGTGTCACTTACAAGAAACCTAGAACCTGCTGATGTTTTGTGATGAATTAGTTCCATCAGATAGCATCTCGAAGCCACCGTGAATATGCATTCTGGGGACAAAGGATTTGGGGAATTAGTACATAATATATCTCTGAATACATGAGTAATCTACTAAAATTTATGGGAAGGATCAAGATCTAAAACATTCAACTGACACATGTAGCCCAAACCAGAGGCGTCTGTTGAACAGAAAACAGGGAGGGCGGAAAACATCCCTTGGAACAGATGATTATTAACATGTTTGCAATAATTGTTCTAGATTAACACATTTTCTAACAATATGAAAAATCCACTGGCAGTTAAACACCCAGCTTCTTTTTTCACAAAATGTTAAGGCGAGTAAATAGTAAATGAAATAAAAATGTTATATTCATTTGCCTTTATAGGCTGCCCTGCATGAAAAAAGAACTATCCTGGATTTTCTGCATTAGCTTTTGTCATATCTTGGAAAGCAGACCATCAAACATATGGTTCACAATGGTTTAAATGTAAAAAAAAAGATTGAAATGTGAACACTGCGTCCAAATGACACGTTTTATTTCTCGTCTTAACGAAAAGAATTAGCTACACCTGAGAAAGGTGAGTTAAAATACCTTTAATCAAGGGAAATTAATGAAAACAGATCAAGACTAATTATCAATTTAAAGGAATGTTTTACGCCCTCCCTGCTTTCTGTCCATCAGCTGCCATTGGCCCACACACTTCACTGAAACAAAGGCAAACGCGTCATCTCTGCGCTTAACATTCAATGCTAGATCTCAGTTTCTCATCCCGGTGACTAAAATAAAATTGAAAACCAAGCATTTAATCCTGAAATATTAATCTTGCTAAGAGAAGCAGCGGAATATACAACATGAGTGTAATTAGGCTAAAGCTGGTCTGCAACAATGCAGTGCAGTGAGACTCTAACGCTGGTGATTCACAATGTGTTGGTATGTCAGTAAATTGGCCATTATTCTAAGATCAGAGTAACCAGTAGATTAAAAAACCTCCAAAAAAATGCGCACAGCAGTCTTAAAGGATGGAAGTTTTGGCGCTCCTCCTCTAGTTGATTTAGTCTGCAAGCAGGGATTGAACTGAGGGGTGTATACTAAGAGGTGAAATGAGTAGGTTACAAGGTTTCTTGAGTCTAAAGCCTAGTTTTTTAATGTCACTAAGGTGGCTCTCTTTAAACCTGCCATGGTAATTTATGGCATCTCTAATTGCGAGTTTAGGGTTTGTTGAGCCAGCTCATGCAAAGAAAGCCTTGCTAATGTTAAATTTCTACATAGTTCACCCCTCTGGTTCCAGTGTAGTCACTGGTTGGTATAATGAAAATTCTTCAGACACCGGTTGAGGGTAGGCCTAATTACGCTTGTCCAGATATCATGACGGCCAGCAGGGGTCCTTCTTACACTGACGTAGGAGTACGAAAAGGCCTTAATTCTCTGAAAGAACAAGTGACTTCTAGTTTTTCATCCATTGCACACCAGGACTAATGTTATTCCAAAGAGCACTCGCTACATTTGCCTTATAAGACATGGACTGAAGCAGTGTTCAAGACTGATGCTTACATATGATGAAACTAATCCCATTGCAGACCACGTCTCACTGCTACTCGAACACTGGCATTTTTTGCAAGCGTGAGAGGAAGCATATGCATTAGTGCACAAATATATATGTTAGGAAAGACTGTCCAAAATGAAGATACTGAGGAAACTTCATGTCAGCTGTTACTGAAGTTAAACCTGCTGCTCTGGTCCACAGAATTAATTTGAACCACAGTTCCAGGGACATAAACGCCCTGGAACAGCCCAGATTGATGATGTGGAGAGGCAGGGAGAAGAGAGAGGAACAGGACAGGGATGACAGGAAGTTACAGGCCGCAATCCGACAACAGCACTGGCTGTCAGTCCCGCAAAGCCTCCCATATACATCTTACTTGATGCAAAAACAATGGAACTGGCATTCTTACTGCATGTGCTGTGAGGAGAGATGTTCTAAATGGTAAAGCAAGTGGAGAGGACCATTAGAACATTCCATTGTGTCATTTTAAGTCATATTGGGCCTGTTGGAGTGCACAGTGCAAGCAAGTCGCAGAAATACCCTATAACTGCATGAAAAATTCCACGGGCATGCAGGTGTGCGCAGGCGGTTCAGGGCAGAATGGTGCTCACGAGATGATGCACAATTTGCTCGGTAACACTGATGGAGAAAGCAGTAGTTGCTGCCGCTCCTCTGAAACCCTCTCTAAGCCCTGATACAAATATGTCTCAGCCTTTGAAGGTTGACATGGAAACACACTAGCATTCCTTACCCAGGTCCTGACGCTGTCATAGTCCAGTTGGCAAGCACAGCCTATCCTTTTGTCAACAGATATGGACTGATAAGACAACATGCAGAACGCGAGCAGTGCGCCCTCTCTGCCGTTGTGTGTGGACTGCAAGCCCCTATCCCTTGCACGGCCAGTTAGACAGTTCCGCGAGACGCACTGTGCATCCGCTCGGCTGCCCATTGACGTCACTATGGTATCACATGAACGGGCTGGGACCAATCCGAGAGACGCTGTCTCAGAACCTGGCTTCTTCACGAAGATAGAGGAAAAGAGAAAAGGGAACCGTGCCAATTGCGAAGAACAGAAAACGCGAAACGCACTTCTCTCTGATTTTTATCCATTTTAATTTTTAGTAATTCTGGATTGGATTATATCACAGACTGGCGATAAGGACAAGGCAATGACCCGACTATACTAGCTCGTGTTGACGGGGGAGCGGAGCACGGAGAGGAAGAGGCATTTCGGGGGAAATTGTCGGGAGATATAGGAGGGCATTACCCTGAATCTCCCCCCTCAGCCCCCCGTCCCGGAATCCTGCTCGGACTCTTATGGCTTTCTCAATATATACCCCCGAGCCGTATTTTTAATCGTACTGTAAATACATTTTTAGGTTGCGCATCGGCTATTGAAGGTTCGCATTAGCCTTTCTTTCCGAGTCGTGGTGCCTTTCTTTTAAATCGAAATCACAATACATCTGTTTTTGATATAGACTACATTACCAGTGGCAGGGTCCGCCTCGCTGCGGGAAGACCGATAAGTATGGATTTTAACAGTAGCGGAGGGGGTGGCGAGCTGCACAATAATCACTACCACCACCCTGAAGACTGCAAACCCTTACTCGGGGACATGTCTACGCCGACACCGCCTGAGGGGAACAATAATAGTAAGATCGGCGCAGGGCCGTATCGGAGAACCCTGATCCCCTCCAGCACCGGGATGCGATACAAGCTGCTCCAGGAGGGAGATGTCCAGGTGTGCGTGGTTAAATATCCTCGCACCCTTCTCAGCAAGATTCTCACATCGAAATACTTAAGGCGCTGGGAGCCGCACCACCTCACGCTGACTGACAGCAGCCTCGCCTCGGCCACGGTGAGATCCCTGACTCTGCGGCTAACGTAAGCCGTCGAGCCATGTTGAAAAATGAATCATATCACAAGAAGGTAATGAGCGTTCTTTGTTTTAGCGCGTTATCTGGGTGACATTCGTCATATTTCGTATGTTGCACAGCTTGTTATTTCGATCGCTCAGTGGGCCTATCGGAATTAGAAATAAAGGTATTTATTCTTTTGTTTCCTATTCAGTTTTCTGCCTCTCGCTGTCGTTTCCGTCTGTTAATTACACCAAAACAACAACTGACGGAAGACGGTGTTTGCCTTATTACTATCCAACAGCTAGAACTATTGAAAACCTGTTCATGCTAAAATGACAGTGCGACAAAGGTAACCTAATAAGAATATAGATAAAGCCTGCAGGCCTATCTCCGGACATTTGCATCGTGATCATTGTCAATGATAGATTACGACGCATTTAAAGATTTTTTTTTTTAAATTTCAGCTGGATCGTAACTAATTGTTTTGAGTCATGCAACGGTAAACATTTTCTTCATAGGTTTGATATGGCCTAGTGCTGAATTGACCCCTGGACTTAAATGACAGAGTCATTAAACTGTCAAGAGTCCTAATTCATCAGCCGAACACCAAACAATACTAGCTTACAGCAGGAGCACCAGTGACACACCACATTGCACAGAATTAATAAGTGAAATTCTGTAGCTACGTTAATACGAAGGATGAAAATGATATGCTTGAAATGGCCACACCAGTTGACATAATTATAATTTAAAAATCATAAGATTCGCCCTAGGTCCCGGCTGCATTGCCGTTTTTTTTAAGAACACTAATTTCCTTTTATTTTCAGTTGCATGAGACTACCTTGACCGTACCAGGGTAAGACAGCAAGGAGTCAGTATTTCGTGTCTGATTCTGGACAGTCCCTTCAAAAATAGTCTGAAACATGAATTACCATTCTTGAGCCATACATCGCGAACGCGGTTTTAATATTAGCTACAAACAAAGTTATATTATTGGCTATTGGCTCGTCACTAGACTAGAAGATAAGGTCTACCGTTCGATTATGAGCTACCTTTTATGTGTCTATTTTTCCAAGCCCCCTGAATCGCCTCTCCAGACCATAATGGGCATCTGTGTTAGTACATCTGCAGATCTGGTGTATTTCGGGAACTGTAGGAATAACACCACGCACTTGCTTCTTACTAACGCCGATCAGCCACAACATAAAAACTACCTGCCAAATATTGTGCTGGTCCCCTTCCTGCCGCTAACAGCTCTGACCTGTTGAGGAATGGACTCAACAAAACCTCTGAAGGAGTCCTGTGGTATCTGGCACCAAGAGGTGATCAGCAGGTCCTTTGAGTCCTGTAAATTGTGAGGTGGGGCCCCCTTGGATCAGACCTCCCCCCCCCCTCCCCATCACAACCCACAGATGTTCAATCAGATTTAGATCTGGGTAATTGTTAGAGGCTAAGTCAATGCCTTCAACTCATTGCTATGTTCCACAAACCATTGCTGAACAATTCTTGCTGTGTGGCAGGGCACAATATCCTGTTGAAAGAGGCCATTGCACTCAGGTAATATCGTTGCCATTCATGTTAAGGTGGGGGGTAAATGTCGAAGTAACACCCACACAAATGCAAGGACCAAAGGTTTCCCAGAAGAACACTGCACAGGGCATCACACTGCCTCCGCTAGCTGGCATTCTTCCCGTAGTGCATCGTGGTGCCGTCTCTTACCCATGTAAACAACACACGCACCTGGCCATCTGCATGATGTACAAGAGAACATGATTTATCAGACCAGGCCACCTTCTTCTCCTGCTTTATGGTCCAGTTCTGACACTCACATGCTCATCATAGGCACTTTCAGTGGTTGACGGGTCAGCATGGGCACTGTGGGGCTACGCAGCCCCATATATAAGAAGCTATGATGTATCGTATGTTCTGTCATCTTTCTGTCATGGCCAGCATTAACTTTCTCAGCAATTTATGGTACACCAACTCTTCTGCGAGATTGGACTAGATGGGCTTGCCTTCACTTCACACACGTCACTGAGCCTTGGACACACATGACCCTGTGGCTGGATCACCAGTTGTCCTACCTTTGGACAACTTTAGGTAGGTGCTGCCCTCTGCATACTGGGAACACCCCTCAAGACCTGCCAGTTTTGGAGATGCTCTGACTCAGTCATCGAGCCATCACAATTTCGCTCTGGACAAAGTCCCTCTGATCTTTACACTTGCCAATTTTCCTGCTTCCTACGCATCAACTTCGAGAACTAACGGCTGACTCGCCGCCTAATATTTCCCACCTCTCGACAGGTGCCAGGGGATTGGATGATCAGTGTCATTCACTGCATCATTCAGTCATTTTAATGTTGTGGCTGATCGGCCCATTTCCAAAATGCAGATGAAATTTCCGTCAAGCGCGGTCACCTATTGAAATGTTTTGGTTGTATGGTTGCTAACAAAGAGCCAAGCTTGGGACTTCCAAATTTCTAATTGAACTAAAAAACTCTGAACTAAATGTAAATGTTGACAAAGTGCTGCATCATCGTGACAGCTGGGGCGTGAAGGGGGCATGCGGATGGACTACTGAAGAGCATTTTTCAGTTTGGCTGTTCGGTTTACCAGTATTGCTCTGTAACTCTGATATGACAGTGTTCCCTTTCTTGCAATGAGTTTAGTCAAACTTTCCATGTATCCAGCCCTCCCTCTCCCAGGACACCTAGTAGGCCAACAATATAATTATTAGTAATAATTGAAATAATGAGGTGCCTTGCACCAACTCATTATTATGCCGTCCCCTGCCACAACACAAAGTGGAGCGGGGGATATTGCAATGGAGCTTGTGGTTTGACCTTCCGTCCATCCGTCCTGATATACTAATTTTTGAGAAAATTTATCTTGATGAAGAACGTTTTGTGTGTCTTTCTGGTAGTCACGACCTTGATTGGGTTCGAAAACGGGAGTCTGTCGTGGTGGGTGATGTTGATGACAATGTCTTACTATTATTGAAGCCCGCGGACGAAGTCGGGGCTACTGTGGATTTGGCCTCGTCACGCATCCGCCGCCGCCGCCGTAGAGATTTCCTTGTGGACGCTCTACAGGCCACAAATTTAAAGCCATTTCTTTTATATTTGGTGTGTATATGAGCAGTGGTTAGGACACGGCTCCTATCGATTTTTGTTGCCATGGTAACTAAATAATAGACAATTTTGTGTCAAAAATGACCCAAAATGAAAAATGTGGGCAATCGTGGGCTACACCCTTTGGTCATGGGCGACCGACCTGTCTAGTTATTGTTATTATTATTATTTTTATTATTATTATTATTATCCCCCGCAATGTCAAAGTGGAGCAGGGTATATTGCAATGGAGCTAATCCATCCATCTGTCCGGATAAGTGGGCAATAAAGTACAGGTGTATATGATACAGGACGCTTAAGTACAGCACGCAGCCCTATCACAGTTCACTATCACAACTCAAGAGCGCTATACTATAAATGAATGGAGGGAGAGGTGGCTCAAATGTTCGTATCAACACTTTAACAGTTCTGGGGGTCTGCTGTATGAAGGCCCGCTGAAACTTGTGAGCCTGTAGAAATGCTGATCTGTTTGCTGTCGTTGACTGTGGCTGAAGCCGCAAAAAGGGTTGAGGGGTTGCCAGTGTTGTACCCTAAAAGCGAGGGTCTGGTTAGCTGCCTACTCTCCATTTCACTGTGCAGTACAGGCTCATGTGTTGTCTTGTACCTGCAGTCTGTAATTGTAGCCCCCGGAGGAAGTCGGGCAGCTACTATGGATTCATGCTTGTCGTCGCTGCAGCCGGCACTTCCTTGTGGATGCTGTACAGGCTGTAACTTTTGACCGATTACGTTCATATTTGGTATGGTCGCGTGCTATACTTAAGTTATGACACCTATCGATTTTGGTTGCCATGGCTACAGTATTGGCCGAATAATGTGCAAAAAAAAAGGAGAAGCGGGCTTTCGGGGGCTACACCCATGCGGTTGCGGGCAACCGGCCTGTCTAGTTTTAGTTTCTCTTTTTATAATTTATTTTGTCGGTTCTTATAATGTAGAACAGTCCATATCCTCTCGACACCCACAGTTCAAAGTGGTTCTGCTAGGATAATCGTGATAATCATTTTCCTCACTAAGCGTTTCCTCATGCTCTTACCTCACTAAGTCTCCATTGGGGTGGGACAAGTTTAGGGAGGGAAAGTGGGTGACTGAGGGGGAAGGGGTTTTGTTTTTCTGTTTTGTTTTAAAATGTAAAGCACTTTGGGCTACATTCTTTGTATGATAAGTGCTATACAAATAAAGTTTGATTTGATTTGAATCATTTCACAGGCAGTCCTCACACGCTTCATGGCTTCTATATTCAATCAGCACTACACTTGTATGCCGTTGGATAAAACATCTCACAAATATATGTATATACACTCATGCGCAAAATATTAAAGAAAAGAAACTGAAACACAACCATATTCATAAATGCTCACACATTAGCAAATACGTGAATAACCCCATTGGTTGGACTTTTTAGTAGGGCTGGACTTAATTTAATCACCATCATTTTAACTGCAATACGAATATCTAGAGCCATAGGGCAAACAGGCAAGCGTACTTCATTTCTTTTTCCGTGAATCACTCCTGATGCAGTCTTGAACAAACGGCAATGAAATGTCAGACGCCATTTGAAATGTGTCCAGGGAAAAAATTGTGTTGAGAAGACGGCTAATTACCAGCGATGCTGGACAGCCATCCACCACCTTTTAAGGCAAAGGCCTAAATATTCTACCATAAATCTGTTACTTCATCTGAATAACAATCAAGCAATTTACAGTTGTGGTCAAAATGTACGTGCTCATGTAAAGAACATGTATATCATGGCAGTCTTGAGTTCTGAATGATTTCTGTAATTCTTAAAGGTCCCCTATTATTTCACCAGGTTCACAGCTAATTAGCCACTACAAGCCATTTTGCATCTGTCCTTCGTGACATCACGAGGGAGAGGGATCACCCAGAATAGTGAGGGGACTGATTAACTGGTTGCCTGAGGATGAACATTCCTTCTTGCCTCTGGGCAATTACTTCAACATATGATGTCACAAGCAAACAGATATTGAAATGACTTGTTATTAGTGTGTACCAGGTGAAATAATAGGGGACCTTTAATTTTCGGTTATGGAATGACTGAAACTTGTCTGTCACAAAAGACAGTCATGTATTTTGGTCCTTTCATAAATTTATTATGGGTCCTCCGGAAATATTCCTAAATCCGTTAGGTCAAAAACAAACGCACAGCAGTGCTAATATTTAGTTAAAGGTCCCTTGGTCATTTTCACCTTAATTAGGTGCTTTTGGCGGCCTATGTATTTATGAACAGAGTTGGTGCTTGTGGAACAATCTCGTGGTCAGAAATTGCTTAGCATAGCTTTAAAATAATCGTGATTCAAGTGATCGTGCAGGCCTAATTTTAAGTCATGAGGACCGTTGGACTATTTTAAAGGGTTTATTCACGACCATGGCAATTAAATGAAGGCAAATAGTTATAACACATTCAAAAATGCACGCTCCCAAGCACTAATATGACATTTAAGAGCAGAATCATCTAAAACGAAATGATTACAAACAATTGCGTGTGATTGCGTGTCTTTTTGGCTCAAGTTTGCAAATATTGGCATTGCGAATGGAAGGTAGTCTAGCTGGTGGCACGTATTGCTCCTGCACAGTGGGACAGGGTGGTGCGGATATACTGCTCCTGTGCTGTGGGACAGGGTGGTGGGGTGTACTGGTCCTGTGCTGTGGGACAGGGTGGTGGGGTGCACTGACCTTGCACTGTTAGATAGGGTGATGGGGTGTAGTGCTTTTGCGCTGCTCCTACTCCTGAGGCATGCAACACTTGGTCTTTGAGTTAGTCTGGTTGAAAATGGTGGAGGTTAACCTAACAATGAAATAAAAATTATAAGATTCGTGTGAACCATGCTGCTTCTCATTCTATCATCCAGCTCATGAGCGAATTCTGCAGCATAAGGTTTCTTTAGAATACTTAGGAAAGAGAAGTGTCGATTATGTCAGCATGGGGATGACGCACTTGACAGCGCTCGCACTCTCTCCATTTAAAAATGCAAGTTTGATATTACAAGGAAGCTGATTGAGTTCAAATTATAATTATTTAATATCTGGGTTGAATAGTTTTATCGGGAAGAGAGAAGTATTCCCGCACGCCCATACAGGCCCAGACAAAGAGTGGTTTAGGTTGCAAGTGCTCCTTTATCATCCATTAGAAGAGAGCAGAATGGACTCAACAATACCTATTTATCGTTTTTTGTTTTTTTTTTTTTTTGTTTGCTTCCACCGATTAAATTTGGGCTTAGAAGCTAAGTAGTTCCCGAGTTGAGACGAAAACGCCGGCAAGATGCCAAGCTAAACATGAGCAACATTAACAAATCAATCAACCGAAAGTGACGGGATTATTGTTGTTATGATGGCTTCTTAGGCTAATATTTCATTCTCAACCACACTTCAGTCCGAATTTCCTGAGCTAACCTACCTGTCATAATCCATGCAAAAACGTCGTTCCCCTTTATTCAAAAATCGTAGGCTTGTGGATGGTGTGCAGTGTACACGTGTTGATTCAGGGACCGATTACCTCGAAAGTACAAACTTTTGTTCTCTCGGCCCAGACATCAGGCATGGACGTGACCGATTTTGATGAAACGTTCGACGTCACTGACGCAAATACGTAAATTGGCGATCAGGGAGGATGCGACGGAAAATAGACAAATACAATGGATAATATCTTTAAAGTTATTATTTAGCAAGACGCAGTTTAAAAAGCCAAGATGTCAGGGGGCATGGAAATCAAAATTCCAGTAAGACTGCTCGGGCCCTGTTCATTAATTGAGGTCCAATCGATGTTCGCAGTCCGGCCATGTTGGAATGCCTTACAAATATTAAGCATTCAGAAGGATCCATAAAGCATCCATGTCCCCGCCGTGAACTGTTTGTTGTTGCATAATTTTTCCAGTAAAATGTAAACAAGCAATGTACAATCTTACTGGATTGCACAGGACCTTGCGATGCGGTGTCTTTTTGAATATTAATTAAGTATGATGCAACGAGGCTGAAGTGCCGCTTTAAAATGCCATTTGGAATAATACTGAGGCGGGTGTAATTTGTTTTATTCACCAGTTTTAGGCATTTTACAGTCAACTTCAACAACACTGCCCATCAATAGTTTTTTTTTCCCCTAAATAATCTCGAAATCATGACCTGACTATTGTTGTTTTTCCAAAAGAAATTCAAGAGGCTTACTATCAGTTGTGACGGAACATTTGTTATTGGAGGCAATTTTAGGATAAGCTGGCTGTATTTTACAATGGAGGTTAATTTACAGTTGGTGATATTTGTAGTTATTTATGGTACGTTGGTGGGGAAATTAAGTAATTTATTTTCATTCAGGAGTGCATGTGCCTGCATCAAATTTAAGTGAAATCTTTTTTATCAGGCAGCATTCTATGTTTAATGACGATCATATAAAGATTATAGTAGGGTTCAGTTGTATTAACCCTTTACTGACCATTTTCCCACAAGTATGTAACACTGCATAGTCATCTTCTTCTCTAGTTAGATAATTTAGCAGTAGATGACACAATATACTGGCACGTCAGCCACTGTCTTGTTCAATGATATGCAAATTTTAAGAAAATAATCCATAATTATCGCCGTCATCCCAGCTATGTTCTCAGAAATTGGTAAGAGTTAGAGGTCAACAGATCAATCAACGTAGATAGGACATTTCACAAACGATCAATATTGGTGGAACTTGGCTCTGACATTGGCCAGTGGCTGTGCAGCCTCTACCAGTCACACAGGGATGGACATCACTGTTTACGTGGTATTTTTATTTTTCCCTAGAATGACAAAGGTATGACCCACCGGACCTGATTGTTCAACACCGTTCCCTCTTTTGATTGGGTCGGTTTGGTTTAGGCATGAAAAATGAGACTGGTTGGGGTAAGAATACCCGGGTGAGGCAAACAGAGGCAGAGTCGGCCAATCATGTCTGCTTCATCCCAGGAGAAAACATAGGATGACCCAAAAAAAAAAATTACGTTTTGACTTTACTGAGCATCACCAATGCCCTCACACCACATTATTTTCTAGTGGCATAGTATTGGGCATGCGAATCATATTAAGCATAAATTAGCTTGGGATGTCGAGGGCGCAGTCCAGAAATGTTTCAAATTATGTTTCACTTCAGTAAAAAGTAGCATATTGCAGTGCCCCCTATAGGTGGCGCCCTTAAGTGCCTACAGAAATTTTGTGATTTTCCTGTACTCTTGTCCATCGTAAATAGACATCAGCCATAATGAAGCTGTGCAGTCATTGGCACACTGACATATTTAAATTTCAAAAGCTAATTTTTTTAAAAGTCAAATTTTGGCCCTCAAGAAATTGACCCTTGTAGTGGTCTTTGAAAAAAAAGCACTGTTTTATTTAGGGATCAAGAAATTTAGGATCACCCTCGAATAGAAATCCGCCTAAGTCTTCAAAAAAATTGGCAGTTAATCTTTCTCTCATCACTCCAGGGGATGTTTTTCCAAGACTGCACAGGCTTTTTGCCAAACTTTGTTTTGAGGCTTGCTAGGTTTACATCTTGTGGTAAACCGTCTGTATTTACACTGGTGAAGTCACCTCTTGATTGTTTGAATTGGCACATATAGCTCCATATCTCTCTTCTGGAGAAGGTTTTTGATCAGGCTAATTGTTGTGGAGGGGGCCATTTTATATGGAGGAGAGAATTGCTGATTTTTGCTTGTGTGACACAGAGCTTGACAATGATTGCTATGCGCCATCCTCGTGCCCCTCCTGCATAAATTCACGGGTGGATTACAGTCATCAAGTACAAAACTTCAAGACAGTTCTTAGTATTGAGGTCAAATGTGGGAGCAAAAGTGGTGAGCACAAAGTGAGCCTCAGTTCTATTACAAAGATTTTACAGAGGAGAAGAGGGAAGAGTTAATAAAAGAGAGGAAAAAATTGATGAATTTCAGCTATGAATTAAGGCAGTACTCAGACAAAGCTAATTTTAGCTTGAAAAAGAGCACGTTCATGGCTGTTAAATAATTTGGGAAAACGTCCTGCAGTCTGGGATAAGCACAATATTGATATTAATATAATATTTAATATTGGATAATTATCTTTGAAATGATCGTTCTAGGCACTGAAGCCACAAATCCAGACATCACTCGGGTATAGCCTTCCAAAGTTTTGTTGCTCTAATACTGATCAGTCATTTAACAGTAGACTTGTTTGTAGGCCAAGTGGTCAAATAAATTGGACTATATTGGCATCAAAAATTAATGGTTTAGCTGCTTGCCTGGGCTATTGACTGGCTCAATACCATCAACAAAATCTCAAGAAGATATCAAACCTTTACGTGGCTTTCCTATCAAGCTATGTAATTGGATGGCTGGGGAATGTTTCCACCAAATCTCTCTATCGCATCTTTATGCTTCTCTGAGCGTGAATTGTTCTTAAATTCACAGAATAGAGCAGAGAACGCGATGCGTCTAAAGAAACAGAATCTGGTTCTAAATGGAAATCCCTGAACTCAGATCAAATGAACTCTAGACCTTTAATCTGCTTACTTTAAAATTAAGCAATGTGGGAATAACACACACCTGAACGTGGAACAGCTGTGCGGCATATTTTCCGTGAAATTTTTGTCTCTTAAGAGGGGGGGCACACATAAAAAATGCTGTAATGGTAATACCTAGATAGTTCGCATGTAAATACTATAAATACCTTCAAATGAAAGCTGAAATTCCAAACTTAAGAGTCAGTAACTGTGATTTTATCAATGTCCAAAAACCTAAGGACCTGAGTGTAATGATTACATTCTGCCCGTCCAAAAAAAAAAAAAGTTGTCACTTGATTTAAATTAGCAAATGAATATGTTTCAGCTGGCAATAATTGTTATAATCTTGACTGATTCAGGGTGTAACTTCATTTCTTAAACAACTATGTCGGATAACATATCTCGTGGTCATTGAAAAGATCTTACTGTGTTTCAAGAGAGGCAAATTATTTGCCAGCATCAAGCAAAGAAAATGGCTAAGGAGATTGCTGAAATCACTGGAATTGGGTCATGAACTGTGCAACAATTTATTAAAACCTGGCAGGATGGAGAACTGTCAACTTCACGGAAGAAAAGCGTTGGATTAAAATCATGACTGATCCTAATCAGAGATTACTAAAATGCTTGGTGAAGTCTCATCATTAAAAAAAATAATAAACAGTAGAACGCGTGGCTATGTTTAATAATGTAGGTAAGAGCATTTACACATGTACGATGCAACAGGAACTAGAAGGAGTGGGACTAAAAAGCTGAGTGGCCACAAGAAAACCACTTGTTAGTTACGCTAATTGAGGGAAAAAATGAGTTCAGTTTGCAAGGGAGCGTAAAGATTGGACTGAGGAGCAATGTAAAAAGGTCATGTGGTCTAATGAGTCCAGATTTACCCTGGGGCAGTGTTATAATCTGGGTTTGCTTCAATTGTTCAGGTCTAGGCTGAGCACTGTTCTGCAGCAATAAAATGAATTTAGCCGCCTACCTTAATGTATTGAATGACCAGTAACCCATCAATGGACTTTTTAATCCTTGATGGCAGGCATATTCCAGGGTGACGATGCCAAGATTCATCGGGCTGAAATTGTGAAAGAGTGGTTCAGCGAGCATGAGGAATAATTTTCACACATGAATTGGCCACCTCAGAATCTGGAGCTTAACCAATTGAAAGTTACTGGGATGTGCTGGAGAGGGCTTAATGAAGTGGTTTGACTCGCTCATCGTCAATGCAATATCTCGGCCAAAAATGAATGGCAATCTGTCGGAAATAAATATTGTAGCATTGTATAAGATGGTCGAAACAATACCATGACAAATGTGCACCATGATCAAAGCTAAAGGTGGCCCAACAAAATATTAGAGTGTGCAAGGTTTTTTTTTTTTTTTTTTTTTTTTGGACGGGCAGTCTACTTCATGTAACAAATGGTTACACTGATGTCTTTCTTCTAAAGAATGTCTGGAGCTGCACAACTATGTTCGTCCAGAAGCTGAAAAAAACATGCTTCAGCTAAGCATGTGTCACATGGGAGAAGCGAGGCAAGCAATTTATCTACTTGCTGTTGTCACAGAAAAGCTAGCTAGCTAGCTAAAATTAGATCTAAATGAGTAAACTGGTGGATAGTTGGCTAACTTTATATTAACAAGGTCAGAAAATGAATGGAAAACGATATGCTGTGCCTTATTTGGTTGGCCTTAGGGGTGGTCACAAAGGTCAGTAAATTGCATGTATTTTCATTTGCTATTGCAATCAAAGACACGTCTCTGACAAGCTAACAATTCTGCGGCTGCAATGAACTTGCCTGATGATTCTAGAACAAAGTTTTGCTGTATTTATAGGCTCGCTGCAAACTGGGTATTTTTATTTTGCTTGTACTCAAGTACAAACGTTGAAGGCTACAGCATCAATTCTGTAAAGCCGTGTAATTTTTGGCAGCCAGCACACTGCTTGTCTAAGTGCTGATACTAAATTGCTTAACTGCAGCTGAAATGGTGTAAGACCTCATTTACATACATCTGCATCTTGGTCATTTGGATAAGACACAGATGGGGATTAATCGCATAACATGCAGGTATAAATGTGAAAGGTGCAGTAGGAATAGATTCAAATCCAATTGCCCAAACCACTTCCGGAGGTAGTCGGAGATGCTTATAAGATGGAAATCACAACAATGTAGATGTATCGGTTTCCAGGAGTCTTAATGGTCATGATTGGCATCATCACTCATAAATGACAATCGTTTTTGCCTCCAAAAGTTCTTTTATTTCTCTTGTGATGACCAACAAGTACTGAGATGAAAATACTTCAGGGAGTGAACATATTAATTGGTTACATGCGCAAAACATTTTACTACTGATTAAATGTTACATACTGTTATTAATATTGATATTACTATGAATACGACAACATCTACCACCAAGAAAAAGAATGATGTTGATAAAAATGTACCAGCACTCATTCATTATAAATACTAATGAATAACAACAATACTGTCAGATACGTAGTTTCGGCAGCACATACTCCCACTAAGCTACAGGATCCAGCTAAACTAGGCTTGTTTAGCCTTGTTTATCATTTCCTGATGTTTTGTACATACAGAACAAATACTATAGTTACGCTTGGCTCACTCCTATCTTAGGTAGCCAACTAAGCTGAGTGTCATAAGCATTGATTATTTTCTGCGCTGTAGTGTCACCTTTTTCCATGATTCTTAGACTCGTCCAGAAAGAAAAGAACTCACACGTTTATTTTATGTGCCCTAAACATACATCCTCTTATATTCATAAACAATTTACTACCCCCCAGCTCTTGCTGTCTGAAACAAATGTGTGCTCCCCCCACTCAAATGGTGTGGCTGTAGACCAGTCTTTCTCGACACGCCATGAATGCATTCTAGTGCATCATGCAGTCAGTCCGTATTTCTCTGTTTCTGTATACTGCAGGTCCGAGCAATGTAGAGCCAACAGCCTGTTGATGAACTGATTGTAATTTTATGTGAATGACAGTGGGAACATTGTGCATATACGGAGTAAACTTGCAGTGCACTGAAACAGCACAATGAAATGTTATTTGTAAAATTAGCAATGAATGAGTTTTCTCGCAGGATTCTGACTACAGTGCTCGCTCTCAGTCCTGTCTAATTCTCTGTTCCTCTCCAAAAACATTTTATCTTCATTGCTTTGTTTCTATGGCAACTGAAGATTATGGAGCGGAGAACTTTACTCCACCCCACCTCGAAGAAGAGAAAACAAATATGTGACACTGACCAAGGTTACCACAGAAACTGTGCTGGATGTTGTTTCCATGACAACATGTTAGCGGTTTGAATTCTCTTAAACACTATCTTGCATTCAATTAATGATGCCGGCATCTTATTTGCAGTGATCTTGGTTTTGCACAGTGAAGGACAGACACGCAGCTAGAGGAGTGTCTGTGCTCAGTGATGCTGTCTGTATGTATTTCTGGTTTGTCATCCCAGGCTGTTGTGATTGCAAAAATTAGCCTTGGAAAAAAAAAAAAAAAAAAAAACAAAATACGAAAATTAAAACTCAGTATCATCTACTCTGAAATCACAATTTTTAAAGGTAAATGGGTCATTATTACTTCACCTGCTTTATGTATGTCCCCTGTGTTGCTCGTGAGGGGGTTACAGTTCATTGCAGAAAGAGAGAGGGTTGGTCTGTAGCAGGTTGAGTGGAGCCTGACCTCCAGTTTGCTATGGGCTGTACATTTGCCCTGTAGTAAACCAGCCAGTTGTGCAGGAGAAAGATGGCCATAACTGAAGGTGGGTTCAAACTGTGGTTGGTCTATTGCACCCAGAGCTGCAGAATTTCAGGCTGCATAAATTTGAAAGAGACGGAAGAGTGAGTCAGTATGCATGTGGAACACAACCTTCGTATCCTTTGATGATACAGTGAGAGCAGTACAGTATGGATGTGGATCACAGCCCTATCCTGTAATGGGGCAGTGAGAACAGTGTGGGTTTGGACCACAGCCTTCTTATGCTTTAATGAGACAGTGAGAGCAGTGCAGTATGGGTTTGGATCAAAGCCTTCTTATCCTTAGCTGATACAGTGAGAGCAGTACAGTATGGGTGTGGATGACTGCCCTATCCTGTAATGGGGCAGTGAGAACAGTGTGGGTGTAGATCTCACACCCTCCTGGGGTTCTGTCCTCTTGCAGCCTTTAGGGTACATGGAGGCACCCCTGTCCTACAGCAGCATTGAGGACCTGCAGCTGCTGTCCTGGGACAACGCCCCCAAATACTGCCTCCAGCTGGGCTTCCCTGGCGGCACAGTTCTGTTACAGGTGCAGAAACTCGCCCCCTCATTTCTCTCCGTCCTCCACATTCTCTCGTTCTTTTTGTGGATTTTTTTTTTGTCCTGTTTTGTTTCTCGGTGAGTTATGGTTATATTTTTTTCATATGGTTGATAAAGGAAAGTTGATTTAAAGTCAAGTCGCCCTCTCCTTCTTTCCCCCTCAGGCAGCGAACAGTTATGTGCGGGACCAGTGGTTTCACTCTCTGCAGTGGAAGGTAGGACTGAGCGTTCGGTCTTGTCATTTAATGTGCATATATGTGCGCATTCCTGCAGTAATGGACTGTGTTTTAATCGGCAGAAAAAGCTGTATAAGTACCGGAAGGTTCTGACGAAGCCGAGCCGCTGGGACGTGGTCCTGAAGGAGATTCGGGGGCTGGTGGAGCTGGCTCTGACCTCGCCGCTGCAGGACGACTCCATACACCAGGCCCCGCTGCGCATCATCTCCACGCTGCTGTCTGAGGTGAGGGGCAGGCAGGCACACGGTGATGTCATGGGCGTACTCCGCTCTAGTGGTCTAGAAACTTCCTGCTCTAATGTTTGTCTCCGTTTGCTTTGTTTCTTTTTCATTTCTCTGTGTGCTGTGTGCTGTTGCTTTCTGTATAGTCTGTGCTCAACATGGTCATTACCTCAAGTGACTAATGCTCGATATGAATAGTACCTTGTCCAGTCTGTTGGGCTACAGTATCAATGACCCAACTGTATGCGCTTGCTGTAAGTCCCTTTGGACTAAAGTGTCTGCTAAATAAATGTAATGTAATGATTACAATCGCTTAGAAAAGGTCTTTTACGATGTTTCCCTGCAGAACACGAACCTGAGCACCCAAGATCACGAGAACATCATTGTGGTGAGTGAATGTGCACACGTGTGTCACCATTATGCATATTCAGAGAGTCCAGTCTTTTTCATTGGCTCCCTCATCTGTTTATTAGTGCTGCGCTATGGCGCTGACTGTCTGTCTGTGTCCGTCTGTCTGTCTGTCTGTCTCAGGCCATCGCCCCTCTGCTGGAGAACAACCCCCCACCACCTGACCTGTGCGAATTCTTCTGCAAGGTAACCATAGAGACGGGCCGCCCACACACAGCAGCAGCTCTGGTGGAGGAGACAGTGTAGTGTTCAGCGTTATGGAGGCAGTCGTGGTTGCATCATGATTGCAGTCGCAGTGTAATCGTAGCGGTAGTAGAGTTACGCTGACAGATGTCTGCTGTATTCGTATGGAAGTAATATGAAGGGTGGAAGAAGTCTGTAGAAGTCTATGTGGGGGCTGTATCCTTCGGTGGGTGCAATGGTCAAACCCTATACACTGCAGTCAAATGATTTTTTAATTTATTTAATACAATAATAATGAAGTCCAGAGCTTTGTAGAGACAATTTTGTTTTTTATTTGAGCAATTAATAATTAACTTTTCCAAAAAGCACACTGTACCAGAGATTCATAGAGCATGTTGCTTTTCTATTTTGGACATTTTGAATTTTTAAATTACAGCAACCAGATTTCCATCCTTTATGCTTTTAAAACCCATGTGATTTTACTTTTTACAACAAAACTGAATAAACCATTCTTAAACAAATAAAAGTTAATGTAAAATTAAGAAATACGGACAAATTTGTGTAGCAAGATACAATATAATACCCATGTAATGAGAAGCTAAAATGAATGTGCACCACATTAAACAGTGCAGACAATTTTTATGGACTTTGGCACAAGTAGGTCGGTTTCTGCGGAGATAAATTTGTTTGTTCGATGTCTTGCTAAATCCGCCGTAATATTTGTAATCCGCCAGAGGGCGGACGCAGTTGGCTTTAAAGCGAATGGAAGATGGCAATATGATTGGTTTATCGCTCGTTACGCCCACAACTCAGCTATTAATTAAATAAGGCACAAAGTCCATAGTTTGTTTGGCATCGCGCCAGATTTTTCAAAACTTGCATCTTGGATATGCCCTGTAAAGACTGTGATCCACGCCTGACGCGCTCTAAAAGTGCACAGCACTGTGCACAATTATCTCAGTGCTTACACAGTGAAGACCGAGGCCTCAAACTCATACCAGTGTGAAGTAGTCTTAATATTATTGTAATGTTGTGGTACCATTCATATATTGGTTGTGGTAGTACTGAAGTCTGCTGTATGGCATTTGCTCTTAAGACTCTCTGTTCCTCTGTCTCCAGCACTGTCGTGAGCGTCCACGGTCAATGGTTGTGATTGAAGTTTTCACTCCTGTGGTCCAGAGAATCCTCAAACACAATATGGTGAGTGCTCAGCATTCAGTTACAGTGTTTCTGAGCCAGTGCTGAACCGGTAGAAGTGGAGTGCTACATCTTGAAATGTTGTCCCCCGTATACTTAAGTGCGGTCCCACAGAAGTTGAGTTTAAGTGACTCTATGCTGTGACCCAGGATTTTGGGAAGTGCCCTCGACTGCGCCTCTTCACTCAAGAGTACATCCTGGCCCTCAACGAGCTCAATGCTGGCATGGAAGTGGTCAAAAAATTCATACAAAGGTGATGAAAGCAGACCGGTTTATCCCTGCACGCACGCACACAGGAACATACATAGACTGTATGTACTGTTGTATCACTGCATAGTGACTGGAGTGTATGTTTCAGCATGCACGGTCTCACCGGACAGTGCCCCCACCCCCGCGTTCTCCCAAACCTGGTTGCAGTCTGCCTCGCTGCCATCTACTCCTGTTATGAGGAATTCATCAACAGGTCAGTCTCTCCTCACTTGCTCTTGAGAAAAGTATTTTCTTACCTGCTGTATCTGCATTTGTGCCGTTCCCTTCACAATCTTCATATCACACACTTCTGACATGGGACCAATAACCTACCCATGAGGAACTATTCACTCTTTCCATAGGGTTTCCCCTGGCGATGCTCCCCAGCCATAATCTGTTTGGTGGAGAATCAGACAGGCGTTAATGACATGGAAAAACACACAAGCAAATATTTTTAAACACAGTGATACATAAATACGCTGTAATTGCATATAAATGTACATCCACATGGGGAAATAAACACCGACAGGTATCAGGAGCTTCTGTACTGAAAAATGGCAAAATGTGTTCCAGTGTTTTTTTGGCTTTTGCAGCTACCTGTGTCTGTCTGTCCCTGGGGTCCGTGTTCACTGGCTCTTGTGGTCAGATTTGCTCACTCTGTAATCCGGGGTTGCAATGGGGACAGTCCTCTGGCAACAGTACCAGCCTGCCTTATAGGAGCACAGATGTGGCTCATGGTTGCAGGTGTAGCTCTATTTAAATATAAAAAGTGGTTTAATAGACCACTATTGTATAAGAGAATGTTTTATTTTCTCATGTACAACTCTTGCTCAGGGGGTCTATGATATACATGCAGATTGGTCCTGTATTGAATGTTGAAATACTGTGGCCTGAATGGATGGCCACTCAATTATGATTTTTTTGAAGAAGTTTTGTCGCTGATTGAGTAATCATTATTAGCCCCCCCCACAAAGTGCAACGGGCGATATTGGATTGGGGTCAGTGAAATTGTTTATGCTTAATAAGCTACTCATGATCTACGTTGAGTTCGAAAATGGATGTCGAAGCATATTATTTAGCGGAGTTATGGCCCTTGATCGTGGCGGGGGATAGTGATGACACTGTCGTCTTGTTTGTAAACCTGATGTCATCTTCCCTTCCTCAGCCGGGACAACTCCCCCAGTCTGAAGGAGATCAGGAACGGCTGTCAGCTGTATGACAGGAGGCCACCCCTACCCTTGCGCTTGCTCCGCCCCGGCACGCCCACGCCCCCGACCACGCCCTCTCCAACCGCCCAGATCCTGCTGCCTTTCTCCCCACCGCAGCCCCCTGTTGTAAAGTCAAGTGAGGTCATGGTAGAGATGGAGCGGAATAACAATGTCACCAACAACCAGCTGAAGGGCCCAGCAGGGGGCGACAGTGAGCCCAACCTCATAGACTGCCTGTTGGGGAGCCCCGCCCTCAGCCCTGTGACCATCCAGCTACCAGCACAGGCCAATCGCGTGCTGCGCTGCTTCGCTCTCATCCTGAAGATGCTGTTAGTGCCCCCTACTGGCATCTCCCTCTATCTGTCCCTCTCTTTTTCCATCTTTATTTCTCTATCCCACTCTCTTAAATGTACTTCCTTGGCATGACCGATGCACACTCATTTTGTGAAAACGTCTTGCAATAACCCTTAATAAATGGAGTGAGGATAAAAAGAGAAAAAAACAATATGTACTTGTTAAAAATGATCAGGTCATGGATACACTAGGGATTGTCACATAGTAATGCCAGTCTGTCCTCCTCCAAATTTGGGCAGTTTCATCCTTAAAAACAGGGTGCGCATCACATGCTCTCTCTGAACAGTGCAGGTGGCCAGTGTCACCCCTTAATGGTCTTTACAAACACTGAAGTTGAAGATTTTTAAATATATCTTGATGTAGAGATTTTTAGCGCCGTTTAGTCCATTTGGGAAATAAATCTTCGAGATTGATTATCGGACTTTACATAATGTTTTTCTAATTTCACATTTCACAAGTTAACATATGAGCAGGCCTTTGGTTTTTGTTCGTTTTGATAAGCAATGCCTTTTCAGCTTGTTACAGGCCAGATCCAGCCTCGTTTAAGCTGAGGTCTAATAAGTGTCAGTGTAGCAAGCCCTGTCTTCAGAGTCCTTTGTTGATTACTCTGCGTTCCTCGTGTTTTGACATCTGGTCTTTATTATTAAATACAGATCTGCTTTATATTCTTTGTTTACCTCCAGGGCCTTATTTCGACACTAATCCCTCAGCAAATCTGATGTGTGCCCACAGAACCGTGGCAGCTCTATACTTCTTTGTCCAACTATTTCCTTTTCTCTCTCCACTCCCCCCTCACCTTTCTCCATCTCCCCTACTGCCTTTTCTCCCTCTCTCTCTTAGCTGATCTGTCAGTAAACACAGTTAATGTCAAGGATAAGGTGGCTCAGCTGATAGCAAGTTGATTTATTCTTTATGTACAATGCCTTCACCAGAGCAGATAGGAGCAGGGTGTTTGTCAAATGACCTGAAAATACAGTTCACTTTGTCGCTTCACAACATTTTGGTTCAAGACTTTGTTACTGGACTCTTCTTTCAGACATGAACAATGTGACACATGGGTTATTATGCGGGCTGCTTTTGATGGACTCCGCAGCTTTATTTACAAAAGCAAAGCAGCACCGTGTAAGAATATAGCCCTGTTTCCTCAGGTCATTATGCAATATAAGTTTCTTCTCTGTTTCTCCCTCCTCGGCCTTCTCTCCAGGTCTGACTACGATGACTGGAGACCAGCCCTAGCGAGTCTGTTGCAGCCTATTCCCTTCCCAAAGGAGTGAGTCACCTCATAGCACCTCATTTATGTCCCCAAAATGGCCGTCTACCCCTCCCTTTTTAAGATGTAATTTATTCTATACTGTCTTCCTCCTTTGCTTGATTGCAAATTCATGGCTAAAGAGACAGGAGTGGGCAATTCATTGTAATTTGAATTTCATCATTTGTCATGACTCTTTGGCGTGATTTAATGCACGGGCTTCCTGGGGCGGAAGCAAAGGGGCCCCAGACAAAAAGGGGCCCCTGATTTTACTGGATTTGAAAAAAAAAATTTTTTTAAAAAATCATTTTAAAAGAATGACTTAAAATTTTACTATGGACATGTCTCTCAAAAGCACCAACTGTGTGCCATTTTTTTTCTACCTCGGAAGGCAAGGACATGATCCACCTTACTCTGCATCTGATTGGCTAGGAGTCGTTGCTTTCGTTGGTTGGGTTAGTTAAGTTTAGGTATGAGGAGTGAGATTGGTTAGAGTCGGGGTAACAATATTAGGGTAAGTCATTCAGAGGCAGAGTAGGATGGGTCATTCCTCGGTCATCCTAGGAAGAAAAATTCTTACTGTGCTCTCGACTGTGCACTCCTGTCAGGAGTTAGTAGTACACACAGTGGTGCATGGAATTGCAGTAGCATGTAAACTTTTGTTCACGATAGGACATGCTTGACTTCATGGGGACACCCAATTCATAACCTTCAACTTCTACAGTCTGGCCAAGTCCAATGGACCGTATGTTGTCATCGTTGTCATTGGTCCATCCATAATGTTGCGCTTCGGCTGATTTTAGACAGTCAAGTTAGCGAGCGAAATGCATTGCAATGTAGGGCTTGCATGACTTCTTACAAAGATAACTACATTTTTCAGCCAGCTAGCTTAGTATTAAAGTGCTTATGTCGAGCTAAATGTTTTCAAACATTGACCTGGTTTTGGGGGGATGGGCAGGGGGCTTGAGTGAAGCCACACCCAGGGGCCTGAGAATAGGTTAAATCGCTCCAGGTCACAAAGTTATTAAAACATGGCCAAAACCAATGGGAAGAGACCCTGGTGATCTCAGATGTTAAAATAAACTTAAAACGGTGATATGCTTGAGGAGAGGGTGGGGTGTTTGTGAGAGGGGGCTGTTTGTAAGCAGCAGGTGTGACCTGAGACAGGAACTGCTCAGAGGCAGATGTAATTGGCTCATTACCATTGTTGTTAACAGAATGTAGCTCATCTGGAACTCACCTGTGTTGCAAGGTTAATGTGAGCGTTCAGGTCTCACTGGAAAAAGAGAGAACATATGAATTCTTCCCCTGGGGGATCACACCCCTCATTCATTCCGAACAAAACAACAATCCCTTAGGTCACAGAATAATGAACTGGATGTGTGTTTGTCTGCGTTTGTGTGTCAGTGTGTTTGTGTGTGTGTGTGTGTGTGTGTGTGTGTGTGTGTGTGTGAGATGGTGTTCAGTATGTTATGAGGACGCTTCTGTCTGGTGTCTGGTAACCACTTATTGTTCTCCTCTCCATTTCTCCAGGGCTCTAGCACATCCCAAATTCACAAAGTAAGTGTTCATCCTGTTCTGTTAATTTAGTTTGTATTCATGTATTTGTCATGTATGGATGGTCAGAATTTAATTACAAGCAGCAGCATGTGACCGACTCATTAAGTACTCCAACACTGTTTGTCTGCAGAGAGCTGAAGCATGTTATTCAGAGGTTTGCTGAGGACCCCAGACAGGAGGTGAGCGTCTTTGTAATGCAGGGGTTGGATTACGTGATAGAGGTATGAAACGGTGTGTAACGCAGGTGTGTTTGTCTCGCAGGTACACTCGTGTCTCCTCAGTGTGCGTTCGGGCAAGGATGGCTGGTTCCAGCTGTACAGCCCAGGGGGCATTGCATGCGATGACGATGGAGAGCTCTTCGCTAGCATGGTACAGACGCCGAGACCCCCCCCATGACCAAACCTATTACAAAGTCATAACCAGACATCCATCTTTCTTTCCCATTTCCAAGCATCCATAATTTCATCACTCCTAACAAGTACTCTTGTTTTTCAGATGATGATTACAGGTTTATCAGTGCCGGCTGCTTAATTTTGTTCAAGGGCATTGCTCCAGCAATCTGCCTCTATATGCACAAACAGCCCCACCATATATATGACTGCTACCTGCATATAACTCCAGCCCCTGACCATATGCCCACCCAGTGTATTAAATATCTCCTCCTCCTGAGTGTAGCTTCTTTTCCTGTCTATACGCCCCTCACCTGTGCCAGAGTGTCAGTCAAACCAGGTGTCATACGCCCTCTACAGGTGCACATTCTGATGGGCTCCTGCTACAAGACCAAGAAGTTCCTGTTGTCTCTATCGGAGAATAAGCTGGGGCCCTGCATGCTGCTGGCACTCCGGGCAAACAAGACCATGGTGGAGGTGTGTGTGTGTGTGTGTGTGTGAGGGTGCTACAGCACGCAAGTGTTGGATGAGCTTGCAATTCAGTCAAGTACACTGGAAATTACAAAGTTCCATTTTGGTTTAAAATTTTTAAAAAAAGAAACCACTTTCTCTTGACACTTTTCCAGCGATTGTTAATTTGATATCTGAAAGCTATTTTATGCATTAGATGGCAAAGAAAGTGAGGATTTTATGACGATGTGCAGTACGTCTCACAATAACGCACGGGGAGAATAGCTCATTGAGAGATGTAGAAGGCCCAGATTTACAACTGTGCAAAGTACACCTCTAATTTTAGAAACAAACACCATATTGATCTTCATCAAGCAGCTGCATTGAACAATATCTGCCAATTATTTTAACTTGTAACTTCATTTATTGTTGGTCTTAGACATAATTTTTCATTAGTTTTATGCTGTTCTGGTGACCTTTCAAAAGAACAAAACATTATGAGGGATTCCAAACTTCTGAATCGCACAGCAGATGCGTTTAACCCTTTAAGGCCTAATGCAAAAATCCCAGCAGAGAATCATGCTGCCATGTTTACCATAGTAACCTGTATTTGGGCTGAAGCACAACTTCTCAGCTTTCAGGAACAGTTGGGTTTTTTTTATTGCGCAAAACTTACAGTAATTACGGTACTGTCAAAATTACGCGCATATCTGTGTCGGCAACGACACTTTCTTAAAATGCGCACATGCTGTCCTGGTTTAAATGGGTTAATTTACATGTCCTTTGTTACAGATACTGTGCCTGATGCTGGAGTATAACATCATCGAGAATAAGGACACGCAGCTGCAGATCATCTCCACTCTGGAGAGCACACAGGTGGGCCGGACCCTGTACGGGCAGCTCTGCGAGAGGCAAAGAGAGTTGCGGGAACTGGTGAGAGCCCCGCACGACTGCGCAACCTCGCAACCGTACAACCTTGCAGCAACTGCACAACCTCACAACTGCACAACCTCACAGCAGCTGCACAACCTCACAGCAACTGCACAACCTCGCAATAACTGCACAACCTTGCAGCAACTGTACAACCTCACAATTGCACAACCTCACAGCAGCTCACAGCAACTGCCAACCTCAGCAACTGCACAACCTCACAGCAGCTGCAGCAGCTGCACAACCTCGCAGCAACTGCACAACCTCACAGCAACTGTACAACCTCGCAATAACTGCACAATTCGCAACATCTGTACAACCTCACAAAAACGGCCCAACCTCACAACAACTGATTTTTTTTTTAAATTTGTTATAATTTAGCCTAAAACAAAGTCTTCAATCAAAGCACCAGCTTTAGGTTTCGCAGATCTGATTCTTCATGTTAATACAAGCACTTGTGGTTTGCATTTGTTGCAATATTTGGATCTCAAACCCTCACAATAATAAAATAAAAAAAGACCTCCCATCCGCTCCTGAAAACTGATTTGTTTTTATTTGGCCTAACCATCCAACCTCTTACAAGCCTCCATAGTTAACACATAAGTACACACAACAACAGCGACTGCACAAATAAAAATAGTATGCAATGATACAGGCATTCCTGCGGCAAGAGCAGATACATACAGGTGCTTTATCTGTACATAAATGTGATATTCACACATAGAAAGACAAATAACCATTTTTTATTGTTTATGGATGCATGAAACGTGACAAATACTACACAGTTTGACTGTAGTATGTTGAATTCCTCTGTCTCTAATATTTTTTAGACTCCCATATTTTTCCCATGTGTTGTGCCATGTGTTGTTTTGAAGGGAAAATCTTTGCTTCTGAGCACCTCCTGAGTTTTTGATAATCCCTCTGTCTCTCAGCAAAGAAAAGGAGGACCGACTCGACTCACACTGCCATCAAAGTCAACGGTTGGTATTTCAGAAGGGCGACTGCGCTCTATCCAGCACTTTCCTAGAATAACATTTTTCAAAACTAATGCAAACATATTTGTCTTTTATTTGACAGAGGCATTGGCTATTGATTGAATTTTGGTTGTCATGCATTCGTTTTTAATTTTCTGTAAAAATATTTGGGTAGTTATAAAGTAAATTCCATTTAGTGTGGAGTGTTATATGAATGCAATATGCTGTGTCCTAATCATACACAGAATCCATACTGTACATGCATTCATATGTTTCAAGATGAATTATCGTTTTGATCTCATCATTTGATTTTTTTTTTCGCTCATAAACTTTTCACTACGAGTCCAGAAAGAAACACATTTTAAGACCCATCTGTGTAGCTTGTTCTTAAACCATTATTTGCACCTCAGATGAAACAACTTGCAATCAGCTTAAATCTGAACACGTTTTTAAACACCATAGTTTGATTTTTATTTGTGCTTGAAGCAGGGGTACCCTTCTGGCTGCGCCCCTCCAGTGGCAGGCGTAAGTTACGTCACCTGAGCGGAGTAATAATGTTGTTGTTGCCATCTCTCCTTCCCTCCAGGACGCAGACCTGGCTCGGTTGCTGAGCTCCGGTTCCTTCGGGAACCTGGAGAACCTGAGCCTGGCCTTCACTAACGTCACCAGCGCTAGTGCTGAACAGCTCATCAAATTACCATCACTCAAGCAGCTCAACCTGTGGTCCACACAGGTGAGTCTGTCCACGTTAGCGCACAGAGGTTTAGGGTCAACTGCAACACATTGGCTGGAGTTTAAATCTCAGGTCAAAGCCCTAAGACCACAGAACAGTGATCCGGATCTGTGAAGTGAGATTTGGTCATGTCACTTGCAATGTAGCTGAAGTTTGAACTCTAACTATGCTGCGATTTACCCTAGGAGACCGACTCAGCGTTTGAATGAATCTTTTCAGGATAAATTCATTGTGCGATGTACAGGGGAAAAAATGACCTTTGCTACCTTTTCGCCCCTTCCTGTCTTCCAGTTTGGAGACGCGGGACTGCGGCTCCTGTCTGAACACCTGGCGTGTCTGCAGGTTCTGAACCTGTGTGAGACGCCTGTCACAGACGCCGGGCTTGTGGCCCTCAGCTGTGAGAGCTCTTTACCTCTGCTCTAAGAGCCACTGCCACTCAACACCTCCCATACAGCACTGCCACTGAACACCTCTCACACAGCTAGACTGTCTTACAGAACACAACTGCAACATTGCTTGCTCAGCACTGTTCGCCCAACAATCCTCACTGACACCACCTACACTGAACACCTCTCACACAGTGCTGTTACTCTACATTCCTTACAGAACACTGCCACTGAACACCTCTCACACAGTGCTGTTATTCTACTCCTTACATTCCTTACAGAACACTCCTTAATAAACCACTGAACACCTCTCACACAGTGCTGTTACTCTACATTCCTCTACAGAACACCACTCACACAGTGCCACTACATTCCTAACACAGTGCTGTTCACACAGTGCTGCATTACCAGAACACTGCCACTGAACCCCAGTAAGAATAGCCTTCACAAAACGGTGCCACTGAACACCTCTCACAAGTGCGGAGATCATTCCTTACAGAACACTGCCACTGAACAAACAATAAACAATACAGAACACCACATTACTCCAGAACACTGCCATGAACCCAGCACACCTACTAGACTGTCCTTACAGAACACAACTGAACACCTCTCAACATTGCTACATTGCTCAGAACACTGTGAACACCTCTCAACAGTGCTGCTACTCTACATTCCTTACAGAACACTGCCACTGAACACCTCTCACACAGTGCTGCTACTCTACATTCCTTACAGAACACTGCCACTGAACACCTCTCACACACAGTGCTGCTACTCTACATTCCTTACAGAACACTGCCACTGAACACCTCTCACACAGTGCTGCTACTCTACATTCCTTACAGAACACTGCCACTGAACACCTCTCACACAGTGCTGCTACTCTCTACACATTCCTTACAGAACACTGCCACCTGAACACCTACATTCTTACAGAACACTGCCACTGAACACCTCTCACACAGTGCTGCTACTCTACATTCCTTACAGAACACTGCCACTGAACACCTCTCACACAGTGCTGCTACTCTACATTCCTTACAGAAGAACACTACTCTACACTGAACACTGCCACTGAACACCTCTCACACAGTGCTGTTACTCTACATTCCTTACAGAACACTGCCACTGAACACCTCTCACACAGTGCTGTTACTCTACATTCCTTACAGAACACTGCCACTGAACACCTCTCACACAGTGCTGTTACTCTACATTCCTTACAGAACACTGCCACTGAACACCTCTCACACAGTGCTGCTACTCTACATTCCTTACAGAACACTGCCACTGAACACCTCTCACACAGTGCTGCTACTCTACATTCCTTACAGAACACTGCCACTGAACACCTCTCACACAGTGCTGTTACTCTACATTCCTTACAGAACACTGCCACTGAACACCTCTCACACAGTGCTGTTACTCTACATTCCTTACAGAACACTGCCACTGAACACCTCTCACACAGTGCTGTTACCTACATTTCTTACAGAACACTGCCACTGAACACCTCTCACACAGTGCTGTTTACTCTACATTCCTGTTACTCTACATTGAACACTCCTGCTGCTACAGAACACTGCCACTGAACACCTCTCACACAGTGCTGTTACTCTACATTCTTACAGAACACTGCCACTGAACACCTCTCACACAGTGCTGTTACATTCCTTACAGAACACTGCCATTGAACACCCTCACACAGTGCTGAACACAGAACACTGCCACTGAACACCTCTCACACAGTGCTGTTACTCTACATTCCTTACAGAACACTGCCACTGAACACCTCTCACTCTACATTCCTTACAGAACACTGCCACTGAACACCTCTCACACAGTGCTGCTACTCTACATTCCTTACAGAACACCACTACTCCACACTCCTTACACAGTGCTGTTACTCTACATTCCTTACTCCTTGACCCCAGTAAGAATAGCCTTCACTGCGGTGAGGACTAACGGAGATCCGTAATGAACAATAAACAATACAGAACACCACTACTCCACACTCCATACCCAGCACACCTACTAGACTGTCCTTACAGAGCACAACTGCTCAACATTGCTTGCTCAGCACTGTTACGCAACAATCCTCACTGAACACCACTCAACACCTCTTACAGGGCACTGCTATAAGGCTCTCCATACAAAACACTGCTACTCAATACCAGTTACCCAACACAGCAACTCAACAGCGCAATATACTAACACAACTCAACACTCCTTAAACAACACTGCTATTCATCAACTCTCACCCATCAAGGCTACTCAACAGTCTTTACACCCTCTTACACAATGCTGCAGCTGAACACCAGTAACACAAAACTGCAACCTTACACTCAGTAAATAACAATGCTGCTCAAGCTGTTGTGTGTGTATGCATGTCTGGTTTAGTGAAAGTGTGCTTCTCTTTCAGCTATGAAGAGCCTGTGCAGTCTGAACATGAATAGCACCAAACTCTCTGCCGACACCTACGAGGACCTCAAGGTGGATCCCCCTAAAATACATGACCTGTCACTCATATCTCCCCCTGTCTCGCAACATTTCAACATTTGACTTCCACAGTCATGCCGTTTCTCAAATCCTCACCGTGTGACGCAGATAATACCCTGTCATTGGAACCCTTACCCAGTCAGTCAACCTCTTACCATGTGAAGCACATTAGCACATTTAACCCAGTCCCTATGGCTTGTACCCTTACCCTGCCCTCAACATCTCTCTTTTTGTTTGTTTTTTCTCCCCTTACAGGCGAAGCTGCCCAATTTGAAGGAAGTTGATATCCGCTACACAGAGGCCTGGTGATTACAATCCAGTGGCATCATGCACCCGTTGCCAGAACCTTCCTTTCAGTGACAATATAAAGCTCATGTTTTAGCTTTGCTCGCGGTAAAAAGGGCACCTTTTGAAATTGTTCATTGGACGACAAGAAATTTTTCTCGGGCGCCAAACATATGTCCCAAAACACAAAAACATTGTACAACCCTCAAAACAACATCGACTGTCACCATCCTGACACCGTCAAAACAAAAGGATCCACTTTCTGCTGAGACTCCCAAACTGCATGGACCTCCGTGATGATGACTTTGCAGAAAAAAAAAGAGGATTCAGTTTGTAGAGATGTCATTATAACGAGCAGTTCCATTTTCGAGAGGTATCCTCAAAAACGAGGATCTACTTTCGGGTAGCGGCATCAAGACAATCTGCTCTCTGGTGACAAAATCATGTTCTACGGTGAAAATCCCCTCGTTCTCGTGGATTCTTCTGCAAGCAGTCATTTCATGCTCAGAGCACTGGGATACTTGCATTCTCTCCCCAATCAGTCTCATTATGGTTTGAGAGCTCAGTTGAGCCACGCTGATAAACACTGGATTGAGGTATTTTTGTCAGGCAAAAATTTGGCCGCCCAGCCCAGAGTGCCACTATACTTGATATCATGGCTCATAATCTCCTTAACCTGTGCTGACAGGGGTTTGATTCTGTCCTTGGCCACTTACATGAAAAGGAGAAGTCTTTGAAAGATGGTGCCACACTTTTAATCAAGTTGTATTGACTTGAATGGACATTATTTTTTTCCCAGACATCTCTGCTTTAACACACTGCTTTATATATGATTATATACTCTCTTTATGTATTTGTACTCATTTGAAGTTGGGCATTCTTCTCAAGTCAGGCGAGGAAAGAAATGTCTTTCCTTTATTTTAATCCATTTATTTTGTTAATGTACAGAAATCTGTGTATAACGCCCATATTTATGTGAAAGGCTGTGCAGGAGTTTATCTGGAAATTGCACATATTTGTGCATTAGTCATCATCTTATGACTTCTTTCTCTTCTCCTTTCTCCTTTTGCCTGGTTACATTTGGAGTCACAGCCCTTGAGCACTGGAATGCTGACTCTCTCTCTGTATGATTGGTCACTCAAGTTAACAACTCTTCTCTCTCTCTCAAATTCATTTTGTGATGGGAAGAAAGTCACAGGTTTAGGAATGTAATACGTACAGAGCACACCTGCTCTTGTCCATAATTCTGTCACCACCAATCATGTTTTCTACCTATTGTATACAGTTTTTATATATGCATCTGTAATGTGTATATAAATGTATAGGTATAACTGTATATAATTACCCTTTGTCCAATGAAGATTCTTGTTGCCTCCATCTTCTGTATGTGTGTGCAGTATGTATGTTGTTCACGTGTGTGTGCATGCAATTGTATGATATGTGTAAGTTTTTATGTGTTTTTCATAAGTGCACTGTAATTTTAACTGTTACTGTCCGTCAGTGGTTACCTTTCTAACTTTCATGTGTTTTAACTTTCTAAAATTTGTTTCAGAAAAATGCCGTTGCTTACATGTTCATGCACATCTGCTTGCGTTCCTTGTTTTAATTAGAAATTTCATTTTATGTGCATTTTAAGCTGTGCGCCCCGAGAAAACAGGCCTCATCGTGCGGTAGAACTGGACAGAAGTGGAGTGTGTGCACTGTCAGAGCTGATTGTTTGTTTGTTCTGTACACATACAAGTGTACTATACACACTCTCCAATGATACACTGTTCTGTGGAGTCACCCATTTCCTCCTGCCACTCAGTACTTACTTAAGGTCACAAACTCCGTGTTTTCATTGGTCTGAAGTTGGGGTGTTCCAAATACCCACAGAAACCTGATGGCTAAGGTTAGCAGTCTTCACCAAACCTTTTTTATGGTGTGAGGCAGCATAACCACTAAATCAATTAAATGTTACTGTTTGAAAAGCGTCGCTTTCTTTGCTTTTTGCTCATTGTGTCCCATGGACTTAACAGCGAAGCCCCCCCAACCCTCAGTCCTCGTTATCAGAGTTAGAAACCAAGATGTTATTTTTTTTGTTCCTTATATCTTGTGCCAGAGGGTTCATGAGTGGGCAATTGTACCTGAAATGTCAGGCTGACTTCAGAGCCAAGAATTCACTCATGTATCCCCTGCTGCTCCTCTGCCAACACGAAAGACTGAATTCAAGTGTAGAAATTAATAGTCAGGAAAAAAAACTATGATGTGAATCCATTTAAATGAAATAAACAACGTGTGGAAGTTTGATGAGAGCGTCGTGCAGCTTCATTTAACGACCCATCGTCTCCGTTTCCTCTCCATCTCCTGATTTCTATCCCACTTCCTGTTCTTGCTCCACCCCCTGTCCTGTCTCTCCTTTGCCGCATTCAAGACGAAGGTATTTATACCAGCCACTGGATTCTGTGCACACATGAACTACAATATTACGCTCCTGAAGATCTGGTTTGAATTGGAAACAAAGCAGGATTCTTTCCAAGCTTATTAAAAATGTATTTCACTCAAAAAAAAAAAAAAAGAAACATTTCTAGTCCTTAAATGCTTGAGTAAGGACCTGTAGGCAGCCAAATCATATCTTTAAAGAGCAGGAGTCATAAGTCGTTTTTGTGATTCATCATTTTACATAAAGCTGCCACAACTGTGCATGGTGTTTCCTTTTGCATATTTATAAAGCAGGTTTGAATGAATTTGCTCATGATGTAACATTTTCTTAAGCATCGGTTTCTTGCACTTTAGTCAGCGGTCTAATCATCAAGAAATACACGGGAACCAGTTCCAATAGAAGTCATACATGCCCACGCCATTACACCACCACAATCAAGTTTCACATGACGCGGCATGTTTTGGAATATAGTTTGTTTTGGGTTTTTTTTATTGTTCAACAGCCCTTTCAGAGCATTACTTTGGTGCTATATAGTGTAGCTCATCATACTTACTTAAACAAGTAGAAATGGAATCACATACCATTCACTTAGATACACATACCTATGGGCAATTTAGTTCCTCCTAACAGTCTGCCCTGCATATCTTTGGACTGTGGGAGGAAACCAGAGCATCCCGAATAAACCCACGCAAACATGAGCAGAGCATATAAACTCCTCTAAGAAAGACCCCAGGCTAGACCCAAATCCATGGCTACTCTGCCGCAAGGCTTCATGGATTTTAGCTGAAATTTCAGGCCACCATACATGTTAAAGAGTTATTTACTTTTTTTTTTTAAGACTCCAGTGGATTTATTTTTAAGGGTGATGCAGTATATGACCATCTCAGATTTATCTGAAATTTTTTCCAGTGAAAGGTCTATGGGTAGAAAAAAAAATCTAAAATTTCTGGGTCTCAAAGCCAAACATTTTTTTTCCTTCAAAGGTCTTTAGAAGGGCCAGTTTCTTGATGGCGAAAAGGTTTTGCCCTGAGATTCAATATCTCCAGCCCACTTTCGTAAACTTGCCCAAAGTTCTTCCAATTTTGAGTCAGAATGAGCAATACATGTTGAAAGATCATATTTTGTCTTTTTCCATCTCTTACAAAGTGTTGATAAAAAATTAGGGACAGTGAAAGACACCCCTTTTTAGCAGATCTCATGTCAGTTGAAACTCTCCAAAAAAAAAAAAAAACCTCATTAGAATTATCCAATTTTCTGACCTATTATTGCAATAATGTATCCAAAACTCATACGGCAATATCTACACATAATAAACAATGAAAAATAGGCAAAAATATCACATTTTATTACATGATCTCTGACCTAGATACAGTTAACAGCAGCCTACATTACTGTCAGAAGTCACTTCATCATGCACTTTCAAAGTTAAAAACATCAACCTTCCTCTTCTAGGATTCTATTGCTTGAAATAACATTTTAGGTATGATAAGTCTGTACAACATATATCAAAGATTAGAATCCTGGAGGAGGGCAAGTTAATGTGTTGGGGCTAGAATACAGGAGTAAGAAATCTTGATAGTTTTATTGATATACAAAATATTCACAGTAGTAATGATGACCTAAGAATTTTTCATACTTATTAAAATGAAATATTGGCTTGTTGGGATAAAAAAAAAATGTACAGTATATACCATTCTTTGATGTCTGTACTATCATTATATCTGACAATTCTTTGAATAAATAAAAAAAGATATATTTATCTTCATAGGAATCCATTACTGTTCTATTCTACTAAAACTTTATTTTTTGGGTCATTTTCGTCATTTTCTCTTCAGTTTGTGACTTTAATCACAAAAAAGCTAAATCATAGGCCGACCAAAAACTTGTTTTTTAAAAGACAAACCAGCACAACTCAGTGTTGTTCAGGAGCTGGAGCCATCCAACACCAAGAATAACCTTTCACCCCGACAACAAGCATTACATTTTACTCTGACACCAATCATTAGGTCTGAGAGCACAATGATAATCTACTTCTATGTCAAAAATCATAGTTAAAGGATTAATGGTTTTTGAGTTATCAAGCTCACAAGAAAACTGAACACAGACTAACAGACACACAAACATTTTCACATACACAAGCCCCGTTGTGCTGTTAGGCAGGGAAAATTATTATTTAACCATGAATAGATAATATTCCAGCATATAAACATATATACAGATGAGATACCGAAAGTGGGCTGAAATGATAGGAAAACAGGACATGTCCTTTGACTTTTTAAAAAGTTAACTTTTAAAATTAAAACATATCAGTGCACCAGTGATAGTCCAACTTTTGATTGATGTCAATCTGTCATCAAAGTAGTTTTGGAAAATTGTAAAATTTTGGTGGGCAGTTGAGGGTACCACCGAAGTGCAACACATTACTTTTTGCTGAAGTGAAACTTGCGTTTGAGGCATTTCTAGACTGCACCCTCGAGCTAGTTTATGCATGATATGATTCTTTTAGCAAGCCTAATTCTATGCCACTTAAAATTAATGTGGGATAATGAGGGTGTGAGAGTATAGGAGGCACTTAAATCGGTCTCAACATAAAATATTGTGTTTTTGGGAGGTTGCATCTCTCAATGCACCCTCACCAGATTTTAATGAAATCTTCATCAGGCAACCCAGTATGTGTACTAACTGCCATATGAAGATTACTCAGGGATTCAGCTGTATTCTCTCACCATCATTCCCCAAGTTTGTGTCATTGTGCAGTTTTTTTGTTGTGTAGTCTTGTAATTCAACAAAAGATGTCACTGTCTGCCGGCAAAGCAGCCACTGTCTTGTTTATCGATATGCAAATTTAGTCAAAATGATCCCCAATTATCTCCATCATACCAGCTGTGCTCAAGGAAACTGAGGTGAGTTAGAGATCAACCGATTAATCGGTTAACCGATTCATCAGCGCTGATGGGACGTTTTACAATCTATCAGTATCGGTGGAACTTGGTTCCGATCGTAGCTGAAGGCTGTGCAGCCCCCGCCAGTCATGCAAGGACATACATGACCCTGTCCAAGCTAGACTTTTTTTTTCTCCTAGAACAACGAAGGCCTGACCAGCCCTACTCTGCCCCTGATTGGCAAACCCTGATATTCTTATCCTGGTCAATCGGACTCCTCATGCCTAAACCCAACCAACAAGGCAACGAGTACGAGCCAATCAGACACAGGGTAGGGCAGGTAGTGTCTTCACCATCCTAAGAGAAAAAAAAAAAAAACTTTAAAGTAGTGACATACATCTTTGTATTACAGATGGACGGTGTCAATGTTCACATTGTTGAGGACCTACTGTGTATGAGGACTTTAATCTCTAAAAGGCCAACAGTTATGTTTATTGACGGACTAAAATCTGACAATTTATTGTGGAAGCACATTCTTTAGTTTCTTTCTTTTTACTACATTATTCAATTTTTTGGCCCTAATCTCCAACAGAGTTCCCACAGAGAATGCAAGACTCAACTGTTCACTTGTAAAATATAGTAATAACACTCTCAAAGATAACCAAGATCTACACAGAGATTCAGCTGCAGACAAAAAGTATTTCATAAGTGCAGAGTACCACAGGACTCTGCATCAGTTTTCCCCAAATGCCTTAAGGAGTGCCAATTGTCCTGCATGTGTTAGATCTCTCGCTGCTCCAGCATAGACAATTCAAATAATTAAGCAACTTCAAGGGGTTGATAGCAACCTGATCTTTAGAATCACCGGTGTTCTTGCAGGGAGAGCTGGAAAACACGCCAGACAGGCGGTACTCCAGAAGAGGTTTGGGAGACACTACTATCAATCACAATCAAAACTGCTGTTTGTACAGTATGAACACTTTGAAATTGAAAAAATACTCAAAAATACTTGGATATATTTATATGCTGGCCTCAAAGTAACTTTTTGTGCTCTAAATACTATTCATCACCAACACAGCACACGCACAGCAACATTTCTTACCTTTTCAACTCAGAGTCCCTCCCCTAATAGGAGTCTCTTGCTCGATCTCAAAGCCCCTCTCATAATTTCATGGCTCCTTCCCTTATTTTCGAGTCCCACCCCTTATTTCAGAGCCCCTCCCCTTATCCCAGAGCCCCTCCTCTTATCTCAGGGCTCCTCCTCCTCTGGCTCGCGGAGACCCTGGCTGTGTAGTGTCTTTCCAGTCATCTCCAAAATAGCCTGAGTCTCAGGGTCAGCGTCCAACACACTGCGCATCCCCTGTGCCTGTCAACACAATAGCACAGTCATCAAACTGTAGCAAATATCATTGCACACCATGAGTGTCATAAAGCCTGACAAATGCTCAATGAAATCAGGACCAGCAATGGCCAGAAAGAGATACAGCATCTTTCCATAAGGGCGAAATGCAGGAACACACCGTAGACGGCTCGCCAACCATCGCATCTTAAGCACCATTCACACACCATTCACTTACACAGCCATACCTATGGGCAATTTAGAGTCTCCAATTATCCTCACGTGCATTATTGGGTCGTGAGAGGAAACCAGAGTAACATCAGGAGAAAACCCACATGAACACGAGGAGAACATTCAAACTTCACAAAGAAAGGTCCCAAGTTGGATTTGGACCCACAGCCTTTTTGCTTTGGGGTAACAGCTCTATCCACTGTGCCATCATGCCGCCTAACATACAGCATGAGTAGCAAAATAAAGACGAGGCCAGCCATTTCCTCAGTGACTCAATTTCAAGGTGATGAGGTTCTCACCATGCACAAAGCTCCAGTTGGTAACCACATAAGAGTGCCCAACTGCCCGTCATGAAATGTCATGAAAGACAACAAAGAGCCTCAACATTAAAAACACGCAGCGACATAAAGCACCCAGCTTGTGTGTCCTGACCAGACTGACAGAGAAAGAACAAAAAGTAAGCATCACGTGACTTAGTGTGAGCTCATATCTTTTACAAACTAGGCCTATGCTATCGGCGGTCGACAGCAAGGGGTATATCCCCGAAATTCCCCAATCCTCGAAACCCCCTTTATTAGATTCCCCTTTACGAGACCTACAATATGAGGCAAATTTGAGGTCTGTGTAAGTAATTGTTCCAGAGGTATGGTTAAAAAACTGATTTTTTCAATATATAGCACCACCTTTTGGCAATCCTAGGAGTGCATACTTGCCCAAAATCAATTCAGTTCATCCTCTCTACCATATCTACCCATATGCTAAAAATGAGAAGCCAATGTAAAGTATTTTGTGAGTTATCGCGCTAAACGGCTAAAATCTGCGGACGCGGCGGCGGTGGGTGGGGCGAAACCATGATATCCCCGAAACTCGTATTTCGGGGATATAATGATAGGTCTGGCGATGCTGTGCTTGGTTGATGTTACACCAGTAAGGTTAATTTGAATTATAATTTAAGAGCAGGAGCGGGTCAGGAGCGGACCTGAGGTGACAGAGGAGGGAGATTTAACTGACCTGCGGGTCCTCCGGAAGGTCTCCCACACTCCACACCTCCATGGTTTCCATGGTGAAGTCCTCCTGTGCTGAGAGCTGAGGGCTGCCGAAGGTAGTGCATCGCGGCTTTGCTCGGCTGTGGCCGCACCCAAAATCACTATCCAACCACAGGCCGAAGTAGTAGTGCTGCCCGCCCATGCCCTAAAACAGAATGGACAAGTCCATCACTCTAGTTTAAGTGGACATACAGGGGCTGATCCAGGCTCCAGTACAGCACAATGACTCATCCAGGCTGTGGTTGATATGCGGTAGAATGACTGATCCTGCCTTTGGTGGACATAATGTAAACCAATCCTGGCACCGATGGATATACAGCGAACTGACTGATCCTGGATCAGGTGGATAAGGAGGGATGGTTAAGAGGCTCACCAGCCCGTTGGGTATAGTCTGCTGACCCTGGTTCAGGTACATGTAGTGCTGGTTGTACCCGGTGCAGTTGTACACCCTCAGTGAAGGAAACACAGAAAGCAGGAAGCACCGGGAATCTCCTGTATAGAGACACACACACGGGCGCGCGCGCACACACACGCACACACACACACACACACACACACACAGAAGCCCATCCACACAGTTAGACACACATATACACTGATCCGCCAATATCACCTAACATTAAAAGTAAATTTGAACAAACATGAACAGAGCCTTCACCCCACTTTATTTTAAACAAGTGGAAAACTTGCACTGTTAGAACTTAGACATAATATGTATTATAATCCTCCAATGTGGGTCCATGTGAAACTAAATATTTGAGGAAATTTGTATAGTATTTGAAAAGATGATGTAAACATGAAAACTGGTATTTTAGGGAAGGATCTCCCTTTCCTTGCTCGACCTCCCTCCATCAGGCGACCAAAGAAAATGGCCAAGCTGTAACAAAAGTTTGTCAGACGTCTACATTTTTCAAAAACCAGCAACACACAATAGAAAACTCAATTGGTTCAACTCAGGGTTTGATACAGGCCGAGCAATTATTTGAGTTTGGTTCTGGTGAAAATGTATCGACTTCAAAGTGTTGTGGTGTGAAGTTTAGCGAGAATGTGGCATGTTTTCGATTTTGTGTTGCTGGTTATTTGAAAAAGGCAGACATCCGACAAACTTTCGTTACAGCTTGGCCGTTTTCTTTGGTAGGCCTGTCCATGCCTCACCCTGGAACTGCGGCTTGGTCTCCCAGCTGTGTGAGGCGAAGCCGCCGAATTCGTGCCCGTCCGCATCGCGCAGCAGCAGCAGGGTGGGGCCGCGATGCGTACAGCAGCTCACCAGCCGCGTGAAGCTCTCGCCATGCACCTGCGTGGAGAACAGCAGCCTCCAGGGGGCGCTGTGAGCCGGCAGCTGCGGATACAGGAACAGCAGCAGGGGCAGGTGCAGCAGAGATCGAAGCTCCGCCCATGGGGCGGGGCCACAATTTGGCAGGAGTGAGAGGGGCTGCCGAGAGGGGAGGCACACCCCCAGGCCCTCGCTGGTCACCAGCTCCAGGTACAAGGCCACGCTGGACATCCGGAACAGCCAATCCTCCAGACAGGCCATATCACATGATTGCTGATCTGCAGAAACAGGGGTGATGATCACCAAGGAAGGATTAACTGAACCCTTTAAATCTCTCAAGTATCGCACAAGCACAGTCCCTGTTGCGCCAAACCCCCCTTACTCTGTCCACTGCACTGCCCTGCCCACCACACTGACCAGCACCCAACCACAGACTGTACAAAAAGATGGACGCAGCACCCAGTCTGAAAAGTGAGGCCAATGCAGATACCTCTAAAAACTGCATTCTGTTTAATGGCCAGTAGATGGCGACGTCGGTGGTTGCAGAAAGAAGTTCAATGCTAAAGAAGTCTATGAGAAAATGACCCTACTTTCCCACCTGATTTTTTATTCACCTCCGCCAAGGAGGTGTATGTTTTTGCCGGCGTTTTTCTGTTTGTCTGTCTGTTTGTCTGTTAGCAAGATATCTCAAAAACGGCCACATAGATTTTAACCAAACTTTGCAGGATCTTAGAGTAGCACAAGAGGAACAAAACTGAATTTTGGCATATCTAGGCAAAAGTACAGCTGAGAAATAGGCCAAAGTTCAAATCCAGCTATGCTGGCAGAGATTTGAAGTCTTTCCAATGGGCCGGATTTCCAATTGGCGTGCTTTTGGGTTTTGCTGCCACCTGGCGGTGGAATGCAACACCACCCTACATCAGCCAACGAAAATAACTAATGCACAGAGTTGCCTTGGCGTGGCGGAGGTGCTGCGCTCTCTGAGTGCTATTGTTTCAATTATGATTTTCCACATTATTTTATGGTACCTATCGCAAGTCTCAAGTCTCCTTCGTTATATCATGATGTTCATTTTTGTGAATTATGGTCCCAAATAAACTAGAATAAAGGATAAAGCCAGAATATGCTTTAGGGGCGTGGCTATCCTCTGGTCCTCCTCAGATACGGTCAGATTCACCCGTAAATCCACCCCTCGCTCCTCCCTGGATCTTCAATTCACGCTCTCGTCCAATAGGAATCACATCCGGTTTCAAAATGACAAAATGGCGCTGTTCAAATTGCCAAAATTGAAGTTTCCTAGATGGTATGCTGAAACCAATGGGTGACGTCACGGTTGCTTCGTCCATCTTTTTATACAGTCTATGCACCCAACCCTCACATTCACCTGCACACGACACCCAATAATCTCATCTGATACCCCCCAACAAGCACCAAACCCTCCTCTCCTCTCTCAGCATGGTTACCCACACGCTTCCTCACCCATATCTCTGACAATCCAGTACTCATACCTGTGAGTTTCAGTTCAGAGCTCATCTGCTCAGCGAGCAGTTTGACCCCTCGCTCGCTGTCCCCCATGCGATCCGGCTGCCAACCCGACAGGCGTCCTTTGCTGGTCAGAGTCTGTACAACAGCTGAGACCAGGTCCTCCACAAACTGCAAGAACAAGAGCCTGTTGATTGCATGAGTAAACATATCCACACAGACAAGCCCACTGCTGTTACTCACAGTAGTGTGCTAAAACAGCCGACCAACCAATCACACTCTCCAGAGTAAGATCATTATGATGTCACAAATGGATAAAGTGATTCATCTGTGTCAGAGTTTGCCAAACCTTGCCTTGTATACTCCAAACTGGATCCAGAGATTTTATGTCTTCTAACTTAACAAGGGCTTTATTAGTAAGCTTATATCACTTGTGCTTGAGGTAGAACATACCAGACACCTGGAGCCAGCTGGGGAAACTGGGGAGAGGTTTGGGAACCACTGTTCGATGTCAGGCCGTGTTCGGAGTGTACGCTTGACCACTTGCTCACTCACTCACCGCTCACTCCCTTTGTAGTGTTTCCAATATAAACCATTCACTACATAGTGCGCTATATAGTGAATGAGTGTATATATTTAGGATGCAGCCTCACTCCTTGCTCACACTTGCCTGTCCTTTACAAACTCTGTATGCCAAGCCAGCACAGGTCAGGCACACAGCACCACACACACACATCCTGAAGGCCAGAAATCTGATGGACAGACCGACAGATCCCTGTCACTGGTTCACTGAACCACTACTATTCCCCGCCTACCTCTCTGATCTGGTTGGCTGTGACACTGGCCCCTCCCTCCCCACCTGCCATCGCCATGACGAGTGGAGCCCTCTCTTCCGAGGTGCCGCGGAACACGTCTGCGAGAAACACCAGCAGCTGCTCCCGGCTCACGCCACCATCAGGGGGCGCTGCTCCTCCTGCAGCAATGCTCGACATGCCCTGATACAGCCGCACCGTCATGGAGCTGGGGACCACGCCTGCTGTGCATGCCTGTTAGCCAGAGTTTGGGAGAGATGATCAGAGCAATGGAACGAGAGCAGGGCACTTTAAGATAACAGCGTAGTATATTAGCCAGGGAAATGCACTTATGAAGAACCCAAATTATAGAAATACTTTTTCCCCAAGTGCAGTCGACCTGCACAGTGATGTCCATTGTGTCAAACAGCACAGAGTAGGATGACTTTTCTGGACCCCACAGTCCAGCCATTAGACCCCCCTTCTCCACTTTAACATTTTAAACGTGCTGTTTAAAATTTCTGCCCTATCCTACAACCCTGCTAACAAAAAGGTTGGGATGCTGTGTGAAATGTTAATGAAAACAGAATGCAATCTGAAAATCATTTAAATTCTATACTTCATTGATAACTTAAAAAAACAACATATCAGATGTTGAAACTGAGAAATCTTGATTTTTGAAAAAATATCTGCATATTTTGAATTTGACGCCATCAACACTTTTCAAAAAAGTTGGGATGGGGGCATGTCTGCCGTTGTGTTGCATCACATCTTCTTTTAACAACACTCTGTGAGTGTTTGGGAACTGAGCTCATGAACTGCTTTATTTATGAAAGGAAAATATTTTTGCATTCTTGCTTGATGTAGGATTTCAGCAGCTCAACACTTTGTGGCCCCCATAATCATATTTTTCATTTCATAATGTGCCAAATACAGGATTTTCAATGGGGGACAGATCAGGACTGTGGGCAGGCCAGCTAAGCACCCACTCACTTTTACTATGAAGCCATGCTGTTGTAATGCGTGCTAAGTGTGGTGTTTCGCACAATCTGAGAGAAATAAGTTAGGCCTTCCCTGAAAAAGATGTCTGAATGGCAGTATATGTTGCACCAAAACCTGTATATAATGCTCAGCATTAATGGCATCTTCACAGCCATGTGCATTAATGCACCATCCTACCATCATGGATGCCGGCTTTTGAAATGTGCACTGATAACAAGCTGGATAGTCCCTCGTCTCATAAACCCAGAGGACATGGCATCCATGATTTCCAAAAAGAATTTCACATTTTGATTGATCAGACCACAGAACAATTTCCCACTTCACCTTAATTGACCTTAAATGAGAAGAGGCAAAAGCTTTTCTGGATCTTGTTTATATAAAAAATTTTTAATTCATGCTGTGTTCAATTTTCATTTCCACTGACCACATAACATACAGTGGGCTCCAAAATTACTGGCAACCAACTGGCAATGCACAAACAACACAAAAAAATATAAACAATTATAGAGAAACGGAACACACCAACATGTGTGAAATACTTTATTAATGTTTTGATGGAAACGACCAAAATCATGACAATCATTTAGTACAAAATAAATTTCAACTAAATCAAGGTTTCATAACCATTGGCACCCTTAACTTAGTACTTAGTGCAACCATCTCTGGCAAGAATCTTTTACTGTAATTTTTGACAAGGTTAAGGCACACATTTGTGGGAATTTTGGCCCATTCCTCAGAGCAGAACCTTACAAGATTCTTTCCATTCTTGGGTTTGCGTTTATCAACTGCCCTCTTCAACTCAGCCCACAGATTTTCAATTGGATTGAGGTCTGGCGACTGATATGGCCATTGCGGAATGTTTTTTTTTGTCACAGAACCATTTAAGAGTGGATCTTGAGGTATGCTTTGCTTCATTATCTTCTTGGAAAGTCCACCGACAGCCAAGTCCCAGCCTTCTGGCGGAGGCAACCAGATTGTCAGCCAAAATATCCTGATACTTTGTGGAATTCATTATGCCATTAACCTTAACCAGTGCCCCTAGACCTCTTGAATTAGAACAGTTCCAAAAATGACTGACCCACCATCATATTTCACCATGGGTATGAGGTGCTTGTCTGTATGCATATCTGTTTCTACGCCAAACATGCCAATGCTGTATCTGACCAAAGTGTGCAATTTTGGTCTCATCTGACCAAATAACCTTGTTCCAGACATAATTTAAAATACTTATGTCAAACTCCAAGCACTTGCTTTCGGTCAGAAAAGGCTTTGTTCTGGCAACCCCTCCAAAGAGCCTGTGGTTGTGGAGGTGGCACCTAATGGTGCTTTTTGAAACCTGGTGTCCCCAAGATGCCACCAAGGCCTGCAATTCCTTCACAGTGATTCTTCGGGATTTTGTTGCTTCTCTCACCATCCTCCCCAGTATCCTAGGGGGCAAAATGCAGTTGCATCCTCTACCCTTGAGGTTTTCAGCAGTTCCATATCTTTGGAACTTTTTAATAATTGCCCTGACAGTGCTCAGTGTTGTATGCATTTGTTTGTGAATCTTCTAGTAGCCATTACCAGATTTAGTATGGTCTATGACCATCTGCCTCTTTTGAACTGACAGTTATTTTGTTTTCTTCATGGTGTCAGATGAAAAAAGGATATTGCAAGTGTGTCACCTCATTTTTATGCCCTATAAAACAGGAAGTGATGTAATGGCTCTATATAGTTCCTTAACACTTAGATAAAACATACGTAAGTGGAATTTAATACCCAGTTTAATTTTAGTAGATGTTATTTACAATAATCTTTAAGGATTCCATTAATTGCGAAACCCTGATTTGGAGGAAATTGATTTTAAATTAAATCAGGAAATGATTTTGGTTGGTTCCATTGAAACGTTAATGTTGCACAGTATTTCTTACATGTTGTAATTTAGGGTTTCTCTATAAATATATTTTTTAGAATTTTTTGAAGTATTGTTTGTGCATTGCCAGTAAGGGGTGCCAGTAATTTTGCAGCCTACTGTCTATACTGGTTTTTACCTCTCTACCACAATCCCACATGTGTTACCTTTACTATGATATAGATATTTGTAATCAAACCTAGTAGTTGCAGAGATATACTCAATTCATTTCAGGCACATCATTTTCAAGCATTTTCTGAGCCAGAGGCCCAGGGCTTAAACCACATTTTTTGTTCACTTGGGTTATGTTTGTCTGATATTAAAATTAGTTTAATGAAAATTTTAAAAATAGAAGAAATTGAAAAGGGGGCAAATATTTTTCACAGCACTGTATTAAAAATTGCCATTTAATTAAAATAATTAGGTCACTTCATCCAAATACTTTCGAGCTCCAACAATTTCAGGGGAAGCATTTAGAAAATGGAGGCTCATCCAATATTTTTGGCAAAGTTCTTAACCCCATAAACCTATGGACTCAAATATGGGTCCTTCAAATGCAGGTGCTGCATTCAAACATGTGGAACTTCAGGCCAACTTTAAATTCCAGTGGAGATCCTAAGGTTTCCAACAATCCCACAGTGTCCAGCTGAATTAAAGAGAAATGTGTTCAAAATGGAGTATAAGCACTAGACATTTTCCATTTGAAGTAATGCTGTGGCCATAGAAAATGGCTTCCAGGGTTTGAAGATTTCTGTCAATGTAAGTGTGATGAAGCTTCAGTAAAGCGCTGCAACCAGTAGATAAGGAATATTTATGTAACTTTGTCCTACAATATGAAAAGAATGCTTTGAACCAACTTAAGGCAAAACTTTAGTGAGAAGTTAGTTTAAAGTGTTAAATTAAATTTGTAAGTCAAGCCTTTGAGCAGATCTTGATTGATTCATTTCAAATCCATTGCGAGTGCTGGACACGCCAAGATTATGAAAATTGTTTAATAGTGTGAATACTTCTGGAGCAAACTGTACATCTTAAGAAGAAAATTCTTTTCTCTCAAACTCGTTCAAATAGCAGCAGTCATTTACTGAGGAATAACTTGTCCATTATTCCTTGTATCTGAGCATTTGCCTTGTGCCTCCAACAGTGGTTCAGAACTGAGCGTCCCCCTGTCTTGCATCTCTTCCAATGCTGAAAAACAGTGAACTGTGGCCTCTGTTTCTGATTCTTGACTTCGGGCCCTAATATAAAAAGTTAACCCATTTAAGAAATGTGTCACTGAAACCAAACCAGCCAATGTACAATTTGTTCAAAATATATCCCGTTAATCTTTTAGAATTCCACAAAACACAACAGTGCAGGTGTAGGTTCTGCCCCTAATAAATTTGGCTAAAATTACTAATTTGTCTTACAGAATCTTAGTCTTGCATAAATGGATGTTAATCTGTAAAAATGTGAACTGAGTAAGCCATGGTTATCAGTGCATCCCCAAACCTAGATGCAAATTTAGGCCAAATTGTTTGGCCCAAATAAATAATCTGATCATATGAAAACAAAAGTCAGTGGCTTACAGGTGAATCATTGGAACAGCCATACTTGAGCTTTTGGGGTCAAATTACTGGCCAAATGAAACAGATAATTCAATATGCTCAAATGTGAAACTGATCTTCACTCCAACTCCATGTTTAATTCACACCTCCTTACCTTCAGTGCGTCAAGTGTAAGGGCTTTCCCACGAGAACCTGGTTCCCTTTCAGAACTACCTCGAAGCAGCTGATCGAATACCTGCTCCACAACCGGCCGCTCGTCCGCTCGAAACCGGACCAGCCGCTTCTGCACCACAGCGCTTTCCGTGTTTCCCATAGTCTAACTCGCTAAAGGAACTGCGCACCAGCGATCACCCCAATACTTCAGGACAGGCTAGTTTATAGTCCGCAATTCTCGTCACAGCTACGTGCGGTATGGTCACTCATGAAGACAGCCCACACGTCGGTTGGACGGTGCTATAACATTATGGAAGATGCAATACTACCTTAACTTTATCACAAACTATTGGCATCCCTGGCCTTCAGTACTTGTCCTTGATGCTTTGTTCTAGGAAACAACTCGATGACAATATAAGCGTTTTAAAACGTAAGCGTGCAGTTTTAGTGCATCACCCAAAAGATGTTTACACAGCCTAGTCAGCTACTTCACTGGTCTTGGCTGCAACTCTGAGCTGGTCCAATACAGAGTGAGAGCTCGTCTGAGAATTAGTAAGTGCGTTCGTAAATTACGACAATATAATGGCTTCACTTATTGTATAATCTTTACATAGGTCAAAACATATCACACAACATGCATTAATAATAAAAAAAAAGTAGATCGTGGAGCTGATCACATTCCGAGGGAACTTCAACGTCAAAACGCTAACTTCCTGATATCTGAGTGACTGATACAATACTCCAATAGCAATGCCATACGTTCAACTGGGCGAGTCTCTACGAGGTTGTAGTCCAATAGATTCTGACACGAGTATTAAGTCGGGAATTCATTGGTTAAGGATGAAATGTCGGTGCTGTACCTTTTTGGCTGGCGGCTGGATCATTCCATGCAAAGTTCGTTCTCATTTTACTCCTTTAATCTTATTTAATTAAATGTTACCCATTGTTAAATGTGGTATTTCACCGAATCTAAGCTAATTAACGATCGGTGCCGGAAATAGGTATTTGTATTGTAGATTCAAATATAGGAAAAACAAAATGATAATTAATTTGAGTGTAATAATTAGTCGTGAAGTCATGACTAAAGAATAATAATAGGCTTTATATTTCGTGTCAAAACCAGTCCTCAAGTGAATTGGATCAGAACAAAACAAATGACTAAATTTAGATGAATGAGGTTCTCTACCTATTTAGAAGAATCAATAAGAATGGCGCGAAAAGAGAATAGTTATTATTTGACGTTTTTACTTTGGGTGGCTCGCAGCTGTCATCATTGGGTTATCAGAATGCACGCTGGTTGTTATGGCTTTGGCTAGGAGGACCAAGTTTGGATTCACCCTCTCACGAATTTGTGTGGGAAATAGTGGTATCAGATTTGACAGGAAAGGTTGAACGAGTATGAAAATTGCAAATGGGAGGAAATAGAAGGGTTCCTTCCATTTTGCTAAGAAGGCAGAAATAATTGCCGACATCTAAAATCTCAGTCGGAAATAGGCCAAGTTTTGTGAATAACAGATTGCCTATGTACCTTACTGAGTACGCTGACTTCAAATGTCAGATATAGGAGACGTTTCACTCATATGTGAGAATGTTACGAAAAAGACCGATATGTCCATTAAGAGCGAATTTAAAACCCAACAAGTCACCCTTTTGTAGTTCCCTTACTCGCCACAGGTGGGCGCAAGATTACAACGCAGCGTCTTGAAAAAGCCGCTGTGCTTTCCCCCAAAAAACAAACAGGCGATGGAAAACACCTTTTAAGGGCATGAGATTAGCCATGAGAGGCACGCGGGGGTGTTATCATCTTTAGCGGTGTAATTCTGACTGTTCCTGTTTCACTCTCTAGGGTGAGGTGACGTCACACAGAGGTAACTTCCTTTTCTTTGTTCATTACACTCCAAGCTACAGTGAAGACCTCATAATATTTTATAAAATATTTTTAATGGTGTTTACTGACATGCAGCTTACTGTAAATCTTAAAATATATAAAATATGCAATGCAGTCCATATAAGCTTACTCAGAATACTTTGATTGCAATTAAATTAACTGTACAAAGTGGACACCAAATCTATTCTTTGACACCATCATGTCATAGCTGCTATTGAACATAACACAGGGTCATTCAGGACTCTAATCACCCTGTGTAAGTTATTCACATTGTTGTAGCGGATCAGGTCTGAGTGTTAATCTCTGATTAATCTGGTTTTTCTTTGGCTCTGTCGGTCACTACCCACAAGTTTGGTAAATTGGGCTACCCCCCTCCCCCATTCCAGAAGTCTTGCGGGTTGTTTCTGTTAATTGATTGACTGTCTCGTTATTCCCTTAGTGTGATCAGCTGTGGCCTCTCAGATTTTCCTGTGTATATAGGTCATTGGTTTTGTCTCAGTCAGGGCTGGATCGTCTTCGGCTTTGGGGTTACTCTAATGCTTATTCTAAAATCTAGTTCTCCTGTCTGGGTGTCTTTTCCAGGGATCTAAATTATTAGTGACCAAGTTATTGGGTACAGCGGGCTCTTTGGGCCATCTTCCATGTCTCCTCATCATCCTCAGTATAAATGCGCCCTACTGGCTCATCTTCGATCTCGCTCATTGTCAATCTGCCCAGTTCAGTACACTTTCTCTCCTGTTGTTACTGAGATATTTCAAATGGATGCTCCTGAAATTAATGTTATGGAATTGCCGAGTACAGATCAACACAGATATGGAGGGTAAACACTAGAAACCCTGTTATTAATCAGAATCTTTGGTAGTTAAGAGAAAGGGATAGATGATAGGAATCAAGAGTTAATAATCTGACTATCTATACTCATCATTCTCTGACATCATCACTCTGCACTCCATACAAGAGCCAGGGTTTCTTTCATGGCCTTCTGACTTCATACTAGACCATTACACTAATCATTTTCCCTTTTCCACTTATATTCGGGTAGCTTTGATTTAAGGTGGTATTAATACGTGATACGCTGATGAGTTTAATTGTTCATTGATGACATTGTTGATGCAAAAGACACAATGAAATGATGTGAGCTCATGTTCAGACAAGCTGTAATGTCACAATATGTTTCTTAAGCAAAGCTCTTGTGCAGTACTGTGTGTCAGCAGGAATGTTCAGGAAACCTCGGAAATCGGCTTCAGCAATAGGGGGAGGAATAGATACCAACATACTTAACCAAAAAGAAACCATATGCCAAATCTGAATGAAAATGAATGAACTATTCACTAATGTTCATATTTATTGGAAATGCAAGAGCTACAGTGTTTTGCCATCTACACACACACACACACACACACACACACAGAGGGGGGAGGGGGATTCTTTGTCTTCCTGAAGTCAGCTGACCGCAAACAAACTCACAGCTTGTGGGGCTGTTGTCACAGTTTCCCATATAAGGCACTGCTGACTCGATAAGTCTAGTCATTGTGGGTTTGTCTGCAAGTACCAGCATGAGTTTTACACAGCTGTCTTCACTTCTCCCTTTGCACGGGCCTTGCGTTTACGTGGTGACGGCCTGCCTGGTCAGCATAAATGTGAGGATTCTAACATCTATCCAGTACACACATATAATATATTATGTGTAGTATATGACATATTATATACTTTCATTTCTAGATGATCTGGACAGTGAAACAATCATTTTAGCTTTGTATGCTACCAAAAAGTGTAGACTTTCGGCTTTAATGTAAGAGTGTAAGGGTAATGCAAGGGTTTAGTCAAAAACATTTTATGAACTATGTCAGAGTTAGTACCATTTCTATAAATAGCACCCCAATATAAAGAGCTGAAATGTAATAGGAGGTCCAATCAGCATCATACATTAAACCGTCATTTTTAATACTTGCTTGCAAATCCTTTGCAGTGAATGACTTCCTGAAGTCTGCAGCCCATAGAAATCATAGAAATCAGTATTTTATTCCCAATAGAGCAGAGATAACATAGCAAGTGTTGAAACTGAGAAATTTTACAATTTTATCCACAAAATGAGCTCATTTTAAATTTGATGGCTGCTACAGGTCTCAAAAAAGTTGGGACAGGGGCCTGTTTACCATGGTGTAACATCCCCTCTTCTTTTTAACACAGAGTGGAGGCGTCTGGGCATTGAGGAGACAAGTTTCTTGAGTTTAGCCATTGGAATTTGATCCCACTCTTGTTTAATACAGGCTTCCAGCTGCTGGAGAGTTTTGGGTCTCCTTTGATGGACTTTTCGTTTAATTATGTGCCAAATGTTCTCAATCGGTGTAAGATCAGGACTGCAGGCAGGCCAGTTCAGCACACAGACTCTTCTACTACAAAGCCATGCTGTTGTAATAGCTGCAGTATGTGGTTTTGCATTGTTCTGCTGAAATACACAAGGCCTTCCCCGGAATAGATGGCGTCTGGAGGGAGCATATGTTGCTCTAAAACCTTTATATACTTTTCAGCATTCATGGTGCTTTTTAAAACATGCAAGTGTCCCACACCATATGTATTAATGCATCCCCATACCATCAGAGATGCTGGCTTTTGAACTGAGCGCTGATAACAGGAGGGGTGGTCTTTCTCCTCTTTAGCCGGAGGACACAACGCCCATGATTTCCAACAAGAATGTCAAATTTGGACTCTTCTGACCACAGGACACTTTGCCACTTTGCTACAGTCCATTTTAAATGAGCCTGGCCCATAGAACAGGCGGTGCTTCTGGATCATGCTCAACAATGGCTTCCTTTTTGCATGATAGAGTTTTAGGTGGCATCTGTGGATGTACGGCGGACTGTGTTTACTGACAGTGGTTTCTTGAAGTATTCCTGGGCCCATTTAGTAATGTCAAAGACAGAATCATGCCGGTGAGTAATGCAGTGGCGGCTGAGGGCCTGAAGATCACAGGCATCCAGTAAAGGTCTTCGGCCTTGTCCCTTATGCACAGAGATTTTTCCAGGTTCTCTGAATCTTTTGATGATATTATGCACTGTTGATGATGAGACCTTCAAAGCCTTTGCAATTTGACATTGAGGAACATTGTTTTTAAAGTATTCCACAATTTTTTTACGCAAGCCTGCACAGGTTGGAGAGCCACTGGCCATCTTTACTTCTGAGAGACTCTGCCTCTCTAAGACATCCCTTTTATAGCCAATCATGTTACACACCTAATGCCAGTTAACTTAATTACTTGCTAAATGTTCTTTCAGCTGATTCTCTTAGACATTAATTGCTTTTTCAGCCCTTTCATGCCTGTGTCCCAACTTTTTTGAGACCTGTTGCAGCCAGAAAATTTGAATAAGCTCATTTTGTGGATAAAAATGTAAAATGTCTCAGTTTCAACATTTGAAATGTTATCTGTGTTCTATTGTAAATAACATATTGGCTCATGTGATCTGAAAGTCATTGCATTTTGATTTTATTCACAATTTACAGTTCGTCACAACTATTTTGGAATTGGGGTTGTACAAGGGAACCAGTTATATTGACAGCCAGGCACGCCCACGCCATGACACTACCTCCAACATGCTTCGCAAATGAAATGGTATGCTTTGAATCACGAGCTTTACTTTCCCTTCACTGTACTCTTCTCATTATCCTGACATGACCTGATTGTTTTCTCATCTGCTGTTGGAATGTTGCCCCACAACCGTACAGACTATTCTAGATGTTCTTCTGCAACTGATCCTCCTGTTTTGGAGGCAGAACAATGGTTTTCATATTGTTATAAACCCTCTGTTGAAGTCCCCTCCTGATTTTTGAATTTTATATAGATACGCTCATACTCTGGAGGGTGTTCTTGATCTGTTCAACTGCTCTGAAGGAATCAGGGAAAGAGTTCCTCTGTCATCGACAAAAACTGTTATCCATGATCATTAACCAGCCTTTTGGTGTTCCTGAGCTCACGGGTGTATTCTTTCTTTTTAACCAAGGAGTTAACACCTCACCTCATTTTTATTTTTACCCATTTCTCTAATGGTCTTTTTTTGTGTTTTTCAGCCTGATCATGGCTTTCTTTACAGGTAGTGAGCTCTTTGAACCTTCTATTGGGAGTTAACAGCAACAGATTCCTATATGTCACATTCTAGACCTCTTGTCTGCTTACTTGCAAGTGGAGTAGTGAGGGAATGAAACACAGTGGGCCATGGAACAGCTGAGCATTTCTTTTTTTGGTTCCTTAAAAAAGAGGCATAAGTGCTGTATTTCCTGTACTGTTCATTGAATTTGGGTGGAAATACCTTCAAATTCAAGCTAAAAGTTTGTTCTTATGCATATTTAATTGAGCCCCTTAGAACAATAGTGGTCTAACTCCATTTTTTATCATTTTGAGAAAACGGCTTTCAAAGTTTCGACGTTGTCAAATTCAGCATGCCAGTAAGTGTTTAGACCTGTCTTGAAGTGAAGTCCTTTGAATCTTCGCTTTCATGGTCAGAAAGTATTTTGTTGTCAACATTGACGATTTTTGTTATTTTTGCATGTTTCACTTAAAAACTAAGAATTTTGGAGTTAGACCACTCTTCCACTACTATCTCTATTTCAGAGGTGGAACTAACAATCTTCTGGCCCATTATTGCATGAATAGATTTTACCTTTAGCATGAAAAATATGGGTCTAACTCGGAAAATTAGAAAATCGGAGTTAGACCACTATTGTTCTGAGGGGCTCAATTTCAACTCTAAGTCCTCACCTGGGGAGTCACGCGCCACTTAATGAATTCCAGACCACACCTAAAATAGTGGTTAATGGTTTTCAATATGCATGGGGATTTGTACTGATGAAGGATGGAATAGAGCCAAGTGGGCGGAGACCAGTTTAGGATGGCAGGAGGCCGCAGGCGACAAGACTCAGGATGGGGCTCACAGCTCTTCTTGGGGTCATTAAGGCTCTTTCAACTGCCTGGGGCTCCTGTTGAGTTATAGGGTGAGAGATGAATTGAAGAGAACAGGAGGGAGGAATGTCAAAGGAAACAGATGAGGATTTTGGAATGAAGGTGGTATAAATATGCTGGTTGGTTAGGATGTGGATGAATGGAGTGACATTTTTAGGCGTGGTCTGGTTCACTAACCCACGTTTAGAACTCCATTTATTGAATTCAAGACCACACCTAAAATAGTTGCTAACGATATTTATTGCATTAAATAAGCATGGGAATTTGTACTGATGAAGAATGGAATAGAGTTGAGAAGGTGGAGATCAGTGCAGGATAACGGGAAGCTTCAGACGACAAGACTCAGGGTGGAGGACGCATCTCTTCTTACAGTAATAAGGGCTTTTTCAAGTCCCCAAAAACGTGGAGGGATTAAACACAAGTATGCGCTTGATGGATGTCATTATGAAAGTAGTACGGGTATTCTTGTAATGGCCTGAATTAGATGTGAGTTATTTTTTTACTAGCTGGTGTCACTACTGTACATGGTGTTTGACGGGCCACAAGAAATAAATATATTAATGGTATGACTGGCAGGAGGGCTTTAGCGCTTCAGAAAGCCTCTCATTGCCATCGTTAGGAATTGTGGCCAGAATGGAAAGTATTAGACAGATGTAATGGCCAAGGTCAGAGGACAGTTTGCGGAGCAAAGCTGCGCGGCGTCGCGTCGTATAATAAGTCTTCGTCTTTGATTCAATCTTTATTTGTATGACCGTTTCATGGAAGGACTGTTGCAGAGATGTTGTAGAGAGCAAAAAAAGGGCAGTGCCTGGCCTAATCCCCAGGACAGCTAATGAGGAAATAAACTCCTTATAAGGGAAAAAAAAAAAAACTCAAACAGTGGTGAGGAAAACCTCCCCAGTGGGAAGAAATCTCAGGAGGACCCTGGCTATACCGAGGGAGCCCATCCTCTGCAGGGAAGCTAATTGATTCATTTCTTTATACTAATTTCTTTGTATTTACTGGTGTGGAGTAGGAATTAAGGATGAAGCTGCGGTATTGCATTCGTAATGGTTCCGGAGGGTAGAGGGAATAAGGGAAAGGGACAAGAGGGCATGTGATTTTATTACTGCATTGTCCTTGCTGGTAGAGCATCTGTAAAAGGACATGCATCATCAGAACATACATGGCAAAAAATACATTGGGATTTTAGCAAGAGGGAGAGGAGGGGTAGGGAGGGGGTTAAAGGATAAAGTAGTCAGGCAGAGAATTGCCAGATTTGTCCCTCCATGATTTAAATTGACTGCAATGAATACATTGAAGGCTGCAGGAAGCTTAGCTAGAAGCTGGTTGGGGAGAATGCACTCAGGTCCGGTATAATGCTGGCGACACAGAGACGGATTGTAAAATGACGTAGATGAATGGTGTGATGTTTTTAGGCGTGGTCTGGTCTACTAACCTGCGTTTAGAACTCCATAATGACGTGCAGACTTTGGGGGATGCGTGCGCCACAATTTTGCACAGCCTTTCTATAAAAATGCACGTCAACGTCTTAAATTTGCTTATGAACAGCTTAAAGCTGGGAAAATGGGAAATCAGCTTTGTCAGTCCCTGTCTATGCCAGTGCTCAATGCCCATATGCAGTTTCAGATTGACTGGCTGACAGATTGAGGAAAAATGAATTCAGATAGATGCACAGACTTTTCCTCATTTTATGGAGGAATATTCTGTGTTAGACGGCTAAACTTCATCGTTGTCCAAATAGTTATGAACCGCACTGTAGCGTGCACACAGACGAGCACACATGCACGAATAGACATGCATACGCAATCATACACACAGGCACGTATACACACAAATGCACATCGGGTCACGTGACCTTTTCATTCTCTTCCTCGTTCTCTGCTTGAATACCAATGAGGGTACTTTTGTTCATGGGCTTAATTCCACACTGTGTGTATGCAGAGCAAGCCCTGACTGATCAATGGACATCATGTTAAGGGCTACACACCTTCCACCCCTGCGCTGCTACAAGAATCCTTCTCTCTTGCCAAACAATCCACGCTCTCATACTCACACATGTGATGGTGAGCTCATATGTGACCGTAAATTCGTAGATTTCCCCACGGCCAAACCTGATGATGTCATCCTGCTTTTACCCCCCCTTGTGAATGAAAGGCATTATTTGACTAAGTTAACGTCTATATCCTTTTGAATTGTGATATTTAGAATGCATTTTCAAAATTCTGCCCCAGTGATTCAGTGTTTCATTATTTTCATTGGCGAGTCGATTGAGACATCTGCATTAATTTGTATATCGTTCAGTAAATAACATTCTAATGATGCATTTGTATTAGCACATTTATATCTTACTCCTTATATGATTACTAAGAGAAGATCAGCAGTTTCGGAATGAGAGAGGTCCTTTATTTACCCTAAACTGAACCCTTCAGCCTTATTCCCCGTTAAAATGCTTTAGAATTCTCCCATCCTCTCAGCCGTGTTCTTAAGCCACGCCCCTCTGCTCCGTACTTCCAATGACTGAACCTCCCATCCTTCTTCCCCCGCCCTACACACACACCCCCGCTCCACCCTCCTCTAAACTCATCGCTCCAATACTTACAGCACAGCGCAGTCCTGCACTACTGCCAATGCGCTGCAGGCGGTGTCGTTTCTGGGCAGGTGATTTACAGCTTTTTACATGCGCCTCGCAGCCACTTTCATGCTTCAAAGAATAAGCGTCAGGCGGCCTTTCTCTTTGACCTTTGAGTTTTTCCTTTTATCCCATTTGTCAGCGAGAAAGATGCATATATAATGGCGTTACTGGAGGCACTGATCCCTGCAGAACATGCCTTGCATTTTACTTAATTACATATAGTGTGTCAAATGTGAGTTAGGTGGCCAGGGAAAGATGGTGTGTGTGTGTGTGTGTGTGTGTGTGTGTGAGAGAGAGAGAGAGAGGGAGGGAGAGAGAGAAAGAGTTCACAAATGGAGCTGTGCTGCACTCCCTCAAATTAACAGTATTAAATGAAGACACAATCGTCAATCTGTTTGCTGTCAATCAGACTCCCTGTAATCTACATTAAGCCAGTCATATCCGCTTGAATCTGCGACTCAGCCAACCTGAACATTTGCAATTGTTGAACAATGCATTCTAGGAAATGAATACTTCCCTTTTTTGTTGTCCACAAAAAGGATGTTGTCATGGTCCAAAGGTAAGAATCAGTCCGTGGAGGGTCTGGTAGGAGGGATATGCCATTACTCTACAAGGAGGATCAGTACAGTTTTTTCATTTGAAGACACATTTTGATGCTTGTTTTTTCACTGCTCCTGGAGCATTACTCTAGTATAAAAAACTGCATTTCCCAGAGTTCCATGGATAAGTATGCTTAATGCTCTTATCCCAGAGATTTATTACATTCCAAGCAGTCCTTTGATACTTGGACATTTAGATGAAATTCCATGGGCCCGAAAATGTCAATCTGGTATTTGTCTAGAATTCCTGATGTGCCGTGATTTAGAAATATTTGACAACATAATCCACAGTCTGATTTAGAATGAAAATGAGGACAAAGCCTCAGATTATATTGAAAGCACAAAAATCACATCAGTTAATTAAGGACAGTGCAAACATTTTACATCATGCTGAGTACTTCACTCAAGTGTTGAGACTTATCATTTCTATTTGTATTAGCTTTTTGTCAAATAAGACAGAAATATTACCAGTAAGGTGAAATATTTTGATACATTTTAAGATTTGCTCTCGATGTAAGACAAATTCACTTGTCAAGTGTAGAGTAACTTTGCATGATCAAATATTCCATACTTAAAGGTTCACTATGCAAGTTTGTTTACTTTCTGCGCGATTATATTTTTGTCTCAATTCGCCGACATCTCTCCACGATCCGCTAGCTGCCTGCCCCTAAATTCACTGTAAAAAAAAAAAAAACAAAAAAAACTCTGGGCTCTGGAGACCGCACAGGCATCACAAACTGCAAATAAACACAAGGGGCACAGGCTGTGCCCATAACATAACAAACCGTCCCGGCCAATCACCGACAAGAGTTGACAGTTATGGAACCACGGGAAGCAGGGAACTATGGGTGGGAGGGGCGAGCTACCTCTGTTTTGTTTGAGTTCGAATGTCAACAAGTGAAAGTAAACAAACTTGCGTAGTGCATCTTTAAAAGAAAAATATTTTCTTTACACAATTGAAGGGTTCAGTGCAATAATGTTATACGTGCCGATTTTACAAAAATCAAGATTTTGATGGTTTTCAATATTTCTTTACTTTATTTATGCAATAACAATACATGTGCCTTACAGTGTCATCCAGACCTGTACACAACATTGGTACATGGTGAAAGTATATTCTGTGCATTACCACAAAACATGAGATTGGCATTCATCAAGTTATTGCACTGAACCCTTCAATTTAAAGTTGAAACAAGAAGGAAAACCCTTCAGGATCAATATTTTTTGCACTTAGATATACTGAAAGTAATTTGACTGTGACTCAATTTTTAAGGGCTGTATTTCCAACAAGATTCACTCGATAAGGATGAAAACAATATCAAGTCAAAGTGTGGATTGTCTGCATCATCTTGAGTGTTTGTACATCTGCACTCAATGAACTGCACAGGGATTATAATTGTGTCACTGTCCAAATACTGTTGGATGTCGCTGCAGATGCACTGATGGACGGCCCATGGAAATGCGCTTGTGACCGAGTGTTCCCAGAGTGGCCCTTGGTGCTGCAATAATGTCTAACAATGCAGCTCTGTGCCAGCTCTTCTGTATCACTCACAGAGGCGCTGAGGCCTGTTCCCCCTCCTCCCTCTCTCTCTTCCCCTCTGTTCTCATTCACATTCATCACATTCACGTTCAATGGGCTGAAAGGGCCCCCCCCGTCACCCCACTTCGCCTCGGTCTCCCCCGTCCCCCACCTCTTGCAATACGTTACCCTGTACCCTCAGGCCCCGCCCCCCTCTCCTCCCTTCCCAGCTGAACCCTACCGCCACCCCCCCCAACTCCCCTGAAGATGACCTCCACTGTTCTCCAGGCAGTATGATGTGTGGTGTGATTATGAAACACGGCTCAGTTCTGCCCCTGAGCCTTAGGAAGTCATTTTTTCTTCACGAGCTTCAGAACAAAAGTAAAGCAAACTAATGCAAATGTACAAATCTATACAACAAGTGCAGTTCTCGCTGCGTCAAACTGTAAATAATTTTGAATCGGTAAGTGTGATCATGTTAAACTGCAGACACAGGGAAGTCAGTGGGTGTGTAGACAATGACACTGTTTAAAAAGGCCGTGCAGAGCTCGCACAGTATGGACAGCAATACCCCAAAATGAGAGGTGGACATAATGATAGCCATTTCAACTGTACATTATTATACTACTACGTGCTGATGTTATTCAATTTATACATGTGCATGAGTGAAGTGCCTGGTCACCATGTTGCATGGAAAACACATAAGCATGTGCTGCTGTTGTGATGTAAGATGCGTCACTATTGGTAAAGAGAGAGCTGAGAGAAGAGAGGAAGCTCCACAGCTTCATCTCCTGCCTGACCCCTCCCAGAGCTTCATTTCTCAATCCGGCTCAGTTCCCTCTCGCTTCCTCATTCTCTCCGGAACAGCCTGCCCTGTCAGGACTGCGGCGGGGATTCTAGACTCTGGAATGCAGGACAGATCGGAACAGGAGTGCTGACAAGCCAGGTGCCTTGGTGTGAAATATGCTCGTGCACTCACACACGCACACACACTCACACACACACACCAGCCCGTACACTACACGCAAACTAACGCAATCGCAAACAGAAGTGCTCACTCTCACCCTCACATTCACACAAACTCTCGTCAGCACAGACATTCGCACATGCAGTCAAAAACACACACACACAGACATGCATTGCATACTTGTACTTGCAGAAACATACCGTATATGCACACACATCCTCACTCCCGCGCGCACATTCACACGAACACTCAAACACACCAACGCAGAGACACACAGTCAGTCACAAACACACACACACACATGCATGCATTACACACTTGTACTTACTGAAACATACCGTACATGCACACACATCCTCACTCCCATGCGCACCCTCACGCAAATACTCAAAACACATCAACGCAGAGACACACACTCAGTCACAAACACATTTGCACGCTTGCCTGCACACACATTCAGGCTGACTTGAGGCCTGTAAACTCGCTGTCACAGCCGTTGCGGAGTGTGCTGGGGCCTCATTACTCGCACCTGAGGGCAGCAGAAGAAGCTGCCTCGACATGCACACGCACAAACAACATCGAGAAGCAGCTGTGAGATCACCATGTGGGACGGTACCTCACCATGGCCTTCTCTTTCAGGGCCTGGTTATTCAGTCGTATGGACAATGTGTAATGCAGAAATTTGGTGTGGTAGACTAGCGGTACACAATTAAAACAATAATTTCATTTTATCAGACACTCAGGTCAAGTTTTTTTGATTTCAAAATTTTATTCCTGACATTTTTTTGGCTAACATGTTGCCAGTGAGGTGAGGCTGAGTGATTAAAAAAAAGGTTTCTGGCAATGCAAATATTCACTTAAAACGAGCTAATATTTCTAGGACTAAAAAGCAAGACGCATAGTCTCATGAGAGGAAGAACTGTTGTTAGTACATTTCTGTGACTGAAGTTTTCATTCAGTTATCTGCTGCATGCAGCTGCTGTGACGCTGATGAAACTTTGAGCACCAGTTGCATTTGCAGGTGCACATACAGTTCATTGAAAACTGTTTCAAAGTCAACAGTCACTGTAATTACTCCACTAATTAATCCCCAAAAGAAATTAACATAATTATTATCCTCTCCCCAGGCTCTCTCTGAGGCATGGCCTCGCCCAAAAACACAATGGGAGATACACACGCCACCCCATTTTATTCACTTAACGTGGCTTGCGGAAGTTACAAATCACAGAATAGATTATGAGAACAGGACTCTTGTAACTAGCGAGCAAACTAAGCTTATTACAAAAACCGTAATTAATATTTCCATCGAATATTAAATTCTCAGTTATTTAAGAAACTTAAAATAGCCAGAAAATAAATATACTTTGCACTTTGCCTTCATTAGCTAAAGTTTAACTTGTTCAATAAAGGATCAGTGTCGACTGTACAGTATGATCTGTTTTCGGGAAGATCACTTAAAAAGCTAGTCTGCTATTAACTGATCTTGATAACTGATGATATAATAAATCGCTCCGCATGAACACTTATAAGTGTAGGCTAAACAATGGTAGCCTACATATTTAGAGCAGGAAAAATTAAACATTCCTTAATGGCTGAGGCTATAAACTTGCAAATAGCTGCCATTACTTGACTACGTGTGAATAATAATTTACCAGGCTCCAGGAATTGGTAGTTAAATGACAATGACATGCATGAAAATCATAAAAAGCTGTAAAATCTGTGATAATGTGCCAATGGACTCACGAGTTTTTCCACAAACATCCATAAAAATGAAAAGAACAACTACAAGCACCATGGTTGCACTATTCACTCTCATCTAACAAAGAACAAGTGTTCACACAAAGACAAATTTGGGGCCCGAGACCACGCACACAGCAAAACACAGCACAAACCCGCCTTTTCAAACGCAACACAAACTACATTTGAGTTGGCGGTTGCGCAAATATAACTCTGACCGTCGCCGCCCTCCTGCTCTGGGGCAGAAACACACTCATATAGACAGACGGTGTGAGGCTGGTGGCTTACAGATTAAGTCATTAGGCAGTCAGGCTCAGATCTGCGGAGGTAAACAGGGATGAGACAGGAGGAGGGTGAAGACAGCGAGAGGAGGAGGCAGAGAACAAGAGGGGGCAGTGTAACGGGGGCTGGGGGGTTACGAGTGGCTGAGGCTGATAGTCCTGGTTACCATGGCAACTGCAAGTCCCCGCAGGAATCTGTCCCCCCAGTCTCACCCCAGTGTAAGACTCCTGCATTAGGCCCTGAACTTCAGTTGGTATTCTCAGATGGGTACATTTATGAGATTGAAGTCAACACTGCAACGTGTGATAAAAACACAACCCTTTTCAGTTTGCATTCACACTTGTACAGTGACACTCAGATCACACTGTTTTTTTTTTCCATTATTCTTTTTCTATGCTTCTCATCTACTGATGGCATGCATTTTCAGTTCCCCACTTGTACATGTTGGTTGTCATTCTGTACTCCTATAGCATGTGCATTTTTCTCTAGTCAAAATGCATGTTTTTCAGTTTTTTCTGAATGCATGTCTCTTGATATAAGCAATATCATTATTTGTCTCTTTGTCCACTTGTGTGTTTGACCCGTTTTGTTTTTTATCATGCAATCTTGCCGCATGTTTCTTGAATAAGATACTCAATTCCCTCATGCATGCTCCCATACGCTCAAGAACATGTTCACACATGCACATCCATAGGCAACTTTCACACATACAAAATACCACAGCCCCGAACAAGACTGCAAAAAAAAAACTCTTTATTCTGATATGACCAATCCATAATAAAAAATGGTTACAGTACTCTCTTCCTAGCTCCAAGATTTCTTTTTTTTCCCAATGGGAAGAAAATCAAGGATAAACTCTCAAGGGAGGAATAATGTGGAAAAAAATATATCTTTTGAGGTGGGAGGGTCTATCCGAATGAATAGGTAATCAGACTTTGTATGGGAGGGTGAAAGGGTTTGCAAAGTGGTACATTTGGCTCAATTCTAAATCCGGCCTCCTGTGATGAAGACAGCCAATCACAGTGCAGCTGACGAAAAGAATAAGGCAGTTAACACTGAGGAAACTGAAGTATGGTGCAGCTCGGGTGGGACTGACCAGTTTCTGCAATTCCTGTGCGATAACCGTAACACGACCACAAACGGCAATGGCACGTACGTGATCCTGTTACGGTAATATTGCAAAAAAAAACCACCCTGATCAGAATAACGTGGAGGTGATGCAAAGGAAAGGGTGTGTAACTGCATCCAAGAAGAGTGTGAGATGAGTTGCAGCAGCTATAAGAGCCGGGCCAGGGGAGGTGTATATGTGTATGTTCGTGTGTATGCGTGTTCGCTCGTGTGTGTATGTGTGCGGGTATGAGGGCATGAATTCAAATACATTCATATGTGATCGAGCAAGCATCAATGTGCCTTGCTGGCATATCCCATCTGTGTCCATGTGTGATAGGGGACGTGTGTCTGTTTATGTTGTGTGGGCAAATGTGTCCCCCCCCCCCATTATCCGGACTGTAAATGGACTCATGGCTGGCCCGTTTTACTCTGCTTGTGCATCATAATTGGCCCCGCCCGCCTTCTTCAGCCCCTCCCGAATGTGGTCCTCGTCCAGGTCGCGCCTTTCAGTGACCATGAACTCTTTCGCAAAGCTCTGCAAGACAGCACAGACATTGACAATAATTACTGCGCATGCACGTGCGTGTCTGTATTGTGAGGGCAAAAAAAAAAAAAAAAAAAAGGTTTTGTGGATGCAGCATGTGTATAATGAGGACTTTCATGAACTAAGTGTGCATGAGAAATGCGCGTGAGTGAAGAAGTGTGCACATACATAACACATGTAAGTGTACAGGTATGAACTTTCACCACTATGTGCAGCATGTGCGTTATGAGGACTTGTGAGTCTGAAATGTAACCGCGTGAGACACGAACGTTTGTGAGGGCGCATGAACGCAACGCGTGCTGGCAGGACTGACCTTTACGATCTCTTTCACAAATGCTTTGTCGGTGCTGACCTTGGCGCGCTTCAGTACACTCACGCCCGTCCCGATCCATGTGATCAGAGCAAACTTGAACCTTTTGCTCATATCATCACCCGTAGTGACCCGCACATAGCCAAAGACGCGCTCATCATCTAGGAAAAGACAGCAGGAGGAACATTCGTCAGCCTGACACACCCAGCTTGCACTCCAATGGCTACTGAACGGTCAGGTCAGGGCAAAACTTGGCCCACTCTCAGCGCTCCCAAATCTGGCCCTCGAATCCAGACCCAGCCGGGTTTCCACTCTTCATGGCAATTAACTGAACAAATGAAGACCCCAATGGAAAAACGGTCAAAATCACATTTTCACGTTGTGGAGAAATGATGAATTAAAAATTCTGAACAATTTTAGAGAGCACTGAAAAAATATGCAAAATATATAAAATATTATAATAATATATAATATTATTATATATTATTATAAATACACTGAACAAAAATATAAACGCACGAAGTGATTTTTTTCAAATTATTTGTTATCAATTGGGAAATATTTAAACAAAACAATATTTATTTTATTCTTGCCCTAATATTCAAGCAACAGAAACATGATTCACAATTTACTGCACACAATTCATGAGTTATTACAGCCTGAACCCACCAGGAGTCAGCGGGCAGAGCTCACAGCACTCAGTAACGAGTGTGTCCACCATCGGCATCGAGTAAAGTTCACGAGATTGTCAGTAGTGGCCTGTGGAATGTTGTCCCGTTCCTCCTGCAGCGCAACTCGGAGCTGGTGCACATTTTCTGGAACCAGAACACGTCTGACCCACCAATCCAGAACATCCCAAAGGTGTTCAATTGGCGACATATCAGGTGAATATGCCGGCCAATTGAGAACAGGGACATCCTCCTCATCAAGAACCTCTGAGCAGATCGGGGCAGTGTGTGGCTGGGTATTACCGTGCTGGAATGTCACGTGAGGGAGTCACACAAACGGTACGGCTATGGGTCTCAGGATCTCCTTGTGGTACCGCTGCTCGTTCAAGTCACCCTCAATGAAATGCAGACGGGTATGCTATCCATGGCATATGCTTGCCCATACCATTACACTTACACCACCATGTGCCATCCGACGCACGACATTGGCGTCAGCGTATCACTCGCCCACACATCGCCATACGCGTTGTCTGCCATCAGCACGGTACAGTTGGAATTGCGATTCATTGCTGAATAACACCGTCCTCCACCGTGCAAGCGTCCAGCAAAGGTCACGGTTGGCCCAGTCGAGTCTGTACCAGCGACGGACGGCAGTCAGGTCGAGACCTTGGTGCGGTTGGCGAGCTCGGAGGTCTGCCTCCCTCAGGCGGTTTCGGACAGTCTGAGCTGATATCCGCCTGTTGTGCAGTCCGATGGTCTCGTCAGCTGTCCTGATGGCTGGTCGGAGCCGATGACGGAGGTGCTGGAGCCGCATGTGCCGATCCTGTGTGGGCGTGGTCACACGTGGTCGTGGGGCATGTGGACGATTCACAGTGCTGCCATTCTCTCTGAATCGACTTCTCAACCGGCTGATGGTGGAATGACGCACATTCAAGTGTGTTGACACCGCTGTCACAGATATACCAGCATTCAACGTGCCAATGGCACGCTCCCTCATGACTTGCGACATCTGCGGCATTGTGACTTGTGACAAAAGTGCACATTTTGTGGCGGCCTTTTATTGACCCTGGTGCAAGGAGTGCCTGTGTACTGGTCACGCTGACTGACCAACTCAATGTTATGCTCTATGCAGCTCAGGGGGGAATAACTCAATGAGTGAGTAATTTCGCAGGGAGTGGTCAATGAGAAGTGGGTCACCAGAATTGAGCAAAACAAATCATTCAGTACGTAAATAAACACTATTTGTGGGCATATTTCATTATAGGTCAATTTAACTCAGCATTTTTGGTTTGTGTGTTTATATTTTTATTCAGCGTATTATAATAATATATAATATATATACAAAAATACAAAATTTGGACTCTGATCGTTTTTCCTTCGTGGTCTTCAATTATTATCATTCATTGGCCGGGCTGTCATCATGCCAGATTTGGAGAGCACTGATTCTGGTCAAAAGCCCTGGGGCCGAGGATGGGATGGCTAAATTAAACCACACCTCCCATCAGCGAATCAGTTGAGAGGAGCCTGCAGGTCTGCTTTACAGAACCATTTTACTGGCTGCACTTAATAGGAGGTGTGGCCCCAGTTACAACACAAAAAGCGAACATCTTGACAAGTATTTTCTAGACAAGTATTTTAGTCTGTTCCTCAAGTTGAAGGCATCAGGATATTTTAAGGCACCATTTGCTTGACGGGTAGAATGTTCTTAGCCTACTGACAGAACATGAACAGAGTTAGACAATCTCTCCTCACAGGCAATATATTTGAGTTATTTAGTTTAAAAAAAATTAATAAAATCATATTTTACAAGTAAGCATGTGATAAAAATGCTGACATATGTTTTGGTCTTTGCAGCGTAGTATAATGTAGTGCAGAGTTTCTGTTGGGATTAAAGTGCAATGAGAGCACATGACTGACTCAGTAACTAATTAGAACTCATGATTCTATTATTCTTTTCAAACTTTTAGGACATGGGCAACAATCATAATTCATCCTCTGAGAATCTTATTGGGGCAGGAGTGGTTTTCTCTGTATCTGCCGAGTTGGAGCGACTAACCAGTAAAGCCAGGAGAAGATTTGATCAGGTAACGCAGGCCTGCTTGAGAGGGAAAGCTCTAAACAGATTTTAAACTCAGGCATTTGAGCACATGTAAAAATTATCAGCGGAGAGAATGCATACACCCATCCCCTTCCAGCTACCAAATCACATTGGGCACATCTAAACACATTTATTATGCAAGACCGTGTCCATGAAATTTGAGGTGAACCGCACAAACCCCAAGATGCGCGCATCATCTAGGTACTGACAGAATCCTCTGCATAGATCAAACTGTCGGCAAATGATACCTGGATGGCTTACTGCATTTGGCCAAATTCTGCTGTTTGCGACCAATGTCAACAGCGACCAACGCACTTCATGAGGCTACTGGCACGGAGATGAAGATGACAAACCATTTTCAAGAGAGCGACAGTTCTCAGTAAATGATACATAAAATAAAATAAACTAGAGCTGGACTCGCAAGAGCATATACCTCCGCCAGCATAGCTGGATTTGAATTTTGGCCTATATCTCAGTTGTACTTTGGCCTATATGTGCCAAAATTTAATCACTTGTTCCTCATGTGCTACTCTAACATCCTGCAAAGTTTGGTTAAAATCTATATGCAGCCGTTTTTAAGATATTGTGCTAACAAACAAACAGACAGATGACTCCCGCCTAGCGGGACCGTTGTCGAAATCGTCTGGTGTCTGACTCGAGACTAGGGTCAATTTCGTAACTTGGTCAACAGTTACTTAGTACATTGACCTTTGACTCAGAACTTTAAATGTGTAGCCTAGGACAACTGGATAATATAATATTGCTTAAGGGCACTCGGTAGAGCGCATACCTCTGCCACGCCAAGGCAACTGCATGCATTAGTTATTTTCATTGGCTAATGTAGGGTATTGTTGCATTCCACCGCCAGGTGGCAGCAAAACCCAAAAGCACGCCGATTGGAAATCCGGCCCATTGGAAAGACTTCAAATCTCTGCCAGCATAGCTGGATTTGTACTTAAGCCTATAACTCAGCTGTACTTTAGCCTAGATATGCCTAAATTTAATCACTTGTTCCTCTTGTGCTACTGTAACATCCTGCAAAGTTTGGTTGAAATCTATGCAGCGGTTTTTGAGATATTGTGCTAACAAACAAACAGACAGATGACTCCCGCCTAGCGGGACCGTTGTCGAAATCGTCTGGTGTCTGACTCGAGACTAGGGTCAATTTCGTAACTTGGTCAACAGTTACTTAGTACATTGACCTTTGACTCAGAACTTTAAATGTGTAGCCTAGGACAACTGGATAATATAATATTGCTTAAGGGCACTCGGTAGAGCGCATACCTCTGCCACACCAAGGCAACTGCATGCATTAGTTATTTTCATTGGCTAATGTAGGGTATTGTTGCATTCCACCGCCAGGTGGCAGCAAAACCCAAAAGCACGCCGATTGGAAATCCGGCCCATTGGAAAGACTTCAAATCTCTGCCAGCATAGCTGGATTTGTACTTGGCCTATAACTCAGCTGTACTTTAGCCTAGATATGCCTAAATTTAATCACTTGTTCCTCTTGTGCTACTGTAACATCCTGCAAAGTTTGGTTGAAATCAATGCAGCGGTTTTTGAGATATTGTGCTAACAAACAAACAGACAGATGACTCCCGCCTAGCGGGACCGTTGTCGAAATCGTCTGGTGTCTGACTCGAGACTAGGGTCAATTTCGTAACTTGGTCAACAGTTACTTAGTACATTGACCTTTGACTCAGAACTTTAAATGTGTAGCCTAGGACAACTGGATAATATAATATTGCTTAAGGGCACTCGGTAGAGCGCATACCTCTGCCACGCCAAGGCAACTGCATGCATTAGTTATTTTCGTTGGCTAATGTAGGGTATTGTTGCATTCCACCGCCAGGTGGCAGCAAAAACAAAAGCACGCCCGATTGGAAATCCGGCCCATTGGAAAGACTTCAAATCTCTGCCAGCATAGCTGGATTTGTACTTAAGCCTATAACTCAGCTGTACTTTAGCCAAGATATGCCTAAATTTAATCACTTGTTCCTCTTGTGCTACTGTAACATCCTGCAGAGTTTGGTTGAAATCTATGCAGCGGTTTTTGAGATATTGTGCTAACAAACAAACAGACAGATGACTCCGCCTAAGCGGGACCGTTTATCGAAATCGTCTGGTGTCTGACTCGAGACTAGGGTCAATTTAAGTAACTTGGTCAACAGTTACTTAGTACATTGACCTTTGACTCAGAACTTTAAATGTGTAGCCTAGGACAACTGGATAATATAATATTGCTTAAGGGCACTCGGTAGAGCGCATACCTCTGCCACGCCAAGGCAACTGCGTGCATTAGTTATTTTCGTTGGCTAATGTAGGGTATTGTTGCATTCCACCGCCAGGTGGCAGCAAAACTCAAAAAGCACGCCCGATTGGAAATCGGCCCATTGGAAAGACTTCAAATCTCTGCCAGCATAGCTGGATTTGTACTTAAGCCTATAACTCAGCTGTACTTTAGCCTAGATATGCCTAAATTTAATCACTTGTTCCTCTTGTGCTACTGTAACATCCTGCAAAGTTTGGTTAAAATCTATGCAGCGGTTTTTGAGATATTGTGCTAACAAACAGACAAACAGACAGATGGACGACTAACGGAACGAAGTGACGACAACCAACGAAGTGACATGGTTGTCGAGAAACAGACAGACAGAGGACTAACCGAACGAAGTGACATGGTTGTCGATTTCGACAACCAACAATAAACAAGTGGTGCCAGGCACAACAAACCCTGCCCCTCGCACATACTTTGACCTACTTTTCCGAAATTCAATCGGCATCTATTCTGGGTCAGTGGCAATCCTTAAACCCAATTTGGGGTGAATCTGGCCATTAGTTTTGCTGCTAAAGTGTTTATAAACAAACACACAAACAAACAAACAAACCGAACGAAAAACGATACCCATGCCCTCCCCCTTCGGGTGGGGCCGGGTAACAAACGGAAGCAAAAACATTACCTTCTGGCAGAGGTAACAATGTAAAAAATTAAAGCCACAAACAGTGTTTGAAGGGCCAATTAATGGCCATTCTCTGCAGCTCATGTGACAACAGAAGAGTTTATTCTCCGCTTAAAAAAACTGATCCTAAGGCATTTCTGAATGAGTGAAGAATTTCCCGTGTTAATATAAAAAGTGCAGCATTTACATCACTCCTGCAGTGTAGTCATCCTTAAATTTCAGATTGCTGTCTGTGGCCCAAGCAACAACAAGAGACACGCACACCAAATTTCAGGCCAATAAGTTGAATAGCGTCATGAAAAATATCAGTTTTTCTGTTATTTTAAAATGGTGGTCAAAATGAGCAAAAGGACTCGACTGGGTCAATAAGATAGCCATGCAGAGCATGCAGCCTTGTCCATGACATGCTATTTGACTACAACTCTTCCAATCATCACCAAAATCAATATCCTCCTCATAACACTATTGACTCACAAAACAAAAATGAAAAGAATCCAACGAAAATTGCAGTTTGTATGATAACAATAAATTGTGGACAGACCGACGGATGGATGAACATACAGGGGCAATCGGAAAAGATGCCCATTCGATGGAGTGGGCATACAATAATTACCTGGCTTATGATATCTATGGTCAATTAAAAAAAAGATATATGCCTGTAGACTTAGTTTCTGAATAAAGTTTCCAACACTCAGTTCAGAAGTTATGACCAGAAATGTAAGTGAAACCTTGGCTCAAAGTTGGTGCAAGAGGAAAGGTCTTGAAGTCACCAATTTTACTGCCAGGATAGGGGGTACAGCCTTACTATATATAGCCAAATCTCAAAAAAGCAATACATCGGTTTATGGGCTGGCAGCTAACTACTACCAGAACTACTGCTACTACTACTAACAATAATAATAATAATAATAATAATAATAATAAAGAAGAATACTTACATTGACCATAGGCGCCTATTACCTTTGGTGCTTGGCCCACAGTAATAATAATACTAATGATAATAATAATTACGACAATAATAATAGAGAAAACATAGGCTATACAATTTGAGCCTATGCACCTTCGGTGCTTAGCCTCTATTTATCAGGAACTCAATATTTGCTTGTCTTATTAAAAATGATTTACAAATGCCACTAATTGTGAGGTAAAGTTGCGTCAGACAGCATGTCCAATTTTGTGCATACTTTGCTGATGTGTACACACTGTATCTACGACGTCAATGGTTAAGCAGTATGTATCGGACCAAATTCAGTGTGTGTAGATATAGTATGGGCATTCAGACCAACCCTTATTGTTTTCGTCTTCAGATACCTCACACAATTATGCACAAAACGTGAGCTCACTTTGGTCATCTCCCCAAGCTCCACCCACTTTCCACGCCAAACTCACCACAGAGTCTGTCACAATAGTCCTCCACAAACTCCTTTCAGCTTTAAATGTTTTTGCAGACACCCACAAAAATGAGTTTGAAAGATTCACAGAATCCACTGTGACGATTGACAAAGTGCATGAATCTCTGCTTCAGAGTAATACTGACTAAACAAGAATGACAAAATTTCATTTTTCGCATTAGCTGGCTGTTGTCGGGGTAAAACAGACATAACCAAGTGATGAAGGAATAAAATATTGGAGTATTTTGACTTAGGATACAGAGCTAACAGAGCTTTCTGCAATTAGTTGACTTGAAACTGTATAAAATGGGCATCAAAGCTATCACAACTTTAAACTCATATTTATTTTAAAATGCAAAAAGTATGTACTTTCCTACTTTCCCTCATTATGAACGAGGAGGGTGCTCCAGGCACTCACACAACACCAGGGAAAGTAGGTGCTGGAGGAATATTAAGCAGAGTCAAACACAAGCAAGTTTTGAAAAATTTTAATTTTTAATATGAGCGCAGTTTTTCCCCTGCTCACTGACTACAGTTTGCACATGTCCCTCATGTAAGTGGAAGCATTATGGGGGGGGGGGGGGGTCCTCTGCTCCTGAACAAATCCAACTGCAAGGCATGACGTGACAAAAGCTAATCTTGTGGACAAAGCCAGTAACATCACACTTCAGCCAGACTACCATCTCCAGCTCTCTGATCTACAAAGCAAAAGCATGCTTTGTTCTGAGTGAACAGCAGCAGGCCACAGAGGGCTTTTAGAGTCACATTCACCTGTATTCACTGTGCTGAACATCACTATTCTGCTATTAAGTCTAAGGACAGTTAAAGTCACTGGGAAATTAAATAATCAATTCTCTAATATACGTTTACGTTTTTAGGACCTTGTGGGTATATCATACAGAAAGTATGAGACGATCTGTTCTTTTCCCAGAATAGACTAATAAATCTGAGGAATTTCCTTTCCCAGTGGCTGGATTTAAATCGGGCGGGAACCTTTTCATCAAAAGGTGATGTCGTGTCACACTCAAACAATCTACCTAAATTTCAACGATTAGGTTCCCAAACACAGTCCCGGGGCCCCCTGTGTAAATGTTTTTTTTTTTTTTTCTACCACAATTGCAATTGTATGATTTTATTGAGCTGGTAATCAGTCCTTAAGTTGCATTTCTTGTTTAATGCAGTTATTCCTCGTTTTAAGCCATAGAAATAGCCACATGTTCCAAGAAGAGTTTAAAAAAAAAAAAAAAAAAACTCTTGACCATATTTGGTTTAATTTTCTACATTGCTAGCAATTTTATGTGACAACATCCTCAAACAGATCCAGTTAGACACAAAGAAAATCAGTAAGCTCCAAATGAGGTTGCTGAACACGGGTGTTTAGAGATCTTTCAAAGAATTTACTTAAACTTAACAACATATACATGCCACAAAACAAGTTTGATTTGATCATTTTCTTTCCTAATAAACTGTACATTTTCGGGACAATATGTCCACCGTTTCACCAATTAAGAACCTATTCTCCCTGAAAGGCAGTTGTGTCTGAAATATCACAATTTGAATGCAGATTTTTTTCACCCCCTCATGGTATTATGTAAATGTCAAAATGCGGTTCAAGAAGATAAATAACTGCAACTAAGATAAATTCACCGAAATAAGACAAACTAAGATGGCAATCGGCGTAGGAACAAAAACCAGCATACACAGCCGGACTGAGTTTGAAAACCTCGGGGTTGTGAACTCAGCCAGACGACAGTGTCATCACTATCGCCCGCCACGATCAATGGCCATAATATGCTTCGACATCCATTTTTCTTACTCAACGTAGATCATGAGTAGCTTATTAAGCATACAAAAATTCATGCTTTTAGGTATAATAGTTTCAGAGACATCTTGTCCCCGTTGTGGGCCGGACGGACGGATCCCAATCCAATATCCCCAAGGATGTTGAATATCCCCCGTCGCACTTCGCGGCGGGGGATAACTTCTCCCCCTGAAACCTTCATTACGGCCACACCCAGACAGTCCGCCACAAGGCTCTTGACAGCCACTTCGTCACTCATTTTACCTTAATGTATAACATTCTTTTTCGTGCAAACTATAACCGACGCTTCAGAACAAAGACCGTTCTTACACAGAGCACCAATTTTAAAGACGATTCTGCGTTCCAGTGTTGCATTTCAACTATAGGTTGTTTCAAATGGGCCTGTACATCTAAGTTGATTCCATTGCTTCTGTTGCAGATAATCTAAGGGAACCTAAAGGTACACTGTCTGCTGGCGTTGAAAGGCCCATTTACATCATTCTATTAACTTTCTAAATAAATTACATTCCTCCATTATTACACTCATCAGACCTGAGACGCGGCCGTCAGAAAATAGCATTAGGAGGAGTGGATGGAAACACCATCACAATGGTTTTGCCATTCGCTGGACATTACGAGAAGACTGTTACTACCACGTGTATTATGCATCCGGGGGAGCTCGCAATCAGTGCCATACAACAGAGAGAACATTACCCGGGAAAATAAACGCGAATTGCGCGAGCAATTTAGTCGAGGAAGGACTTCAAGGAGTGTCTTTTACCAATGGGGTGATACGGCGGTCTTACCAGTGCACTGCTGCTTGAACTCCTCATATTCGACCCCCTTTTCGCCTGCTACCATATTTTTTCCGTCATACACAATGGTCATCCTTGAACAAGAAGAAATAGAATGTTAAATAGGCCAGTCAGTGACATAGCAAACACCAAGTAAGACATCAAAGACCACAGGTAAGGCCATCAACTACCTGAGGCATGCATGTCCATTCTCGGACTTGCTGGGACACCTGCGAAAAGGACTGACTGACTGCACCTGCAAAAGTAGGTCCTAGTCTGGGGGCGAATCTACGTAGCGCCATACGCCCTCCTGTCCCGCAGCTTTCGCAGGCCGTCGGTGGTTTAAATCAGATATGCATATGATAAATAAGCGTAAATAAAAGCAACGGACTGATCGGAATGATTCGGATTTGCATCAAGCGGTGATTCGCTAGCACTGATTCGAACATGAAGAGCTGCACCCTGCGAACGGACAGGGAGTAACAGCGTCATCTTCAAGGCTCTATTGTCTCCACTTGAACCTCAAGACAAGAAATTATTCGATAATGAACCAGTGCTAACTTAAAATCTACCTCCTCAAACACAATAAAAACTCACCAATTTATATCGCTGTTGTCGTCTCTGACGAGCTCATACAATTCCCTGATCCCTTCTGTGTCGATTTCAGACATTTTCCAGTAGAGGTTAAAGCAGAAGGTAAAAGTGGAGGGATGAATAAGTTATTGAGTGAATATGCCAGTTGAAATAAGCAACCCTGTCCAAGATAAGAGAGAGGACGGCCCAAATCCAGTTAGGAGGTTAACGAGTTGTGCAGTGTGGGGCGAGCAAGGAAGACTGTGCTAAGAGGCGGTGCGGAACAGGGAGCAGAAAAAGCGGACCTTCTTTCAGCTCTGTTCATTTCCTACTCTCAGCTTTTTGGGCGTTGGTGAGGTTTGTCAATCAGGTTGCCGAGCAAGCCGAAGCGGAGTTCTAACGAAACACAGTATTCACCTCCTAACGGTCAAACAAGGGATTAAGATAAATGAGATCCTCCCTATATTGTGGAAGTTTCATGGTGATTGTCCGCCACCTACAGGATCTCATTGAAAATACTATACTGCGAGGGCAGCGATAACGGCAATAAATAAATAAATAACTTGCCTAAATTTAATCGATAATATTGCCTATCTGCAACGTCAGTTAAATATTCAGAGGAGGGTCAGGCCATATCAAATGATTAAACAGTAAAACTTGCTGGTGGGAACTCATCCAAATGACTGGACAAACCATGACACCAAACAAACTCACTCCATTATGGCATAATCCAGACTTCCAAATCCAAAACAAACGGGTTGTATCTAACAAATGGAAAAAACTTGGCATCACTCATTTACATCACGGAGAAAATAACTCACTCATACCACATGAAGTCCTCACAGAAAGGTATGATTTTGGTGGTAACAGCTTTCCACAATATTCACAACTCAAGCACTGTCTCAAGAAGAATAAAATCAATCTGCACAGCAATACTCAAAATCCCCCTCCGATAACCGACCAACTCAAATAATTAGTACATCAGAAAAAAAACCCTGTCCAAAATTTACAAGATTTTATCAAAAATTGACAACACTCTTGCCATTCCGACTCAACACTGGGAAAAAGACTTGGCTGTTACCACCAATATCATTAACTGGAAACAAATCTGTATCAACACCTCCTCAAATCCAATATTACAACTCATTCACGATAAAATCCTCCACCGAGTCCACTACACCCAACATAAAATGTTTAAAATGGGTTTCACAGAAAGCGATATCTGTAACCACTGCACACTCAACATCACTTACGACTACTGTCATGCCACATGGCTTTGCCCACCTATCTATACATTTTGGAAAACAGTCATCAACAAACTCTCCTCCATCCTTGGTTGCAGCGCCCAGTATCCCCATCAGTGTGTCTGTTGGGAGAATTATCTTCTGTTGAACTGCCACCTGACAACATACGCCCAACATGGATCACCCTAACAATGGCCAAAAAGACCATTCTGCTGAACTGGAAAAATAGACAAAACACCGCAATATCTCAGTGGCTCAATTTATTATCCGATTACATTTTCATGGAAAAACTTAAAGCATTAACTGCAAACCAAGCTGACCAGTTTGGTCGTCATTGGGCTCATTTTACAGAACTCCTCAGCATTCCAGACTAATTCATAAAAATAACACATAGTGCTCTTCTTCAACCATACAGTCACCACATATCATACCTACCATTTAAGTAATAAACCAGATGTCTCCGTCCATACAACTCCCAACAAAGATTAATCCACATCCCTGTAATATGAAGCTCCACTACGCATATTTATTAAACTACATGTACGTGTATATATGTTGATGTGTATTTACGTATATGTGTGTATATATATATATGAGAATGTTTGCATATAGCAGTCTTCAGTCCCTCTTTTTGTTGTCTTTTGTCTTATGTTGAACACTATCCTGACCAGCAATGTCAAATTACTGCATAATATTGTTATTTGTTTAGTTATTTTTTTTCCTCTTGCTTTTTTTCTTGATCATTTTTTTTAAGATTGTTACATCTATCTGCTATTTGGTTTTGCTTTATGAAATTTAATTATTTGCATTCATTTGTGTGATCTCTCCTATTTTCTCCTTTGTTATACCCCCTCCTCTGAAGACTGTGTTAGTACAAATTTATTGTTCATAAAAATAAAGCGGGGGAAAAAAACAGTAAAAGTTGCAACGGAATGAAGATTTTTCCTGGTGCACTAAAGTGAAACAAGCCTGGATTTGGTTATTGTTTATTTATTTATATTGGAGCGTTCCGAGAAGGTCGGAAGTCCTCGTAGCTTACAAGCAATGGATCCACCAGTATTAATCTCCTCGCTCTTGCATTGATGACGCTTTGATTCATTGTACGGATGAAAGCGGGAGGCAAGTCAGTCTCATGGGGAATTACACTGCAAACTTGCTGCTTTGTTGAAAAGCCCTGGAAAGAGGTGCGTTCCCATCACCGGAAGTGTTTGTTTGAAGAGTAAAATCACGGGCTGCGTCCGAATCACTGATCTGTACTGAAAAAAAAAATCTGGATATCTCATTGTCCAGTCGAAGTGAAGCCACTCGGTTGCCATATTACCACTCACATATACAACCCCAATTCCGAAATAGTTGGGACAAAGTGTAAATTGTGAATAAAATCAAAACGCAATGACTTTCAAATCACACCAGCCAGTATTTTATTTACAATAGAACAGAGATAGCATAGCAAATGTTGAAACTGAGAAATTTTACAATTTTATCCACAAAATGAGCTCATTTCAAATTTGATGGCTGCTACAGGTCTCAAAAAAGTTGGGACAGGGGACTGTTTACCATGGTGTAGCATCCCCTCTTCTTTTTAACACAGGGTGGAGGTGTCTGGACATTGAGGAGACAAGTTTCTTGAGTTTAACCATTGGAATTTGATCCCACTCCTGTTTAATACAGGCTTCCAGCTGCTGGAGAGTTTTGGGTCTCCTTTGACGGACTTTTCGTTTAATTATGCGCCAAACGTTCTCAATCGGTGAAAGATCAGGACTGCAGGCAGGCCAGTTCAATACACGGACTCTTCTACTACAAAGCCATGCTGTTGTAATAGCTGCAGTATATGGTTTTGCATTGTCCTGCTGAAATACACAAGGCCTTCCCCGGAATAGATGACGTCTGGAGGGGAGCATATGTTGCTCTAAAACCTTTATATACCTTTCAGCATTCATGGTGCTTTTTAAAACATGCAAGTGTCCCACACCTTATGCGCGAATGCATCCCCATACCATCAGAGATGCTGGCTTTTGAACTGAACGCTGATAACAGGAGGGGTGGTCTTTCTCCTCTTTAGCCCGGAGGACACGACGCCCATGATTTCCAACAAGAATGTCAAATTTGGACTCGTCTGACCACGGGACACTTTGCCACTTTGCTACAGTTCATTTTAAATGAGCCTTGGCCCACAGAACACAGCGGCGCTTCTGGATCATGCTCAACAATGGCTTCCTTTTTGCATGATAGAGTTTTAGGTGGCATCTGTGGATGGGACAGCAGACTGTGTTTACAGACAGCAGTTTGTTGAAGTATTCCTGGGCCCATTTAGTAATGTGAATGACAGAATCATGCCGGTGAGTGATGCAGTGGCGTCTGAGGGCCCGAAGATCACGGGCATCCAGTGAAGGTCTTCGGTCTTGTCCCTTACGCACAGAGATTTTTCCAGTTTCTCTGAATCTTTTGATGATATGATGCACTGTCGATGATGAGACCTTCAAAGCCTTTGCAATTTGACGTTGAGGAACATTGGTTTTAAAGTATTCCATTATTTTTTTACGCATGCCTTCACAGGTTGGAGAACCTCTGGCCATCTTTATTTCTGAGAGACTCAGCCTCTCTAAGACATCCCTTTTATAGCCAATCATGTTACACACATGATGCCAGTTAATTTAATTACTTGCCAAATGTTCTTTCAACTGGTTCTCTTATATATTAATTGCTTTTTCAGCCCTTTTTTGCCTACGTCCCAACTTTTTTGAGACCTGTTGCATCCAGAAAATTTGAATTAAGCTCATTTTGTGGATAAAAATGTAAAATGTCTCAGTTTCAACATCTGAAATGTTACCTATTTTCTATTGTAAATAACATATTGGCTCATGTGATCTGAAGTCATTGCGTTTTGATTTTGTTCACAATTTATACTTCGTCCCAACTATTTCAGAATTGGGGTTGTATCTCCAATACCGCCCTTGGTAAACTGAGATCATGTCTTGTAAGCCGTGTTTTCCGCAAAAATATTTAGGTGGAAATGTCAGCATGTGCTGCTGTCAACTGCTCAAATTGCCAGTTCAAAGGCTGTGTGCAAACATTTCACCTGTATGTATGATTCTCATCGATATTTTATCATCACCTTGGAGCGACTGAAGAATACAGCCTGCACGTTCAAGTTCAAAATCATATTGCCGCATGCGCGGCATATTGCCACACTCTTATAGAATTAGTACGTTCCTACAACATTTCTGTATTAAAATATTCAGTTATGTTAGTTAACCCTAACCATAACCCTAACCCAAAGCAGGCCGTATTCTTCAGTCGCTCCATCATTTTCATTACTTGTAGACAGATGTTGCTCTCGCCTAAGTGTACGCTGTAGTCCTGTAGTCTTTTGTATGGTCATTGCGTCTGGTTTCACCAGGCGGGGGGGGGGCATATTATAGTGCATACATGTATCATGGATACCTTCATTAACTTTAACATGATGGTTGCAGAATTAAACTGTATAAATTTGTGCATGCACGTGTGTGAGCATTTTAGGTATGCAGTACCATGTTAGAGGGTCACAAGGAGAGAGTGCAAGGTAACTTACATAGAATCTGTTCATGGATTGCATATTGGCATGGACACAAAATAAAATACATACCAGCGGTTTAAAAGGTCACTACGGAATACTAGAGCAGGAGCCCGGAGGAGTAAGCCTAGCTGGAAATCATACCAATTTTCATGTATATATCAATACTGTGTATACCCCAACAGTAAAGGAAGTGGGCGTCTGGCGGGGTCTGGCTGGTGGGTGTGGTCAGGAGGGCCAAATATATTGATGAAAAAATTTGAGCTAGCACACACCTGAATCATACCGATCGAAACCACTCTAGATTTGTAGCCTCTTGTCCCAAGGTACTTAAGGTACAACTGCCAGACATTTTTTGTGGTGGGTGTGGTCAGCCAGACAGGATAATGGGCACCCAATTGTTGGGCTAGCCTAGCTCGTGATCATACCGAATGAAACCAATTACAAAATGTTCATCATACATCCCTCTACAAGAAATGACCACTGCCAGACATTTTTTCTGGTGGGGTGGCCCTGCCAGACACGCCCCAAATGCCACGCCCTTAAAACTGGGCTAGCCTAACACATGTTCAGCATACTGTCCTCTATAGGAATTTACCACAGCCAGACATTTTCCCAGTATGGTAGCCCTGCTAGACATAATCTGCCACATCCCCAAACCTTAGCTAGCCTAGCTCAATTACAAAATATGTGTTTAGTACTTTAGTACCATATATTCATGTCAATATGAATAACCGACTTTTGCTGGGCAACACTCAGATGAAAGCACTGTACAAAGCAATGATGTTTGAAAAGCACAGAGAGATGACCTTATTGACAATTGCATGTAAGTTCAATGCAGCACTGAGATCATAAATGAATAAAATTATTTTCCAAGCAAAAGTTACCCCATGGGAAAAATAAATCATTTTTGCTTGCAAAAATATGGTTGATTTCAGTTCAGAATACAACTTACCAACTGATCACTGACCAGGATAAATCAATTAATTTCTTAAGCCCTGCTCTCTGCGTTTACCAGTTTTCCATGCTTAATCCAATTAAGACAAAAATAATTTCCTTGCCTAATAACTGCCATAGGCCCTGGTAGATACCAATGGTAGGAGTGATAACCCACACACAAAACAAACCAGAACAGTTACCGGTTACATCAGTATGCAACAAACTAGGACAACAGTGCTTGGTGCAGCCAACAACCACAGAAATAACTTGGGTCTATTGGCCACCACCACATGAAATAACTGAAAGAAAAAAATGTCGCCAACTTCAATCTATTGGCCTACCAATATGAATTCCATATAATGTCAAATCAAAATCTTGTCATGAAAATGCCTAAATTGACAAGATTAATGAAAAAGCATCTTGTCAGTTGTACATTAGGTCAATTTGTCAGCATGAAAAACATATTTTGTCCTACTGACAAGCTATGCTGGTACCAATGACTAGATCCTTTTGACAAATTAATCTTCTCAATTCAGGCATGTTCATGGCAAATTTTGTTTTTGCATTATATGAAAATGCCATAAATTGACAGTTGGATAAACCTCTGTTCATGTCAAGCTCAGATTGAAGACAGACATTTTTTTTTCATACTGTAGGATGACACTCAATTCGGTGGTAGGCCAATAGACCCAAGTTATTTCTGTGGTTGTTGGCTGCACCAAGCACTGTTGTCCTAGTTTGTTGCATACTGATGTAACCGGTAACTTTTCTGGTTTGTTTTGTGTGTGGGTTATCACTCCTACCATTGATATCTACCAGGGCCTATAGCAGTTATTAGGCAAGGAAATTTTTTTTATTGTGTCTTAATTGGATTAAGCATGGAAAACTGGTAAACGCAGAGAGCAGGGCTTAAGAAATTAATTGATTTATCCTGGTCAGTGATCAGTTGATAAGTTGTATTCTGAACTGAAATCAACCATATTTTTGCAAGCAAAAATGATTTATTTTTCCCATGGGGTAACTTTTGCTTGGAAAATAATTTTATTCATTTATGATCTCAGTGCTGCATTGAACTTACATGCAATTGTCAATAAGGTCATCTCTCTGTGTTTTTCAAACATCATTGCTTTGTACAGTGCTTTCATCTGAGTGTTGCCCAGCAAAAGTCGGTTATTCATATTGACATGAATATATGGTACTAAAGTACTAAACACATATTTTGTAATTGAGCTAGGCTAGCTAAGGTTTGGGGATGTGGCAGATTATGTCTAGCAGGGCTACCACACCGGGAAAATGTCTGGCTGTGCTAAATTCCTATAGAGGACAGTATGCTGAACATGTGTTAGGCTAGCCCAGATTTGAGGGTGTGGCATTTGGGCATGTCTGGCAGGGGCACCCCACCAGAAAAAAATGTCTTGCATTGGTCATATTTTGTAGAGGGAAGTGTGCAGAACATTGTTGAATTAGTTTCATTCGGTATGATCATGAGCTAGGCTAGCCCAGTTTTAAGGGTGTGGAATTTGGGTGTGTCTGGCAGGGCCACCCCACCAGAAAAAATGTCTGGCAGTGGTCATTTCTTGTAGAGGGGTGTATGCTGAACATTTTGCAATTGGTTTCATTTGGTATGATCACGAGCTAGGCTAGCCCAACAATTGGGTGCCCATTATCCTGTCTGGCTGACCACACCCACCACAAAAAATGTCTGGCAGTTGTACCTTAAGTACCTTGGGACAAGAGGCTACAAATCTAGAGTGGTTTCGATCGGTATGATTCAGGTGTGTGCTAGCTCAAATTTTTTCATCAATATATTTGGCCCTCCTGACCACACCCACCAGCCAGACCCCGCCAGACGCCCACTTCCTTTACTGTTGGGGTATACACAGTATTGATATATACATGAAAATTGGTATGATTTCCAGCTAGGCTTACCCCTCCGGGCTCCTGGTCCATTAAAAAAAAGGAGAAAATGAAGACGGGAAAAGAAAAACAGAGCGCTAGATGGCAGCAAAGTGTGTACAGACACGTTGGATTAATACGTATGCCATTGACCGTCCATGTGTCCGCATACTGTTGGGAGTGGATTCATGGCCGCGAGGCAGTTTCAGTTGTATAGGGCGTGTTGGCCAATGAGATATCCAGATTTTTTCAGTACAGATCAGTGGTCCGAATAGTCTTTTTTGCCTAGGAAAGTTCCTAACTCCTAAAAAATGATCCGGAAATAATTACGTGGTTGCCATGATAAGTGCGTTCGAATTCTTTAAATGTTGAGGAAAGGTGTCGCAGTGCTTCCTAATTTACTTTCTTTAGCATTACGCACGCAGAATCATCCTTTTCGAAAATAAAGGAGATCCAGTATCCCACATTCCCGAAAGTGTGAGTGTATTCGGATTCTTTTATTAGCGCGGTTGTCTTCCTGACCTGAGCTAGTATGAGTAGCTTCAAACACACCTCATACTTAGGACGTTTTCCATAAAGGTTAACGAAAAGTGGTTTAGAATTATAGGGTAGTACATCATTTTTTTATCATTCGGACGCAGCCCTTGACTTTTCGGACGCGGCTTGGAACACCTTCAAGTAATGAACTTTGCATGCGTGTACATTACAACGCGCAATGCATAATCATGATGTTTGCTCAGATCCAGGTTTACTGCAGTAAGGTGACCCACATGACCTACACCGCTGTCTTGTAGTTCCCACACATGAGACTAGCAAACATAAACTGCGAACCATTCAGGAGTACGATAGTCACACAGTGAGGCACATTGAAAATGTACAACCCCAATTCGAAATAGTTCGAAATGCAATGACTTTAAGATCACATGAGCCAATGTTATTTACAATAGAACATAGATAACATTTCAAATGTTGAAACTGAGACATTTTCCATTTTTATCCACAAAATGAGCTTAATTCAAATTTTCTGGCTGCAACAGGTCTCAAAAAAGTTGGGACACAGGCAAAAAAAAAGGCTGAAAAAGCGATTAATATATAAGAGAATCAGCTGAAAGAACATTTAGCAAGTAATTAACTTAACTGGCATCAGGTGTGTAACATGATTGGCTATAAAAGGGATGTCTTAGAGAGGCTGAGTCTCTCAGAAGTAAAGATGGCCAGAGGCTCTCCAAACTGTGAAGGCTTGCGTAAAAAAATTGTGGAATACTTTAAAAACAATGTTCCTCAACGTCAAATTGCAAAGGCTTTGAAGGTCTCATCATCGACAGAGCATACCATCATCCAAAGATTCAGAGAAACTGGAAAAATCTCTGCGTAAGGCACAAGGCCGAAGACCTTTACTGGATGCCCGTGATCTTCGGGCCCTCAGACACCACTACATCACCCACCGGCATGATTCTGTCATTGACATTACTAAATGGGCCCAGGAATGCTTCAAGAAACCACTGTCTGTAAACACAGTCCGCCGTGCCATCCACAGATGCCACCTAAAACTCTATCATGCAAAAAGGAAGCCATTGTTGAGCATGATCCAGAAGCGCCGCTGTGTTCCATGGCCCGAGGCTCATTTAAAATGGACTGTAGCAAAGTGGCAAAGTGTCCTGTGGTCAGACGAGTCCAAATTTGACATTCTTGTTGGAAATCATGGGCGTCATGTCCTCCGGGCTAAAGAGGAGAAAGACCACCCCTCCTGTTATCAGTGTTCAGTTCAAAAGCCAGCATCTCTGATGGTATGGGGATGCATTAGTGCATATGGTGTGGGACACATGCATGTTTTAAAAAGCACCATGAATGCTGAAAGGTATATAAAGGTTTTAGAGCAACATATGCTTCCCTCCAGACGACATCTATTCCAGGGAAGGCCTTGTGTATTTCAGCAGGACAATGCAAAACCACATACTGCAGCTATTACAACAGCATGGCTTTGTAGTAGAAGAGTCCATGTGCTGAACTGGCCTGTCTGCAGTCCTGATTTTTCACTGATTGAGAACATTTGGTGCATAATTAAATGAAAAGTCCGTCAAAGGAGACCCAAAACTCTCCAGCAGCTGGAAGCCTGTATTAACAAGAGTGGGATCAAATTCCAATGGCTAAACTCAAGAAACTTGTCTCCTCAATGCCCAGACACCTCCACTCTGTGTTAAAAAGAAGAGGGGATGCTACACCATGGTAAACAGTCCCCTGTCCCAACTTTTTTGAGACCTGTAGCAGCCATCAAATTTGAAATGAGCTCATTTTGTGGATAAAATTGTATCATTTCTAAGTTTCAACATTTGCTATGTTATCTCTGTTCTATTATGAATAAAATACTGGCTGGTGTGATTTGAAAGTCATTGCGTTTTGATTTTATTCACAATTTACACTTTGTCCCAACTATTTCGGAATTGGGGTTATATATGTGGGCCAAATTTTGCTGAGAATGGACAAAAAAGTCGTATCTTATCTCTTCCTAAGGTACAACATACCCCCGTTCATTATAAAGGCATCAGCAAAAACATTTTGAACAATTAATATCATCTACCTTTTTGTTTTTAAGAGTGATTAAATGGCAATTGCAAGCACCCGTGCTTATCCTTTTTTTTTTTACTCAATTCATCCCATATTAATTGCGTCATATATGCGATCAGAAAGAACACGTGTTATTTGTCCACAAGCAGGCTCTATCAGCGATGTTAGAAATCTATCAAAAAAAATTACAACATTCTTCTCCCTCTGATTCCCATTAAAACGATGCTATTATCAGTCCGTTTCCGACCCTTGGACGCCGTGAAAACATGCCCTAGTACTGCTAACCTACGACTTTGCAACCGGAGCAAAACAACAGAGTAATTGTACTTGTACTATAGGTTACCTTCGCCTGTACTGGAATCGCCAGAGCAGTCCAAGAATGAACTGACTGTCTGCACTCAAAGCACAAACAGTAATCTCAGTTGAAGATGAGCTTTTTTTGATTCGGCGAAATGATTGGATATTTTTAAATCAAATGAACTGATAAATGTTTTAAGCGGAGGCCACCCCAACCAAGACAAAGACAAATGTGTTCAACGTCTGCCCCGTTCACCCTTAGACGGTCGGTCTACTAATGCATTGAAATTCCGCGATTTCTCTGTGCCTATGGCGCGCAAAACCTTCGTTTGCTTCTCTAACGATAGATGGCGCTCAGAGCAATCGACTGGTACCAAATACATATGGCGTTCCAATAGAAATTTACCGCGCAATTTTCGCTTGAAAAGTGCCGATTTTTTGTGAATTCAGGATGAATGTGGACCAAGTACTTGACGAATTATTTGCCGATGAGGACTCGGAATGAAAATTCGGCTCGGAACCGAGTGGCAATGAAAATAACGATGATTCTGGCGGTCGGTCGGAGGGTTCTGATGTTGACTATGTACCCATTACACAAATGCATGGGCATGCTGCTGACATGACTCGGAGTCTGAGCCTGGTTCTAATGATTCTGGCCAATCTTTCTCTGAAAATGATGATATTGCCCAGGCCCCAGCAGGGGGAGAGCTAGAACCAGAGGGGTATTCATGGAAGAGGTAGGGTCAGAACCAGGGGTGGTACCCCAAGGATGAGAGGCGGTGTTGGCAGAGCACTTAGGCATGGCAGAGGCAACACAGTTTAGCTTCCTCATGCTCAGTTGTGTTATTTTGGTCTTTAAAAAAATTCTTTTTTAGATATTGGCAAAAGTGTGCCGGTTTGTACACATTTTCATGCTTTTTACCCCAAAACGGTGGACAGCATACCAACATAATTGGCACCATCTGATACTATGGACAATTCCCCACAAACTTTTCCATTACTGTAAGATGATTGGACGTATTGTTTCAGAGCTACAGGGCTTCAAAAATGAGGTGCATAAAATCGCGACATTACCCAAAACATGCTTGAATGCTGAAGGGATAAGTGCAACACGTAAGGAATATCAGATATTATCGTTCTCACTGGGGACGCATGGCCAATGGGTTGCGCTGTTGACTCACTGCAAGAGGTTGGCGGGTTCATAAACCGTAGACCAGAGCTATTCAACATTTTCCAGAAAGGGCCGGTGTGGGTGCAGGCTTTCATTCCAACCAAGCAGTTACACACCTGATTCCGCTAATCAAGCTCTTTAGCAAAGGCTCTTGGGGTTGATTAGTAAATCAGGTGTGTTTACTGCTTGGTTGGAATGAAAGCCTGCACCCACACCGGCCCTCTCTGGAAAATGTTGAATAGCCCTGCCGTAGACTTTTCATAGTCTATGGCAGTGTTTCCCAACCTAGTCCTCGGGGTACACCAGTTAGATCCAGGTATTTGTTGTGTTCCTCCTTAAGCACACCTGATGTTACTCATCAAGCTCATGATTAGCTGCATTTAGCTGCTTTCACACTGGACGCAAAACGATTTTTTCGCACGACAGATTACATTCAAAGTCAATGCAAATACGCATATTCGCGTCTTTGCATTGACTTTGAATGTAATCTGTCGTGCGAAAAATTCGTTTCGCCTCCTGTGTGAAAGCAGCCTAGGTGTGCTTAAGGTGGAACACTACAAAAACGGGGATCTGGCTGGTGTGTCCTGAGGACTGTGTTGGGAAACACTGGACTATGGATGGGCCGGAACTCCGGCCTGAAGGGTCTCTGTGTGCAGATCTCCCTGTGTTTGCATGGGTTTACTTCGGGTACTCCGAATGCCTCCCACAGCTCAGAAGCATGCATGCATGGTGCCTTCTGGACAATCCACTGCGGGAGGTATGATTCAGTCGAGGAAAGCATTGTGCACAAGACTAGGCTGTCTGTAACGCCTGCTCCCCAGTTTACTGAAGGGGAAGAAATCCCTGATAATTCAATTAATTGGTCGTGCACTCTGGATGGCTCCTGTCGTGCCAAATCCAGGCACATCGCTTAATGGACACACGCCCGCGCACAAAGTTCTCAGCGCTCATGCCCGGGAAAGAAACACTAGAGTGAGACTTTTTATTGCATCCAAGGTCACTACAGGTAAGGCACTAGCGGCATAATACATGGCCCGATGTACATCACATCACCCCGTTCCTTGCAGTGCGAATTCCCGCCGAGGAAGGAGATTCCAATTCAGCCTGAATAGGATTGTGAGTGAACAGAATGTTTTAATTTAAACCAACAGCCAATGGGAACATATGAACTGAAGAATACAAAAACATAATATTGTCTTACTCACACATAATTTGTAACCTCAGTCGCATTGTCAATCCCTGTTTCTTTGTCTCTTGGGTCAAAGAGGAGCAGGAGCTTATCCCAGCTGACTATGGCTGAAAGGCAGGGACACACTCTCGAGAGCTTGTCAATCCACTTCAGGGCACACACACACACACACCATTCACTCGTATACTTATACCCAGGGGCAACTTAGAGTCTCCAATTAGCCCAACATGCATGTGTTTGGACTGTGGGAGGAACTGGGGTATGCTGAGGAAACCCACACAAAAACAGGGATTTACATGCAGAAATGTGCCAGGCTGGATTCCACCCCACGACCACAGCACTTTCGTGAAGTGATGGTGCTACCGTGCTGCTCTCGGTCACACCATCTCACCAGTAATGTTGTTTTGTCATGCAACACATATTCTAGTATACTTGCATGGAGATGATGTTGGATATTTAAGTGACATGTAAATGCATGTGTTAAATTCATGTAAATTCGTATGCATTTAATGGGATGCCAATTATATTTGAACTTGAAGTGTTTCCATATGTTTTGGTCAGCGTGCTTCTGTTAGGTAGCCGCATCATTTCTCAATTTGAGGAAGGAAAGCCTCATTATTTATGAGACGAAACATTTTTTAAGCAAGTGCATTTGAGTGAGATCGTTTGTGTGCTATTATAATCTGCAGGGCTTTTTCCTCTGGACATGGATGACTTTTAGTCCCTGACTCCAACCTATTTGGTTGTGGCACTTCAGCAATCTTTGCTTACTGCCACTGACAGATGCCAGAGGGTGAAAACTACGATCGGGAATCAGCTGGAGAGATACCTGCTTTCATATGCGATATTACACAAAACATAATACCACAAAATTAACAGGAATTTTTCATAACAAAATAATATCCAGTATTTTACCAACAGAGACTGGAATACTGTTGGTTCATCCTGTCAAGTTACTCTGTCGTGTAAGGAGGGGCTCAACTGAGGACAGCAGTAGCTTTGTGAAATTTCCTATAGCTTTACTCAGGGAGGGAGAGTGTTTTTCATGCTAGGTTGACGTTGACTCCTCTTAAAATCTCCCACGTGGAATTTTGCCTGTGTCTCTCTCGAATCTTCTGAAGACATGATACGGTCTCATAATTGCATTTATATAGGACAAGCACTGAGGAGTTTAAAATGTTTTCCTGTTTAAGTGAGGCTGAAGATCAAGGCATATCTGAATATTGTGGCACTGAATTGAAGATGAACAACAATAAGGGTTTTCCCCATTTTTAACCCTTTATAGAGCACTCATGGAAATACTTGGAAACTCAAAATTTCAACCCTATACCATTATTAGAGGATATTACAAGTCTCCTTTACTTTTTTGACTTTTTCAAAAAGTTTGAGACGCTTTGGGCCAATGATGTTTGGTCAGATGCCATCACTGCCTGTGATGTAACCTGATATTCATTGATTGGCTTGAAGAAATCTCCATGGTTCTACTGCTCACAGAGAGGCGAGGGGGCGCAATTTTGGACGCTGACTGAAGTTATCCAATATGGCTCCTTGCCCAATAATGAGTTAAACATGGATGAAGTTTTTTCATCAGTATACTCAGAAGGAAGCATTGGGAAATTAAATCAGATACTGTATCGGGAAAACACGTGCCATGAAAAAGTATTTTAGCCATTCCATCCTGAGTAAACGCAAAGTGCAATCTTTAAATTAATACTTTTCTTGTAGGAAAAATCATTTTCAGTGCCAACTGACTCTGCATGAAAAAGCAATTGAATCTTAGTTACTCAATAAGACGATTAACAAGATGTAATTGAAAAATGGGTATAAAAAAAGACTTGGTACTCTTAGGATTGATTATTTATTGCCAGCTCAGTTAAATCTGAATGTCACATAAATAGAGCCTTTCCAGGATTGTGAAATAGGCTAAAAGCACTGCAAAAAAAAAAAAAAATAGATGACTAAACTTAAAAAAGTAAGGCAACCAGCTGCAAAGAATTTTTGGGTTTGCACTGCTTTATGTCCCAGCAGTTGCACAAACTCATTTTAGAAAGAACTTGGAACTAGAAATTGAAAAAATTTGAAAAAAAAAAAAAAAAAAAATCTGCAGCTGGTTGTCTTACTTTTTTAGTTTAGCTAGCAGTTTCTTTTACAATGCAGGCGAACAATTTCATTAAAGGAGGCAACATGAGTGAGCTTAACTGGCCAGTTTAATAACTCCTTGGGTAACTAGGTTAATGTAATTGATGAATGCACAATAATTTGCTATTTTTTCCTTGAACTTCAGTGCAATGCAGGTGAGCATCGATGCCATTTTCTTCGTATGCTGTAAAAAATAAAAAAGTGACTAAACTTTTAAAAAAACAACCTGGCAACCACCTGGAAAATATTTTTGAGTCTGTTCAACTTCAAGTTTCAAATTCTTTCAAAAATGTATTTGTGCTACTACTGGAACTTTAAGTTCAGCAAACTCAAAAATGCTTTGCAGCTTGTTACCTTATACTTTAAGTTTGGTCAACTCTCAAAAAGTGTGGAAAAGGTAATGTAGCCATTTCTAAGGCTGTGATGGAGAGACTCCAGCAAACCAAAGAGGGAAGCATTATCTTTATCAAACAGGAAATCCTCCTAGGAGTGGCTGGTCAACCAAAATTTTGCAAAGACTGCATTAGCATCTCATCCGGGAAATTACAAAAGAACCCAGATGAACATTTAAGGAACTGTAGGTCCTGCTTGCCTCAAGTACTGTAAGTTCAGTGTTCATGATTCTACTTTAAGATAATGACTGGGGAAACTGTATCCATGTGAATGTTGTTTGTCAAAAACCTATGCTTACTACTAGGGAAAAGGGCTCATCTTACATTTGCCAAAAAACATCTTGACCACCATGCCTTTTGGAATAATTTTGGTGGACTGATATGTTGAAAGCGGACCTCTCAAAGACATCTTTCCCCTAATATCTGCCGCAAAGCAATTACAGCATCCTACAATAAGAACATCATACCAACAGTCACAGAGGGGGTAAAGTGATGGTGTGAGGACACTTCACTGCCTGAGGCCTGAGTGACTTGCCATAATTGAAAGAACTATGGATTTTGCGGCCTTGCAGAAAATCCTGTAGAATGTTTATTCACTGTTTCATGATCTGATGCTAAATCACAGGTGAACTACACCACAAGATAACAATCTGAAGTAACAGTCTATCCCTGCTTTGTTCAAAAGAAACAAAATTAAGATTTTGGTGTGAACTGACTCGAACCCCATTGAGATGCTGTTTGCAGGACTGAAATCAGCCCATTCATTCTTGGAAGCACAGGACTGGCTAAATTGAAGCAAAATTCCTCCACAGCAATGAGACAGAGGGATCTTCACTTATCGTGAGCGTTCAGTTGCAGTTGTTGCTGCAAATATAGCACAACCAATTATTAAGTCTGGGGGCAATTATTTTTTTATTTGGATGATATTGGTGTTGGATAGTGTTTTTACTTTTCACTGCAAAATGGTTATTAAAAATGTAATTTTGTCTTTGCTCATAATTTCTGTCATTTTTTAATGAATATTTGAAACCATATAGAGTGAAAAATAGTCCTGAATTAGAGGGGGCAATTGTTATGTCTAGTGAAAGGAACCAAATGCAAGTCGTCTGGAAGGCAAAAATCGTAGCCTTTAATGACAGTCTGAGTCCAAACCAGGTGATCAGTGACAGTACAGAAGGGCAATCCAAAAAGTGCTGGAGTTCAAAAGCCACAAAAGAACAGAATACAGCATCAAATCGAAAAACAGAAGGGAGAGTCAAGTGTCCAAAATCCGGGTTCATAAGCCAGAGCAGCAAAAGCAGGAATCGTGGTCGTACAAAAAAAAGGTTGGTAACAGAAGGCAAACAAATCCAGGCAGGCACTGACAGAAATTGGAATGGGCAGAAGACTGTCACTATTTCTCAAACAGATCACTGGTGTACAGGTAGCTCGGCACATGAAAAGTTCATCAATGTTCTGACAAGGGCTAAGCAGAAGTGAGGGACTTTTATACACAAGAGAGGTAACAAGCAAGGAGGGGCAACAGGTGTGAGGGATAATCCAAATATTAACTGAGAAGGGAAAACACAAGGGGTAAGTAACAATACAAAATGTGAAAACAATGAAAAAGACTAGTTTTCACAGGACATCCATAAACAATAACTGCTAAATTCAAGAAGAGCCTAAGTGGGGAGAGATGGGAGAAACAGATTATTTGAAGAGATAGTAGCAAAGTATCTGCAGAAACTAAGGCAAAGGATGGGGTAAGCAAGGCGGGCGTAGTTACAGATTATGTGGAGAGCGGAGAAAATCAATTAGTGAAGTTAGTAGTCTGTGTAGGAATAATATTACCCAATTGTGGAAGTTGGTATGTTATTTATTTACAGAATTAGTATATTAATAAGGATTAGTAATTTAGCTCGACAAAACATAGTGTTTGTGAGATAAGCACTAAATAGTAATTAGGGTTGAAGGAAGCAAACGTGATGTGAAGGAACTCGTGAAACACCGGAAAACTTCCGAAATCACCCGAAATGTGACAGCTCGCAGACGGGGGCGTGCACTGGCAAGGAACACAGAAACTCAAGACATCAGGGGAAAACGATGCGCATGATATGGCAGATGATACAGGATGAATAAACTAATGAACCAAGTGGCAATAAATATAAAACCAGAATATTCTGAATAACAGATCATAACAGCATTTTTTTTTTATCATGTCACCATCTTTGGCTGAACCCTAAAAACGCAAATTGCTTTGTCAATGGCTCATGATGAGCTGCGTTTAGTTTCTTCATTGTATTACGATACGGCCAGTTTTACTATATGTCCTTTAAAATATGATGGCCAAATTCGCAGTATTGCATCTGCATTAATGGATACAGTGTTCTTATTCATGTGCTTGGCATGGGCACGGTTTCGGAGGGTAGAATCAGTGGTTGGAAGGGCGTGACTATGCCCAAACCTATTTAAAGCCCTCTATGCAACACACGCCGCTTATCCACGACGACCTACTGGCCGTGCGCCCTTACACAGATTCAGTCGTCGCTTTGTTACGCGCAGCACCTACAGGAATTTACTGACATGTCAAATTCGGACAGAGTTGTCCTCTCTCTTGGCGGGACAGGAACGGTGGGCTCCGGGATTGTTAAAGCGCTTCTGGACAAGGGTATGTGTGTGCATGTGTGTTGATAGATAAGGTGTGCAGGCGCGCTCATCAATGAGTTGACGGATAGGGAGCTACAACTTTTTGTATGTGGCTTTGATGCCTTTTCAAATTACACTAAGGTCTTTTTTGCGGGTCAAAGGTTTTATTTCTGCCGAGCACCGTGCACCAGTTTATGGTCGATTAGTGCTTTTCGGACCACATTTTAAAGCCCGAACGATGTGCGCTTCTTTCGAGCCACAGCATCATTTCGAGCGCAGGATGCAAATCACTCATTATCATGGCCGTTCATGACAAAATCGCCAGTCTTGCCTGGTCCTAAACTAGTACCCTCCCGAACTCTTGCCGTTGGCGCTGTGACTGCGTGTCACCCTCAGCGGGATTTTTCAAACTCTTCCCGTGGGAAATGAAACCGTAACTTGTATAGTTTGAATGAGCTGCACTCAGAGCCAGCACCGTAGAATATTTGGCTGCCTTGGGGTGTGTGGGCTCAGTTATATAAACTTCAATCCGCCACAATTTCTGTTGCCTATCTTTTGGAAGTATATAGTTGAGTTCGTGAGTTCGTGGCCTTTTCTTTTGCAGTCATTGTATTCTGGTACATACAGTCAGGTCACTGCCATATAATTATGAACATTTTACTCATCATTTTGGCTCTGTTCACCACCACGATGGATTTGCAAAGAAACAGCCTCTAAAATTGAGCCCCAATTTCAGTGACTCAAAATTAATTGGGAAATTAAACATAATCATAGATTAAAACATTATTTTTAATACTTGGTTGCTAATCCTTTGCAATGACTGGTTGCCTGAAGTCTGTAACCCATCATGCGGGGTAAAAAATATAGCCCTGTAGAATTCATCATTCATCTTTCTGCTGTTTTCTGTCAAGTCATCAATAAATACAATAGAAACAGTTCCATAACTCAACGTCCTCCGTGCTTCAGGGATGAGGTGCTGTGCTTCGGATCATAAGCGCCTTCCTTTCTCCAAACTCTTCTCTTCACATCATACTGATCACATCTTAATCATTTTCTCATCTGCCCATTGGAGTTTGCTTCAGAACTATTCAGGCTATGTTAGATGTTTTGGGCAAACTCAAGCCTGATATTCAAACATAAAAATAGTTTTCATCTTGTGATAAACCCTCTATATGTTGAAGTCCTCCCTTGATTAGTTCCTTTGACACTGCAAAACCTACCTCCTGGAGGTAGTTTTTTACCTGCCCAACTCATGCGCAGGGGTCTCTCTTCAGAGTCAGGATTATTTTGTTGTCCAATGGTCGTAATGTGTGGTTTCCCAGGTTCACCAGTGTTCCTGAACTACCCAGTGCGTTCTAATTTAATGTATTGACTAGTTGAATGGGCTACCCCTTAAGTTTTTGCAGTCTCTCTGATGGGTTTGTTTTGATTTTTCAGCTAAATGGCAGCATACTTAACTGGCAGTCACAGCTTTTTGAACTTAATACTGAGACTTCACAGTAACAGATACAATATACTAACACCTCACTTGAAATCAACTGTAGACTTTCTATCTGCTTACTTGTATATGAAATAATGAGGGGGTTACACTCACCAGGTCATGGAACAGCTGAGCAGCCAATTTTCAGATTATTTTGGGTCTCTTTAGAAGGGGCGCTGCATGTAAAATTGCTGTAATTCTGACACTATTCACCTGATTTGGATTTATACCCTGAAATTAAAGCTGAAAGTCTGTACCTTGAGCTCACACTAATTATTTGATAAATGCTGTGGGACACAGCTAAACTAAAAATAACTTTGTCAACGTAAAAAATGTTTGGACCAGACTGTATTATTGATGAGCTAGCCTTGCCATGCAATTTGCCAGACAGGTAATGGCGATGTTATTTGCATCAACTTGCTTTGTTACGCACAAATTCAGTTCATACATTGCGAAATGTTGAGTGTTAAATAGACTTTTACAGAGTAGCCTACATAATGGTCTTATGTCTGAGCCATTTGTAGCCTATATTGACATAATTGTTTGAACCCAGAACATTCTATTGAGTGGAACTTTACCTGCACCATATCAACCCATGTTCGGCCTGCTAGTCTCCCCTATTGCACAAACAGTGATCGATGGATGTTGTTATATCCTGATGGAAAGTTGTGGGCAAATGTGTATGGGGCTAGATGTCACCACCATTGCGCAAGTTACAAGCTCACATAATGAGTGTGTTTACAATGTGGTTATACTAGAAGATTCCCCTATCCTCCCTCAAAAAATTCATTGAAAAGTGTTTTAGCAATTAAAAAACTTTTTTTTATTATTATTCAAGAACAGGATTTGAATTAATTTGCTTTGTTCATTGAATTGAATATATTTGAGTCCAGCCCAGGAAGTAATTTAATAAAATTTGCATGGATTTCAAAGCTTAACATTGTGTGCATGGATCTTGATTTCAAACTGAAGCATTTATTATACAGGGTATAGTAAAAAATATCCAAATTTATTAAACCATGGACTAACTTCATGCAATTTTTAATTAATAATTCAGGATCAACTTGGAATTTTTCATAAGTGCATAATCTTATTCATTTCACATTTTTAGCATCAAGATTGTTTTTATAAAACCAAAATCTGCAAAGAAATTGCCATACACATCATTTCTGTGCCTACACATTGTTTATAAATGAGATTCATCGTGTTTTCTCTGTTAGTATTTGTGTACAAGTCTTTTTGTGTATGTGTTTTAATGTGTACGAGTGTATAATATTTGTTGAGTGTGTTTTGTATTTGAGTGACTCAGAAAAGTGCAAAAAAGAATGTGTATGGAGAAAATACTACATTTATGGGTATGCTTATAACCTTTGTAATATGTGTGTATTTTTTTGCATAAAGTGCTCATCCTTCTGGAATTTTTAGAATTTCTGTGTGTGTGTGTGTGTGTGTGTGTGTGTGTGTGTGTGTGTGTGTATGTGTGTGTGTGTAATGAACCCAAGTACCATTTTCAAAATTGCTGAGATAATCTCCTTGGATTTTTATGGTAAATTAGGAAGTCAACCAGAAAATGACATTTGGGCGAAAAAGTGTGCTATTCACATGTGACAAAACATTATGAAAATAATTGAACCCATTTCCTTATGATAAGGATTAAAGCATTATAAACCCTCGCACTATTGCTTTAAACACAACAGGATCTCGTCTCTTTTTACTTTTTCCTGGCACATACTTTCAGATCTCTGATAAGAGGGTTGTTATGTCATGTCATCAAGCCAAATCTTCATGCTCATTATAGTCCAGAGTTTGTCATCTTGCTATCATTTCCCTCTCCCTCTCTTTTGTTTTCTCTGGCTATTAGAGGGGATTATTGTGTTGCAAAACATTTATCATTCTCTGCAGTTTAGTCATTCAATTTCATTTTTTTCTGCTTTTGAGGTCAAGTTTTGCTTAGATGCTCAACAGAGGTCTGTATGCAGGAAAAACATTTGTGTATGATGTGTGTCGATCATGTGAAATATGTTTATGAGTAGAGTATGATCTGTTGATGTGTGTAAAGGGTGTTAAAGTGTGTGTATAAGGTGCTGTGAAAAAGTATTTGTCCCCTTTCTGATTTCTTCAATTTTTGCATATTTGTCTCTCTGAAATGTTTCAGATCATCAAATTAATTTTAACATTAGACAAGGATAACCCAAGTAAACACAAAATGCAATTTTTAAATGATGATGTCATTTATTGATGGAAAAAGCTATCTTACCCTCCCTGGCACCATGTGAAAAGGTAATTTCCCCTTAGTTAGTAAATCAATCAATTAAAGAAACTTAATTGATAATTGGGTTCAATTTGACTCCACCCACCTAAGCATAATTATTGTCAGCCCTGTTGAATCTAAACATCACATAAATAGAACCTGTCTGGCAATATGAAGAGGACAAAAAGCGGCACATGATGCTGCAATCTAAAGAAATTCAAGAACAGATGAGAAACAAAGTTGTTGACATTTATCAGTCTGGAAAGGGTTACAAAACCACCTGTAAGGCTCTGGGACTCCAACAAACCATGGTGAGAGCCATTATCTACAAGTAAAGAAAACTTGGAACAGTGGCAATCCTTCATAGGAGTGACCGGCCAGTTAAAATTCTTCCAAGAACGCATCAACAGCTCATGCACAAGGTCACAAAAGAACTCATACTAACATCTTAGGAACTGCCTGCCTCACTTGCCTCAGTTAAGGTCAGTGTTCATGAAAGAGACTGAGCAAAAATGGTGTCCTTGGGAGAGCTACAAGGTGAAAAACAATGCTAACCAAAAAGTGTGCAAAGGCTCGTCTCGCATTTGCCAAAAATGCATCATAATGACCCCCAAGACATTTGGGATAATATTCTGTGGACTGATAAATTAAAACTGGCATTTTTTAGAAGGCATGGGTCTTATTCCATCTGGGGTGAATCTAACACAGCATTTTACAATAAGAAAATCATACCAATAGTCAAACATGGTGGTTGTAGTGTGATGGTTTGGGGTGCTTTGCTGCTTCAGGACCTGGGTGACTTGCCATAATTGATGGAACCATGAAGAAAGGAGAATATTCAGCTATTTTGTGACCTGAAGCTCAAGCACAGGTGGGTTATGCAACTGGGCAATGATCCTAAGCACACTAGCAGGTTTACCTCTAAATGGATCAAAAGACACAAACTGAAGGTTTTGGAGTGGGCTAGGCAGTTCTTGCTCAAAAACCCTCCAATGTGGCTGAATTAAAACAATTCTGCAAGGAAGAGTGGGCCAAAATTACTCCACAGTGTTGTAAAAGACTCGTTGCCAGATATTGCAAATGTTTGATTGCAGTTGTTTCCGCTAAGGGTGACATAACCAGTTATGAGGTTTAGGGGGACAAAAATTTTTTTTATTGGGGTGATATAGGTTTTGAATAACTCTTTAAATGAAATTAGATATTCCGGTCACCCACGCCCGCATGGGTGTAGCCCCTGAAAGCCCGCTTCTCCAGCCTGTACTGCATCAACAAGGAAATCTGCATGTTTCAGCACAAATGTGCTCATTATTTGCCCAATACTGTCGCTATGGCAACCAAAATAGACAGGTGCCATAACTGAAGTATAACACATGTCCATACCAAATATGAAAGTAATAGGTTAAAAATTACAGCCTGTACAGCGTCTACAAGGAAGTGTCTAGGGATGCAGAGACGACACACATGAATCCATAGTAGCCGCCTTGACTTCGTCTGCGGGCTGCAATGATTATTTAAAAGCTGCAATTAGTGTTTACTCACTTCATCTTTATCTTCTATTAAAATTAGTTAGGTGGACCGAAACATTTAAATATGACAAATAAGCAAAAATAGAAGAAATCAGGGAAAGGGCAAATACTTTTTAACAGCTCTGTACAGCGTGCATAACTTCAGCGCGTATATTTCCTGTTTCGTCAGGCTTCAGGGTGGTGGTCATGTCCAGAGACAGTAATAAACTGGAGAAACTCAAGAGCTTCGTCTCCCCGTCCAGCAGAAGCAATCTGATCACAGTGCAAGGGAATGTGGGTAAGAGAGACTCCCCTCCGCACACACTCCACCCTGCTGCAGCTCAGCCCTGTTTATACCACATCTATGCTGATCCAACCCTGTAATTAATACCTCGCTGAATTATGTTTCGGCTACACCCACATATCCCAGTGTCCATACGTTACCCTCTGTGGCGCGCGGCTGTATCGACCATCTATCTCTTTCCGTCTCAGGGTCAGAGGAGGAGGCGGAACAGGCGAAGCAGGCGGTGGTAGAGGCCGCAGGGAACGTGACAGATATCGTATCGTCTCTGGGCTTCAGCTGGTGGCAGGGTGGACCTCCGCATACCCAGACCCTCAAAGAGCTGCACTGGGTAAGGAGTTCAACCAATCACAGCCTCAGTTCCGACACCCCCCTGCACACATGGACGAGCCAGCCATCATTATTATTATTATTATTATTATAACCTTTATTTAACCCCATAGACAATTGGGATAAAATTTCTTTTGCGATTGTGGCCTGGCCAGGAAGGCAGCACACAGCAGGTTGCATATTCAAACAAACGAACAATAAAAGTGGTGCGTATTCGATTAAAATGTAAACTGTGGACTTCAGCTGAAAGCTCTTTTATATGATCCACTGATATCTAATCACAAACAAGTAACCCTTTAAGCGCTGAATAAATTTTCGAGGAATTAAAAATGTAGTTATCCTGAGCTGTTGAAAACCTATCATGTGGCAACTTGTTTAGCTCTTTTAAACAAGTTGCCACATGATAGGTTTTCAACAGCACCTGGTTTTGATATCTTACACCATTGGGCAACTATAGTTGCCTGTGGTGCTCAAAGGGTTAAGAGCTAGACTAAAATCTAGAATATATAAACTACCTAAGTCAAACATTTAGATCTAAAATCTACGATCTAAACTTTAAATCAATCAATTAAATCTAAGATCTAAAATCTAAGCAGCAACTAAAATGCATAGAGTAAATATAAAAAAAAAAACAGAGGAGAAAAAGTGAAGCAAAAAGGTTATTGGATTAGTGGCGGCAGGAGCAGCTTATGGTCAGGACTTCTGAAACTTTTTGTTTAAAACTCGATAAAGGAATAAGAGAGTCTAACTTAAGCCGTGTTTGCAGGTCATTCCAAGACCACGGGCCAAAATAAGAGAGACTCTTTTTTCCAGTTTCTGTTCGCACAGTTGATTTGTCTCGATTCTTCTCTCTCCTTCAGGTGCTGGAGACTCTGGTCCTCAGCACCTTCGTGTCCTGGAAGGCCTTCTTCCCCCTGGTGAGAGACAACCCCAGCAGCTCCTACACCTTCATCACAGGTGAGCTCCAGCCGTCATCCAACTCCACCCCCACCCTCTCCCGGAGAACAGCTTTGAAATGAGAAATTTCGGGATTTTGCGCCAGGATGCGATCGGTGACTGGTGTTTGGCACTTGCATCACGGAGTGAATGTGAACCGAAGCAGAGTTTTTGGTGAAGTGACTCCTCCTGTCCTACAGGGGGCGCGGGTGATAAGCTGTTGATGCCAGGGACGGGGTTCCTGACTGTGGGGGCGGCAAGCGCGCTGGCATTCTGCCAAGTTCTGCGGGAGGAGTACCCCGAGGTGCCCTGCAAAATCAACCAGGTGATCCTCCAGATCTTTTGTTCAAAATATTAACAAAACTCTAACCTTGAAATTGAAGATAAGGATTGAAGGGAAAAAAATATTCTCGCCTTAAAATGAATGTTTTTCCCAAAATGTGAGCCACAATCATTGGTACCCCGGGAAAATCTTAAAAGATAAATCTAACTGACATATATTCCCATTCATATTTTACTTTTCTAATGATTAGGAAAACTTGTATGGTCACCCATGACTTCCTGTTTCCCTAGGGTATAACACAGGCTAGTGTCCCTCAGTAATCCATCTCTATGGTTCAGGCAGAAGAACGCGAGAGTGACGTGTGACAGAAAATTATTGCGCTTCAGAAATGGGGAAATGGCTATGAGAAATTAGCTAAAGAGGTGAAAATACCCTTTTTGACCATCAGAACAATAATAAAGCAGTTGAAGGCATATGGCAATGTTAAAAATATGCCTGGAAGAGTATGTGCGCTTATTTTGGATGCACGCACAGTGAGGACGATGATTCAAATGGTCACGGAAACTTCAACAATTACTGTCTGAAAATTCTAAGTAAGTTAATATTGTTTTGGCATCAGAGAGTCTGTAAAATGATGATCAGACTTCATGTACACAACCAGAAAATGTTTTTGGGTTGCTAGACAAACAAACTCAGGCAGCTACGGTTTGCCAAACGGTCCTGGAACTTCCAGTCAAACTGGGATCAACAGTCAGAAGAGACAAAAATAGAACTTTATGGCAATTAACACCAGAGGGGGGGCTTTGGCGTAAACACAAAGGTAGCCATTCCATAACAAACCTCATCCCCTCTGTGAAGTGTGGAGGTGGATCGTTGATGTTGTGGGGCTGTTTCTCTTTCAAAGGTCAATGATAACTTGTTATTTATGCTGTCATGGATTCCATCAAGCAAACTCCTGATATTAAATGAAAACCTTATGGACTCTCCCAGAAACTGGGCCTTGGTTTGATCTGACAACTGCACTATGAATTATACATCAAAATCAATGGAGAAATGGATCATCTACCACAGAATCAAAGTTTTGTCATCGCCATCCCAATCCCCTGACTGAAACCCAAAAGAAACCCTTCAGTATATTTTGGAAAAAATACCCTTTTTCAGGGTTACCAAGCCTGACACGAGATGTTTGATTCCATTTTTACCTCTGTATGTCCAAAGGTTTGGTTCTATGGCTATAGGTAGCATTATCTGATAACTCAGTTTGAGGAGTGGAAGTCTGTTGGAATCATCAGCCTAGCTCAGTCAAAGTGAAAAAAATAAACCTTACAACGCCTCCAAAGTGGTCTTATTTACACTCTCGATCATGGATATTCCAAATGCACATCTTGGAAATTTTTTTTTTTAAATGAGTATCGTTTTAGGAGGAGGAGTTAGATGGTTAGAACTATTACCACTGAATACATTCATTCCTTCCATCTAGCAAAGTGATTCGCATATTGTTGAAGATATAGTTAGATCCAGCATAAAGTGCGCTCTCTCGCTTGTAATCATTACTAAGGTTACCAGCCAGTTCATTCAAAATCATAACCTCTGATCATGGACGACTTCATTAGAGAGGATGAAGATAATTGCCTCTGTACAGACAATGATCCAGAACTTTACCTGTATAAGCCTGAGTATGCAGATACAGTACTACTGCCAAATGTAAATATACCTTCAGCAGTGCTTCGATTGCACTCTGATTAGTCATAGACTGTAATTAGTTGCAACAGAAAGTGGAGGTGCTTTGGTTTTGCTTCTCCAAATCAGTTCTCCCCCTCGCCCCTACCCCCAGGTGATAATCAATGCTGGCGTAGCCGCTGCGGAGCGCATGGCCCCTGGTTACCTGAACCACCTGGATCTGGGAGAGACCGTCGCTGCACTGCTCGAAAGGAGAAGCGCCTCACACACCGTCTTCACTGTCGAACACCCCTCCGACCTCAAAGCCATCCTCCTGGAGGGCAACATGTAGACCTGCCCTGCAATGCGCAGCACACTTACTCCTGTAACTCATCAAACACCTTCCAACCCCAACTTCACCTGTGTGTACACAAGCGGTGCCCAGTTATGTGTCAGGGAGGGCTGAGAGTATGCAAGAATTCATTCTAATCAATCACTAACACCACCTGATTTCACTGATCAGTGTACTAATGTGCTAATCAGTAAAATCATTAGGTGAGATGACTGGTTAGAATGAAAATCTGTGTACTGCTGACCTTTCATGGCACATGATTGGGCACCACTGATTTACTCAATCAGACATCCGGCTTTCAACTGCTGCAGGGTCTATGGGTCTGTAGTGTACACCACATACCAGCATGAGGTCTGCCTGAACACTTTGTGAGACGATCAATTCGGGGAAATTGCGATTCTTGATGCAGCACAGATTGGCCAAGTTCTGTATGAACTCTCTCTGTCTAACATGGTTGAATATGGACTTCTGCATGAAGTGAATGAAATTTCAGACCATGCAGCCATAACAATACTACAGATTTGAAACTTGCAAGCATTATGTAACAGTTGCTGTTAGGCAGCAGCAGCATTCAATATTGTGGTAACCCAACAATAGTTTTGTGTTGTGTATGTGTTCTTGACTTGGAGAGAAGAAATGACCCAACATCCCTTTGAAACAGGGACAGGTCATCCCATTGTCCCGTCAAGAGTAGTCACACCCTTGTGTAGTCTCTACAGCTTTTTTCAACCATCAGATGCTTTGTAGGCCATTGTACAGTGTGACCTGCTTGTCATCATATGTCAGACTTGTATGTCTCTGTAATTCCATGGGTTAATCCCTGCGATGCCTGTAATTCCTAAGGGAAATCCTGGAAGTTTCTCTTTGATGCCATGCAACAATCCTGGAAATTTCTCTGTTATGCCATAGGGAAATCCTGATAATTTCTCTCTCATTCCATAGGGTAATCCAAGTAATTTCTATGGTCACCCGTGTTCTTGAGCTCTTTATTTTGTTATGACTGTAACCTGCCTCCTCTCCTGAAAAACAGATATTAAACTTAACCCCACCCCCTCTATCTGGAGCAGATAATCCTTTTAGAAAAGAAAACCGATTTGCAATTTCATAATTGTATTCATAAGGAAAAGGATGATGTGTGGTTTCTGAATTAGTACTAAAAAAAACAATGCTGTCAGACCTCAGTGTGTAATCAGTGAATCTGTGGATTCACATGGGAGCCTGTTTATATGTGAGAAATGCAGTGGGAATGTGTTTTGGAGTGAGTGACTGTGAGCGAGCGTGTGAATGAGAGTTTAGGGATCTGTGCGTGTGTGTGTGTGTGTGTGTGTGTGTGTGTGTGTGCCCGGGGTGTTTGGGGGAGAACCCAGCGTGAGAAATGTATGCAAACAAAACTGAACCTGCCAGCGCTGCTCTCCTGTCAAAGCCCATTGCGTGACTCTCCTGCGTCCCAGAATAATAAAATAAAATCTCTACACCCCCCACCCCCACCCCATGCACCAGGGTCTAATTATCCAGGACAACACGACCCCTGAAAAATACGTCCAGTGTGGGAGGCGGGGCAGCCATCTCATGGCGGAACGGATATGAACATAACTCTTTTGTTTGTCGCTGAGCTTTCACTTGTGTGTGTGGGACAATATAGGAATGCATCAGCCATTACAGTGTGAACTGAACCACAACAGTCACACATGCACACACTGAGGCCCTTCTAGACGGTGAGGATGAGGCGTGCAGACGCTTGAAGCTGGTAAGTGGTTGATATTTGGGTTGCAGCTCTGGCATTGAATGACAGCCCAATTACGCCAAACCCGGACAAACAGAGGAAGGGTATCGAACGGCTTGCGTCTATTATGTGCACACGCAAACTCCTAATGCATGCACACAGATTCTCATCCTCTCACAGGAATCTATGCAGGATATGAAAGAAACAAAAAGCATGGGACAGAGATCAGTTTATATTGAAATAGCGGAGACTACAAGCTGATAAATGCAAGCTTATGTGGTGCAATATCAGAGGTGCTATATTCCATGCACATACACACAAAACCTCACCGCATTGAACATGAGGGTGCAGGAATATGGAGGTGCATGAGATGGAGACTGCTGTGATATGGGGTAAAAAGAATGTGCTATAGGTTTGGGGTGATGATTTTTAATGTCACAGAACAAATCAAGGGATGGTTTAAAAACGGGACCGAAATTAGCTCCAAACACACATACAAGCACAGCTCAGTGGAATCTGGGCTCATTCAGGGACCAACTACAAGTGTTCTTTTGGGAAGCACAGTGACATACTTTCATAAAGTACATTCTGTGAAAGTGTAAATAGTACACTTTATGAAAGTATAATACACCTGTGCTTCACAAACATACAGAAAGTATACAGTACCTCTGATGTGGTTTTAAAAAGTGATAGCCTACTGGTATGCATTGTAAAAGTATACTACCAATTTTTTTTAAAGAATAACAGCATACTTCATGGAAGACTACTAGTGTTATTTTTTTTATAGTTGCTTGCATGTTATGCTGGCATAAGGGTAGTATATTGTGATGAAACTGGCAAAAATTATTCAATCAACACATTTAGAGGATGTTCATTCAGCTTTTCTTTAGCAAATGAACAAATCACAGATATGACGCAAAGCAATTTAACTTCGAGGCTTTATGAAACACACCTCAAGCCAATTATACTGAATTATTTCAATGAATGGCACATGTTTTCATAATCAAGAAGAGGAAAAAAAATGGAGTCTTTTATTGTTGAGGAAAAAATTGTGTAATCATCAACGGAAACTCAGAATTAGTACTCTGTTGCTCCTACTCAGGCTTTTATGATGGCTTGAATTTTTTTTTAGGCATGGACTTCCCTAATGAAAAACAATGCTCTCCTTTAGGCTGGTTCCAACATTCTTAAAAATAGCAGTTGACAGATCAGCTTTGCATGTGGGGCCTTGTCATGGTCCATTTAAAAAAATTTCCACCACAAATGATAAATTGGCTTGAGATCCGGACTGTTTGCTGGCCGTGTCATGAAGTTGATATGCCTTTCCTGATGAAAAAACTTTTACCCTCTGCTCTGTAGCAAGATCCATTGTCATCATGAAGAATGAGTTCATCATCACCAAACCTATTTTCTATTGATGGAATCAGAAAATGGTCCAAAATTTCAACGTAAACCTGCGCAGTGACTGTTGAGGTAATGCTTGACATCTTCCCTGGTCCTTTACCTGATATGCAACCCCATATCATAAGTGATTGGGGACATTTGCTTGTTTTCTTCAGGCAGTCATCTTTACTCAGCACTTAGTTGAAGATTACAGTGATTACAGCCTCGAGCCTTCTTGGGTTTGACACAACAAGCTTTGCACACCAGGATTTGGTGTTTTCTGCCATTCTTCTCTGCAGATCCTTTCAAGCTCTGTCAAGCTGGTTGGTGGCTGTCAGTTGACAGCCATTTTCAGGTCTCTCCAGAGATGTTTAATTGGGTTCAAGTCAGGGCTCTGGCTGGGCCACTCAAGGACATTCACAGAATTGTCCCAAAGCCACTCCTGCGTTGCCTTGGCTCTGTGCTCAGGGTCATTGTCCTGCTGCAAGGTAAACCTTTGGCCCAGTCTAACATCCTGAGCACTCAGGAACAGGTTTTCATTTAGCACTAATATTAGGAAATATTTCTTCACCCAAAGAGTAATTTCGATGTGGAATAGCTTGCCTGACCATATTGTTGAGGCAGAAACCTTGGGAGTTTTCAAGAGCAGGCTTGACTTAAAGATAGATACCATTGAGTCATTGAGTATCTGAAGTGATATGTTCACAATAGTAAAAAGAAACTGGCGAGCCTAGTTGGGCTGAACGGCCTGTTCTCACCGTTCATGTTATATTATTAAGGATAGCTCTGTAATTTGCTCCATTCAGCTTTCCCTCAACCCTGACCAATTCCCCAGTCCCTGCTGCTGAAAAACACGCCCACAGCATTATGCTGCCACCACCATGCTTCACCGCTGGGATGGTATTGGGCAGGTGATGAGCAGTGCCTCATTTCCTCCAAACATGTCACTTCAAATTGAGGTCAAACAGTTCAATCTTGGTTTCATCAAACCAGAGATTGTTTCTCAGTCTTAGAGGCCTTTCAGTGCTTTCTCGCCATCTCCAAGCGCGCCGTCATGTGTCTTTCACTGAGAAAAGCCTGCCATCTGGGCAACCTGCCGTAAAGCCCAGTTTGGTGCAGCGCTTCAGAGATGGTTGTCCTTCTGCGAGTTTCACCCATCTCCACACAAGATCTCTGGAGCTCAGCCAGAGGAACCATCGGGTTTTTCGGTTACCTCTCTTACCAAGGCTCTTGTCCCCCAGATGGCCAGTTTGGCCGAGCGGCCAGCTCTAGAAAGAGTCCTTGTTGCTCCAAACTTCCTCCATTTAAGAATTATGGAGGCAACTCTGCTCTAGGGAACCTTCAATGCAGCAGAACTTTAGCTGTGATACCCGATATAGATAGATGCGTGTTTCCAAACCATGTCCAATCAGTGGAATTTACCAAAGGTGGACCCCGATCAAGTTTAAAAAAAAATTACAGAGAAACAGAAGGCACCTGAGCTAAATTTCAGGTGTCAAAGTAAAGGGTCTGAACACTAACTGTATGTTAATGTGATATTTCAGTTTTCCCTTAAATTTGCTAAATTTTCTAAAATTCTATTTTTACTTTATGGAGTATTGAGTGTAGACTGAGTAGGAACACTCATGCCAATTTAATCCGTCCTATAGTTTCAGAGAGGAAGTTTTCAGATTTTTAAAGGTCAAGGCCGTGGTGGATTTCAGATCAGAACGATTTGAACAAACTTTTTTATTCATGAGTAGGAACGTATGTACCAAGTTTCAGCTTCATCCTTCCAGCGGTTTCAGAGGCGTTTACAGATGAACACCGAGGGACACACGGGCCACAACAGAAGCTCATCTGACCGAGGTCCAGGTGAGCAAAAAAAAAAAAAAAAAAAAGGGGGCCAATTTTTTTTTCACTTGCATATTCATTTTAAATATAGAAATTTTGGAGTGGAAAAAGATGTTCCTCACGTTGTGATGAGCTTAAATGGGAGAGCACATGTTCAGCTATATCATAACTATCAGTAACATCAGGCGAGTGATGAGTTGCTAAGGGGAACACCATAAACCAGACCGTGACATAAATTGGAAAGGAATGGAATCAGTATTCATGTTTCCAATTACTTTATTATTATAAAATACATGTACTGAACACCCACCACCACAGAGAGGGAAGGACAGGACCGTGTCAAAATACACACGCACTGCGTTTCACAATGATCAGAGAAACATCAACAACACACACACACACACACACACACACACACACACACACACTCAACCTCTCTGACAAACTCAGCATGTCACTTCCTGTCCCTGCAGTATAACCACAGTTTACATAGAGAACATTCATCCCAATCTCCCCCCTAGACCAGCTGTGGTCAACGGTTTACACAAAACAGCTGGGATGTAGACTTCCCCCCCAGACTTTTTTTTTTTTTTTTTTCCCTCCTCATCCCAACATTTCCTTCAAGATTTTTCTGTGACAGACCTGTTAAAAAGCATTTAAATCGGAAACAAATTCTAAAATGAGGAATAAAACGCTGTGGGAACACAGAAGTCGAATCCTCAGCAGAAAATCAGTAAAATAAACCTGCTTAAAAAGGAAAAAAACAAAAAAAGCATCTCACATCTCCCAGGTTTAACACAGCCTGAGTTCACAGCTTGTGTGCGAGCAAACATGCCCTCACATTAGTGGTTCCTATCACCAAAATCTCAAAACAGCCCATTTATCAACTGCAACCTTAACTCCGATAAGTGCATTTGGTGCTCATTTAAGTCACAGATCAGTTGCTTTTCAGTACATCTGATTAACTTCCAAGCCTCAACTAGACGTACCAAGTGCCTTCCCATGTGTTTCAGAGGGGCTATTTCCCCACCAAGTGGAACACCTAAATTCACTGAATGCATCAGTCACACCCTTGAGAAATGACATTCAAAACATGCAATAGAGGGGGGAAAAAATGTGCACAACAATATTTGGGTACTGAAATTTAGGAGAGAACACAAAACATTAGTGTAAAATTAAATCCGTCAGTTCGAGTGCCCGTGCTGGGGAAGACACCCAGTGCCAATGAGTGATACGACTTGGTGCAAATAAACACAAACCCCCCTGCATACATTCTGGCAGTAATATATAAATACTAATGTTTGTTCTGTCCAGTATATAATCAGGCAAAAAAAATGCATGCATGTTAATATGGCCTGCTGACACGAACAGTTAAATAATTGACAGAGCATTCTAAAATGAGAAAAATACAGGCTATTAAAATCAACAGATGTATCACTAATTTCCCTTTCCTGTCAGCAGTTTAGGTACATCTCAGTACCCCTGACAAAACTCATAGAAAACTGGGGACTACTTCTTGCCAACTGTACACATGTAAAGGCACTTAATAGAACAAAGAACTTTCAGTATGAGTGGAAGTGTGTAGATTAAATAAGCAGTAAGACTCAAGTGTTTAGTGCCATCATATGGTCCACAAACTGGACATGCGCCCATTATACAGCCATAAGCCGTGTTGAGCCAAGTTCCACCGTTATCCTTCCGTAAGTTGTGTAGGACTTATTCACAGATCGGTTCATATTCTTGGGAGACTAGTCACTGTACATTCAGCAGACCACATTCCTCTCCAAACGCTGCAACCCCGTGACGGACATCCGCCAGGTCAGTCTGCTCCATGGTGATTCGCTACCAGACACAGAGGGCGGGGCCACAGTTGACAGCATGCAGGGCTTTGATTACGGAGCATGCCAGTGGGTTTTGAGTCAGTGGGAGGGGCAGTGCAGACCAGCTGACAGGAAGTGGCCCGCAGCCCCGATCCGTCACTCAGAGTCTGGAGTCCAGTGGGACCGAGTACACCTGCAAGGGGGCCACACACGCCAGTCAGCATCAGCGCGCACACGCACGCACGCACACACGCGCGCGCACACACACACACACGCACACACAATTTACCACAGGGACCAGCAGCCGCTGTTGCTGAGGAGGTTGTAAGTGCAGGTGAGGCCCCAGGTGTGTGCGCTTGTGTGTATGCTCGTCGGTTTGAGGTGCGGCACCTGGCTCAGGTGAACTGGGGCTTGTGGGGTGGAGCCCCGCCTTTGTGCAAGGACTCGACGTAGGACAGAGCGCTCTGCATAGAGGTGAGACAGTAGCCCTCCTCACCTATCAGATACCTGTGAGCAAGAGAGCGGAGGAGAGACACAGAAAGAAGCCATTCAGCAAACGCAACTGTACACTCAGGAGCAACTCCTCCGCGCGGAGCGAGACGGGACTGTTACACACAAAGGAAGCCCAGCGAAACCATGAACCAAGCAAACTAATATGCGTGAGGCCACACGGGGAGAGAAGAGGAGGAAGGGGGTGCATTAAGTGGAGTATTAGGCAAAGGTGGAGTTGTACACCCACCCCTCGTGTATGAACTCCTCCAGGGCGGCGCACTCGGACACCAGCTGCGGAAGCTCCGTCCGCAGGGCCACAAACGACAGGATGGGCAGCAGGTCATCAGCTCCTCTGCAGCAGACAGAGCACAAAAACATTCGGTCTCGTTTATAAACAGCGCAAAAGGCACAGACAGAACACGTGCCAATATTCTCTGCAGATTTCAGATGTATAAAAGCAAACCTGACATTAAAAGAAAACAAAAAATTAATAAGGTCACGCTGATATGAAAAATTCCAAGTGAATCACAAACCTCAAAAACTGCATGCAGTTTAGCTTACCCACACTTTTATAAAGTAGGGCACACGGCGCGCCGTTTTTCCACTCCAGGCGTACATAATATTTAGATTTGAAATTCGCACTAATTTTTATAAACAAGTCATTATGAGTGAAGATCTAACATGATCCATACTGCCCCAATTCATACAGCAATGACAACAGGGTAGACTGCTGCATGCACAGTGATTCAGATGAGGCTCAATCTCCGCCAGGGAATCCACAGAATCGCAGTATATCGTCATGCCTCAGAAGTTTACAGGCGTAATGGCTTTAGCTCCTTGAAACCCGTATCACCAGCTGAATCAGCTATTAATGACACACCACTGACTCCTGCACAATAAAGCTCAGGCGCCCCTTCTTTACAGGCGGCTGTGCCAACCAATATGCCACCTAGGCGCCAACCTGGCAATCAACCCGACCTCACAAACAGTCCGTTTCACTGAATCGCTTCACATGCGGCTGGTGAAATTAAATCACTTCAAACAATCTCACACGTCACACACCTCACCGTCTCAACCGACCCCCTCCACACGCAGCCGGTTAGATTCATTTGTTGCGTGACAAGAACAGCAGTGTCATATTTCCTTAGACCACAGGTAACCAAACTCCCACTGCCCCCCCTCCTCCCCTCTACTGGGGACAGAGCCTGGTGGACATTGTGTGAACTGGGTCACATTTCTGCCCGCCCACAGACTTATGAACACACACACACACACACACACACACACACTTTCTCTCCCCACACACTAGTACTTACATCTACAAATTTCAAACGTCCGTACTCAATCCCTCACACACACGCAAATACTTGGACACACGCACATTCACAGAGTCCTGCACGCACTCCCAAACTAAGTCTCACGACGCGACACAAAGCCCGGCAGTGAAATGGCAGGGCACAGGCCCCCGTGCGGCACGCACCAGCAGTGTGTACAGACTGGCACACACACTTCTGCCTCATACCTGCTCCTCCAGCTCCACAGACAAGAAAATAAACACACCTGCAGTCTGCCGCCCTCAGTTTCCAACACACACACACACACAAAATCAGTGCAGGGCAAACTGCACTCCCGCCAGCCAAAACAAACTTCAGTCGATGGATTGGCCAAATATAAAATTCACTGATTAGTGAATTTCGTCTGACCTAAATTTCTGTTATTGAGAGAAAGTGGCCCAAAATAAAGGTTACGCCTGGTGTAGTGCACAGGTGTACATTAATGAAGATGCACTCCACCTTTCCAGCACATTACACAGGAAACTGATGGGGTTTTGACTTTTGACGGTAAAACTGACATGAATTTTTACAGGATTTTGATGTTGTTCATGTTTCTGACATTAATTAAAAATCACAGAGGGCCGAACACCAGGCCGCAGACTCCTCTTCCTCCTCAGAGGGAACACTTCTGTCCTCTCGCGTCCTCAGACTGCGACAGGCAGACGTGTCCTCAACATCCCCCGTATAACGGCTATAAAAACTGCCAACACGAAAACCGTGCTCCAGCGAGCTAAACACAGGGCATCTGAGGACAGGCTGCAGGGGGCGGCGGGTCGAGACGAGACCCCCGCTGTGTGAGGTCCGAGTGAAGCGATCCAATCTGACACCGGGATGGCGGCACCGCGGGAGGCCTTCGATTGCCTCAGACCACAGTGTGAGCGCGTGCAGTGAGGGCCAGACATGACTGGAAAACTTTTTTTCTTCCTGCCCCAGCAAAGCGGGGACATTACTGGGAAGTGAAGACATTTTCATGTCTCCTCACAACTACAAAAGCAAATTGTGAATTATTAATTAAAGTTAGGGGTTAAGTTAGAATTAGGGATAGGTTAAGGCTAGGGTAAGGGTTTGAGTTGGGCATACGTTGCTTATTGTTGAGATTAGGGAAAGCTGCACAGACACACAAAGAATGAATGGAAGTCGATGAAATGCCCTGTGTGTGTGTGTGTGTGTGTGTGTGTGTGTGTGTGTGTGTGTGTGTGTGTGTGCGTGCGCGCGGTCTGCATTGGGCAGAGGGACTCACATGGCTGCTGTGCTGGGGGGGATGTCTGGGTCCAGCAGGCTCCGGTAATCTTCAGCGCACACACAGATCATCCTCAGCGTCCGCACTGCAACACACACACACTACACTCACACTACTGAATCTCTCAAACCATCACTGAGAACATTAGGGACAGTGCATACATAGACTAATTAATCACTGAAGTGATGCTGCTCCACAGCAGCATAACAGCATCCACTCAGATTCCCAAGACCAAATTTTCACAAGGGTAAACCAAATTTTCACTTAAAATTAATTCCATTTCAAAACTTCCTTTTTCCAAAACACTTTCACGGTAACAACATCTTCATTTAGTCAGTTACAGCAAGTTTTGCTTCAGCAATCAGATACAGCAATTCTCCGTAATGATTGCAAAGACCGAAGTGTACTTAAACGATATTTAAAATATAAAGGAGTCAATTCAGAAGCTGGTACCAAAACAGACACCAAGATTAACCACAATACTGGTTTTTTAAAGAAAGGTATGGTGCAGTCCTGAATAAATGAATATGGGTTCGATGTAGACGAGAGAAGATAGATCCCAGCCCCAGATGTATTTTGTGAGCACACACTCCAGTTAATTACTCAAAGACCAGAGTGCAGAATGCTCTTCTCACCGATACACTCGAGTTTACGCTGAGGGCAGAACTCTCGACACAGGTGTCTCAGCTCCTGAACTGCAGACTCATAAGGGTAGGAACCCTGGAGAAGGGCGAGGTCCGCAGGGAACAGTTTTGGTGCGACACCGATATCAGCAGGTGATGAGTTCCTATATAGCCTCACACTGGCAGCAAAGGACAGCTCCCTCTCTTTATACACCTTCCTGTAGTGAGGCAAACAAATGAGTGATGCTAATCAATCCCCCCATCCTGACAGACAGGCAAATTTGTTAAATTTGTACAGTCATCAAGGATAGCCGAGCATGTGCCATAAACTTGAAAAAAATTGGACAATTTTTTTCCAAGTTGGTCGCCTGTGGAACTCGATAGTTAATGTCACCGTTTTTCATAGCCATATTCATGCTGTTTTTTCCAAAACCAAATTATTTACTAAAGGCAGGACCCTTTACCCTTTCATGCCTGTATACGGAATTTCTGTATTATGCTAATTGACTCCCCCGCCTGAATACGGATTTCTTCATTGCCTTTGGGTCCTCAATCTCATCCAGAAAGGGCCGGCGTGGGTGCAGCTTTCATTCCATCTAAGCAGGTACACACCTGATTCTACTAATCAAGGTCATCAGCAAAGATTCAAATTCAGAATGATCATGTATCTCTTAATATTTCCTCTTGATAAGTAAAATCTGCTACATTTTGCAGTTAATAAATGCATCCAACTTGTGCTGACACATATAAGCAACATTTAATTTAAAAGCTTTGAGGATATCTGAAGTGAATATGAGTGGTCTCATTTTACTTGAGCAGGGCAGTCAGTTTGGGTTTGTACAAGCTGGATGTCAAATAATTAAACATCTATTGTGTCTGTCCAAACTTTGGGACATTTGTTTGTGTGCTCTCATGGTGTCATCTTGCCTCATCTTATCGTTTCGCTCTTGCCCAAATGTTGACATATGAAGAGAAAGGAGCCATTTGGCATCTTAATTTGATCCCCCTGCCAAACTGTTAGCTTTACACACAAACTACTTGGCTAGGTTTAGACACCAAAACTATTCGGTTATGTTTTGAGTTAGGGTAATGGTTGGGATTTCACTTCGAAAGTAATATAATGGCTTTAAGACCAACTAGCTGTAGCACAGTGGTTAGCGCCACTGCCCATTTATAGAGGGTTTGAGCTTTTCCATGTCTTCCATTATCGTCAAATACTGCTGCAGGTTTTGTAATGAAATCTACGGATGTACCAACAGACCTCAAAACTGATGCAAAAGGTGTCCGTTTTTCATTTCTATCTGGATTTCCAGGACATCTGCCTAAACATAAATAAATGACGACAGAAAGTGATAACAGCCTGGTCTCGCCAAGGCTGCATCGTCCCAGAAGCGGTCGAAGGAAAACATATGACTCGGGGAAAAAAAAAAAAAAAAAAAAAAAAGAATGCAGTTGCATTTGGCGAAGAGGACACACACAGCAAGAAGTACCGCGTACTCACTGTCTCAGCGAGTGCTAAGAATAAGTGAGGCAACATAAGTCACTTGAACAATAAAAAAAAAAAAACGGAGGCCACAAGGTAAAGATAGCATGTATTATGGATACCTATAGTAAGCCACAACAGTGCAGCATGATGTCACATGGCTGACCTGACGATTAACAGTGACCGTGGGGCAGTTAAGTGCATCTCAGAACTGGGGTGCCACCTACTGGATCAAAAAAAAATTACATCAACTTGCATCAAATTCCCCAGTATAAATGCATGCCCTCACTGCCATTCCCCTTGAGAGCTACTCACGAGACAGCAGGAAACAGTCATTGTTAGGAGATGAAAAGTGCCAGATGAGGTTCCATTTCAAAGCGTCAACCCGCCATGGTTCCTCTGGGTGAGTGGATTGAGTTTCCATTCACAGCCTAACACCTCCAGTCAAACAGGAAGCGCCCAACACCCTTCACACCTCCTGAAAACACTGCTCCACTATCCCATAATGCTCAGCCAGGGCCAGGCAGCTGAACTTGGCATGGAAAACCGGAAACCCCCAAACCATTTTGCACAGAAACATTGTGAAATTACAAAATGGTGTCTTCTTCATTCACCCTCTGTGGTAAAACTATGAAGGAGATCACAAAATGGCATGATTTATATTCAAGTTCCCATGTCCAAACGGGCGGTGAAAAGCATGTGAATTGCCTTTGAGACAGGACAAGAGGTAGAAGATGAGAAATTCAACAATATCTCCAAAAAATGGCTCGAAGCCAAGTTGTCGCATCAGCCTGGTACCCAGATTGGGGCACAAATGTGAAATACATACAGCACAGATGTAAAAGCTTCTGGTCAAAATACGGAATTTCCACATTCCACATCCATATTCACATTAAAAACTGGAAGTGCAGAATGGCAGGTACAGCAGGACAAAGAGAACCATTTTCGAATAACTTTCATCTGTGACTTTAAAAGTCACAAATTAGTCTACCAGCTTATTCAAACTGCAGATCTGACAGACTGAAAATTACCCAGTTTTAAAAGGCAAAAAAAATGCCTGGGCTGTTACATACGAGTAAGTAAGTTGATGGTTGATTATGTACTTTATACAGAGAAACTGCACGATGGTCAAATAGCCAGCAGCTCGAATGAAATTTGATGAGGTGTTCGGAGCCATAGTGGGTTTTGAGGCCCACGTCAGCTAAGCAACCATTTCTTTCAGTGAGTGGTACCAACTGTCTGAGAATTAGCCTTGTGGTGAAGTTAAGGGTAACAGGAACTTCCCACACCACAAGGGGGAAAAAAAAAAGAGCTATATCTATTAAAACAAATATCTTATTTCCTTGCTTATTTTACCGTCAGCCATAATATCCAGAAGGTTTGACATTTCGATCACAACTGTCAATAAGAATTAAAAAAAGCTATCGCAGGCTGTCGCACACTTCTAGACAAGTTGCATTTTTTCAGCTGCCATGAGTGCACAACTACTTCTTTGAAATGTGAGAGAATGGCTCTACTTTAAATTCAAGCTACAACATAAATTAGGTCATCAGCAATCAGCGTCGGTCTCAACCAATCAAACATCATTTATTGATGCCAGCCCAAAGACTCTATAAGTTGGGTGTCCCTTAACCGGACCCACTGGCAGTTAACCCAGGAATGCTGTGAACTGAGCAAGTGGCACTGTTGACCCCAAAATGAATGACAAATTGGAAACTTAATAAAGAGCTGTTGAAAAACACAGTGCAGCAGCCATTTTGGTTAAAAAAATAGCAGATTCATGAATAACTGACCAGTGCCAGAGAGCTAGTACCTTCAGTGAAATAACATTCTTTAAAGGGCAACTAAAGTCGATTCTCAGATGGGACGTTGAACGTCCAATGTTTACAAACAAATCACTTGCTTTTGTTGACAGCTTGCATTGTCACATGACCAATTTCATTCATATAAACCAATGTTTTGTGTACATGCATAGATAATCCCATTTCGGTTCGTTTGCGCAGGTGCGGCTCGCTGATTGGCCGATAAACAAAAACAATGGGAATCGACTTTAGATGCCCTTTAAGCAGCAGTGATCAAGGTTTGAGTGGCAATAATTTGGAGTCATACCTAAACAGCGCCAGCAGAGGGAGCCAGATCGGGCAGAAGAAGGCTTCCTCCAGGTAGGCCACACACTGGTCCTTGCTGGCAGCGGTATTCAAGCACTCAAAGGACAGCAAGCATAGAGACAGCAGCCGATCTGTAACGGAGTCACACGTTGAGTCACCAACATACACGGCCTGCATTACACTCGCACCTACACACACACACACAAACACACACTCACGAAGACGCACACCTATAGCGTTATGGATATCCTTCACGATGGCTCTCAGGTGATCCTTCAGCGCGGACTCCTCCAAGTTGCTGATGTAGGTCTCAATGTCAGGCTCCGCCAGGTCGAGGGCCGAGTCAGAGACTGAGCTCCAGGGTACCGGAGAGAGAAACTGCTCCAAATCCTCAAACGAGTTCTCTCTGTCAGGGGCGGGGGGCATGGTCTCAGCAGGGGTGGAGTCCGCATTGTTGGAGTTCAGATCACGGGAGGCAGACAGGGAGGCGTCTGAGACGCTGTGAGTGAAACTGGGCGTGGCCTGGAGCGGCTCAGAAGGCAGGTTCTGCACACTGCGCGACGTCGTGATTGGCTGCGTGGAGGTAGGGGTGGAGCCTTTGCTGACTATAGGGTAAAGGCGGTTGTAGACCCTGTACTGCAGCCTCCGCAGGAGCTTCATCACCGGGTGCTCTGAGCGGCTGTAGGGTTAAACGCACCAGCAATGACACTTTACTGCTGCTCATTTACAAGCAACCAAACCACTGCAGCTGCATTAGACTCAATAACACAAACTTTCCCATACAAACACACATCATTCAAAAAGCCACAAAAATGCTCACATCTGCAAAGGTTTATTGCATGTTGTGCACATACTGTTTAAAAAAAATGGACGAAGCAACCTTGACGTCACCAACTGGTTTCAGCATCCCATTTAGGAAGCCTCCATTTTGGCAATTTGAACAGCGCCATGTTGTCATTTTGAAACCAGACGTGATTCCTGTTGGACGAGAGCGTGATTTGAAGATACAGGGAGGAGCGAGGGGTGGATCTATGGGTGGATCTGACCGTATCTGACGAGGACCAGAGGAGAGCCACGCCCCCAAAGCATATCAGGCTTTATCCTTTATTCTGGTCTATTAGGGACCAAAATGTACAAAAATGAACATCATGATATATCGAAGGAGACTTGAAACTTGCAATAGATACCATAAAAAAAATTGTAGGAAAACATTATTGAAACTAGAAAGCACTCAGAGTGCAGCACCTCCGCCACGCCAAGGCAACTCTGTGCATCAGTTATTTTCATTGGCTGATGTAGGGTATTGTTGCGTTCCACCGCCAGGTGGCAGCAAAACCCAAAAGCACGCTGATTGGAAATCCAGCCCATTGGAAAGACTTGAAATCTCCGGCAGCATAGCTGGATTTGCACTTTGGCCTATATCTCAGCTGTCCTTTGGCGTAGACATGCCAAAATCTAACCACTTGTTCCTCTTGTGCTACTCTAACATCCTGCAAAGTTTGGGTAAAATCTATGTGGCCATTTTTGAGATATCCTGCTAACAAACAGACAAAAGCATGCTGGCAAAAACATACACCTCCTTGACAGAGGTGAATTAAAAAAAAAAAAAAAAAAAAAAAAAAATCAGGTGGGAAAGTGGGGTCATTTTCTCATAGACTTCTATAACATTGAACTTCTTTCTGCAAACACCGGCATCGCCATCTGCTGGCTATTAAATATAATGGAATATAAGAGATTTTCGCATTGGTTACACTTTTCAGACCCGGCTGCTGCGTCCAGCTTTTTATACAGTCTTCAGTTGTGCATCCACATATGCGAATGATGCAGTGCATGTATAAAGTACCTCAGTAGATAGGAGATCAGGCCGGAGACCAAGGCACTGTCACTGGGGTTCTTCTTCAAATTTGCTTTCCAGAGTTTTGGCCAGTCCTACAGACACACAGACACACAGACACACACACACACACACACACACACACACACAGACACACAAACTGGATAAACTTGAGAAAAAGGAAGGTGAGAAAGAGGAAAGGAAGATATGACGTGATGACTGGAGACTCACATGATCCTGCTCGTATTCCAGTATACTGGCATACAGAAGCCTCTGTTCCTGTTCCTCTGGTGTGAGCACATCTGAACCAGCAAACCTCCTGTACACACACACACACACACACACACACACACACACACAAAAATAACACAAAGACATTAACACTGACATCTTTAAAGACACATGCTCATGAACAGATATGCATACAGTGCCCACGCTTGCACACAAACTCACATTAACGCAGAAAGCTTTCAAGACCCATGTTCACGAATTAAGATAAAGCCTTCAGTTAAAGCCAAAAGCATTTCTGGCCACCTGCATTTAAATAATGATATTACAAAAACAAAAAAAAAAAAAGGAAAACTTCTAAGAATTCAGCTAATGCAAGCACATCTCCTGACCAGCAGATCAACGCTCGTATTTATTCAATTACAACCCACAATATACAAAGGTGTGATTTCATCAAAAAAATAATCTTAGACAACTTCCCTCAAATAAGTGTACTTTGGCAAAACAAGACTTGTTCACTTATTAAAGACAGATGAGGGGGGTGAGGAATTACTGAAGGAGGTAGTTCAAGAACAAAAGGTTGGCATACATTATTGGGTCCACCACTGCATACATGTACTTAATGTCACAATATTTTAAATTTTTATGCAAGTTGCCCAAAAGAATTGGCTTGTATAGACACCAGCTCATCCTCAAAGCTTTGCAAATGTATACATAGGGATTAAATTAGTATTTCTACAGAGGTAGAGGCTTGTTATCTGACAAATAGGTGCCATATCTGGGGGCTAGGTGGTGGTGTCAGCGATAAAAACAATAGGTCCTACATCCCCAAATTATAAAAAGTTGGGATGGTATGTGAAGTTAAAATTAAAACAGAAGCAGTGATTCCTAATATCTTTGAACTGTATTACGTTGAAAACAGTGCAACAGAACAACATCTGAGGTTTCACCACATGAATTTTATTGATTTTTCAAAACACACATTCCAAATTTGATTTTTACGTTTTTTTTTTTTTTTTTTTAAAGTTGATAGTAAAGCATTTACCACTTTGTAATGTTGCAATTCCTTTTCACAAACTTCTAGGGACTGAAGAAACTGAGCAAATAAGTGTTTAGGGTGTAATTTTGTCCCATTCTTCCTGCAAACAAGTCTTAAGATCTCCTACAGTATGGGACCTTTTCACATTTAATCTTTCAAAATGCGCCTAACATTTCCTATTGGGGACAAGTTGGAACTGCAGGCAGGCTAGTCCAACACCCACACACTCTTCTTATGCAGCAATGCCTCAGTAATATGTGAATACAGTTTTGCATTGTTGCTTTGAAATAGAAATGGACATCCCTGGAAAAGATGTTTTGAAGAGAGCAAATGTTGCTTCAAAATCACATTGGACTTTTCAGCATTAATGGTACCTTCACAGAAGGGCAAGTTACCCTTTTCAGGGGCACTGACTCAACCTATACCATGACCAAGCATAGCTCTTGGACTTGGTGCTCGTAACAGTCTGAGTGGTCCTTCTTTTTGTTCAGTCTGGAAGCACACAGCATCCATTTCTTCCTCAAAAAACCTGAAATTTTGATTAGTCTGACCATAATACATATTTCTACTGCGTGATGGTCCACCACAGATGCCTTCAAGCCAAGGGAAGTCAGCAGTGCTTCTGAACAATGTTAAAGCAATTCTTACCTTTCTGGTATTTTGACACTATTCTTTTGTAATCTTAAAATGCTCCTAATAAGCGTATGGCACACTAAAATTAAAAATAAATCCACCAGGTGTTGAAACTCTTCAATATTCAATTCTCATATATTTCTGATAAAAGTCTGACCAATCATTTTCTTCGGTCCGAGTAAAATGATTTGTCGAGCTTCCTGTCTGTCATCCGTCGCAACGCCCCTTCCAGTTGCCTACAGCTGTCACCGCTTGCGAGCACGCGCCTCTGGCAGAAAAAAAAACGACGCATTTGATTGTAAACAAACGGGTGCTGAAATGCTATAATTACGATAATAATGTTAATGGTAGTTCGTCAGACTACAAAGGTAACTAAACATTACGAGGGCATTTTATTTTATACCACATATAGAATTGAATGTTATGTCATTACTGTTGGTTAGTTTTCACTTACCGGTGCCTCTGAATCTGACTCCATTGACCCGTTTTACTCTCCTACAAAAAAAAAAAAAAAATATTGCGTGCGGCGTGAGGAAGTGAGCAGCGTGAGTGAAATGGGTCAATGGAGTCAGATACAGAGGCACCGGTAAGTGAAAACTAACCAACAGTAATTAAGGGGAGGAGAAATCCAAAAAAATAGTTTTTCACAATTTTTAATCAAAATTTTAATTTTGGTCTTAAGTTTAATCATTCATAATTAAGAGCAGGTGGAAGCGTCGCGTGTTGGGGGGCAGAGAAGGCCAACCTAGACTCTGAAAAAGCCAAAAGAAAGAGCAAATCACTTCAATCTGCTCAAGAACAGGACAATCAGAGGGAGCAGGAGGGAGAAGTTTATGCTTCAGGGGCATTTTAATGTTTTAAGTTGACTGTTACAATGATTTGTAGGTGTACTTTGACTTTAACCTGGATTTTCGCCCCGATTGCTATCATTTAAGGCACTATATCTCACTTATTTGTGGAGCTTTTCTCATGAAATTTTGACAGAAGTCTGTGTACATATCAGGAAGTCTACTGAACTAAAAGTTTTGGTTTAGCACTTTGGGTCTGTGAGTTATGGCGATTTATATTTCATATCGAGGGGGCGAAAAATGGCAAAATCCTCTTTTACCCCACTAAATCTCTAGTATTATGTGTAAATGCTTTATTCTAGTTCAGAAGAAGGTGTAAACATGACTAAATCTAATAAAAAAACCTGATTCAAATATTTTGCTTCAGTCCTGAGATATAAGGCAAAGAAATAATGGTGAAATCGGGGTGGCGGCCATCTTGAATCACATGACCTAATTATGCAAATTAGGTCACATTCATATTTTGTGTATTTCAGGTCATATACTGTCAATACACCAAGTATGAATGATTTCTATCCAAAAATGACAATTTTTTTCCACAAGGTTTCTCCTCCCCTTAAATAATATTCAACTCTATAAGTGGTATAAAATAAAATGCCCTCGTAACGTTTAATTACCTTTGTAGTTTGACGAACTAGATTTTTTTTTCGTAGAAGAAGTCTGGCAATCGGGGGGGAAGAGGGTGGGACTTTGGAGGGAGGCGGAGTTGTTCAGGTTCAAATTTTTACTAAGTGCTGTGCGGCATGCCAGAAAGGTAAGAATTGCTTTAGCCGAAGGCTTCCTTTTTGCACAATTAAGTTAACAGGCACTCGTAGATGGAATTCCATATCGTAGTACTTGAAAGATTTGCCAAAGTAATCCTAAACCAGTGTGATTTTATCACTTACAGATACATAATGGATCTTGACGCAGTGTGATCTGAGTGATCAGAGATCATGAGAATTCAGCTTAGACTTGTGTCCATCCCTTTTAGACAGAAATTCTTCCAGGTTCCTTGACTCTTCCAAGACCATCGTTTTTCAACCTTTCAAAGATTTTCTCATGCATGTGTGGGCTAATTGGCGATCCATGGACCAGCTTTGCTCCTGAAGCAGTAGATCTTCGCTGGATAATGTTCTTGTATCAAATCATGATTATAATCACCTGCTGACATCAGCTGGATAAAAACACATTAAAATTTTTTACCCCATTACTAGTCCTAAATTGCCCCCATCCCAACCTTTTTTGGAATGCATCACAGGCCTGAATGGCAGGAACGGATGCATATTAACAAACATAGTCGATCTGACTGAACTTTAAAGGGCATCTAAAGTCGATTCTCAGACGGGACGTTGAACGTCCAATGTTTACAAACAAATCACTTGCTTTTGTTGACATCTTGCATTGTCACATGACCAATTTCATTCATATAAATCAATGTTTTGTGTACATGCGTAGATAATCCTTCTATTTCAGTTCGTTTGCGCAGGTGTGGCTCGCTGATTGGCCGATAAACAAAAACAATGGGAATCGACTTTAGATGCCTTTTAAATAGCATGTCTTCACATTGTCAAAAATGAAATACAAGTCAAAGTAAAAATAAAAATCACTGCTTTCTGGTATTATGACCATTTTCCATGCCCTCTCAATTTTTCCTAGTTGGTGTTGTAGTTGTTCATGGCCTTTTTTAAATAATCAAGACCTCCACTTGTGTTGTGTGGAGACTCCAGACAAAGCATGAATGTTCAGTGCAGAATCAAGAGCTTCATTACTTTTGGAAAATGTTCAAAGACTGCATGAGTGTGTACCTTGTCTCCCAGGTTAAAATCAACACATTGACTATCACATGCATCTAGTGCACATTAGTAGGCTAGACCAGTAAAGTATTAAAGTTGAATCAACCTGTCAGATGTCTCAGCATACACTTGATCCATGAAATTAACGGAGCCACCAAGAAAAAGCAATCATATATTGTGCTAGTGTCTTTAAAGCATTTGCAATCACCAACAGTGTTGCAGTAAAAACAGGGGACCACAAACATCAAATCTGGAGATTATTTACAACCTGAAGGCAAAAGAAAAATCAATGCACGAGGAAAACCGCCAACTAAAATGATTTTGGTTAAATGACAGCAGTTAACACTGGAGATAAACCAGTTTTACTTGCTAATTTATGGCAACCATTTTCATCTTGAACCATTTATCCTTCCACTGTATATACAGCAGTGCAAAATGTGAAGTCAAATTAACACCTATGGTTTCATAACAGCCTCTGATAAATGACTGCATGACTCATTGAAATTCAGTAACTGGGGGAATAACAGATGTAGATGCATCAAGTAAAAATGGACATTTCATGACACTTGGACTTTTCTGACTTTTTGCAATAGTTTGTTGTATGTAGCAATAAAGTATTAGATGTCTAAAAAATTAGAGTGATTCGCTAATTAGTTCCAATGGAATCATGAAAGAAGTAAACAGCAATGAAGCATAAAGTAAATAGCACAAGTATATAGCACCCAACTTTAACAGCCTTTATCCCAAAATCAAAGTCGTGAAATGTCAGTTTTCACTTGATGCATTCACAGATGCGGTAAGTGTAACACTGAAGCATGTGGAGCTAAGCTAAGTCTGACTCGGGCCCAGTTTAACCCCCGTATATATAGACAGATGCACACAGAAGATTTAAACATTTGCACATATCCACAAGGGGGATGAAGCCAGACAATGGGTTGTATTCAAGGACGTAACAGATTGTGAGTACTTTCCCACAAAGCATAGCATGCTATCATTTTTCTTCCCTATGCCTCATGACACTGCAATAACAATGTATTGTGACGGCAACAGCAAATTGCGTTTATCCTTCGGCTTCGGACATCAATTAACCACCGTGATTTCACATACAGACTACCCCATCATCACTTTTGTGACACCACTCAAAAAAAAAAAAACAAAACAAAAAAAACTGATCCCACAGTATGCAACAGATAGCTGGATAACTCGCTACCTAGTCGGGTAGCTACCAACTCGTGCGACTTCTTACTTCATTTCGCTATGTAATCAGGATCCCGTCTCTCAGCAGACAAAACACATCATGCAGTTTCGCAACAGATAGCTAGCTAGCTAGTTAGTTCTTTCATGGGACTAGCCCCAACTCACTCAGATTCTTGCCTCCTCTCTGCGACCAAAGTCCTGATTCCCAACAGAGAAAGGTGGGCTATGCCAGTTGTTGTAGGTTCTAGATAAACATTCTCACTGCAGATGATCAATGCAGGTATCTAATGTTTTGTGTCAAAAAGCTACGTGATGACATTACGATCAGGCTAAAATAGTAAAGTGCCATTCCACTTCAGAAGCAATATAGCCCATCATCGCATGTTTGCACAACCATCATTTTTTTCTGCCTAGCATGTACGTTTGTCACCCAGAATTTAAATTATCTGGTTTATTGTAAAGAAGGCCTTTGACCTCTGATGCAATGAAAACAATATATTTTTAGTGAATGAACAAGAAGCTCAGAAAAATGGCCAAATATTTTCTGCGGTCTGGCCTATGTCGTCACAAGAATACAACCCATAACAATGACGACATCACAGACAAAGCAAATGATAAGGATGTGAAAGAGAAACAGATAGAGGAGGTCCTAGGAAGACAGGTGGGCAGGCCATACCTGTTGGCCTCTTCCTGCAGTCGTAGCCTTCTTTCCTCCATCTTTCTGTGGAGCTGCCTGAGTTAAAGAAACCTCCATCCACCACCAAAATGTTCCAACCCCCTTCACCTGCCCACCCCCGCATTGTCCAGACCATCCTAAACCTCTTCCCACAAACTTCCCCATCCTCAGACTTTCACCCTCCTCAGGCATCTGAGGTATATTGACACTACAAAGCTCCGCCCCTGGCCCCGCCCACACTGCATGTCATTTTCAGCCGCACAGGTCACCAAGCAAAATGCATGGCCTTATTCACATGAGCTCTAAAGGATACAGCATCCTGCCTGGCTTTGGCAATTATGAGATTCTCCATCATCTGTCTCTGCAGGGAGAGCGTCTGTGTAGAAAAATAGAATTCAGAGTGCATGAGCTGAACCTGGTTCCAGCCCAGCATGTACTTACAGAGCAGTCCATATATATTTGGACTGTGCTTTTGGCCATGTGCTGCAATTTAATTTGAAAAACGAGGATAAGTAAAGACTTAATTAGCATTAAATTGTGGAGACTTACACACGAATCATATTAAACATGTAGGAATTGCAGCGACACATTAATTCTTGTGGACGGTATTAGACACGTTAATGAGGTCTTGCAATACAGTCCTGTTGTGTAAGCAGAATGTAAGGGATATCGGTTGCAGCGCTTGCTTGGCCTGACAATAAGACATACAACGTAAATGACACAGGGAAAACTGGAAAGACGCGAGAATGTAGGCTACCTAGGAATACTAGGCCAACAACACAGCGAAAACTCCACGTATTGGCAGACAATCCAACTTTATGCGTAATTGACCTCCTGTCATGTTCTGAGTTTTGATATGTTGTGGTGTCACGCTCAATTTGCGAACTTCTCAAATCACAACACCCTCAATATCTTACTGCGAACCCAGACTAATGAAACCAATAGATAGCCAGCAAAGCCACGGGGTCCACTCCACAAAGTAGCCTTACATAATTTCTTGCGGCACGGACAAGGTCGGTGAGTATGTTCTCACAAGTTGACGCCGTAGAAAACCAATGACATAGCCGATATTTCGGAGTAAGGACGACTTCCACTTATTGATAAGTTATTTGCATTGCGAAAGCTGCTCAAAGCAGACACAAAGTATGCAACGAATACTTTCAATTATGAACGCTCCTCCTACCCGTCATTCAAGAAAAATTCATTTATAATCAGCAACACAACAGAGGTCTACGGCCAAGAAAATCGTGTCACAGCAGCGGAGAAAGTAAAAACAATACCTTCAGAAATGCCTTCAGTTTTTTCCAGTACAAACGAAGATCCATTGGAGTTTTGGGCTTTAACCGGGGCATTGTACCTATTCAAATAACATTCAAACATAGATGCTTGTTTAAACCATGAAAATAAGTCGCCCCAATTGCAAATGTACAACACCCGGCCAACTCCCAGCAAACAAACTAAAAGCACTTACCGCAAAGGGAGATTTACCTGATCACTAATATGTAATAATACTGAACTGTGAAACTCTTATTTTTATTCGCGCGTTTTCAATTTTCAGCCGAGAAGCTGGTCCAAGTCCTGATACAAACTACCTGGCTGCCTCTGGACTGGTGCGCGCAGGGTAGGGTCAGCGATAAAGAGGAGTCGCGTGCGGACACGGAGGGCACGCTGGGAGGGGCGTGGAGGTCGTGCAGGTTATTGTGCCAGAACTGGCTCAAACCGCAGAGGAAAAAGAAAAAAAAATCAACGCCAGTACGATAACTGGGGTGCGTTCAATATGCCGAACGCAGGGCTGCACAGTCGTGTTTGAGAAGATAAAACGTCCTGTGGGTTTTCTCTGCAACCCAAACAAAGCACACCTCATTCAAGACCTAGGTTGTGCACTGAGCAGCAAATTAGAGGGGACAGGTGTGCCAAATTAAGGTCGGAATGAAAACCAACAGGGTAGTAGAACTCCAGCAACAGGATTGGGCATCCCTGGCATAATGATTGGTTACGTTAGCTAACACAGGGGTTGCCAAACCTGGTCCTGGGAACACGCTGAGTGTGCTGGTTTTTGTTCCAACCACAACTGCAATCCTAGAACTTAGGAGCTGACTTTTCTTAATTGGTTGCTTCTTAGGCTAGTGAAAGACGTTTTACCGTCTTACACAACGTTGACAGAAAAGGCTTTGCATTGCATGATGATTAAAAGCCCAACGTTCATCTTTTGTTTATTTTGAGATATTTAACCAAGCCTAAGTGGCAATGTGATTTAACTGATGAAATTCAGAACTCTGATAAATCAATAAATTGGTAATTCGGTTCCTTAATGCAAGCGTTTAAGTTCTTTCCAAATGTTTTTTCCTAAAACGAAGCACAAAAATGACACCAAACAGGTATGACTCATAATTGCTTTGTCTTTGGATACGTAACCATCCAATAAATGGTTAGTTGTAGTGGCTACGGGTTCACAATTTGAACAGTTATAAGCAAACTGATTCTTCAGTTTTATGCAACACAGTTTTCCCTCTTTTCAAGCAAAAAGTCATTAACGGTATAGTACAATTTAAATATGGAGCTTTGCAGGGTATTCGTGGCTATTTCTGAAAAACGTGGTTTTAAAAGCTAAAATAATCCCTATATTGAGTCGTGTAATTAAGAAATTTCAGCTCCTAATTAAAATTCCGGGACTGCAACTGTGGTTGGAGCAAAAACCAGCGTACAAAGTTGGTCCCCAGGACTGAGTTTGGGAACCACTGACCTAACAATCTTGGATGAACTGTAAGCGGAGAACTTTAGGCAACAGAAGCTAACAGTCCGAGGAGGAGGTGTGTGGCCAACATTCAAAATGGCAGCGAACAAGTAGCTTATTCAGAGCAACTTTTGCCGAGAATTATCAGTGTCTTGGGTTTGAGTCAACCGCCATGTGGTCTGTTAACTGCAAACGAAAACGGTATGTTCAGTAGAGTACATTAGGATAACTAACTGCAAACGAAAACTGCATATTCAGTAGAGTATATTGGGCCAACAGTAATATCAGCTAATGTTAGAGAATTGTTGAATGCACCCCTGTCTCAAAGTTCAAGGAAAGTGTGATAAAGAATGCACGCTTTATCCTGGAACATGCCAAGCACCATCAGAGCACTTACGAACCACATGCTCAAAGGCTGAACAAAGAAGGTCAACACTGACCCAAACCTCACGATTGGAAGCACCATTACTTTTCTAACAAATATTTCTCATTCCCACCACGTGATTGTCGGATGTTGCCATCACTACACCAAGCTCAAGTGCACCTAAAAGTTCTGTATTCTCAACCAAATCAATAACCTTCAGGCGAGCATGCTCCACTCTCTCTCTTTATTCTTAAGGCAATTCAGTCTTTTGATCTGCACCAGTCATCACTCACTACCACAAGCACAGTGGTTTACTGAACCACATAAACTGTGAAATAGGTAATTTTTTTTCCAGGTTTTTATCAAAGAGCATTCCTCATTCCAATCAGGAATCGGTAAGTATTAATCCGAACTCTTCAATTAATCGCACGTTGCTTTGTATTTTTCACTCCGCATTGTACAGATAGCCTGCAGAATTTATGATGAGAAGCGTTATGTACTCCAGCAGTTGTACCTTTGTTAAACAAAGATCAATGTTACACTAATAAATTGATGCAAACAAGAAATCACACCCTCCGTCAATGAATGGCTTAACGTATTAGGAGAAGGCGGCAAACCCTGGTCCCGTAAAGCTGCAAGGTGCGATGGTTCTTATTTTCATCATAAACGCATCAACCACTTTAGATCCAAGAAACCAGGTTTGGCCAAGGAAGTTGGTAATCAACGGCTTTGGTTGATCAATCAAGTGCTTAGTAACAGCAAAAACCAGCAGGGCCAACAACTCTCCGGGATCACCCGAGAATGAGGACATAACTAATCTTCATCTAGTCCTCACCGAGTCTCATCCACCCTTAAATGACTCAGAACACAAACAATTATAAAGTCATTATTTATTCAGCCAAAAAAAAAAAAAAGCCAACATGATGAAACCATGTAAAGAAACTGTTCTTAAAAGCGAAGTGTTTGACAGTATTCCAAGAATGGAATACATATGAGATGATCTTAAAGAAATTTTCCAATAATATGAAGTCCATCATTCCATGGTGAGAAAGACTGTATACGAATTGAGAACATTGTCTCAACAGTAAATGTGAAGATTTGAGGAGCCACCATTAGGAAAAGACTGAAAACATACGGCTGTCATGGAAGGCCAAGGGAGGAAACCCTGTTTCGGTGAGAAAGATAGTGCTGCATCGCTTAAGTTTACATAATGGCACCTTAATGATCCACAAGGCCTTTGGAAGACTATCATCAGGATAATAGAGACTAATGTGGAGTTGTTTGCATGTAGTGCACATTGGTATGTTTGGTATGTCGATGAAAAGAACTTCATGCCAACAACTAAGAGGATGGATCATGATATGGGGCCATTCTGCTTTCACAGGTACTGGATGACTTGCAATCACTGTATGTATCAGCATATTGAAGGGCAGAATGATACCATCTCATCGGATAACTAAGACTTTGCTGAAAATGGATCATGCGACAAGACAATGATCCAAAGCTTACAAGTAAATCTATCAATGAACGGTTGAAAAAGAAAAGAATCAGGGTTTTGGGATGGCCAAGTCAACATCTGAGACCATCAAGATGTGGCAGGATCTTCAAAGAGCTGCGCACAAACAAATTACCTCAAACATCAAGACTTCCTCTAATAAGATTTAAGAAACTGATAAATTCATAAAGTCCCAGTTCAAGCTCATGCTCGGCTCAAAATTACAATAGCCACTTCTTGCCCCCTTCCCTGGTCCATCATGAGAATATCTCTGGTTCATTCTTCTTTTATGCCCTCATAATTGTGGAAGCATGTTCTTGTAGGAAAAATGAGGAGTTTTGTATTTTGATCGCAGTGTTACCCCACATTTGCGCACTGAAGTTGGTGGCTGTAAGACTTAAACCAAACCCAGGCACACCACTGCAAGAGACCAACCATAGCCACTTGGTGAGGACTTGTTGAGGGTTAGTAATGTCCCAATCTGCAAGTTCACAGAACTAAAAGAGGGTGCAGACTCACATACACTTACCAATGATGTTTTCTGTGTAGCCTGCCCTGGATGGAGTCGCGCCAAACGAGCCTCATAATTTGCTTTTAATTTCTGATTCAGTTGAGAGGCCTCTTCAATTGGAGTCAGCTCCCTGTCTCACACACACACACACACACACGCATACACACACACAAGAATAGGCATGTACAGGCAAACACAAATAAGGAGGTGCGCAAATACAGGCATAAATGCGTACACACATATACGTTGAGAACCACACAAGTAAAAGCAAAGACACGTGGTTGGACAGTGGACTTGGATAAAACAAAGATATTAACCAAGGTTCCCCTTGCCCATTACAAAGCACAAAGTCTCTACTGTCACATTGACATGACTGATGTGATCTAACTAGTGTCACATATTGGGGGCAAGGTCCTAGTGCCCTCTTCCATTTATCAGACGATATTTACTGTTCAGACTGATCTAATCCAGCCATGTGACAGCAGCTAACTCAGAAAAGAGTGCATGTGCACATAAGTGTGAAATCGTGTGTTTATAAGAATGAATCAGAATGTGTGCATGTACATAACAGTATGTGTTTGAAACCATACTTGTGCATGACAAAGAATATGTGTGTGAATCAGAGTGAGTGAGGCAATGAGGATGTGTATGAATCGGAGCGAGTATATGTATAAATCAGCATGAGCGAGTTAGAGACAGGATGTGCATGAATCAGAGTGAGAGAATGAGAGTGAGAATGTTAATGAACCAATGATGAGGATGCTTACGCAAGAGGGTTAGATAAACTCACTTCTTGGAGTCCTGTGACTTTACCTCCTGCAGTTTTTGGAAAATCTCTGGGGGCAGGAAGGGGGAGGCCTCCCCCCCTCCCTCGGAGAGAACCCGGCGGTGAGCCGGCTGGCTGGGCTGTCTGGGAGCCAGCGAGGCGGCCACAGGAGTCACCTCTGGAGTAATCAACACAGTACCAAGTCCACATCTCATGACACAACATAAGCCTCCACAAGCAAAACAAATACAAGCCACTGCATGACACACAAAACGGGTCACATGCAGAGGTAGCAGGAGGAAGGAATTCTGTAGTAACACTCAAATCCAGCATAAAGTTCCCTAGCAGTGGCTACCACATTAAATACAAAAGGTCCCATTAATGAAATTACATTACAGCCACTAAGCAGATGTTCCTGTGTTAGTGGTGAACACCACTGTTAGCCTGAGTAAAACAAGCCTGTGATTACACCAAGAAGGAATGGAAGGCCCATTAAAAATCAATAAGTGTTATTTTAAGAGGGCAAACCAACAGGTTGCACCTCAGCAAAAGTAAATATTGTTACAAAGATAGCCTACATTAACACTGGCAAAGCTAGCTGAGATCATCACAAAACAAGAAACAATGAAGAAAGGAAAGATAAAAGTATCACTGAAATGGCCAATCAACAGGCATGTTTTCATATATGCAAACCTGTACTGCCCAATCAGAACTATGACCAGGTCGTTACAGCCAGTCATTTTAGGGAACCAGACACTATGCATCTGCATTTCTTCCAAAACACACCCTGCAATGGCCCACTTAACAACAACCTGCCTTCGCCAACTGACCTCAGCTACTACACGGGAAGCATACAAGTCCTGAACAGCTAGCAGGCAGATTGTAGAAACCTTATCAGCCACGCAGCTAATACTATGCAAAGATTTTAGAAAACATAAAATCCAATAAAGTGCTCCCACAGCCCAGCCTGAGGAAATGCTGGCTAGGGTCTGTAGTGCTATCTGGATTTGAGTGAATCTTCTGTGGTGCTCACCAGAGACACCTGGTGGACAGTCAACATAATACGTGCGAAAGAGTAAATTCTGAAAACAGTTGAAGCACATTTCATGACCTCTTGATTTTAGGACAGTTGGCCTTTGATATGGCCGCTCTGTTTTTCTGGGAAATGTTCCATGATATGACACATTGAGGTACTGTTATCTTCCCCCAAACAGTTGGATCCACAGAATCACAATGAATGTCACTTTATGCATCAGTGGAACTAAAAGGCCTCTCCTATACGATGAAGGATAGCCAGTGATTTAGAAGTGTCCATAGTATTGGCCATGACATGAAGGGCACAGTAAACTCCTTCATTACTGGCACCTTTCATGAAAATGAGCAAAAATGTCTGTATACACAGTTGGTGGAATTGCATAAAATTTTCTCTGATAAACTTCTTGATGAACCTGCAGGCAGAACCTTCATTTTTTAAGTGGTAGCATTTTTTCCTCAAAAAGACTGGAGAAAAATTATCGGCACCGGTAAATAAAACTACCGATAAAATAAAACGTAAGGTGGTCGAGATGAAACTACATTTTTTTTTAATTTGCTCTTTCTTGCAAAAATCTGCATCGCTGCCTTTCTCAATTTACCAAGGTATAAATATGAGGGTGAAGCACGCAAAATCCCTTTTTTATCCATCACCATGGGAAACACCCAAGCTTTCACTCCGAAAGAGACAAATGATTGTTGTCCGATATAAATCAGGTAAAGGAACTCAGAAAGTACATAAACAGCTCAAAATACCACTGAATACTTTCAGAGCAATAATCAAGGAGTTTATGAAGTTTGGAACAGTGGGGCATTTCTCAGCATGAGAACTGAAGTGCATACAGTTCACACACACAAAGAAGAGGATGGTTAGGGTGGCAAAAGAAATGCCCTAGGATCACAGCTGAAGAGCAGCCAGTTTAAGAGAGTAGTCCAGGGTATTTTGATTGACAATATAATAAACTCCACTATGTGCCAGCATATTTTAGTAAAACATCTAGTTGCCACTGCCTGGAAACTGTGGCTTGGAGATATTGTAGATGGACCATTCACCAAGACAATGACCCCAATGTACAGTAACTCGACAAAGAATTAGTTTTGAGAATGCATTTGCAATGGTCATCTCAGTCACATGACATTAATCCTACTGAGAACCTGTGGTCAGAATTGGAAAAGGTACCTCAAAATGTCATGGATCTTTCAATGTTCTGCACATACCTCCTAAAGCATTTGCCAAACTTGTCAGACATTAAGGGAAGAGACTCCATGCAGTTATCCTCACTAGGAAAGATTCAACCAAATATTAATCAAAAGGGGGTAAATCATTTCAGAGCACGGTCAGGAAAAAAAAAAAATGTATTACTAAATCCAACTGTTGTGTTTCTGTTGTGTTTTTATTATTGTTTTAAATAAAAACATGGGGCTGTCGGATAGCTCACTCGGTAAAGCATCGCGTTGCAGAGCGGAAGTGACTATGTCGTCGCGGGTTCGAGCCCTGCTTCGTACCAGCCGGCAGTGGTCGGCAGCTTTTTCAGAGTAGCGCACAATTGGCTATTGCACTACAGGGATGCAAATTGGAATGGGACTGCCGGGAAGGGACAATAATAGTTGTCTTGTTCGTTGCTCAAGCGCCTCCTGTTGGCCAGACGGGCGCTCGTCAGGACGATTCTAAGTCTGTTCATGTCCAGGTATCCTATGCCCTCGTTCTGAACTTGCAAAGATTCAACCAATGAGTGTATAAGAAGCGGTGGCTGACAGGCGCATGCTTCGTAGGAGAGCCGCGAACTGTCTACACTCTCCTGAGTTGGCAACAGGGGGTCGCATACGAGCAAGCCTTGTACATAGTTCACCAGTTGGGCATTCCAGATTCGGGGGGGATTGGAGATGCCAAATTTTAAAAAATAAAAAAAAATAATAATAAAAACATGTAGTTTCCCTGTACAGTTTAGCCCAAAATATGGTTAATTGTAAATGTTTATTTTAATACATTCATTTTTGCTCATTTGAATAAAGGGCGCCAATAATTCTTGACTTGTCTGTATCTTAAGTATACTGTAAAAATGCATGCATTTGGCTGTGAAGAACTTTCCTGTAGTGGCACATGGACTCTCAGTATAAAAACCACATCTTCACAATGGATTACAGTTGAGGAAATAGCTTACCATTTTTCACTGTGCTGGTGGTGGGTGGGGCCACAGTTATGGGGGTCGGGCTTGAGGTCAGGGCAGGGGTGGGAGCTTCAGCTCTCTTTGCGATAAAAGACTTCACCCTCTCCAAGCACTGCTCAGCCAGTCTTAGCATCCTCTCCACTTCCACTGTAGCCATTTCTCCCTCCGCTGAGGGAGAGACATTGGCCAGTGTCAGATGTAGCTTCTGCCAACATTTCATTCAATAAATGTCTCAGGATCTGACATTAAACTTTCAAAATGAGCAAGTATTCTGACAACTTGCGATGAGAAAATCTGGTATGATAACAACAATATGAGTTAAACAATACAATAGCTGCTGAAATGACATGTCATTTTACTGTATTCCAATTCAAGAATTTCTTAAAATATATTTTACGTCCATAAACCTTAAACTAATAACAAGATGAATTGATTTACGCAGATCTTTACATTTTAAGTAAAAGAAACCTTTTTCTTTGATTATTTTTTGACCCAAATATGCAAAATGTCCTGTGGTGTGACAGTAATTAGCATGAAGCAGAAAATGGGCCAGGTCACGCGATAACGGAGTCACAAAATTGGTATTTCATATCATAGCTCCAGAACTAAGTAAGAGAGTTACCATTTAAATGGCTTTGTGTACATCTTCCCTAGTACTTCAAACAACAAAATAGATAATTTTGTTCATTTGATTGATTGATTTTGGGTGAAAATGGCAAAAACTGGTCGGTAATGGAGTTACAAATTTGTATCTCCATTACCGCATGACCTGGCCCAAATGTAAACATTAAAGAAATAATCACTCATGACTGAAAATTTATACAAAAGCTTTATCACTTCATCCACTTAAAGTTTGTAACAGCAAAGAGTAACAGGAAACGAATTACATTACATTACATTACATTTCAGGTTCTTAGCAGACGCTCTTATCCAGAGCGACGTACAAAAAGTGCAAAGGATTGGTTGAAAAGTGCAGAGCTCCTAGGAGACAAGGGCGAACAGTAAAAGTGACAGAACACATCATTCAGTTGTTACAAGTCTAAACCAACGCCAAATATACTGACATCAAAATCAAGTAAAATCATCAAAATCAACTAAAATCTACAAAATCAAGTAAAATCAAGAATTAAAGTTACTTCTGTATTTTTGGTAATGAATATTAGGTTCTATGGTGTGACCAGAAGAATCCGTTTTGTAAACGGGCAGTTGCTAGACAACTGGGGAGGTCTTTTCTTGGAGCCATGATGAGGAAGTCTGACAGATGTTTTACATTGAGAGCTTTTTATTATGCTAATGTGTCTCCTCACTTCCCTCACTTGCGTCTCTTTGTTGCGTCTTAGCTCCTCCCAAGAAGGATCTGAGAGAGAGATGCAAGGAAGAGCCGTGAGGACGGAGGAACCAAAAGCTGCCAGATGAGAAATCCTTGGCTCCGTGAGCGAAATCACATGTGTAGGTGCAGCAACATTTAAATGTCACACCACTTGATGTAAGGCTTCCAAGTAGGATATGCTTGTGTTTCCTCGCTTTAACCCTTTGAGCGCTGAATAAATTTTCAAGGAATTAAAAATGTAGTGATCCTGAACTGTTGAAAACCTATCATGTGGCAACATAAACAAGTTGCCACATGATAGGTTTTCAACAGCATCTGATTTTGATATCTTGCATCATTGGGCAACTATAGTTGCCTATGGCGCTGAAAGGGTTAAGCTCCTCCAGAATCCCCCTCTTTCCCCTCTCTGCATCTCCTCTTGGTGCACTTAAGGGATTAGAAGATCCTCTATGATGGAGGGGGGAGGATGATTTCCGGGTCTCGGAAGGAAAGAGGATGAGAGGAAGCAGTGGTCGGCATAATGAAAAGCAGCCATTGATGATGATGTCGCAACGTGAGTTTCCAGGCTCCAATCTTCCTATCATATGCAATACATACAAGGACTATCGTGACTTCCTCCATGATCCGTCAACGGGAGTGGTTCTTCTGCATTCAATTCAGTGCTTCCCCAGGCAACACAATACCAAAGCATGGGCGTGATAGAAAGAGCGTGAGCCTTTTTAAGAAGTTGGGTAAACCTCAGTACCAATACTGTCCAGCCTCTGGTGTATGCACAAGAGGAACGCGCACATGAGATTTATTCTCCTTTCTTTAATGTTTATGTTAGGCACTTGCTTGTATATTTTCAACATTATTCTAATAAAAGCATTTTATATATTTTTCCTCATTATAATATGGAATGTTATTGGGGTGTATTTTCGACATTAATAAAAAGCATGAAATCGTAATGCATACGCTCCACCGACTTACAACTGACAGTACACCATTTATTGCACGTTACTGTGGACTCCAGTCCATCGTGAAGAAAGCTCAAGCTACTTACAGGCAAGGTACTGAGCAAGTTGACTGCTGTAGTATGTCATCAGAGTATTTTTGATGTACCTGTAAATTTCCATGTTGGCTGCATACTGTAGCCTATTGGTTGTTACTGTGGCTACGATCACTTACTAGCAAAAAACATAGTGTCAGAATTAAAATCAATTACTTTGTAATAAGTAAATTAATTAACAATGGGCTATAAGGCCATTTCCTGTTTTATCACATTATTATCGCCATAATTGCTACAGCACCTGCATGGTCCGCTAGCGACATCTAGCGGATCCTGTAGATGCTACAATTACAACAGTCATTGTATATAATTGGATACATTTGGGAATGCATTTCTCCCGAGAGAAACAAATGACCACCGCAATTTTCAAAGAGAATAATCAATCAAGTGTGCGAAAATTCCCTTTAATGCATAAAGATATGTACGTGTTTTGGAGCAACATGAGCCGCCATCCATATGTTGTCTGTTCCAGGGATGTTCCTGCATTTTCCAGCAACACAATGCCAAACCACATTCTGCATGGATAATGACCGCATGGATGCGTTAGCAGTGGCTGCTATATTGGCCTGCCTGCAGTGTTTCTCCTACTGAAAATGCATGCCGCATAATGAAGCAAAATCCATACAACATACACAGACAGCTCCACACAATAGCGCAGCTGAAGACCAGCAAAATGGAGGAATGGGCAACAATTCAGCTCGCTAGACAGGACAAAATAGTGTCTTCAGTGCCCAAACATTTAAAGAGTGTGACTAAACAACATGATGATGAAACACTGTGGTACATAGTTGACTGGGCCAATATTTTTGGACTCTGTTGCAGTTATCAAATTATATATTTTCAATAAGCAAATAGATTCACATTTAATAACATTAAATGATGTTTTGATGTACTGTTTTTCATCATAAAAGAGGGTAAATTGACTTTCAAATCAGTCCCTTTTGATTTTATCATCATTTTCCATGACATGCCAACTTGAAACAGGGGTCATGTTTTAAAAATGCTCAACAGATCATATCGAGTGTACAGAGGAAAGAATCTGCATACAGTCTTCCCTCCTTAAGAGCAGAGGTTATCTAATCCAGCCATGCGAGCTGGTGTGTGTGATAAACATCCTCATTCCAGAATGAAAGACGGAGCTCTGACTAGTTAAATAAAGGTTTGTATATGTATTGACAACAGCGACGGACTTGTAGTACTAGATATATACACAGTCAGCGCACACATACGCAGTTTCTATCTTTTCTTGGGCATGTTAGTAATATCCAGTTACTTGCTGTAACTCATGATCGGGGAACAGGCAAAGACATTAAACTTACGCTTATCCATTGAATCCTCAAGCAGCGCGTGCGAGACATAATTGATGCTCCGCAGATATTCACAGTAAGCCTCCTAAACGACAAACAATTGCGTCATTTCCTGTCGCTGTCCAGCGTATCGTAGAGAGCGCAATAAATTTATATCCTTGCTACTATACAGTTAAGTGTTCGCATTGCTTTACATTAGTAAACCGTATTGAACAAATGTGTTTACATTTGAGCTGATGCGACAACCAGGCAATCAACAGCACGTCAATCTACAGAATAAGCACATTTTGAGAGAAATAAGCATAATCTTAAATACATTTGTTCAATTAATTTAGACGGCATTTCAGCGAGAAAGAAAGCGAAAGCACTTGTCCCACGCTCTTATTCATGTGGACTTGAGCGCGGTGGAGCACCTTCATCACATTTCAGGACATTTGCTTGACAGTTCGAACAATTTCTTATTCACTGCCTGTTAAGCAAGCAGCGCCTTACAAGCACCGGTCGCTAACGGTGAATAGTGACATATCAATATTACCTTGTGTCTGTTTCCTGCCTCTAGTTGTATGGCGATGTTGGCCAGCTTCATTGCAGTCTGAAGTGGTTTCAAGCCACCGTCAGCCATCGTATAGTGTCGCGGTAACCCCAAGAAGGGAGTGCGATTCAGGAGAAAACCCTACAGAACAACAGTTGCTAACCCACCCCACCAGGATGTTCGCTCTCCGAAGTCTGACCAAAACCGGAAGTACACAAAGCAAGGAAAAGGAAGCGAAGATTGCTGATGATAGCAAAGATATTCAGCTCCAAATTATTTCTCTCAAAAACGTGATAAAATTTTGTACGGAGCGAATTATAAAGCAACTAGAACTCCTAGATTCCTTAGTTCCTCAGGTGATGACTGATCTGGCCGAGGATTTCGCAAAACGTCACATATTGAATTCAAAGAAATGCAAGTTCTTCATCTTGCCATACAATTATTAGGATTTTACAAGCTTTTTAAATCATATTTATTTAATTTGCAAATTATTAAACGTAAATAATCTATATTCAATCCCACAACGAACACATGTGAAGCTATTTCAAAACACGGGAATGAAGATTTTCTTTAAAATGCAGAGTCCAGTTAATTTCCTCTTAGAGACGACTAGACAAAGATGGTGTAAGCTTATTTAACAGAGGTTAAAATGCACAGATTTCTACTATTTTCTGAGTATTCAAATGGGACTCTGTTCTGTTTGGTTTATGAGTATTTTGAAGATATCAGGAATTGTCTGAATAGTCCGTTGACTTCTACTCAGTTCAGTAGTTTATTTGCCACTCACCATAACATTTGTCATTTGTTGTGTTGTCATAGATTTGTTGTGGTGCAGTAGCAAAGACAAGAGTTCACAGTTCAAAAGTTAAGCCGTCAAAGAAACACGAAATGAATTAATGTACTTTTTTCCCGAGTAAAATCACCCAACCATAAACAGGCGTATTTCACTCTTGAGCTTTAGATGAGGGAAAGTAATTATGAATGCGGAAATTAGACTATCTCCAATAGTGAGTTCACCCCTTATTCTGAAGCCCCGAAACGTGTATCAAAAAAGCCACGCACTTTGGTTCGAAGCAATGTGCGGATGCAGCGATGTCTGATCCGCACCCGAAGAGCAGACCTGAACTCGGACTTTGACAAGCGATCTTGGCCCTGCAGCGATTGCAATTCTGCGTGAGCAGGTAGTGTGTGCTTTTTGAGTGTTTGAGACAATGGATCCAGGAAAAGAAGGAGACGTTCTGAGGTCTGGGATCATTTGCAAAGTCTGTACCCCCACTGAGTCACAAGCATAGCTAACAATTAAAAATTAATACAAGCACATCCCGCACAGTTCAATAAATAAATATATAAATTCACCGGCGACTGATTCAACAACAGTCCATATTGGCTGTGACTGTCTATAAGTTCCTTCTTCGTCTGATTAAATTTATACGCTATGCGGTTGTAGTTAATCATTTTAACAATGTAAATTATTGCCTTTCTTCTCTCTCATCACATTGAATGTCATATACAGTAAGGTATAAATTCACCCTCATACTTCAGTAATATATGGTACAACAGGACAAGTGTTGTCAAAGTGAATAGAATGTAACTGATTCAAACCATTTCCCTTCACGACACTCGAATTTATTTTCCCCAGTCACACAATATTTTCTGTTCAGCTGATGTCAGTGCAAAGTGTATCATATGAAGCTTCGATTAGTGAATGTAGCCTATTTCCAACACAATGTGCCGAAGCCCTAATGCTTCAATGTTTCATTGTGCAGTCGCTGATCTTGAACGAAGAGGAACTACAAATCGGTCTGTAGTTCTCTTTGAAGAGAGTGGATGGCGCTGAAAAAAAAAAAAAAAAAAGCGTAGATTTTATTGGCTCTTCCGAGGTTGTCACAAATCACTTCCGGATTCACTTGTTTACTCACAGATGTCTGAAATGGAAGTATGAAGGCTAGGAAGCGAGGGTCTGGGAAGAAAATGATCAAACATGCCGTTAATAATTAACACCACTCATTGATTTTTTTTTTTTAACTATTGTTTTACTGATACGACCTGAATACATTTTAGAGAATTATTTGTATTTGATTCATTCGATCTCCAAAAGTGAAATTTTTTTTAACTTTTTTGCCTAGCTATAGCTAGTTGTACTCTCCCTATGTAGCTAACGCTAAGTTACCCAGCTTTGCCTGCAACGGAAATTTAAGTTGGGAGCTGACTTTGACTTTACCGTCCTGGTTTTAGGAACATTGGCACTTATGATGAAAAGAGAGAGGCGCGCACGGCTGGCTGCTGTTTCGCCCATGACCAGGCTCGTACACCCGCCTGGAGGAAACGTTAGCAAACGACCCTGCCGGAGAGGGAGACCGCGGGTAGGGTCAGAGAAGAAGGCATCCGGAGAAAGATGCGAGCCAAGACGAGGAGGCAGTGGCCCGGAGGATGGCGACTACGGGGGTCGACGAAGCGATGCCACTTTATCCGCCACCGATGCCGGCGAAATCTCAGATCACCAGAAAGAATCTAAAACGAGAGGTGGGTGCCCAGGTGATGTCTGACTGGCTGTGGCAAATTAGCTATGGTTCATGACGGACCTTTTCTGAAGCATGAAATTTAATTTTATGTTTGGAGTCTTTTCGTTCGCTGTAAGTATCTGCTGACAACTAAGATATCTGGTGAATCAAAAATGTGAATGTCCGTAAGAAGAAAAATGCAAAAAAAAAAAGAAGAAGAAAAAAAAGAAAAGGAAAAAACCCCAAACTTGTACATTGTTTTCCAGATCTTTATATGCTTCTATTTAAGATGTTTTATAGAAAACTTTATTCATTTTCATGTTTTTTGAGGCTTAGCTACCAGTGTTTACACCCAGTTGTAAACCCGCTATATTTGTGTTTTGTATTTATTTATATCAAAGTCTTCTAATCTTGATTGTTGACTTTGACGCAATGCACCTACAGTACGTTCTTAAGTTTGGAATTGTCAAAAAAATCCCTTGTTTGTGACGGAAAATCATCATTGTTTTCAAGTAAAACAACAATACTGATTTACAGTCAAGAGTTTGTTATTGTCTATTATGACTGGAAATGACAAGTTTTAAAGGATATATGTAATTAAGCCAAATAAAGGCCCATTTGCAGCTGACAGTTGCTGTCCTGTTTAAGGAAGCTATGAAAATGACATTCTTTAAGCTTCTTGAGTATCTGGGGCATTAGCATGTGTGGATTTGAATACACGCCCAAAATTGCTGAAAAAAAAGCGTTCTCTTTAGTCAGTCTGTAGTTGGTTTGAGAAGTAAAGGCTATTCAATGCTAGAAGTCGCGAAAACCAGTTTTTGACCCAACATGTTGTATACTGTACAGCTATTACAATTTCGGACTGTGTTGCTAATAATGTTAAATAAAGAAAAATGAAAAGGGCATAATGTAGAAAAATAACTGTTAAAAATAGTACGTGCAGTTGTGGTTGGAACAAAATCCAGCATATACAGGGAGTCTCCAGGACCGTCGTTACGAAGCGCTGCATTAACTGGTTGCGGAGATGGCGTTGTTTTTGTGATTGTCCAGTTCACCAAGCACATCCACTGTCCCACTGTAAATACTTCTAGCCAGTCAGTATTTATACATTGATAACGTAATTTATAACAAGACAGCACTGGAGTCATATTACTAAAAAATCAAGCAAAGTGTGAGCATCAAGTCAATCCTGTGAGATGTTTTGCAGTCAAGTGATGGTGCATCTATTTTACCAGTAGATGTCACCCACGTGCACTATGAATGAAGCTTCGAGTAGTGAACCAATTTCCAGAACAATGATTCAAAAAGGTTCAAAGCATCTTAAGGCCTCATTTAGCCATCTCTGCTAACAGTTTCAATTACCATATAATTATGGACGCGATTATATCCGCAGTATACCTTGAATCTAGCAAAATCCGTAATGAAGGGTTAAAAATATCTGCTCCTACTAGAATCTCCATAAACAGTTGTGTAATTAACCAATTTGCCGGCTACCAAACTAGTAAGCTGCAGCGTAAATGATAGAAACCAAAGTGAGGACGCATGGAAAAGCTGCAACTGCTAAATAGCCGTAGCTTTCTAGTGCGCTTGACTCTTTTGACATCATTGTCGATATGGTGTGTTGCAGGTTCCGGTCGTCATGGCGCGGCATTTTGCCGACTGTGCCATGGGAAGTTCTCCCCTCGTAGCCTGCGGCACGCGTTCGGCAGGCTGACGGGGGAATCCGGGAAGACGGCGGGGGAGGGGAGGCCCCGTGCGCCGCCACTCTTCTGCACCGACTTCCAGCGCCTGGTGGGCGTGCCCGTGAGCCGCGATCCGTTACTGTCGAAGTTCATCTGCAAGAACTGCCACTCGCAGTTTTACAAGTGCCACAGGGTCCTGCTCGCTTTCCTGCAGAGAGTCAACCTATCGCCCCCAGGCTCCACAGATAGGTGAGGGAGATGCTGTCGGTTAACTGGATTTGAGTGAGAGCCCTTTTTATTTACCCATGAAAAGGGAAAAAAATGAAACCAGTCTGGTTGTGTTTTTGTTTTAGGGCTCATTCCTTAAGATCTAATTCAGCAGAAGAGGCCTGTCTGTCAGGTGAGTTAACATTAAGGTATTGTTGTGGATTGGGCGAGCCCCTCTGACCGTAGCAGAGTACTCAAACCAGTGACAGCAGGGCAGCAGTGGGAAGTCCATTGGTGAAAAAGCAGAAGTCCTGCTTTGTGTTCCTTCTACCCATTAAATCAGCTAGTTGGCTTCACCAATTTGTCTCACATCAAGGTCAAATTAGACACTCCAGTTGCCTGCAACCGCATGGGTGATTTTGAAGAAAACGTCACAATTTTCACCTGAAATTGTGACTTAATCGGCCAATGCTGTCACCACGGCAACCAAAATCGATTGGTGTTGTGACCAAACCATAACCCATTATGCCCTCATCAAATATCAAAGGAATAAGTTGAAATTTTTGGCCTGTAGAGCGTCCACAGAAAAATCCCCGCGGACGCAGCGGCAGCGGAGACGACGACCATGAATCCAAAGCCACCTACATGACTTAAGCAGCTTTCACATCGGACGCAAAACAAATTTTTCGCTCGACAGATTACATTCAAAGTCAATGCTGCATTGACTTTGAATGTAATCTGTCGTGCGAAAAATTCGTTTTGCATCCAGTGTGAAAGCGGCTTTAGCCTGGGAGCTACTAGTAACTAGTAACTAGTAATTACTAGTAACAGCTGAACACAGGTGGTTGGAGGAAATTACCGTGGAGGATTTGTACTTTTTAAGCCTTTGTGTTCCGCCTCTGCAGCAGGGTCTTTAGTAAATGAGCCCCCTGGTCTGTGTTCTATGTTCCGTCTTCTCCTCCCAGGACCCCCCATCACCTCCTCACCCAACTGCCTCCACGGCCTGGTCTCCTGGACGCACCACCATGCGGTGGGCTGTAGTTCCTGCCCGAGCCTGCAGGAGGTGCTGGAGGGGCAGTACCGGGGTGCAGTGCGGGCGGTGTGGGGGTGCATGGACGGGCACAGCTACATGATGGACACGCACGCGCAGCCGGAGAGAGACCAGCGGACTGTGAGAACCGGCCTCCTGGACTCTGGCACAGCGCTGAGCCCCTTGAGCCGCTCACTAAACCAGCCCAGCCCTGCAACTGCCCTGCAGAACCAGGCCCCAGCCCCGAGGACCGCTCCCGGCTCCAATATCACTGCAGGCCCAGGGGGTGAGTCGGCAAAGGGGTCAGAGATGCAACTATTTACATGTTTAGATACACTTGGCTCAAAACAGACATTCTCCTGCTATCACTACATTTGACACTAGTCTAGCCTAACTACATCGTTGGGTGAACATGAAAGTGCCAACTTGCACGAGCAGCTGTGCCATATTTTAGCTTGCGGGTAGCTGTTCGCTACTAATACTTATTAATAGCTTGCAGCAATCTGCAATTCTTTGCAAAAAAGATTGCGCCTTAACTTTTGTACTGTTACTACTTCTGCACAACCTTAGAGAGAGAAAGTCTGTCTCGAGCCTAGCACCTCATCAGGCCGCTGCTTAGCCCCAGTTTCCATAGCATGAAGCTACTAGAAGTACTGCAACTCTCCCTGAAGGGGATGCCAGTCCATCGCAGGTTATTCCCCCCCAGCTCTTAGTCTGATTTCCCTGACAATTTGCTGGTACCCAATTATACACCTGGGTGGAGTAAGGGACTGTGGGAGTGAAGTGTTTTGTTAAGGAACACTGGGAACTCTGGAACTTTCTCTCCGAAGTCAAGCACCCGTATCCACTGCACTTCAGCGCCCCCCCCCCCGCACAACCACGACAGCTAATATAGCGTCCCATTACCTTTCTGAAGATTTGGGTTTTTTTTTTTTTTTTAAATGGCTTTATTTATTTATTTGTTTATTTTTTCATGATATCTCCCTGTCTGAGAACTCCTTTGCTTTCAGATTACCTGTATTCATTTTTTTCAGCAGGATTTGAATTTTCTTGACTGATCACACAAATGCACATGTTTGCATGATTCAAGGTTAATGTAGCAGCATAGCAAAACAGTGACCTATTTGAGCGATGCTGCTGGATATGGCCGGCATATTTCCAAGACTCGGATGTGCAACGTGTAAAAAAAAAAAAGAAAAAAGAAATGTATAATGGCAACCAAAAGCCACGCTACACGGCCTCGCGATAACAGCTCTTCTTTTGTCACATGGCCGGACTGTCCTTATTACAGTAATACTGTATTTTGAGCCTCAGACACTGAGCAGCGGGTGGTGTGTGCTGTTTGCCAGGCTCACTGACCGGAGAGGAGACGGTCACAGCCGGGCCAGAGGACCCTGTGGATGAGGCAGAGGGCAGTGATCTCTCAGACAGGTAAGACTCCAGTCCGGAACACCTCTCACAAAGGGCTTCTCAGGTTAATATTAATACGACTGTCAAGCCAATTATAGGAAATAATGAAGAGGGTGTCAGTCAAACATATCAAGAATGACCGATTGAACTGAACCCAACCTAAATGAAGTATTCGCCAGAGCCTCAATTGTGAATTGGCCAGTAGCAAATTAACCAGAAGAGGTGCAAGCAATTTTGCCTTCTCTTGCTCGCTCTCCTGACAGCACTGATGCAAAACAAGATAACACTATATGCAAACAGGCTGCAATTACCAATGATAAAAATCTGAAAATGCTCATTGCAACTAAACTCGGCAGCCATTTTGATGAACGGCGGCAGCTTCTGTACAGTTAAATGTCCAAGAGACTAAAAGCTTCTCACACTTTCCAAAGTTTCAGTTTCTTTGTAAGTGGAACATGTAAGCAACACATTGACAGCAGTGCAGTTTGCAGGAACGCGAGATGAGCATTTCCAAATTGAGTTTATCCCACTAAGCCTGTTCGCGTCCGTGACTCGGCAGGAATTTTTCCAGCGAGGATGAGGAGGACGAGAGGAGGAAGAGCAGCTCTTCACACGAGTTCTTTCAACCCTTTCCTGAGGAACGGTGAGGGTTCATCTGAAGTATAACACATGTAAATAGCCATGTGCAGACATGCATTCGTCACTTACTCCCTACATGCCCCCTCCTCTCTCACAAAGGGTCATCTCCTCCAAGAAGGGCCCCAGGGAGCCAAAGATGCCCCTGGAGCCAAAGGAGCGGAAGAAGCCGGGGCCAAAACCGGGCTGGAAGAAGAAGATCAGGACGGAACGGTATTTCTGGGCGGGGCGCCGTCCGGGGAAGCACTTGTACTGGGGTCAGTCAGGGGTCATGGTGGTGTTAATAAACAGTCACAGTCAGGGAAGAGTGGGGGTCATTGGGCGGGGTTTGGCAGGGGTCATCTGAGGTCAGTCAGCGATCAGTAAGGCACTGGGTGCATCTCAAAGCGTAGGCTGCATCCTTTGAAGGCTGCATTTTTAGGGGTCATCACTTAATCCCATCCGCAAAACTGATGTAACATCATTTTATCTCCGTTAAACAGCTTAGGTTAAAGTCACTTGTTACTGGTTTCCCTAACCTTAACCTTAACTCTAACCCCTAACCCTAAACCTAGCCCCAAAACTAACCCTTAATTCAACCTTGTCCTTTACCCTAAATGTTTGCTTGGTGGGTGGAAGTAAGTGACGACCCCTAAAAATGCAGCCTACTAAGGCTGCAGCTTAGGCTGAGATGCACCCATTGAGTGAGTGTTTTATTTTCACAGAGAGGAGCTGCCCAACATCTATAAGTGCCCCTATCAGAGCTGCACGGCTGTGTATCGTGGAGCCGACGGTATGAAGGTTAGTGTGCTTTAATTCGAGCGTGTGTGCCTGCGTGTACACTGACAGTTGGCTCAGAGCATGTGCGGGGTGTTCAGGATGTTTAGTGTACATTCAGTAAATTCGGCGTGTTGAGTGGCCACTGTGCCGTTTGCTACAGAAGCACATTAAGGAACACCATGAGGAAGTGCGAGAGAGACCCTGCCCCCACCCGGGGTGCAACAAGGTGTTCATGATCGACCGCTACCTGCAGCGACACGTCAAGCTCATCCACACAGGTGAGGGAGGGGGCGGGGCCTGCAGTGCAGGTATAGTGGGTGTGGTGTGTTCCGGCTGATATCTGTTTTTTCTCTCTCTCTCCCTCCCTCCCTCCAGAGGTGAGGAATTACATCTGCGATCAGTGCGGACAGACCTTCAAACAGAGGAAGCACCTGTCTGTGCATCAGATGCGTCACTCAGGGGCCAAGCCGCTACAGTGAGTCACAGAGAGGGGGAGGGGCCTAATCTTTCAGGAAGTCAGAATATCAGTAGCTGGAACGGCCTAACACTGACCTGACGGTTGTCCCTTCAGGTGTGAGATATGTGGGTTCCAGTGTCGCCAGAGAGCCTCACTCAAATATCACATGACCAAGCATAAGGCGGAGGCGGAGCTGGAGTTCGCCTGCGAGCAGTGCGGGAAGCGCTTCGAGAAGGCCCACAACCTCAACGTGCACATGTCCATGGTGCACCCCCTCACGCAGGGCGGGGCCAGCGAATCGCCTGATGCCTTGGTGGGCGGGGCTCTGGGGACCAGCTGATTGGCAGCAGAACTGTGGACTCCTGCGTCCCTGTAGTGGCCTAGGAGGCAGAATCTCGTACCACACTCCATGCTCTGTACCACACACCCTTCATCACGTACATGCAGCACGCCATACCACACCACCCTCATACATCCCATACCCAACACTGTGTACTCCAGACTGTACATCCCATGTGCGCACACACACACACCATGACTCCACTCCCTCATGCTGCCGAACACTCCTCACAGCCCACACCACACTCGCCTGCGTAGCATACACACAAAATAACAACAGTTATTTTGAAGACTCAAACTGGTCTGTGCAACGTCACGCCAGTTATTTTATTATTTTCTTTTTTGTTTAGCGTCTCCTGAACTGCCAGCTCGTGCGGTGAAAATGTCACACTGGCTGCTGCATATAGGCGAGAAGCCTTCTCTTAAGCAGCCTTTATAAATACAGAAATTAACAGCAAAATGAGGAGGGAAATGTGAACAGAGAGCACTCTGAACCTTCCAAATCCGATGTCCCTGCCGCACCCTCCCAGAGTTCCCAGTCCCTGACTCCTGTAACTGCCCCACCCCCACCCCCTCAGCGGAACAGCCTTTCTCTACAGTGTGAACAATGAATTAAACCTGTAAATACTCAAGGGTCCTCGAGTGCTGCTTTTTTCCATTGTAGCTTCCAGAGACCGATCTTGTGTGTGCAGAGGTGAGAGTAGGCCATTATATGACTGCACACAGCTGCTCACAGGAAGTCCAGCTCCTCGAGGGAGTTGTCAAGGCTGGGCGGGGCCAGGTGTGAGGAGAGGGTGGCAGTCATCTCAGGGTCCAGCTCGCCACAGGCCTCCTGCAGCTGGGGAGGTGACGGGGCAGGTCAAAAGGTCAGAATAGCAGGGACCAGAGACTCGGCTGCTTAGAGGTTGAGAGGGGTGAATTATCAAAGAATGAGCCATCGTATTGTCTTATTCAGCTGTTGGGCCAATTTGAACCTGTAGAACAGCTTCTATGCACCTCGGCAGAATTCCCACGACTGTGGAACTTTACTGAAATGAAAGCAACCCATTCAGATCTAAATGTAGATGATAATTCACTCGCTTTTGCCATTCTAACAGTAGCCATTTGCGCGGTCTGTGAGGCTGAAGGTCCTGCCAGTCCACAGCCCTATATTGAGCCCTCTTTCCATCACTTTGATGTCATCCGCTGGGAAACCTCATCCAAAATCGAGAGGACACCGGGCCTCAGCATCATTTTATACACACCCCAGATCAGGGCTATTCAACATTATCCAGAAAGGGCCAGTGTGGGTGCAGGTTTTCATTCCAACCAAGCAGTTACACACCTGATTCTACTAATCAACCCCAAGAGTCTTTGCTGAAGAGCTTGATTAGTAGTATCAGGTATGTAAGTGCTTGGTTGGAATGAAAACCTGCACCCACACCGGCCCTTTCTGGATAATGTTGAATAGCCCTGCCCCAGACCATGATAGAATGCAAATTAATTATATCATGACCTATGTCTGTATTGAAGCATCAGCGCTGGTTATATCTCTCCTCTCATTTATTTAGGTTTACCCTTCAGTTTATCAGCAGTCTGACATCAGCAGGAGCAAACATAACAGCATTCAATAGTGCTGGCATAGATGGAACCAGGAGCTGAGGTGCACTTTTTCAGGGTGAGGAATTTATAGGTCTTCTGTTGCAAAATGCTTCAGCTCCAAAATAAGATTATATAAACAAGGCTGGACAAATATTTGTTGACAGGCTTTGAGTAAGCAATGTTGTGTGGATCATGAAGAAAGACTGGGAATGTGCATAACCTAATGAAGTTCTAAATTGACCCCAATGAATTTTTCAGCCCCTAGTAGTTTGAGCTCTCCTTTGAAGCATTATTACCCATAATTCACTGTGCACCTATTTAAGGTGAATGGAACATTTTACCGTTGCCATCATATATTATAGCACTGCAGCTAATGCTAACACTTGGCATGCACAACTCTTGTTAAACCATCAGAGAGATGTCAACCGAGGAAATGAAAATGTTTTCATGTTTTACACCACACAGGATAATATCAGTGTGTGACAGTGTGTGTGCGTGCTCTGCGTGTGAGGGACTACCTTCAGTAAGGATCATGTGACAGGCTCAATATGCGACGGAGCTGAACCTGACTGTGCTTACCTGTCTCTGGAGGCTGTGGCTGACGTGGGTGTTTGGACTCAGAGCAATGATGCGGAACAAGGCCTCCCGAGCCCTCGCCATCATCACCAGGGGGTCCATCTGTCGGGCGAAAACACAGCTGCTCACGACACAAAACAGCCAAACGGCCTCAGGTGTGCCACCCTGGAAGCAAACGCTTCAGGTGCGTTACCTGTGCGGTGTGGTCTGAGCAGGGTGCAGGGGTGTCGCCGTCCAGGAAGAGTGTGTTTAAAGCAGTGTAGCAGCGCACAGCACAGAGAAGGAATCCAGGGGTCCCTTTCGCTAACCTCCCCAAAACCTCACCATCCAGGAGAGGCACCAGGCTGCCGGGCAAATAAAACACCAATATCTCATGCACGTGCTTATCCACACCACATACACAGCCACGCACACACAGTGTGGTCTGTATTCGGACAGTAGGATTTCAAAGGGCTGTGATATCTTCACTGTTCACTACATATGGGTGCTAGTTCTCTCAAATGAATGCTGACGGCCTGCACAGTATTATCATCCCTATGAAGCGAACCGTGGAGGAATTATAGCCCTATAAAACTCGCTGTAAATGCCTGCGGACCTCACGGAAGATTATTTATAAACTCAGACACTCTCACCTGTAGAAGGCGAATGGCATCAGTCGCAAGTGTCTGTCAGTGGTCACCATGGTCACAGCCTGGAATGAGGCGTGCTCTTCGACAGCGAGAAAGCACAATAAACACAGAAAGTGAGACAGACAACACCATTGCAAAAGAGCAAGCATGCTCACTCGTGCCACTGTGGCCATTCAGACCCCATTTCAATGCAATGGGAATGGGAAATGCGATGGGAAAACATACTCATATGCATTTTTTGTTTGTCTCCCCACATTCTGATACGCTGAACTAGTGTGGTTAGCATCAACCTTAGCCTTGAGCTAGCTGATCTTGTTCTGGGTCTAGGCTGTCCAACTCATTCCTGGGATGTCACTGGCTTTGCTGGTTTCTGGTCCAATCACAAATGTGACCCCAGCAATATTAATGACTAGTTAATTTTTCATCGCTTTTCTAGAATAGCAGTTGCTCCATGATACTGGAGGCAAGTAGAGTTGCACCGACGCTAGTGTAGCAATACTACAAACAGGTGTGATGAAGAAACTGAATGTTCATCAACTTGTGGATTGATAGGAAATTGTGACATTTCTAAAATGTCATTCCATTCAAATGCAATTAATGATTGAGTTTTTTGGAGTATAATATTAAGTCCAAGAGTGTATAATTTCACAAGCAGGTATTGCGAATGGAGAATCTGTGAGAGTGAGTTCGCCCCCGCTGGGTTGGCTCACTCGCTAAAGGGACCATTTTACGGCGCAGAGTGACCATCATGGCGAAGGATTGAATCCTGTGTCATACCATTGCTGACTGGGGCAAGCAGCCCTGGAGAGCCGCACATACTTGATTGCTCAGGGAAATGGGAGGGATAGAGTCAGTTTGGGTGCTCATTGCTCAAGGGCCTCCTGCTGGCCATGCGTGCGCTCGTCAGGTGCTTTCAGAGCAGGCGCATGATCAAGTTTCGTACGCCCTCCTCCTGCGTATGCGAGGTTTGAATCTTCAAGTGTAAAGCAGCAGCAGCTGACAGGTGTGCTTTTCGAAGGAGAACTGCGAATGGTCTCACTCCCCCGAGTTAGCAGTATGAGTTGCATACGAGCTTGTTTGTACACAGTATGCTGGAAATTCCAAATTATGGTAGAATTGAAGATACCAAACATTTTAATATAAAAAATGTAACTAAAAAGAATGAGTTAGCATTATTTTTTCATTGTGGTATCAATATTTCATTCTAAAGGGTAATTTAACGTGTTTTTGTATCACAAAAAGCATTCAGAAAATTTTTGAGAAGAAATTGATAGATACTTTGTAAGCCTCCCTCATTTTAACTGACAGAAAGATTAAAATGTGATCATTTCCCCTTGCAAATGATGCAAAAGTTCTTGCCATGAGTCATAACAGTTTCTCTGTAGTACAACACTGAATTACTGTAGAATTCCCATTAAAGCAAAATTTAGCTATTTTAACCCTACTCCTGCCGGTTGCCGATATATAAAGGACCCACACTCATTTCCCTGTGTGCCGGTCGTCGATATATTGTCGGTAGCCATTTCCATGTATGCCGGTCCTCAATGAGCATTAGCCTAGATGCAGGTCTAGGGTTAAGCCACTTGGAAAGGCTTGGGGGGGGGCGGGGGCAGTTTATATTTAGCTTCATAGATATTCAGTAGTTCTGAGTAACCCCCCAAAATGTGACACACTTCTGATCAAGGAGCTTATGGTCCAGAAAATGTATCGTTTTACCTCATAGCCATTTTGTAAGTCTCAGTAATTCATTGCTAATTACAGAATAACAACTTCAATGTTGAATCTTCATGAAGTTTATCTGTATTTCCTGCACCCAATATGATAAAATAAACTGAAATATGTTTATAACAAATGATATGAATGCCTTGCTTCATTAAAGCCAGTTTTCCAGTATCTGTGGCACTCAAATGCTGAGTTGTCAAGCCTTGAATGGGGGTCATGCGCACATAGGCAGGGGTTGGCTTGATAAGGCATCCATGCAAAGGTGTTCAACTTCTACGATTGCAATTATACCCCCAACGATGAAATGTCGGGGGTATATAGTTACATACCAAGAATTCCGTCCATCCATCCTTCATTCCGTCCGAAGACATTATTTGTCCGATCGATATCTCGAATATTATTCATTGGATTCTTTTCAAATTTGGCACACATATCGAGGGCTGACTGCAATAAACAGTTATGTCCAGATGTTATATATTGGACATAACTGTTTATTGCAGTCAGCCCTTGATATTCTCTACCACAGGGAGAGGTGCAGTGCAAAGTGTCGACCATCTGGGATGATTTTTCACAAAAATATCACCGTTTTCCTGTTTTTGGACTTACAAATTTTCAAGTGGGTTCAATGTGAATTTGTCCAATCGATATCGCAAATATTATACATTGGATTCTTTTCAAATTTGGCACACATATTATCTACCATAGGAAGAGGTGCAGTGCAAAGTGTCGGCCATCTGGGATGATTTTTCACAAAAATATCTCCATTTTCCTGTTTTTGGACTTAGAAATTTTCAAGTGGGTTCAATGTCAATTTGTCCGATCGATATCGCAAATATTATACATTGGATTCTTTTCAAATTTGGCACACATATTCTCTACCATAGGAAGAGGTGCAGTGCAAAGTGTCAGCCATCTGGGATGATTTTTCACAAAAATATCGCCGTTTTCCTATTTTCAGACTTAGACATTTTCAAGTGGGTTCAATCTCAATTTGTCTGATTGATATCTCAAATATTGAATGGATTCTTTTCAACTTTGCCACACATAGTTTCTAACATATGGAGAGGTGCAGTGCCATGTGTCATAGACGTGTTGCTATTTTTGTCAAAATTGATCTTCGGAATGTGATAATTTCTATAATCACCAACGGAAAAAGCATGATTGGGGCTGACGGGGGTATTAGTAAGCTCTGCTTACTTTTTCACTTGTTGTCCTTGCAATAAAACAAGCATACCAACGGACCCCCAGGATCTATTCTGAAAGCTGTGAGAACAGGACTAGTAGACCTTTCAGGGTCAGCACTAAAAATATCCCCAACCATGACACCAAAACAACCTGTTTGACAACATAGCCAAGGCATAACTGCCGTGAACACATTCTAAGATAACCCTGGGTTATCCAGAGTCTGAGGCCAAAGGTACCAGAGAGCCATCGACGCTGCAGTGAGGAGTTTCTTATAAATGCAATATATGCACAGTTTTACCTGCAGCAGGCAGTTGAAACAGAGGGAGCCAGTCAGTGCAGTCCTGCAGGCGAGTCATGACCTCTAAACATAATCCCTGAGCTTCCGCAATGTTACCTTCCTGCTGGACACACACACACATGCACACACATACACACACACAAACACACACACGTTTCACAACATGGCCACAGGTATGCAAAAAGAGCAGTTACAGGTGTGTGTGTGTGTGTGTGTGTGTGTGTGTGTGTGCGTGTGTGTGCGCATGCAGATTAGTGTATGTACCTGAGGCTGCAGAACAGCAGAGAGCAGATCTGTAATAGAGAAGAAGAGCAGGAACGCCAGCACCTGCAGAGACACACCTGAGTCAGCACAGAGAGTCACCATCTACATCACCATACCACCCACAACTCCAACACCAACACCACCCACATCACCGGTCACTCCACTACCTATACACCGAAACACCCATCTACATCAGCGAGTCCTACCCTTTTCCTGGAGATCTACTATACAAGAAGTTTTTTAGTCAAACCGCAGAAAAGTGCGACTCATTCCAAAGCTTGAGATCTCCTTGGTAGAGTAAACATTTTAGAGTCTCAATTCGAACATGTTGCGTCTTAAGCCATTTTGGAGAGCACAAAGTACACGTTGTCCTCAGGGAAAACATGCATAACAGAAGTGTATTACAAATACCCAAATGATGTACCTCATTCTCTGAAAATTTCAACAGCTATGGACACTGAATGCACATATTTGGCAACTTCTGCTCTTTAGCACAGGGGGAGGAATGGCCAAGCCATCAGCAGGAATTTTCACGGCAAATAAATAGAAACACGATGGCTCAAAGTATTTGATATGGTAGATAGAGTGCCAGATTTTTTAACAAAACCTTTGGGGAAATTGAGGTCAAAAAAAACATCAAAAATATGAAAATATGAAGGTGTTTGACTGCAATGATACTAAGGGACAGGCTAAAAGGCAACAAGATTTTGGTCCGCAGGTTTTCAACTAGCGAGCTACGTTTAGTGGAAGACAGTGCCCAAGGCACAAATTACTAATCCTGCCACTCTCATTTCTGTAACATTTAAAACAATAGTGTACCATTTGAGACGACACACACACATATGTACAAATTTGGTATCACCAAATCTGAGCCTCGAATCTAAATCCATTCCTGGTTTTTCTTTTCTCCCCAGTAATTAACTGAACATTAAGTCATCCTGATTGGCCAGACTGCCTTTTTTCAGTAAAGGAAGGGTGGAAAACCAGAAATACTCAAGACATTCAGGTTCATAATTTGATGATCCCAAGCGTACATCAAATATCCAGTACATCAGGGCTATTCGACATTATCCTGCGGGCGGTGTGGGTGCGGGCTTTCATTCCAACTAAGCACTTACACACCTGATTCTACTAATCAATCTCTTTAGCAAAGACTTTTGGGGTTGATCGGTGGTATCAGGTGTGTAAGTGCTGGGTTGGAATGAAAGCCTGCACCCACACCGGCCCTTTCTGGATAAGGCTGAAAAGCCCTGCAGTACATAGTAAGCCTTGTATAAAGCTGCTTTCACACCGGACGCGAAACGAATTTTTCGCGTGACAGATTACATTCAAAGTCAATGCAGAGACGCAAATACACACGTTTTCGCGTGTATTCGCGTCTTTGCATTGACTTTGAATGCAATCTGTCATGCGAAAAATTCGTTTTGCATCCGGTGTGAAAGCAGCATAAGTAGTTTTAAGGAAGGAGAATAGGTGCACAGTGCACAGTGCATCAGTAGACACAAAGTGAGGGGATGCAGAATTGGCATGAAAATGCAAGTAAAGATCACCAGGAGCTAGGTGGACAACCATAAATCTACATGGTTACCTGTACTATTCTAGTGTGAACCCACCCCACCTGTGCCACTCTGGTGTAGTAGCCATCCAGCTGCATGAGCCCAGGTGTGAGCCTCACCTGTCTCTGCTGGCTGAGCTGCTCCAGTGTTGTCCTGAGGCTCCGCCCCCCTGCGTGGTGCAGACAGGCTGCCAGGAGCAGGGGCGGGGCTGAGGAGCGGGGTCGGGACTCCGCCCGCGCTGTGCTGTGGCACAAAAGCAGAGATACAGTTTACACACACACAGCGTCTCACAAATGACAGCAAAAACAGCCAACATGGGCCATTTCACCTTTAGTCCCTTTACTCTCTTCAAAGGTTTAATTCTGTAAGGTGGGATTTATCTGCAGTTTCTCATAGTGAGGTCAGCTGTGTAATAGCATACATGCCTGTGCATGCGTGTATACGTTTGTTTATTTGTGTACTTTGCCTGAGTGTACTTGTTCAGTGTACTCAGCCGTTACCTGCAGGCCCAGCTGTAGCAGTCAGCCAAACACTGGATTTGCTCAGGCAGTGGATCATCACTCAGTCGTCTCCATAGAGACACCAGTACAGGACCCAGCCACGCCCACCAGCGCTGTGTAACATACGCAAGAGGACATTCTTACAGACACAAAACATGAATATACATCTGTGTTTTTCCTAGTGTGTGAGGACACACACACACACACACACACACACACACACACACACGCACGCACGCATGCACAAACACAAACGCACACGCATACACAAACACGAACACACACACACAGATAGAGGCATTGAGAGAGCTGAGAGAGGCCTTACCCCTGCAGACACCAGCAGCAGTGGACACTGCAGGTGCAGTTGGGACAGAACTTCATTGACAGCCCGAATCGGCCTATCACAACGTGCGCTGGCAGTAAGCACTCCCTGTGGGCGGGGCAGAGAGAGAGAGGACTAACTCTAACCACCCAACACCATCATGATGTTCCATTCATACACCAGAGTCCTGGGCAATTCAGAGTCCTCAATCACTGGAGTCTGGCACATCATATCCCACCCAAGGCAGACATTTTAAACAGTATTTGGTGACGTCAAACCAATTAAGTCCTAAATTTAATCAGGAGATCCTTGGACCATTGCATACTTTTCCTGAAAATTCTTTGAATTTTGATCAAACCATTTTTGCATTAACCGCTGGCAGACGCACAGACAAAACAACACCCTCCCCCTTCAGGTGTGGTAATCAGCCTCGAATGCTTGTCTTTGGCCTGGAGAAGGACCCGGGTGCCCTGAGAGAAACCCACTCCAACGCACGGAGAACATGCAAACACCTCCCCAGGCCGGATTCAAACCCACAGTGCCCAGCCCCGCCCCCCCACATCCTGCCTGTAAATATAACGGCTGCAAGAGCCTAGAGGCCCAGAGACACACTGTACCCTGTAGAAGTGTGCAGTGACGGGGTACGGCAACAGGCCAGCGGGGCTGCACACATTCCTCTGTGAGAGAGTGGGAGAGAAACAGAGGGATAATAATATTAGTGTTTTAGTACAGTTAAGATCTCCAAGAATTTGAGAGATCTTTCTGATTTTTATTATTTTGTGTATGTTGCTTTATACAGCAAATATTGCTTTGTCAACACAACTGTTCATTTGTGGCCTCTAATAAAATGAAGGAATGCAGAGTGACAGGGTACGGAGACATGGTTCTCTCTGCAGGGAGAGACATGGAGACTTATCCCTCACCATTAACCCTACCAGCGCCGTAGGCAACTATAGTTGCCCAATGATGTAAGATATCAAAATCAGACACTGTTGAAAACCTATCATGTGGCAACTTGTTTAAAAGAGCTCCCGCAGGGGAGCTCTTTTAAACAAGTTGCCGCATGATAGGTTTTTAACAGCTCAGGATAACTACATTTTTAATTCCTTGAAAATATATTCAGCGCTCAAAGGGTTAACGTCAGCCGTCTGACTTGTGCTCTACTGAGCATGTCCGTGCCGCACAGCCCCTCTCACCTGACGGTGGTTGATGTGCTCCATGAAGGCCCTGCAGTCCAGGCTGGTCCTGCCTCCCTGAGTCTGGACCGTCATGAGAGCTGTGACTGGGAGAGCGACAATTACCCTGTAAACACACACACACACACACACACACACACCGCGGGGACAAACAAACATTCCATCAACCATCGTCCCATAAAATACACAAATATATGAGCACATGCTGAAATTCAATGACGCACAAAAACTTCATCAAGGTCTTACACGCTGTGCACGCAGGCACGTGCACACACAGATGCACACACGTGCACAGGCACACGTGTGCGTGCGTAGAAAAAATAGCATGCACAAGAGCATACACACACACATAAATGTGCACCAATGCACAAACAAGTAAACACATGCATATAAACATACAGGCATGTACATGCACACATGCTCACACTGACACATACACACACACACGCACACACAAAACACACACACACACACACACACACACACACATGCTCTGCTCCACGCTCCAGTGCCAGAGGTCTCTCACCTGTTGCACACTTGCAGCACCTGCTGAAGAGCCAGGTCAGTGCTGACAGTTGGGACCTCTCCGGCCACAGGACACTTCTCCCAAATCTGTTCCAGAATCCAGCGCCCCCCTCCCCCCCCCTCCCCCTCCCCTCGGGCCCCAGAGGGGACTGCAGCCAGCTCCAGCTCATACAGGAGCTCCTGGGGACAGACGGGGGTTACTACAGAGCACAGCTGCAAAGCCCACAGGTCAGAGATAAATTTTGCTTCCAGACAAAATGAATTTTGCAACTAAGCAAATACACACAGTTGAATTAAAATACTGGAGAATGTTTAATTTCTGAACTGGACGGCTGCACCTTTGCTAAAGCAGCAGCAAGAGCAGGAAGACAGATAGAAGTTGCTGCTGCTGTCACAGACCCCTCAGCTGTACCTGCATTCTGCACAGGATGTCTGGGAGGCAGGTGTCTGTGTCCACACGTCCACAAGAGGGCGCCGGTCCCATCTTCACACTGCAGACAGAGGAGCACAGACCAGCTGAACTGCTGCTGAAGTAAAACTTACAGTGTGCAGCATGGACAGGGCAGAAATGTCCAGCGCTACTAGTATTGATCTGGTGCAGTGCATTCACTGGTATAGTCTGGTACAGTTTATCGATCAGTCTTGAACTAGAATTGACTGTGCTCTGGTACAGGTGCAAACAGGTATTACTCCAGTATGAACTGATTAGGGATGGTACTGACCCAGGATAGCGAGGTTCTGGCCCAGTACACCATGGAACAGTGTAGTAATATTCTGGTATGGAAGCGCACTGGTCCAGAACAACATAGTTATGACCCAGTACTCCATGGTATGGTAATGTTAAGGTCAGAGGATGTACTGGTCAAAGACCGCTGGATAATGACCCAGAACACTATAGTAGAGTGAAACAAGAGGTCCACGAGGCCTGTCTCACTCCCCTGGTTTGACATCGTAACAATTATTTTCAGTTATGCAGAGGAACTAGAAAGGTAGTTGAGAATGTGACAGCCAATTATAGCCAAGGGCATCAATATTGGATTCTGATTCGAGCGATAAAATAACAGCGCTTGGTCAGGGCCAAGAGAAAAACATGAGGACCAATGAGTGGAACGTTTGTACCTCGTCTGATCTCCAAATCTGCAAAGTAGAACCTGAGAAGTCATTTTTAAAAAAATTGATGGACGAATGGATGAACCAACGAACGACACTGCATCATGGCAATAAATCACTTGGTCCTTCAGATCAGGTGAGCCAATAATGTCCCCGTCTGGAGGTCTACTGCTCCAGGACAGTGTGGTACCAACCCAGTTGTGTAAAATAATGTTCTGGTATGAAGGTGTTCTGCTCAGTACTGACCTAGTCTCCAGCTCCATGACGGCACTGAGAATGTGGGCACAGGCGGTCTTCACATCCCCAGCACATCCCCCCCGATCCAGAGGGGCGGAGAGATACTCCTGATGACACACCCACTGTTGATACTCCAGTCTGATTAACACACACACACACACACACACACACACCATCATTGTCAACACTGAGGCTGCAGTCAAAGATTTTAAACAGTGATACGCAGCGTGTGCTAATGTTAGCACAGGCGAGTACATCTGTGTGTATTTCTTTCAGGGTACACTGAGTGTGTCTGAGGATAATATGAAAACCAGGGTTGGGTTCAATTACTTTTTTCAATTACAGTTGCAGTAATTGCAACCAATTACTTTCGTAACTGTAATTTAGTTTTAATTGAATTTTTTATCGAAAAGTAATTGTAATTGAACATTATGTCCAGAAAGTAATTGTAATTACAATTACAATCAATTGTAATTGAAAAAATAGCGCGCGATCGCGAGCAGGAGCCCTCATCCTTGCGCTTTATTGGCGGCCATATTGATTATCAGAGCGGGACACAAATCGATATGGAGCTTCCTCTAACCACCCCCAACATACCACCAAAAAATGAGAACGTTTGACCAAGGCGGTTTTCGGTTATCGTCCGGAAACGAAAATCAAGATGGCTGCCGTGGCGGCCACATCGTTTATTGGAGCGGGACACAAATCGATAGGGAGCTTCCTCTAACCACCCCCAACATACCACCAAAAAATGAGAACATTTGTCAAAGGCGTTTTTCAGCTATCGTCCGAAAATGAAAAGTTTACGGACAGACAGATGGACGCCGCTCGCCATAACAATACCCCTCCACGACTTTAGTTGGCTGAGGGGTAAAAAGTAATTGAACCCAACCCTGATGAAAACTGTACTTGTATGACTACCGTGTGTATATAGTGTGTGTGGTACCTCTCAGTGTCAGACAGGGCGTCTTGGCTCCTCTGTACTCGGAGTTCAGCAGCTAAACACTCTGAAAATGAGAGCTGAAAACAGACAGATGGGAGTCACACACTGCCCTCCACAGGCTCACACGCCCCAGTGAGTGCCCCCACACACACACACACACACACACACACAGAGCCCCACACACACACACAGGCCAGTTTCCCCTCTCACACAACACAGCCTCACTGTAACCCCAGTCCTTCAGCATCAGAGGCTGTGAAAGGGCCGCACCTGGTAGTCAGGGTGTGTCCGCAGGGCGTGGAAGCTGGAGTGCATCCACAGCACTGAGGCGGACCTCCTCCAGGAGGCGTAAGGGTCGGTGATGTTCCTCCACAGGTCCTGCTCCTCTCTCTCCGTCCCAGCTGGTCTTAGCCCCTCAAACGCCGGTGCTGACCCGCCTCGTGCTCCTGACACCAGTCTGGGGATCAGATACAGCAACTGCAAAAACACACACATGCATTCACATTGTTAGAACTGACTGATACCAATTATTGCAGAAAAAGCAAGCAAGATGCTCGACTCAGTGGAGGGAATTACCTTCTTGTAGAGACTGCTGGGAACAAACGGCTGTAAATGTTCAGATGAGGCTCCTCTGCAGAGGCCATAGCAAACTGCAGCTACACAGAACCTGCGGAGAGACCGACCAGGTCATGGGCCCTGTAGTATCACAGCGTAGTGTGTGTGTGTGTGTGTGTGTGTGTGTGTGTGTGTGTGTGTGTGTGTGTGTGTGCGCGTGTGTGTTTGTGTGTGTATGGAGTCAGTGTCACTCCTTCCTCACTGCAGGCAGAAGCTCATGTCCTTCTGGGTGCGGCAGCGCAGAGGCGGAGCTAAGGGCTTCAGGGAGGGGCAGTGGGCAGGGCAATAGGGCGGGGCTGGACTCCACCAGAGGACACTGGGATTGGAGCTCGTGCAGGTGCACCACGAACGCCGCCAACCCCAGCACATGAGCAGCAGCTAGTGACGCCCCCTGCAGACCAACAGAGAGCACGGCGCAGTTAGAACAGACAGTACAGAACGATACAGAAACAAAGAGGTCAGGTCGACCAGCCAGATAAAAGATCAAACACGTCATGCAGGTAGCAGCAGGTTTCTGGAAAACAAGAATGTGCACTGATCAGATACCAGCAATATCCTTTAACATTCACTTGCATGCGATGCTCCTCTCAGTCAATTTCACTGACCTTGAGAAAGCATTTGATAATAAGCATTGTGATGTTCTCTGAAGGGTTTTACACCGCTATGGAATTACAGCGAAGACTGTGAATCCTACTGAGAACCACGACAACGACTTTCACTTTAGTGTAATACAGAACAGCTCCTTCACTGAATGGTTCGAAGTCGAGTGTGAAATAGACTGGGATGCATCTCATCCGCATTCCAGTTGATTGCATAATGAGACAAACAACCAGTGACAATATAACCCTCTGGAGAAAACAGAATGCCATTAAATCTACTCAACTGGTCCGATTCAGAATAAATTCTAAGACAAAGGTCTTGATATTCGGTAAAAGGAAAATGGTGAACGCCTAAAGGAAGAAGATTGGTTTACACATCTAAGAAGTGTAAAGCAAAGTTAGTGGCCCAAAACGATGACGTAAAAGTATGGAATTTAAATTGGTGTCAGGCAAGATGTGTTACTTGGGTGACAAGTGACAAGTTATTTTCAGCGACAGGTGAGAATTTTTTCAGCAATAACAGGTGAGATGTGTTAGCAGGGAGACGGGAGTTGTGTTGCCAGGGTAACGGGTGAGGTATGTTGCCCGGGTGACGGGGGGAGGTGTGGTACCTGGTTATGCAGCAGGTCCCACAGTCTGTGCAACAGGGCTGGGAGCAGAGGCTTGTGTCCCAGTAACATCCTCACGAACTGTGACGCCCACTGGCCCTGTCTGCTCTCACAGCGAAACCACAACCAGCCCCACATCAGCACCACACCCACACATTACTGTAAACACTGTTAACTGCACCCAACACACCCACACATACTACTGTAAACACAGCTGACTGTACCCAACACCCCCACATACACACTACAGTAAAAAACTGCGGGCTGTACCCAACACACCTTTCTGTCTGTTTTGCATGCCTAATCTAATACACCCATCTGTTCATGTGACCTGTCGAGTCTAAAACACTCATCTATACAATTCACTGCTCTGGCTTTCTGACCGGTCGCTTCACCTCCCCATCTCGATTATTTTTTCCCCCATCTATCTGCGTGCCCACCGGTCTGTCAATCCCACCAGTCTGTACGTCTGCGTCCCAACAGTCAGTCCATTCAACCAACTCTCCATCAATGGCCTCGCCTGTCTCTCTACTGAGCCCAACCATCTGTGGAACCTACCCGTCTATCTGACACACCTGCCTGCCTGTCAACCCCACACGTCTGACTGCCTGATACATCAATCATTCTGTCCATCTCACCTGTTTGGGGGGTTTGTTCTAGAAGCTTCCATCAGGCACTGACAGAAGTTCCTCAGTATCGTGCCAACAACCTGACAACAGACAGGAGACCAAACAACTACAAGTGAAACAGACCAATAGGCAGCAAAGGGAACAGACAGATAGGAAGTGTCACCAGTTCTTACTTTGCTTTCCAGCTCTGATTGGGTAGCTGTATCCGGGCGGAGTCTGATCACAGGCTGATGGGTAGTGTAGTCTTCTTCGTCTGGGACAGTCTCTCTTAGGGCCTCCAAAACTGGCGACAACTGCGGCTGAAAGTCTGAGAGGCAAAGGTGAAGAGCGAGTGTTTAGAAAACAGAACAGACACACTTATGCTCACAGGCACAGTTCCTTCCCACAGGGAAACATTTGGCAGCCATCAAAACCTTATCTGGAAGCGCCAGAGAAAAAAAAATAGAGAGAGAATTAAGAGGAGGGAAAACAGTGACATTGATTTTTTTCCAGGTTTTAGCGCAGTGTGCCCTCCCAAACCAGCAGGTGGCGTGTATCAGAGGAAGAGCAATGTCCATGACCAGACCACTACCCTCTCGCAACGTTTTCTTCAGTCAGGTTTCCAGTGCTGGTGTGCATTCGCTCTGGAGCTGTGAGCAGGTAACATGATGTGGCCTCACACTCTGCTAATGCAAAAGCACACTGAATTCAGGAGACTACAGGACCTTGCTTGGCCATGTTGATGGTATTATTGAGCCCAGCTACAGGATTTTAATGACCCGACCTTTTTCAATTACCTCGTCAATTTTTTAAGCTTTTATAGCGACATTGGTCAATAAGTCGCCTCCACAGCACCGACATGAGCTGAGGCCTATCGTCCACATATTTGTTCCTGCTAGAAAGCTAGCTATCCAAGAAGCAAAGTCCTTCAACTGTCCACTAGTCAGCAGTTTTCCATTTGAGTTCATTGGCGAGACTCACATTTAGCTGTACAGCTAGTAAGCCTGTTTGTCTGTTGTCTTTGTTCTGAGAAAAGATTGCCATTATTTCATCGAACAAAGCCTATCGTCACTGATCTACTTCTCAATCAGTCTTTCAACACAGCATTAACCACCACCCTCGACCACAGGATTTCATCCAATGGCATTTTAGGGCACTTTACTACAGTATTTGAATATTGGCAGTCGATTGATGACCTGTTAGTAAAGCTGTTACTCATCCCAACAACTAGTTTTTTCTATTGCTTGTCTCATTTGTTGAGAACATTAGCACAATCAAAATGACATGTTTGTGAAAAGCCTGAGGATAGAGAGGATGAAGAGGAGAGGTGAGGAAGCACACTAGAATGAGCCGTTAAAAAACATAGCAGTGTTCTAAAATAACTGCTCCACAATCTTTTTACATATTAACAAAATATTTATTTAGGCCAACACTAATTGGTACAGCTAGACAAAGCTAGAGACGCTCAAACACAGCAGCATTAGTAAGGCAGTGATGTGCAGCTGAGCTGTGGGAGGGGAGGGGTGCGACAGGCCACAAGAGAAGCAGGCATCAGTCAGGAGAAAATCAGGATTAAAGTCGTCGCTGCAACAGAAAATGTGCCCTTTGCTGGTGTACCTTATAAAACAAAGGGGAACATACTTTTAGACAGATAGCAATGTGGCAATTCAGGTCTCATTTCTATGTCATATTTGTTTGTTGGACGGACACAAAGTAAGCAATGTGTCCTACTAATGCTGTAGCTATTGTAATGATTCATATTCTGACAGCTGCATAATAAAACAATGGCTGAACTATGGAACCCTCTGTTTCGTTCTTGCACACACACACACACACACACACACACACATATGTGTTGAAGGGGAGAGGGGCGTGGCAAGACACGGTAGGGGGGGAGCCTTCATCCCCTAAGCCTACATTTCAGCCAGGCAAAACCCCAAACACAAACCCACTCCCTCACCTCGCTCTCGGCCTGGGGTGGACAGCAAACTCCTCAACTCCTGAAGCTCATTCTGCAGTCTCTCCAGCGGCTCCTGATCTCTCATTTCAACACCTGCCCCTGTACACACACATGCACACAAAAGTGCCCATTAGCGCCCCTGCATACATATATACGCACAGGTACATGCTCATAAATATCACCAGGAAACAGGTACACATTCATAAATATTGCTTGTATATAGGCCCAAGCTCAGAAATACCACCAGTGCACAGGTTCACACTCATAACATGACTGAACACAGATAAAAATGGGTAGGTGCAAACTCAGACATACACTGTAAGCACAAAACGGGCACATGGTCAAACACACCTGTACAAACACAGGTATGTACTCAAACGCACTAGGACTGGTTTATCTCATGCACACATAGACATGTACAAACAGGAATGTCCTCGCATTAATTCCTGATGATACAAACAGACTCATAAATACTCAGGGCACAGAGAGGGGTTGGAGAGAAGTGAACAGCATAGAGGTAGAGAGGTGGTACAGACCTTCCAGCTGTCTCCGTCTCTCTCTCTCACAGGATTGGGTGTAAGTGTTATATAAAGATGCCGGAATCTTCTCCGCCCTAAACAGCATACAACAATGTCACTCACAGTAATTATGTTGGATAGAACATGTGGTTATTCTCGTTATGCATATATGTGGTTGCATACATTAATATGTAGTTATGTGCGATTATAGTTATATGGCTGAATATCGAACATGTTTGTTTGCTACATAGTTGTGGTTGTGAGTGGTTGTACAGGACTCACCTCCTGAGCGACTCGATGAAAGCCATGCGAATGTCAGCCACTTCAGGAAGCTGCAGGAGGAAAGGAGATTATAACCGTCATAACTGCTGTCAAATTTACACTCATTCTGTCACATGCAGGCTGACTCCACATCAGGTCACAGCAGCCCTTGCAGGGGGGAAAGTTCCGGAACCATTGTGCAAGATACTGGGTCCAATGTGATCTTATGTGATATCCAGGCAGGGGAAAAGTGTGCGTGTGTGTATGTGTGTGTGTGTGTGTGTGTGTGTGTGTGTGTGTGTTCCAAAGTGAGAACCAAAATTGTGCAGAGTGGGGAATTTTTGGGGTCAAACATTTTGGGTCCAACCTGTGTGACTTATTAGTTAAGGTTAATATCTAGGGATAGGTTGTGATATCCAGGTTATCAGGGTGAAAGGAGTGTGCGTGTGTGTGTGTGTGTGTGTGTGTGTGTGTGAGAGAATGTGTGTGAGAATGTTTGTGTGTCTTTGAGGTTATGTGTCTCACCACTCGTGGTGTCAGCAGAGCAGGAAGGAACCTGGACAGGAAATAGGGCTTCCGGAAAATGCTGCAGACACGGGGAAAGCACAGCATGAATCCTTACTGTAACATCTACAGAGACGTCAATAATACTGGAAGCCTCCACCTCCAGAGAAATCCATTCAATCTGATAATTTAATCATCAAAAGTTTCAAGAGAATATTCATCCCATTTCAGCACTGGGAAATTAACCCAGAGCTCGTGTTGATACGTAAGCCAGCACTGTGAATGTCTTGCATTTTGACACGCTACCTCACTAAGCAAATATTGTATTGTGCAGAAAATATAACAGTGATAATGTTGAGATGGTACCTGGCTTCCATCACAGCTGCGGAGATCTTGCCAGTGTTCTCGAAAAGAGACACTGCCCTCTCCACGTCCTGAGCTGCCTGGCACTGGGGCTGGACAAACACAAACATAAAACCGAACCTGAAACTCAACTGATCTGCCAGCCTACACTCATCTGGGAGAAGGCTACAAGGCTGAAATGAAATATTAAATAATTTATGTCCTGTACACAAAGTTCACCAAATTTGATCAATAGTTGTGACCGCTAGCAGTTACGTGGTGTTCAAACACCTGCTGGTCTATGGGTGAGAGAATGTCAAAGGTCATAAAACGTTCATGTTTCCAAAGCCATTGAAGTATGAATTGACATACTGCCGTGGTACTCACCATCAATATGTAAGTAGTGACATATTGTAGACTACTTACAAATCAAGTTTCAGCTCTTTATCGATATAAGAAAAATCTAAGACGGACAACTTCACTTTCTCAATATGACCATCCTCCCACGCCCTCTTTTGGGGGAGGTTGGCTGAAATTCAATCCCAAACTAGTTTATGTGCTAAAGATGTTGCATACAAAGTTTTGTTAAATTTCATCAACATTTGTGACCGCTAGAGGTCACAGGCCCAATTGTTCATGGACGACAGACGACGATGGCTGACATCGGAATTTACATCACCTCAATAGCACAGCTGGTCAACGACCATTGGAGTCAAAAAGCATAAATTCATAAGTACACCATGTACTTACACTACATGCAGCACAGTAGAGGAGTGGGGCTATGTGGGGTCACTCACCTGCACTGGCTCTGTCACAGCTGAGACATCTTCATAAAGCCCCATGTCCTCCACAGACACCTAAAGACAAACATGGACCTTCACCTCTGTCCTCCAATTATCTCCTGCAAACTGCATGAACACTGTGCCCCAACATGCTAACAGAGCCCCACACACTACAGATTTGAAGCCACACCCCACAGACTCTTAGCCACGCCCTGCTGCTTGCACACCTGGAGGTCCGCTAGCCTGGTCTTGGCGAGGCTCACGTACTCCTGCAGGAGAGTGCGGTGCTTACTGGGGACAAAGGGGGGGTGGAGCAGGTGCACCTGAAAGAGCAGGTCAGTTATGAGACGCAGGACGAACACACAAACCCATACAGCTGCAGAGGAAGTGATATCACCTTCAGGTACTGCGGGGGGTCAAAGGGCACCAGGTCCGACAGGAACTTCAGCAGGAACACTAAAGACTTCTTACTGTTCCCATGGTAACCACTAGCACTGCCAAAAGACATCTGAGGGAACAGAAGCACAACTTCATCTGAGGGTCCATTACAAAAGACCTACAGCTGAGAGGCTTACACGTGACTGACAGACCTAAACCCGCTGATAGTGACTTAAACTTAGCTGAGCCACTTAAACTTGCATGAAATCTGAAGCCTAATTGACTGACCTAACTTTGAGTGAAAGACCAAAACCTGCAGTCTTAGGGGGTGTTTGCATTTGCAATGTACAGGCGAAGAAAATTCATTCACTTCTATTCAAAAGCGGGCGACAACCGATCTAAACATTAGTCCACTCGTTGCTGCGAGAATCCTGTGCATTTATGCTGGCTGAGCCTGCCATGAGTTTGATGAGGCTGAATTTTGACACAAGATTTTGCAACTCCCACCGAAGCAAACGAGATGAGCCAACTTCCCCAAAATCTTCAGAAAATCAGCCACAAAATGGCTGCTCATCCAAAATGATGCAGCTCATCTGATTTTCAACCTTTCCAGACACCCCTTAGTCACCCCGTTTCTGGCTGACCTCCCTGCTATAGCTCCCATAATATTCAAAACACTGGTAATAGCATAGAAGGTTTCTGAGCGGTCAACCCCAGCCGACATTCAGGACATTATCAAACCCTACACACATGCTACACCTCGCCCTTCTTCCACCCCGCCCCCATGCTGACCGCCTGGATAAGACCTTGATCCCACCGCAAGTGTAACACTACTTTAGACCTTAGCGGGAGACATAGACCTGATAGCGGCTCCAGGTAGGTTGAAGAACTTCTTGCTGTTGAACTAAGGTTTAATTAGGCAGAGCTGAACCAGATCCAGCTCCTCTTATAACCCCAATTTAATGCTTAAAAGGGGTGGAGTTCGGTCAGAACCCCAGGTTAAGGTTAGGGTTAGGGTAAGGGTTAACCAGTTGAATGGAGCTGCGGGCGGAGCAGGAGTAGAACCAGCCCCACCGACTGGATCTTTGGTTTGCAGTGAGAAGCATCGTACCTTGAACCACTCACTGTATGGAGGGAAGATGGCAGGGCTCTCCAGCGCCCCCTGGCGGGCGAGCAGGAAGGCCGTAATCATGCTCTCCAAGTCGTACCCCTCGAATGCAGACCGCAGGAGACGGGACAACATTTCTGAGAGACAATTTCGATTTTAGCACTGCAACAGCTTATACTGTATGTAACTGCAAAGGGATCTGTGCGAGTATGTCTGTGTGTGTGTGTGTGTGTGTGTGTGTGTGTGTGTGTGTGTACCTGTAAGGCTCTGCTGGGCGTCTGGGTGGTACACCAGCAGGGTTGACAGGTAAGAAAGCACGTGCTGCCAGTTCACCTCACGAGTCTCCAGCACCTGCAGCAGGTGAGAGAGCAGCTCGTCCACACTGGAGAGCACGGAGAGCTGCAGAGAGAGAGCGAGGGAGGAGGAGACCGAACACATACGTCACAGCCATTCAAATAAGGCCATTTAATATCAGCTGCTCTCACATGGGGGCTCTAATTACCTAAATCCCAGCTGGGAACACAGACAGCATTTTACAGACAGACAGAAAGAATTTTAGCTTTGCGATTCTTCTTTAAACTCAGACCATAGTTGCAATTCGGGTCCTACCTTCCGATACAACAGTGTCAGCAAGCGGGAGGACTTAGCGAAGCTCCAGGCATTTTGCTTCGCAATGGCATCAGACACTGGAGAGGAAATGAGCGTAAACAGCAATACAAAATGCTGCATGTCTGAATCTGGATGTGTGTGTATGCTCTTGACTAGCTGTATTTGTGAGAACCAACTCTTGAAAATATTGTGAACATGGTAAAAAGAAAAATAAGTCAATCTTGCCAAGTATTTTGATCTCGTATTCAGACTTAAAACGCTTTGGTGTACTACATTTTTTCTCAGTAAGACTAAAATTTTGCCAGTGAGGGGAGACAATTTTGACTCATTTCTAAATTTGCAAACGAGATAAGAAAATTTCACTTGTCAAGCACCTGGTAACTGAAAGCTAATATTTTCTGCTTGAGGGAGAAAAATTAGGAAGTTAATTCTTAAAAAAGATTAAAACCCCTGTGAAGCCCAACATTTCTTTTGCAGAGAGGACATTCAAGGTTGTGAGGATATTTTGGGTGGTCCCAACAGAGGATTATAGCCATTTGGTTCAAGTTTGAGTTAGTTATACTTCAAGCTAGTTTAAGACTGGGGTTCAGGAATGGGTGTACAGATTGAATGCGAGTCATACAAAGTCCTCCTTAATTTTGCTATCCAAACGAGCGTTAGCACACCTGTGCGCGCTTGGGAGTGTCCGCATTGGCTCAATCCTTCCTCTATTCAATGCACTTTGTGACAGACTTCCTGTAATAAGTGTGACGCTTCCTCATTCAGCTTCTATACATAAACATCTCTGTAAGCCCAAATAAAGAGCAATATAATTCATTCCACAGCCTTGCTAAAACTGTTTTTATTGTAGCTCCAGTTCTTGAACCATCAACCTTCCAGGGCCCAGATCAGCCACCGAGGGCCAGTTTAGACCATCTTCTTTCAAAGAGTGTAAGGGAGTGCGTGCATGTGTGTGTGTGGAGGCTCGCCTTTGAGGCGTGGTCGGTAGGTGAGGGTGTAGGTGAGCGAGTGGGTGAGAAAACAGAGAAACACATCGCCGCTCACAGACACACTGCACGCAGACACGTCAAACACCTGCACCCTGAGAGAGAGAGAGAGAGAGAGAGAGACAGGAGAAGTTAGGGTCAGGGGGAGGGAGAGACTGTGAGAGAATATGTGCAAATTCCAAACTCAGATTACATTAATAACAACTTTAGTAAGGACTATTTCACAGATTCAATGTAACTCGGTCACTACAGGGACCGAGTCGTGTATCTCCTCGATCCCCAAATTTCGGACAAAATGGCCGCCGGCAGCCATATTGAACGTCCGAAATTCGCGAAAATCGGTCTTGAGCATTGTCCAATCAATATCTTCGCCTGTGTGAAATTTGGAGAATTTTCTGTAATAATTGTCGCTTCCAGAGCCCGGAACAGAAAATCTCTGCGGCGGCGGCGGCCCCAGAACTAAACCATAGTATCTTCTGACTATCGTCGTCAGGGAGACACAATTATTATCACTCCATTGATTCAGTTCTTATTCCCGGGGAAAGCAGGCCATCACCAATCAGCTGGCCTACAAGCACTCAGGACTACAGTAAACCAAACAGCTTTTACTGATTGTATCTAGATACACTTTCCAGGTTATTAACCCATTTAAACCGGGACAGCATGTGCGCATTTTAACCTTTAAAACCGGGGACGCTGTTACGCATTTCTACCCTTCAGGCCGGGAAAGCGGATACGTCATTTTATAGTTTTCATTACTTTTCTGACCATTTCCGGCTCATAGCTGTTCTTTTACTGGCACTTTATACTAGGGCAGATGCCATAGTAACACTTCAAGACACTTTACTTTTTATATTTTTATGTTTATTTTTATTTTATTTGAACGGACACTTTATCATGCCTGCCACCCAGTAGCGGAGCTACAGGGGGGGCAAAGACACGTCTCTTTTAGTCCTGGCTAGATCTCAATCATTTTCCTTTATTGACGTCTTTTCCAATTATCGTAATTGGCAACTGAAGACATGGTTTCTCACCGTATGCGATCTAACAGCGATGAAATCATGGGCTAAATTCAGTGCAGAAAAATAATTTACTTATTAATTGGCCAATGCTTCGCGTGATTGAACCAGTCCGTGTTCCAATGAAACGCGGACTTTCACTCTCGGTATTTCGTGGGTTGATTTCAAAAAAAAAAAAAAAAACAGTGGCACTCGGCAGTTAAATAGCCTAAGTTATGACAAGCGCGCGGCTCAAGCCATTTGCGTGAGAGTCGACAGGTAGGCTATGCAATTTTGAATAACGAAGATTTAAATACAGCAAATACGCGTCCAGAGGAATGACTGTCGTCTGACCTAATCGGGGAGAACAAGCAGCACCTATTAAGTGCGGAGCCCTCTCGGAGTGAACCTTTTGTTAATCATGAAGATGACTGAGAACAGGTCAGGATTTATAATTGTTTTAAACGGCTGTTATGTGCAACCCAATTCTCTGTTCCGCCACTGTGCTGAATTTAACCCGCGATTTAATCGCTGTTAAATCGCATGTGGAGAGAAACCGTGTCTTCAGATGCCAATTATAATAATTGGAAAAGACGTCAATAAAGGAAAATGATTGAGATCTAGCCAGGACTAAAAAGGACGTGTCTTCGCCCCCCCCTGTAGCTCCGCCACTGCTGCCACCTGTTCCAGAGAAAGAAAAAATGTTTGTTATTCTCTAGTGCAGAGCTTATACTTTTATTTATTAGGCCTCTTTATTCCATTTGAGTTGTGCATGTTATGTAGATAGAGATTTGTTATTTATTTTATTGGTTTTATTATATTTTATAGTTTGTAATCGTTTGTTCAGTGTTTTAAATATTGTGATGAAGATTTGCACAAATAAAAAACATAGTTCTTATGAAAGCCACAAGTGTAAGCTCTCAAATACTTTTTGAATTTCGTTTCTATCTGCTACAGAGGCTGAGATATCAGCTTTTTACTAGACGTTGACACCTGGGTGCTGTTTTCCAGAAAACCTCAGGTTTTAGGGGTTCTTTTCAAAATCGCCCATAGGTTTTCATAGGCGTTTTTTTGAATAGGCCTCAGGCCTTAATGGGTTAACACCTCCACCAAGTCTCTAATATCATTGTAGCGAAACATATTAACAGCTATGTTGTAAAAATATAACAGAGGAACTGAAACATGCTCATACTGATAAACGCTAATACAATGTCACACTAACGCACTGCATCTGTCGGAGAGATAATCTGTAACCACTGAGGCAATCATACACTGACACACTGATACCCAATAATACTCAAGCACTCATATACAGTCAACACACCCCACAACAGCGTCAGTCTCTTTAATTACCATGACTCTGCAGCTCGTGGCTGGGTCTGTGCTTGTTGACTCACACTGTCTAGCACCCCTGCAGACGAACAGAGAAAGTGTGAGAGAGAGAGATGGGGAAGCAGAATGGGGGGGGGGGAGAAGACACATGGGTTATGGAAGAGATTGAAAGAAAAAGAGAGAGAAATCATCTTAAAATACTTTTATGAGGTTGTCTGCAATTTTCATTCACGGGAAAAACCGCCTGGCGATCACAAACATGCAGGTAAACAAGGAGAAATTCGCAGGAAGTGAGGAAGGAAGGAAGACGAACAGGAAATGAGGTCAAACACTCACACGATAGCATGTCGTCAAGCACCCCCCGGCACACCAGGGCGATTCTCCTGCAGGTCATTCCAGGGTCTTGGGCCTCCTGAAAACCTGCTCGCATCACAATGGAGGCCACGCCTACACAAATATATGTTAGTTTTCCAGGACAGACAAAAATTTTAACCATACAAACAGAAAAAAAAAAAAAAATGATTTAAGATATGATTTACACTGAAAATCCTTAGGTCACTCAACCAATGTGACCGGTATGAAATGAGGGGACTGCTAACAGTCCTTCATCGTGTTTTTCCTATCCTAAGACCACCCCTTGTAAACCATTTGATCCCACCTCAGACAGAATACCTGGATGGCATATTGGTCGAAAGCAGTCACGTGGAAACCCCGTATGTTCCCATATTATGTCTCCGAGCCCACACACGGTGTGCGAGTAGATTATCTTCCTTAGCGTCTCTGGAGCGGCCGAAATGGCACGCATGTGAAAAAAAAGGTCTTCGGTGGGATAAATTCGTTACACAGTTTGTTAGAGGGCCAATACGGGAATATATGGGGTCAGTAAATGGCAGAGATCGGCTGACGCTTTGCCCAATATGACATTTGCTGACCCCATATATTCCTGTATTGGCCCTCTAACAAACTGTGTAACTTGTAGTATTCATTTGTCCGTGTGTATGGAATACAGCAGTACAGTTGTAAAGAAACGCTCTCTGCATCTTACTTCGTGCACATAAGGACAGATATCACTCCTTTCCAGACATAGTGCCACCCCATCTCTAATACTAAAAGCCTTTCGTACACCAGAACACACATATCTTGCCCCTCACGCACAGAATTAGCTCTCTAGGAATACAAGTTTGGCAGGGCCAGTATGTTCAGCAATATTAACCCTTACAGGGCTAAATGCAGCTATTGTTTGCTCAATGATGTAAGATGTCAAAATAAACAAGTCGCCCCAAGATAGGTTTTCAACAGCACAAGATCATTTAGAATTCATAATTTTTTGAAAATTTATTTCAGCACTCCAAGGGTTAAGTTGTGTGGGTGGAGCCACGATACCTGCAAGAACCTCCCTTTTAACATCTTCATCCTCCGCATCTGTCTGACCGCAGAGAGCTCGCAACTGCCCCTCTAACCAAGGGCCCGCCCCCTCCATACTGTCAGCGAATTACAGATGAGAAGCCACTGTTAATCCTGACGCGCTCACACAGTTATACATAGCTAAGTGCAAATTGCCATAAAACAGACTTGTTATAACTGCAGTGGTACCTTTCCAGAATGTTCTCTAGAGAGAGAACATTGCCAGCATGCAGACTCCACACCACTTCTAACTGGGGCCGTGTCTGTGCAACACAAGAGAAACAAGTGAATATAATACTCACCTGAACCTTGGAACCTGCACACGCATAAGTTTAAACAAACCCCTGAACACACACCTGAAAAATACCCAAACACACGCTCATCTAAACACACACTAACCTGAGAACTCCAGAGTTCCTGGCAGAGGAGGCGAGAACTAAAAGCTCCTTGAGAGAGCAGCTCTCGCGTCGACTTCACCAACACATCCAGCTGAGCCTGGAGAGAGAATCCATATGCCTGAACGCACAAACACAAACACTCCCAAACACAGGCAAGTGCAGACCTGAACACCAAACACAGCGCCCATGGACACCGAGACGTACCCTCTGGGCCGAGTTCAGGAGGACCCCCGGGCTGCTGCCCAAAATGCTGCTCACTCTCTCAGCCACCAGCCGAGCCGACAGCGCCCCCACAGGGACCCCCAGCTGCACAGCCTCCCTCTGCAGTGCAAACACTGAGAGCGCACATACACACACACACACACACACACACATATATATATATATATATATATATATATATTATATACACACACACACACACACACACACACACACACACAGACACGCACACACACTCAAACATGTTAAACACTGAGAAATACACTCATTGCACACTGGGAATACAAACCTATAGTACATATCATACGCCTTACTAAGAACATGCAAAACATGCACCTCACACTCCAAGAACACAAAAAATGCAAACATTTCACATTTAAATAAATCTACTTGCTGTTTTAGACACTGAGAAGATGCAAAAAAATACATATCTTACACATTGAGCATGCTGAAATTAGGGCTGGGCGATATCTCGGTATCTTAATATATATCGATATATTTCTAAACGAGATATAACACGGGACAATATCGCTTGTATCGATATAGTTCATTTTGCATTAAAATGACAATATATGGGCTGCAAGTTCGCACCTATTTCTCCTCTCCGTGTCCCTGTCTCACACAAACAACCTTTCTGCTCCAGGTCCCTCGCTCTGTGACTACAGGCCATCCCCTCACCACCCCCCTCCCCCTCCACTCTCACCATAACACTCAGCGACAACATGGAGACGGAGTGCGCCGCAGAAGAGGGGTTGGTCAGTAAATATATAAATGGTTCATTTGCTAACGAGCTACCGTTAATTAACTACTCGGTTTTCTGTGGATTTAAAATCCGTAAACGTTCGTTCAAACGCGAATGAGAGACAGAGTCATAGAATTAGCGCAATGCTCAGATACAGCAAATGGGAATCTGCAACCACTAAGGTGCAGACGGAAATTAAATTTGTTTGGTATAAACAAAGCTGTTGAGAACCGCATACCTTTCCCTAGCAAGTGTCTATTCTGCAACTGGCTTGCGCCCTAGCCTGAGCTTGAGAAGCATATGCTCAGAGTTTATAATTGATAAACTCAAGCGCAAATAGCCAGTGGTCTTACTGCTTAAAACTTACGCAGTGACTTCGCCACTCATTTGCGTTTGAACGAACTTTTGCGGATTTTAAATAAAGAGAAAACCGAGTAGTTGACTACCAGTGGCTCGTTTGCAAACGAACTATATTCACAAATATTCATTCAGTACCTCTCCATAACCAAATGGAGCTAGTTAGCTAAATAACAACGTTCACCTAGAAATGAGAGTAACAAGCCTACCGATATGTGTGCAGGACTAGGAAAAGGGGTCACTTGGGTCATTTTATGAAAATTGATTTTTTCCAACAAAATCAAAGAGTGATCCAAGTTTTACATTTTGAGAAAAAAATTGGGTGAATTTGTGCAAAGCAAAGTGTTGTAAATTGACAGCACAGTAGCGCTGGGATATCACTATCACTGGGATATCACTGAGATACCCTGTTAATTTCAGAATGGAAAAAAATCCCAAGTGACCCCTTTTCCTACTCCTGTACACATATAACTAAGTCCGAAAATGATACAACTGTGCATGCGTATTGGAAGTCATGGTCAAATAGCCTTAGAACTGTAAACCCAGTTCACGGCCAAAAAAAATATTGATATATATTGAGTATCGCCATTCAGCTAAAAAATATCAAGATATGACTTTTAGTCCATATCGCCCAGCCCTAGCTGAAATACACATGACAGCACTACATTCACTGTGAAATACATATAAAAGTACAACTCATCACACACTATTATTACTATTTCTATGCAGGAAAGTTACACACTACAAATTTGTCGTAACTGCAAGTTAAGACAAAAATAGTGAAAGACAGAAACACAAAGTTATTGTGTCACACTGTGGACTGAAGTCTGAAATGATGCTAAACTCACCAAAGAGAGAACCTCCAAGCATGGGCGGAGCTTCAGCCCCAGATGAGGGAGGGGCTGCAGGCAGAGCATCTTTGTTAAGTCCTTCCTCTTCTATGCAGCTCACCTTATGCGGTACAGCATCCACCTGCTGCAAAAGTCCAGAATCAGTGACGTCACCTTCTCTGAGCAGCACTTTGAATGATGGAGACAGGCTATGACTACAGGTCACAGGAGGGTCCAGCTCTCCCTGCTCCAGTGCGCCCCCCTCCCACCATGCCAACCTCCTGAAGCAGCTGCGGAAGGTTCTGATTCCGGTTCAGCAGCTGGATGGCCGCCTCCTGGAGCTCCAGCTCACTCACACACGCAGGCCTCTTCCTCACGTGAGCCTCTGCATCGGAGCACAGAGCAGAACAATGCAATTCAGCCTCCATTTACAAGGGGAGCAGTGGTAGAATGTGAGTTTTACAGAGCAGACAAGACCAAGAGCCGCGGATTTGTCAATCCAGAATTAAACAGTGTCATTCTGAGACTAGTAGTGAATAGCGGCTCACAGCTGGTGCAGTGGGAAAAAAATGTAAACCTGATCTAAAAGTGAATCGGAGGGATGCATTGTTCTATAATGGTTTGGGTGCACAAAAAAGGCACAGAGGGCAAGGCCATCAGCCGTCATAACTTATTGATACTTGATAGATATCTTTGTCCTCCAAAGCCATTTCACTTTCCTGAAGGGGGTTATCATTTATAAACATGGGGCCAAAATCTCCACAGCATAAACAGCTGCTGAATGGTTTGGGAAACACCGTCATGGTCTTCTCAATCATTTCTCTGGTCCAAAAAAGATTTTCTAAGCGTGGGCATGCCGGAAGACACGTATAACCAGTCTTTCAATCAACTAACGTGAAGTATGAGAGGATCAGCATGACAGCTTATCGATACGTCGACAGCATCGTACACTATCCTCCTGTATCCTCTCATAAAGATAAAAACACCGAAGAGCTGCCTTTAACAACTTACCGAGAATGGCAGAGAAAGTCCGCTTTTTAGCAGATACGGAAACATCAGACGCAGCAGTAGACATCATTAAATTCCGATGACTGTTGACCTACAGCCCTGGGTGATGAAAATCCATCCTCGGGTACGTTACCTAAACGGCACTAAGTGGAATAAGCACTGCAAGATGCCGCTGAACGAACGCATTCAATTGAATGACCAACTATTCGTGAATTGTTTGTTGTGAAGTTTCCCGCAACGTGGTTAGCAATTAGTGAGCAAGGCATTGGAGTGTTTACAATTTAGCCTATCGCTGCTAAATTGTACAGAGCTCGCTACTTGCTTACAATACCACTGTGTATATGATTAACGTTCGTAAGCTGGCACATTTAGCCAATAAACAGGATACAAAATTCTGAACTTGTTGCAACTCGCTCGTGTTTCATTAAAGCGGACCCTGACCGTTTTTGAGCGACCACTCGCATCAAAACTGACTCTCAAATAACTGACATTTCAGCACAGACCCTGCAAACTCTCCGGGATTCCGTACTTGCTGTTTTCCCCACTTCCGTGTCCTCTGTCTTCGCGCTCTCTACTCTGATTGGTGCGATGCAAGGTGTGACGATTCCTATCCACAGTTAGCTCAGTACATGCATTGATGTCACGTAATCGCAAAAATAGTCAGATTGAAGTTTTGTAAGTCTGGAATTTTGCAGATCTGTTTTCCCCCAGCGCGACTTAGCTGATTTTTTAAATTACATATTAGTCAGACGTCTGTGGTTTAGTTTTATACTCAGGGTTTCAGGGTTCAATGTACTCATCGCATTACACTTGTGCGCTGGCTTTATGACCTTTACCGACGTTTCATATCTGTTACCTTTTTTGAAACTACATGCAGTGGCCATTCAAAATTGCTTTTTAGCCTTCCGTGGGGGGACTGTTGATTTGGCCGTATCCATCTGTCCATCCATCTGTCTGTCCTATGGTGGGGAACTTTTGTGGTATCTGACCGGCTTGCTCAACTGTGAACCTTTCTTAAAATTTATGAAACCCCTCGGCCTTGTACTTGAAATGTTATCTGAAGCCTTTTTCTACAGCGATTTCCGTCAAGTTAATATTTAGAACTTACAATGATTTTTCATTGTTGGTCATAAGAGTGACTACAGAGACTTTAAAAAGAAGACGGGAACCTGTGGTCTAATCTGTGTAAGTCAAGAACGGTCTATTTATCTAGTGAGAACCAATCAGGAACTACAGAAGACAACAAAACGTGTACCCATCACCATTGCGCCTCATTTAAAATCACACAACTCAGATACTGCTTTGGTGCAGCCTTCATACAAATACTTTTGCAGTCTTTGTACTTAGTAAAGTGGCCGCTCAAGTGATGTATTTCCAGGATCTGGCC